>CATOUR010000058.1:3630866-4236010 GCA_951848785.1 Callosobruchus maculatus
GCTCCCAAAGAATATTCAGTTCTGAGAAATGTAGCTGAAGCTCACCATGGTAAATCACTATAATCATTTCAATCATTTGCAATTCTCTCCAATTGCCTCACAACTTCTTTTTGTGGGACAAGAAATTTCCAATACCTTCACGTATTTTCAAGTATGATGAGAACCTTGTTGCGCCGCCGCAAAAGCCAGTGGCGTTGGCCTGAGTTACTCCATTAAGGGGGGGAGGAGTGTAATTATGGTATGTCAGGAAGGTAAAAACAAAACATGATAGTTACTGATAACTACATAAAATCAAATTTTACAGAGATAGTTAAGAAACTGGACACAGTCTAAAAGTACGCCAAAGTAATAATAGTAGAGAGTAGTATTCCTGATTGTTCAAAGTCTTTATGTTAAAAAATACAGGAAGCATGGATTAATCACCAATCTTCATAATAAAAAATACAGTAACATCGCTCATTTGCTTTTAGACGTTTAATGAGGTCTCTGATCAGTTTCTACCATTTTTTTAGAAGGATTAATTTGAGTTTGGGGACAATATGTGGTTAGAAGAACGCCAATATTTTTTTGATTAATCGATAATCCAATACACGCAGACTATGTATACACAGTGTAACGTTAAGAGAAGTGACTTCTTCTATAGTTGAAGTGTGCAAATATAAACACCAGAATCCCAATATCTAGGACACATGCATGTACATATTTTTAAAGAACCTGATGACTACCACAACTTAAACACAAAGGAGCCTTGAAGATGAAAATATACCTTTCAAAACGTTGGCAAATTTAAACTAAAGTTTTTTTTCATTTGGATCTTATCACCAAAAAAAAAAAAGAAAGTAGTAAATTTAGAAGCGTCGTAAAATCATTGATAAACTTTATAGTCAATATCGCATAAAACTAACACTTTTTACTTCCCACACCGATAAGTGAGTGAAGTATTATAATTGCGAAATTTTCGATTTTGAGATGATACGCTTTTGGGCGTTTCATGATGTCTGAATAATGAAAAACCACGTCACATTTTTGTCGGTCTATGTGTCAGTCTGTCTGTTGGTCGATCTATCTGTCTGTGGGCATTTTTTTAACCTCGTAATCTCAGTAAGCTGATCATTTTTTACCCTATTTTCTTGTGAGGGTGAAACAAGGTCGTCGATAATTTGTTCTGTTGGGGAGGTAATTTTTGGGGGTGAAGGTTTCTTATTCATATAATCAGCGACACAATATGTTTCGTTGGGGGGTACATTTTTGTGGGTAATATTTGTAGCGACATTACATGGTCAGCAAAAGCCTAAGACATTCGACGACGGGGGGGGGGCGGACGGGTATTTTTGTGTTATTTATTATTTTGGAGGGTAATTACCTCCATTATTTTCCTTATCGACGCCCTTGGGGTGAAATTGCGGTGGCTGGAGGGTGGGGGGTTGTAACACTGAAAACCTTGTATTTATAATAAGCTGTCCATTGAACTGCGAAAGAAAGACCTAGCGGCATAATACTCTTTTTTAGGTCCATCCGAACATTGCCTTGCCTTTTACAGAAACCAAGGGAATTTTCTGATGTATACATGCGAGTATTGTTTCTGATCGTTTTGTATTGTGTAACGTGGGACCTACTGGTTATTAGAAATCGCGTCAGGGACGGTGCAGCAGACATAAAAAAAATGGAGTCAAGTTGATTTGCTCAGTACTTCCCACACATAATAATGATACCATTTTGTTGTTTTCCCATTGCATGAAGCTATAGTCTTGCAACCAAATCATAGCCCACCTACCCGCAAAAAAAATCCAACACAAAAACTCTCGTAAATAGTATCTTGCGTCTCCCTCCTTAGGAACTAGTTTTCATTCTGTATGCTTCAACTAGACGATGCGAAATGATCATGAGCCTACAAACCGTTTATAAACGAAGTATGAGCTGATTATATATTTTTAGTTTTTTCTATTACTGTTGCGCCGCCATTGACACGATTTTTCAGAAACTGACGCGTTTTCCATTCTCGCCGCGATGTAAATTCTGTGTCGAAGCTTCAATTCAATAATTTTCGCAACTTTGCGCAATATACATATAGAACGAAATTGAGCAACACTCGTATATGTATACATCAGTCCCTTGGTTTCAGTAATAGGCAAGCCAATGTTCAGATGGACTTAAAAAAGAATATGCCGCTAGGTATTTCTTCCATAGGTCATAGGTCAATGGACAAACTACCATGAATACAACAAATTTTTCAGTTTTATAACTCCACCCCCCACCGCTCCAATTTCACCCCCACCCAAAGAAGTAGAAAATGACCAGGAACCCCTAAAACGCCTAAAAACAAAGTTTGAGCTGTTTTTATATTTTTAGTTTTTTTATTATTGCTGCGCCGCCACTGACACGATTTTTCCAAAACATACGCGTTTTCCATCCTCGCCACGGTAGTAATACTGTGTCAAAATTTCATTAAAGTCAATTTAATAATTTTTGCGTTACGCAATATAAAACGAGCTAAAACAATACTCGTATTTATACATCACAAATTCTGGTTTCTACAATGAGCATGGCAATATTCGTATGGACGTGGTATGGACCTAGAAAAGTGTATTATGCCGCTAGGTTTTTCATTCACAGGTCAATGGACAGCCCATTATGAATACAAAAAATGTTTCAGTTTTACAACCCCCCACCCCTTAACCACCCCAAATTCACCCCCACCCAAAAAAAGGACAAAGTGATCAGGAACTCCTAAAACGCCTAAAAACGAAGTTTGAGGAGCATTTAATTTTTTGTGGTTTGCTAATTAATCCGCCGCCAATGAACTGATTTTCGCAGCATTACCTACTAGGACCCTACAGCATATCGCTACCCAAATTTCATCACAATCAATGCAGCAGTTACTCAGATAACGAGGGTAGAAAAACACGACAGACAGACGGACAGACAGACCGACAGACAGACCGACAGACAGACCGACAGACAGACCGACAGACAGACCGACAGACAGACCGACAGACAGACCGACAGACAGACCGACAGACAGACCGACAGACAGACCGACAGACAGACCGACAGACAGACCGACAGACCGACAGACAGACCGACAGACAGACCGACAGACAGACCGACAGACAGACCGACAGACAGACCGACAGACAGACCGACAGACAGACCGACAGACAGACCGACAGACAGACAGACCGACAGACAGACCGACAGACAGACCGACAGACAGACCGACAGACAGACCGACAGACAGACCGACAGACAGACCGACAGACAGACCGACAGACAGACCGACAGACAGACCGACAGACAGACCGACAGACAGACAGACCGACAGACAGACCGACAGACAGACCGACAGACAGACCGACAGACAGACCGACAGACAGACCGACAGACAGACCGACAGACAGACCGACAGACAGACCGACAGACAGACCGACAGACAGACCGACAGACAGACCGACAGACAGACAGACCGATAGACAGACCGACAGACAGACCGACAGACAGACCGACAGACAGACCGACAGACAGACCGACAGACAGACAGACCAACAGACAGACAGACCAACAGACAGACAGACCAACAGACAGACAGACCAACAGACAGACAGACAGACCGACAGACAGACAGACCGACAGACAGACAGACCGCCAGACAGACCGACAGACAGACCGACAGACAGACAGACCGACAGACAGATCGAAGGAAACGAGTGACGTAGATTTTCGTTATGTAGACATCATAAAACGCTGAAAAAGCGTATTATCTCACAATCGAAAATTTTCGCGATAACAATACTCCCCTCACTACATACTTGCATGGATTTAAGCCCGTTGATGCTTCCATGAATTGGAGCGGCGCCGGCGACTGTCCGAGCGTACTTACCTATAGCTGGATGCAATCTGAACATTAATAAATCTGCAGCAATTCCGTAATTGCGGTGCAAAAATGCGAGCGGAACAGAACCATCGGCGGTCTTTTGTGAACACTATACAAATATAGCATCGCGTATAGCGAGCAGTAGTAAGGAGGAGGCGGCGGCTGTTAAGTACCGAGATGGAACATTAACTACAGATACCGCCGCCGCCGGTCGCCGCGCCGCGCCGCCGCCCGCCGTACCAGCTAAAGCTAACGGTGAAGAACAACAGCGGAAGAATTATGGATGTGGCAGCAACCACAACAGCGGATACGTTTATACACTGGAACTGTCACCACAATAAAAGAAACACAAAAGAGGATCATACAGTACATACAGTACGGGGAACAAAATAATATAGCGTCAAGTGGCTTGACTCAGTACTTCCTATATACTCTCAGTATCACACACAAGAATAAATTCTTTGACGAAGAATATACAATGTGTCCGGTCATCAGTGTCGGTGCCTTTAGGGGGTTAAAATACGTTAATTTTTATCGACAAATGACTCCTCAAAAGTAGTTTTTCACCTACCATAATAAAATGGCAGCCATTTTGTTTTTGCTTAATTGATACACGAGTGTTATACTAATTAAGCCATAGCTAGCTATGTAGAGGTAGGTGCTACAAACACAAAATAAGCCTCATTCAATAGCAAAGCATGTAGACTGTAAACTAATGGTAAAATTTTCCAAATTGCATTCCATATCAGGGCAAAAAACATTGTTAAAAGAAAATAATTATGTAATTTTTTGCGTTTTTTAACAATTTCAGTTTTTTGAAAGAATCTAATCTATAAACCTACATTTTTTTAATTTTTAAGCGATAGTACATGATGTTTCCTAAAAAATAGCTTTACGTCCTCGCCCTAAGTAAAATAGTTTAGTAGCTATGATGGTTTGAATAGGACCCTTAATTGTCTAATCCGGCAGTTGAGAGGGAAACAAAACAAAATACTTAGTGGTCACGACACTAATTTTGGAAAAAAGAAGCAAATGTTGCAACTATTGTTCGAAATGTCCTCCTTGGTGTTGCAGACATACTGTTGCTCTTACTGACACATGTTGCGTAAATCGACTTGTCATCGTTTTCTCATTCCTTAATTAATTTCCGACTTGAATAATCTGCTAATAAGCTGTTCGCGTGTATTTGGCACGTCGACATAAACTTTCTGTTTCATTGTACCCCACAAGAAAAAATCAAGTGGGGTCAAGTCCGCTGATCGCAAATTTACGAAGCCATTTAAATGAATGATATTCGCCATGGATTGGACGCGGTGGAACAATCGCTTGGCCACCGCTTCACCGGGCTTGACCCCACTTGATTCGTCCAAAATAAGGACCATTTCCCGATTCGAAAAAGATTAAAGTGCAGAATCAAGATCGTTATAAAAAAAGTCGATCGTTCCCTCATCCGAATTTGACATAGGTGGATAGATTTGCACAATGCTTATCGGTGATCGGTCCGTGCGTGAGCTTGTGCCACCCAAAAGCCAACACCGTTAACACTATCCTCTGATTTACCTGGAAAGCAAATGAAATTCCCCTTGCTAGAAGAAAAATGACTTGTATCTCAATAGATAATCCAGCAATGGCTATTTTATTTGCTGTAAGCTCTTGTTCGACGATGCTGAGCTTTCCTGTACCTTGAAGACCTCTAACGTTCCCAGCTGCCAGGCGATGTTTTCGGCGCGTTTTAAAAATGTCATCAGTAGTTAATTTCGCACAAGAAGCCTGGTGGTCGCACTTCTTGTGCCCAGTCACCAACTTCACACTGACCTCCCCGGACGAGGAACAGCGCCGATTGCCAGTCGGACCGCGAGGCATCACATCCGAGGCCCCGCTGATTCTCACGTTACTCATTTTACGATTTTCTCTTGGTATATCTGAAAGATCTTTAATGTAGTAGAGTCCCATTTCCTATCTGCATCCTCATGCCGTTGCCGTTGCCGTTATATCTACTGGTTCATCCGCCTTTAGGGAAAATTTCTTACCCCAAGGACAAGAAGGTGTCCTGACTCTTGTCAACTCGTCCACCCAAAGCTGTTGGTTGAGAAGAGGTTACTGCCTATACCGACAGTAGTTCGGTTCTTTTTAGTCGCCTTTTACGACACTCAGGATATACGATGGGAGATAGACATACGGGGTACGGGGGACATGTTACACATTTGTCAGTGATTTAGTAGGAAGATACGTATACAGGGTTATTCACGTTATTCGACACGGAGCATTATGGCTAAAGTATTCGATAAAAAAGAAAATAATAATTTGGGATGGAGAGAGACCCATAAAGGCGGCTACATTTTAAAAATATTTTCATGTTATACAGGGTGTCCCAAAAACACGAAATGTATCAAAGTTATGTTTCTTTAAATGGAACACCCCATATATTATTGCATATTCAGATTCCTTGGTGAATTCTAGTGTGACTTTATGTATCATATATGGTACCTAAAGCGAACCGTTAAGGTGTAAATCACCATTTTCGGTATAAGTAGATATCAGGAAAAAGTTGAATATCGCAGAGATTACAAAATATGGAAGGCTGTGACTTTGCCGTATTTCTAAGCATAAAACGCATCAGCTTTGGTGAGACTGTCAAATTTAAATTACATTTATGCTTGGAGATATCGGTCGATGAATTAAGGAAACTTCGATCAGCGATAACTTGATTTTTTCAAATGGGAATGCCTAATTTTTTTTATACGGTTAAACATAGAATTTGGTAGGCTTTCTAATGATATCAGGTTGTGAATATCAATCTGTCGTAGTTTTCATTTAATTTTAAATTTTCAAACAAATCGGCGCTTTTCAATTTTCCTACCTATAAGCAACGTAGCAGGCCATGAAATATAAACAAAAATCTGTTCAGCTAAAAGAAAACAACTAACTTAGCTGAAAAATACACACTAACTAGACTAAAGGGACAAGATTATAAAAATTCCTTACAACAAATCAACTCTCCCAGAAACAACTGCGATAACATCTCTAAGGTCAAAGAGAAGCTGGAGTATGGCAGTAATAGATATTTTTACTGTTTACTGGCTACCGCAATTTATTAGAAGGTTAAAAATTTCCAAGGCGATCAAAAACCCTCATATGAAACAGAAACAACCAGCGACTGTTGCTCCAGCACGCAACTATCAATCATATGTAATGGTGTAAAAAAGTACTAATTTGCGTCGAAGTCGATACCTCTGACTGGAGCCCTTCTATTTTTCAATATCTATTAGCAATATTGCAAAAAAGGAATACTGACAAATCAGATTTAAATTTTCTGCCATTTAAGTTGTTTGATAATTTGAACAAATTTTAATTCATTCTTCATTTTCTGTAACCTTGCTAATAGATATTAAGTTATGTTTTATAATTTGAACAAATTTTAATTCATTCTTCATTTTCTGTGACCTTGCTAATAGATACTGAAGAATTTTCTGAACTCCAGTCAGAGGTACTTTTGACTTGAGTTTTGACAGAATTGCATACCTTTTTATATAATTAAATGTGAAATTTTATTATGAAAATAATAAACTGCTTACAACATTCTCTAGTATTTTTTACTTTATTTCAAAATTTTTAATGGTTTTGGAAATTGCCAATCTCTAGTACATTGCAGTAGCTAGTAGGCCGTGAAAAAATCAATTTCTGCCATACTCCAGCTTCTCTTTGACCAAAGATATGTTACCGCCGTTGTTTCTGGTAAGACTTTGTTTGTTGTGAGTAATTTTTATAATCTTGTCCCTTTAGTCTAGTGCGTGTGTATTTTTCAGCTAAGTTAGTTGTTTTCTTCTACCTGAACAGGTTTTTGTTTATATTTCATGGCCTGCTACGTTGGTTATAGGTAGGCAAATTGAAAAACGCCGATTTGTTTGAAAATTTAGAATTAAATGAAAACTACCAGAGATTGATATGCACAACCTTATATCAGGCTCGTATCCAGGAGTTGGTTTTGGGGGGGTCCAGATTATGGGTGCCACTTGGTTGAACTTTCGGGGGGGGGGTCCAGATTAGAGTTGCCACCTTAAATCCTTAAATTTGCGGGGGGGGGGGGGGTGCAAATTTGTGGATTCCATTTTTTAGACGGCATTTTATAACGTTTTGGGGGGGGGTCCGGACCCCCCTGACCACCCCTTAAATACGTGCCTGCCTTATATCATTAGAAAGGTCAACAAATTCTACGTTTAACCGAATAAAAAAATTAGGTATTTGAAAAAATCAAGTTATCGCTGATCGAAGTTTCCTTAATTAATCTACCGATTTCTCCAAGTATAAACGTAATTTAAATTTGACAGCCTCATCAAAGCTGACGCATATTTGTTTAGTAATACGGCAAAGTCAAAGCCGTCCAAATTTTATAATCTCTGCGATATTAAATTTTTTCCTGATATCTACTTATACCGAAAATCGTGATTTACACCTAAACGGTTCGCTTTAGGTCCCATGTATGATACATAAAGTCACAATAGAATTCATCAAGGAATCTGAATATGCAATAATATACGGGGTGTTCAATTTAAAAAAACGTAACTTTGATACATTTCGTGCTTTTGGGACACCCTGTATAACATGAAAATATTTTTAAAATGTAGCCTTTATGGGTCTCTATCCATCCCAAATTATTATTTTCTTTTTTATTAAACACTTTAGCCATAATGCTCCGTGTCGAATAACGTGAATAACCCTGCATATTTTGGGAAGTACTCCAGTGGAAGAGAATTAATTTTCAGAACGGCGAGGCGCTAAGGAAAACCTAGTTAGTTATGGTCAAACATGACTTTTGAGCATGTTTGAGTTCTCTGAAGATTTTATAAGATAGAGGCGGTTTAATTTGGGGAATTTGAGGCCCTCAGAAACTCCCAACATATTTTGGATCCTTCGTGAATCAATATTATTTTTTAATGCGTGTTTATAATCCAATGTTTCAATTTTTTGGATTCTTGTGCCAGTTTTCCAAAATGTATCATGAGTATATAATGTTATAGCTCCATATAAAGCTTGTTTGAAATATTACTTCAATAGCTAGTCACTATAAGAGTAATAGATGATGGAATGAGCTACGGTAACAAACACAGAAAACGGCCTAAGGGCCTACATTGAAAGTTTAGTCTGACTTGATTGTATACAGAGAAAAACTGAAAGACCTTTAGATTCTAGTAATGGGATAGATTTAATAACATAAGCATAGTACAGTCTGGCACAGTTGCCTTCGTAGATGCCATCATATAAAGTATTCCATATTGGACCTGTTTTTGCGGTTTACCCAATTCATTCACATTAACCGTTGCATTCTACCTAGCTATGCAGACAACAGACGGAAATGTAGGTTTAAAATTAATATAAAAAGTAAATTACACGCTTCTTCAACTAAAATGCGGCAATTATGCGAGTCAACCACCTGTTTCGGCATTTTTTCGAAGAACGAACAGATCACAGCTAAACCACAGTAACTCACACTCGTAAAAAGAACAGGTCTGAGATGCAGTGGCGTAGATGATTACAGCAGCTTACAAAGTTTTTTATCGCGAAATTATGCATTTTTGCTTTTATTATTTTATGGCTTTCAAGTGGAATTAATTAGTGGTTTATTTGCCGGTCTGCGGCACTGCACACAATTTCAGCAGTCAATGATATCAACATTGATTTAATGCGTGAAATCAACTACCTAAAGATGGTGTAACTTTAGAAATTGAAACGTTATCATATTAACGACAGAATAAATGAAGACAAGTCGATTGACTCAGTGCTTCCCTCACATTACAGTAATACCAGTTTATTATTTTCCCATAGCATGAAGGTAGTCTGAGATCCCCTTGCAACCAAATCATCGCCCGCCCGACCAAAAAAAGTGTGTTATGTCGTTAGGTCTTTCACAGGTCAATGGATAGCCTATTATGAATACAACAAAATTTTGAACTTCATGATCCCCCATCCCCCAACCACCCCAATTTCACCCTCACCCAATAAAAAGTAGAAAATAATCAGGAACCCCTAAAACGCCTAAAAGTTTGAGCTGTTTTTATATTTTTAGTTTTTTAATTATTGCTGCTCCGCCACTGACACAATTTCTAAAAACCAATAGTTCCCACGTTACACAACAGAACGATCACGCATGCAATACTCGCATGTATACATCAGAAAATACCTTTGGTTGCTGTAATAGGCAATTTTTCAATTTAACAACCGCCCACCCCCCAACCACCCCAAATTTCATCTCCAAAAAAAGTACAAAATTATCAGGAACTTTAGGTGTTCCTGATGCAATAAAACAAAGTTTGAGGAATATTTGATTTTTTTGTTTTTTGTCAATTACTCCGCCGCCCATTTTCAAGATTATAGCAGCCTCACCTATTACGACTCCACAATCACAATCCATGCAGCAGTTACTGAGATTACGAGGCTAGAAAAACGACAACAGACAGACAGACCGACAACAGACAGACAGATCGAAGGAAACAAGTGACGTGGATTTTCGTTATGTAGGCATCATAAGACGCCCAAAAAGCGAATTATCTCAAAATCGAAAAAATTTGCGATTACAATACTCCCCTCGCACCTATATGTGGGGAGTAAGACAATTGAGAGTACCGCACTGAACATTTTTTCGGGGTGGTAAACATAGAAACCATGAGAGAATCAAACTGCTTGGAAAATACATAAAAATTTGAAATAAAATAAAGACAAAAGCGTAACAGTGCTTTTGTAATCTCAACAGTGTACCTTAAAATGTCGTGGTTTTAGACGTCGAAACTTTGTAATATTAAAGAAAATTTAATGAATTAAAATTAAGTGGGGGGGGGGGGGGGCAGAGGGCCGGTATATTAATGATTAGCTAAGTCAAATTAACTATAGGTGTAGTAAACGCGAGTTTAAGCGTTTAGAGATTTTGTGTTTTGTTCTTCCACATCCATTCACTGGCGAGTCAGGACTGCTAATGTAACATCTAATTTTTATCTTCTTTTCGACTCGAGGTATATGTAATAATTCGACAACACCTTATAAAAAATGATTCCAGTTGTATGGCTGCAGGACGTATACAAGATGTTCTGACAGCTCTCAGGACATACTCTCTTGTGATGTGGTGGACAGTTTGAGTGTAAGCCTCGCATTTACATTGGGAAGGCAGCTTTTTGTCCCACCTGGAGTTTGCACGTCAGACACGTTTAGTTTTGATCCTGCTAAGATTTATCCATGTTTTCCGAGGAATATCAAAACTGTGTCTTGGATTCTCTCTGTCGGTGCTTGTTTCCAGGATTTACTAGATCATAACCAGTCAGATGCAGTTGTTGCTCACTTTTGAGGGTTGGCTGTTCAAAAAAGATGTCTGCAATATTATCATGTAGTCGCGGTGTATGGCTTATTTTTCGTTAATTAACATATATATTTCAACAATGTCTCTGTGGTATGTAGATTAAGACTTTATGTTTATGCAGGTTTGGAAATTATTGAAAATAAAATGACAGAAAAACTTTGACATGACAAAATTTCGACCCAGTGCTTGCTTACCCACTACAAGTATGTTGCATCGTGGACCAAGGTGTTGTAGTTCCTTACCTGAAAGGAAAAAACATCTTGATGAAAATACATTTTCCAATAGTATGATTCAAGGAGCATAATAAGCAATAAGCATCGTATATGACGTATATATGCTTCATATAGTCTGGGAGCTAACTGCAACCTAAGTAGCTTCTAGCAAAGTAGATGTTTTAAGAGAGTGGTTCACCTATAGTAAATTATAAATACATTGGACAGCATGTCTATAGGACCCTTCTATGGAGAAAGGATCATTAATGTCTGCCTAAAGTAAACGATTTTAGGTCATGTACCATTTAATGTCTAAAAGATACACTTCAACTTGAAAAGCAATGCAAAAAACCAAATTTGTGATATTTCAAAACCCTTTAGTATCTACTGAATACCTCTAACAAAGCTGGTATTTCCGTATTTTAAAACGTTTGTTGAGTAACATGATAATTGTTGGGCTGGTAGGAATCTTGGAAGAAAATTATAACCTAATATTTATAGAAACTATAAATGGCACTTACATAAGAACGATCATTCTCTATGCTAAAATAGAATCGAATATGTACTTAATTTCTATGAAATTTATTCGGGATTTTAGAAAAGGTGCAAAGCATAATAATAAACCTGCAATATATTTATAATTTTTTTATATAAACTAGATATTTATAAGGATCTACTTGAAAATATCAGTTGATCTAAAGCGCATTTATCAGAATTGACGTGTTGGACGTCGATGGTTCTGTAATAAATCAAAAAATTATCAAGAACAACAACTACGACAAACGATAATCAACAAAGCAACCTAATCTAACCTAACCGACGAACACTCCGCAATTATACCCTGTTAAATATTTTGATTTGACATTATTTTGAATATTTCAACCAATAGGAACGGTTTCGTACTGTCGTATCGTCGGATATCATATGCATCTGAATTAAGCTTTACCCTTTTTAAACTGTCAACCGTGTCAACAGCGAACAGATGTTTGGCTAGTGATAACTAAAAATCCCCCAGAATGAATCTTGACACATGCTTTGACGGCATACGTACAGGGCTGCACTCGGTGCTCGTATGACTACTGATGAGTAATTGACATTTAACAATATATGTATAAACGAAAAACTGTATTTTTTTCGGTCAGGCGTCTTTAATATGAATTTTTAGATAGTGCATCAATTTCTTTATCAAAAAATAGGCATTATTTTTTGGCAATGAGATATTCAGTAAAAAGACAGTCCTGACTTGCAGGATTGCCAATTCAGACCACTACTAAAAAATTGAATCTGAGATGCACTTCTTCGTCAGCTAATATCTATCAAATAGGCGTCAAGCCAGTTTAAAGTATCAGGTAACAGAGTATACGTCACTGGCGCTATGGCTTTTTGTGAAGAGGGAAAAGGGTGTGGGTGTTCATAAAACAGCGCGTTGTTGTCAGTTTTCAGTATTAACGTCCAAAACAGTTTTAACTATACCTTGAATAAAATAATTAATAAATAATGCAAACGGTCATCAACTTTAGTTTTTAATGAAATAATAATTATAAACTACATATGTCAAAGAATGTTTTTAAACATATCTATTTTTGTATCTACTCTTAAAATCCATTTATTCTACTTATAAATATAAAAAAACGCTAATCTGCCAGAGGGCCCATGTTAAACTTCTGATTTTTAATCGTTAATAACTTTCTGAAATGATCTTTAAGAAGTTGAGGGTAGATATTAAAACTGAAAAAAAAAATGATTTCATCTACCACCAACTCTAGCGAACGAACGTTCTTTAGTTTTCACTAACTACCTTTTTTAAATTTTGACGGAACCCATGTATCGATGATCAATCTTTTAAAACTTGTTCATTCTGATATTAGGTTAATGTAAAAAATAGATGACTTTTCCGTTGGGCACTTATTTGGAAATAATGCAGTACCCAAGGTGTTAAGGTCTGAAACGATCTATCAGGTGATGTCTTTATGTGCGAGTGTTGTCCTGTTAAATATTAGAGTCCATTCTAGGAGAACGGTTCTCACTAGTGTAAGCACCAGTTCAGGTTAAGGGAGTTTTAAATGATAGAAAGCTGATTAATGACCACACCTTTACTTCAACATTACTTTTACAGTGTATATTTTAAAGGTATACGGTTCCAATCGATAAATCAGAGTGTACTTACTGCTATTCTGGGTTACAGCCAACAAGTTACAATAATTGCACACCCAAAAATACCTTCACCCTCCACGCGTAAACATAAACATCCAACAACTATTCAAACGGTACGTCCTATACGACGTTTCTAAACAATCTGCCCACCGGCGCAACTATCACCCGATAGCGGGCAGTACACAAAGAATGGTGGGACACAGTTCTGAGGGCCTATTGGGAGAATGTACAAGAGGCCCAATGGGGCCTAAGTGCTTTGATATTGGCAAATCACCCTCTCTCCAATACAGAACACTAGATAATAATGTTGTATCCAGGGCACCAACGTCTGAAACGGTCTGCCAGGTGATGTCTTTATTGAGTCTGCGAATTTTAGCCTATTCAAAGCTCACTTCAGTAAGCTTCCTCTAACCTAACCTCCTCGTAGTAGCCGCGTCACTTTAGTGTTTAGGCTTCGCCTTTATTACTTCCTAGCTGTTAAAAACATGACCACAAAAGTATTCAGAGCACTCTTACGAACGCCTTTGGACTATAGAGGAAGATAACAATTCCTCGTGTCATTATTTGTTTACGTTGACGCCTACATATGAAGTAAATAGCGCCTTGAAAACCACAAAAGAAATACCAGTCTACCCACAAATGGTCGCGTAAAAATAACACCTTGTGATGCCTTTTGTGCAGGGCCTACAATGCCTACATAAAAAAGGGTATACCCGTGTACCAAGTATCACCGGACTTGATTACGTTACCTTTTGTTGTCCGATGCCAGTGAGAGTAGATCTTTCGCAAATACACAAAAGGGTAACGTACATAAATTAGATCCTGGAAGAATTCAGCTGATCCTTGATTTTTTATGGATGTGTCTGTATAGTATGTGGTGTGCCTTTCAAGCTCACATTAAGGCTATTGTATCAAATTGAACACATATCTGAGTTACATGTTGATGCTTATATGAGTAGACAATTAGTGATTTAACACTAGGGTCGCTTTTGTACTCCAAGCTAAGTGGAAACAAAATATTACCAAAAAATAAAAAAAAAATCCGGTAGTGGAATTATTTTGCTTGTAAGTAGGAATTATACTGAAATATATAATGTATAATAACATTAATAACCTGAATATTTTCGTGCAGTTATGTCAACCTGATTTCAATATCAATTTTGTTCATACCGATATTAGTATGTACTTACGTATCATGTAATTAAAAGCTCTGCTGCCTTGAGATGATATAAAACCTGAGAATCATGTTTAAGTAAATTATGTATAAACTATTTTTAACTGTCGTTTATTTTATCTATGTTAAAAACAAAGATGTTTTATCACATTCAGCTCAGGAATGATTCAAAACTACTGGCACAAACCTTCCCTTCTGAAAAACCTGCATAGAAGGGTGTTTAACGTATTATTACAAGATCTAGGTGAACTTTAACTTAATAATAATAGGATTGGTTAAGTATGCTCAAAAGTGAGGTGGTACTATAGTAGATAACATTCGAACATTTCCATCACTTTGTCAAAACCCATTAGTTGGCATGTAAGATTTGATTATACGATGTCGGTGATTTTTAAAGGAAAACATTTTTTCACCAAAAAATGCTACTTTTCCAAGTAATGTCATTTTAGCTCAATACATTTAGTCAGACGTATTTTTAATATTTCATCCTTTCTAAATAATGCGATTTTATAACTATGACCTCTTCAGTATACCTGAAATTCCTACCAACTAGCCATTTCTTCAGATTTAGAACCAGAAAATAGTCACTGAGACATTTTTGCCATGGTGCATACATAAAAAGAAATTCTCAATTCATGAATTCTGATAATCCTCTAAAGATGTACTTGCGACAAGAAAATCTGTTCTCGCTCTAAGAAAATTTACCTGTTGAAGTTATGGTTAATTTAAACCAATAAAAATATATACTTAAATATAAAGTATATAAATAAAAAGTGATATTTTTGTATGTTTTTGTTCTATTTGAACAAATTAAGATATGTAAAGATTTTTCTAATTTTCTCGAAAACGAATTTTTCTAAAGTCATACGTCAAAATAAAGGTTTTCGACATACCTACCTTTGAAACAAGATATTACTCGATACCCCTTGCCATTTGAAATTCTTAAGGCGATAATCCTGGGGAGCAAAGAGTAAAAGGGGATGGAGTAGTTTTTGGTTATGAAGTTGTCCTCTTTGACAAATTTTTTGTCATGGCGTTTTTTTTCTTTTAATATGTGGTTTTCGATAAATCTGGGGTGGAAAGTCTTCAAATGAGGAGGACGAGTCTTCTTCGTCGAGGAATTTATTTTTATATGTGTAGCTGCACACGTATGTACCCGTACATTGTCCTAATAAAACACCTTTTTTGTTCGCTTAAAACATTGCTATATCTATCCAACTGCACTCTGTATCTTAGAAACGTATCTCTATATCTCTATGTACTATGGGATCAGGTGGCTTCGTA
Organism: Callosobruchus maculatus; assembly: GCA_951848785.1. NCBI lineage: Eukaryota > Metazoa > Arthropoda > Insecta > Coleoptera > Chrysomelidae > Callosobruchus > Callosobruchus maculatus. The sequence continues at coordinate 3,646,907 of CATOUR010000058.1, forward strand.
AATATGACAGCATAGTAGGCACGTTATGGTAGGCACCCAAAACTGCCCAATCGTCATGGTCATAGAAACACGTTTTATCTCCAAGTTACAGAGTACCCTTTAGTCCGATGTATTTAGTCGGTGCTTCTAAATTTTGTCTTCCTTGTAAACAACAACAAACACACAAATTGTAGGAGGTGGTTAAATCTGAGGAATAAGGTGCATGATGATCGTACCTCAAGACTGTCACCGCGCAAATCCCAGAATATGATGGCAGTACAGGTTCAGCCGCAGAAACTCACTGTTTCGAGTATTTCTTAACCTCCGGTGTGGTGTGATGGGTGAGGACCTGAGCATTCAGCTTCACTTAGGTATACTTAATGCGACTACCACAAAACGCAGTAAACAACTTTTTAACCATTAAAATCAATGATGCAGAGTCCCAATAACGTTTATGTTCGTAGCAAGGTTAGCTATTTTAAATGGCTGTCAAACATAAATTAAACGAGGTACCTTCGCAAAATCTAACATTAGTCTGCCAAATGGTAGTTATTGGGAGCAATTTAAAAAGTCAACGACATATCAAACCATATTTGTGTCTATGTATTAAATCTTAAAGCATCCAAAAGTATCATTCAGAGTGCAAACTTGCCAAAAGCCTATATTAATGATGAAATCACAACAGTAAATATGGGATCCACGTTAACAAAGGAACACACTGCAAAGTTCATAAAGTATGTATCAGTTCTATTATCACATTTTGATTTTCATACCATGCCCCTTATACAGTAAGGGTTATTCACGTTATCCGACACGGAGCATTATGGCTAAAGTATTTGATAAAAAATTATAATTTCGGATGGATAGATACCCATAAAAGCTACATTTTAAAAATATTTTTATGTTATACGGGGTGTCCCAAAAACACGAAATGTATCATAGTTATGTTTTTTTAAATAGAACACCCCGTATATTATTGCATATTCAGATTCCTTGGTGAATTGTAGTGTGACATTATGGGTCATACATGGGACTTAAAGCGAACCGTTTAGGTGTAAATCACCATTTTCGGTATTAAGTAGATATGAGGAAAAAATCGAATATCGCAGAGATTATAAAATGTGGAAGGCTGTGACTTTGCCGTATTACTAAGCATAAAATGTGTCAGCTTTAAAAAGACTGTCAAATTTAAATTACGTTTCTGCTTGGAGAAATTGGTCGATTAATTAAGGAAACTTCGATCGGGGATAACTTGATTTTTTCAAATGGGAATCCCTAATTTTTTTATATGTTTAAATGTAGAATTTGATAACCTTTCTTATGATATACGGTTGTGAATATTAGTCTCCGATAGTTTCTATTTAATTTCAAATGTTCAACCAAATCGGTGTTTTTCGATTTTCCTACCTATAAGCAACCTAGCAGACCATAAAATATAAACAAAAACCTGTTCAGGTAGAAGAAAACAACTAACTTAGCAGAAAAATACGCACGAATTAGACTAAACGGACAAGATTATAAAAATTACTCACAACAAACAAAGTCTAACCAGAAACAACGGCGGTAACATATCTTTGGTCAAGGAGAAGCTGAAGTATGGCAGAAATTGATTTTTTCACGGCCTACTAGCTACTGCAATCTACTAAAGGTTGGCAATTTCCAAAACCATTAAAAATTTTGAAATGAAACGAAAACTACTAGACAATGTTGTAGGCAGTTTATTATTTTCATAATAAAATTTCACATTTAATGATATAAGAAAGTATGCAATTCTGTCAAAAGTACCTCTGACTGGAGTTCTGAAAATTCTTCAGTACCTATTAGCAAGATCGCAGAAAATGAAGAATGAATTAAAATTTGTTCAAATTATAAAACATAAATGGCAGAATATTTAAATCTGATTTGTCAGTATTTCTTTTTTGCAATATTGCTAATAGATACTGAAAAATATAAGGGCTCCAGTCAGAGGTATCGACTTCGATGCAAATTACTACTTTTTTACACCATTACATATGATTGATAATTGCTTGCTGGAGCAACAGTCGCTGGTTGTTTTTGTTTTATATCAGGGTTTTTAATTGTCTTGGAAATTTTTAACCTCTAGTAAATTGCGGTAGCCAGTAGACTGTACAAAATATCTATTACTGCCATACACCAGCTTCTCTTTGACCTTAGAGATGTTATCGCAGTTGTTTGTAGGAGAGTTGATTTGTTGTAAGGAATTTTTATAAACTTGTCTCTTTATTCTAAGTCGTCTGTATCTTTTTTCTAAGTTACTTGTTTTCTTCCATCTGAACATGCTCTTGTTTATATTTCATGGCCTGCTAGGTTGTTTATAGGTAGGAAAATTGAAAAACACCGATCTGTTTGAAAATTTAATATTAAATAAAAACTAACAGAGATTGATATCTACAGCCTTATATCATTAGAAAGGTTATCAAATTCTACGTTTAACCGTATAAAAAATAGGCATTCCCATTTGAAAATATCATGTTATCGCTGATCGAAGTTTCCTTAATTAATCGACCAATTTCTCCAAGCATAAACGTAATTTAAATCTGACAGTCTCATCAAAGCTGACGCATTTTATGCTTAGTAATACGGCAAAGTCACCGTCTTCCAAATTTTATAATCTCTGCGATATTCAATTTTTTCTGATATCTACTTATACGGAAAATGGTGATTTACACCTAAACGGTTCGCTTTAAGTCCCGTGTATGATACATAAAGTCACACTAGAATTTACCAAGGAATCTGAATATGCAATAATATACGGGGTGTTCCATTTAAAAAAACAACTTTGATACATTTCGTGTTTTTGGGACACCTTGTATAACATGAAAATATGCTAGTGTAGCGTTTATTGGTCTCTATCCATCTAAAATTATTATTTCCTTTTTTATCAAATACTTTAGCCATAATGCTCCGTGTCGAATAACGTGAATAACCCTGTATATACATAGGTATATTGTTATACACATTATAGGAAAATTAGATATATGAAATAAAAAATACGAAATAGGAATTTTTATTATCATGTGGTAACGTCAAATATGAGCTGTTTAAGATTTTAGGAGGGCTATGGCCCCCATGTCCTCCCCCATGGCCGCCAGTGAGAGAGCATCTCGCATGTTATATGCTTTTGAAGCATTCCCATAAAACTCATGCGTGTATAATTATTAACAAGTTTATACCAGTTAATGTTTTAATAACGGTATGAACCATTTCCTTGATATTACATGGTAAAACAAAACACAGCATCGCATTCCTTGGATTCTTATTAAATATTTAGAAAAACTATGAATCTAGCTCGGAGGCGTTTTACCCTACGGTATCAGAATGTAGTCCGTCATGAAACTATTATGCTGTTAGTAATAGTAATGACTGCATTTTACACGAAAAGATAGAAATACTCACCGTACATAGGCGTAGCGACACTTGCATATCCAGACTTTATTCTATGGTCAAAGGTTCAACTTCGTTGAAATATTTGTACCAACTAAGGTTAGTATATAATACAGGCATACAAAAATTGATAGTAGTGTTATAACTCGACCACTTTCCTGGTGAGGGGAGATTGTAATCGCGAAAATTTGATGATGTTTACATCACTTAGGCCCTTGCAAATCATTTCTTCATTTCTATCGGTCTATCTGTTGCCCTTCTTCTAACATGAAAGAAAAAAAAAGAAGATTCATACTAAAACCACATTTTTCAGACGTTTTTTCAAGGGTTTTCCATTCCATTCCATCATTCATCATATTTTCCTGGAGGGGTAACATTGGGCTGACAGAGAGACTGGGGTACGGGGAATTCAAAAAATTTTAGACTTTGCACATGATCCAAAAAAATAATCTTGGTTATGTACTGTACCAGACCTACCTGCTGCACCTTAAGACATATCTATGGATATGCAATCTCGTATTCTCAGTAACCGCTACACCAATTAGAGTGAAATTTGGGTTGCGATAGCGTAATTAGCAAATTTAGTGTTTAGGCACTTTGAGGTTCCTAATAATTTCCCGTTTTTACTGGAAGGGGTGGGATTGAGGCGAGGGTGATGGGTGATGGTAGAAATCCCGGATTTTTGTATTTATAATAGAGATTCTCTATTGTCCAAAAATATGACATTGGTGATACTTTATCCTTTACCTATCCGACCATTGCATTTGAAGTATGTGTGGACTTTTTTTGTTTTTTCTAAGTAATTTGATGGGAAACTTTTAGTACTACTACTAGTTCGTTTTCTATAAATAAATAATTTAACTCTATTGCTAATAGATTTTAGTTTTTAATTTTTTTGTGAAAATTTGGAGAATTTATAAAAAATACAAAGCTTTAATTCTAAAGAGCCCTTGCTTTCGTTTTATTAATCTCTGATTGGTGGAAAATATTTAATGATAAAAACTAGAGGCATAAGGTCAATTATTCAATATATTTATACATGGCGTTTCGACGTCGAAAGAGCAAAAATGTATAATAGACAACGGAAAGTTTTAGAACCTTTTTAAATCAGAAAAATTGTCTATTGATTTGACAAGAAAGGTTACTGTTGCACACTTTATAAATATATTTTCTAGCAATCCTGAAGAAAATACCTACATCTACGCTACTGTTAAATACAGACAAAACCGTATAAACGTAGTACTTGACAGTATCGCTAGTATTACATTAATAAGTAGTACCTGTTTAGCATTTATACGTCTATCACAAATAACAATCAGTATTTATGAGCTTTACGGAACTTCATGCTTGATGGACTCTTCAATAAATGTTTCAGATTAGAGAGTAAGACCATGGTATCCTGGACTTCCTGAATAAATAGCTCATCATCATACTTATTTAATAAGAGTAATATAAAAGAATTTTCTGTAAACAAATTTTCTGCAAACCTCAGATGAGATACTACGTTTTTGTTCGAGCTGCATCACCTTGATCTTTTTCCGAAATTAGAGGGTTCATTTTGGAATGTTAGAGAGGTTGTGGGTTATTTGATCATTTAAATATCTATAAAATACCCTGGGGTTACCCTGTACCCAGACGAAGTTTTCAGTGGTTGTCAAAGTTAGAGATGACATTTTGAAGGTAGGATGCTGTTAGAGAAAAGACAATAAAATTATTATACGTATGTTTAGAAGCTCATCAATAACTAAGTCATTATCATATTTCACAATCACTTGAAAATTTTAAGGCGCATTTGAAGTGCACTTAGACTATGCAACAAGTTTGATAATCTTTTGTTTTAAGACATGTTTATTGAAACACATTGTTTTAAAACATGTTGCAAAAGCAGAAAATATCTAAAACAACAGAAGACGACCAACAAGTACCAAATACAACTCAGTACAATAGAAAAGAACAGAAAACAGCTGGTAACAATAGAAATCGACCAAAAAATACCAGAAAACGTCTAATCACAATAGAAAATAACCAAACACAACTGAATACAACAAAAAACAGCTCAAAACAACAAAAGACGGCAATGAAAACATGGTTATAAAAGACAAAAATTGTTTAAAATAGATCAACAGGATTTACAGTTTGTTTTAAAACACTGTTGTAAAACACGTTGTTTTATAACTTGTTGTATATAGCCTAAATGCGCCTTAATATACGTGAAATTAAGAAACTGAGTAGCGAACAGTTTAGAAGCAAGGTTCACTAACACAGAGAACAAGGAGACAAGGAAAGATTAGTTATTTCCAATTCGGTTGGGTATTTCAAAGTCAATATACACGTCATTAAATAAAAATGAGTAGGTCGAAATTCTAGGAGTCAGTCTAGCAAAATTTATTGTAAAACCTTTCAAACGTTTAGCCTACCAGGATGCTTAAATTGTTGAAGTATCTAATAAAATTTCGTATATTATTTTTAGCAACCTATAACCAGGAGTAGGAGTAGGAGACTATTTTTTCAATCTTTTGGTAGTTTAAATATTCTGTTTGTGTTTATTTTTCATCATCCATTATAACGAACTCAAAGATGTATTCGTTGTTATAATTTACACAAAATTGAATTCAAAAAATCTTAATAAATACAGATTCTGTAATAATAGTAATCGAAAATATACGGGGCATCTGACGTAGCAGTACTGAACTAACATGTATATTTGATAATAACAACCCGTAACTAATAACATGCATTGTAGCAGATGTGCGGAATGAAAAACGAGATTTCAAAAAAGATAGCGTGAAATATAGATCTGTAGGTATTATCTAGGAGGATGTCTACTTTGTATATTTTCACATTTGTAATATATCTCAAGAAAACGGTCATATATTTTTTGGTCCACTGAATCCGTCAGTAACTCCACACAGTTATACGTCTCCAGAATTTCGAAGCTAATCAGAGACCTCCAGAAGGGCTAAACTCGAAAATTCGATAGGCTATTATACTTTTGTTGTTGTCAACGTTAGTGTTACTACATCTGAGGAACTGCCTTAAGTATTAGCAAACTACAAGATGAAATGGAACCATGGTGCTGTAAGAATCGTCTGATTCTTAATCACATCAGGACTTTCAAAGTACAAAAGGTCTGTTTCGGACTTCCACTGTCTATATAATTTTAGATTACACCGTTTCGATCGATCTTTTATCTTTTCAATCATCTTCAGGTAAACTGCCGGATATGTTCCTTTCGTTGCTATTTATTCTCGTCTAGCTGACACGAATGAGATTCGACGGCGCATTCAACAGGCACGGGTGGCCATGACAAAGCTTACTAAAATATGGCGTGACCATAACATCACTAAAGCTACCAAAATGGTTCAGTGTCTTGTGTTCTCCATATTTTTGTATGCCTCGGAAACTTGGACTGTTAAAAACGCAGATCGAGCTCGCATAGATGCTTTTGAAATGTGGACGTGGAGGAGAATGCTGAGAATTCCTTATACCGCCCATCGAACTAATGTTTCCATACTGGATGAGCTCGGTAATCCAAAGAGACTATCCTCCATTGTGTCGACGAGAATGCTTATATTCTTCGGACATATTCACAGAAGCGATAATATGGAGAAACTTGTAGTTCAGGGTCACGCCCCGAGTGGGCGACGCCGTGGCCGTCCCCCTACGACGAAACAGTTGCTAGATATGAGTATCAAGAGCGCCACTGAACTGACAGAAAATCGCGAACGATGGCGTGCTACAGTTCTCAAAGCTATTGATAATATTCGTGTCGGCAATACTCTAGCTCCGACTTAATGCATTTTACGAGTTCACAACATGTCTGTTAAGACATTGTGACTATGATGATGAGCTGACGTGTCGTTCTTCGTGGCTTGTTCTGACCAGTCACTGCTCTGATCTGGTTCAGTTGTTTTTTACTGATGATGACGTCATCGTGGATGGACACGACGACACATAACCAAAAACTAGAAAAAGGCAAATATAAGCATCTCCCAAGTGATCCGACAAGCAGAATCGAAGGACAACTAGCTCTTACGCCATATTATAGCAAACCACCGCACTTCTACGGCTTACCGAAGATACACAACGATGGAATACCACTGCGATCGATAACAAGTTCAAGAATCTCCCCCACTTACAACCTTCTATCTGTTGAACATCATATAACCACTACATAGAAGGGAGGACATCATCATTTGTAAAGGACTCCAAACGCTTTGTTGCGATACTTGCACAAACGAAACTAGATGCAGAAGATCTGTTTATTAAGTTTCGACATCGATAGCCTATACACCAATATGCTAGTTGGAGAGGCACTGGGGATAATTCACAAGAGGTTACAAGAAGGCCAAACAAGGAAAGACATAACGAATCTTTCAGTGAGTGGAGTAATGGAGCTATTAAAGTTCTGTCTGGAGAACAACCATTTTCAAGAAAATGACAAATTTTGCATGCAAGAAGAAGGACTACCCATGGGATGACCACTATCTCCAGTCGTGGCTAACCTTTACATGGAATAGTTCGAATCAACTAGCATTGAAACCTCAGATGTCAAACCATAGTTATGGCTCGCTATGTTGATGACAAGTTCATAATCTGGAACCGTGGAGACAAACAATTGGAAACGTTCTTTTCACATGTCAAAAACATGAAATCGTCCATAAAGTTCACAAAAGAAGAAGAGAACAACAACAGCCTTCCTTATTTGGATGTCTTGGTAATGAGAAGAAACGCTGAAATAGAAACCAAAGTGTACCATAAACCAACGCACACAGGATATATACCTGCATTAAGAAGATCTGTCAAGCAACGCATATCCCAAGAGGCTAGTGGAAGCAACAATACAAGAGAATGGTACGAACAGAAGTAAAGGTCCTGAAGGACATAGGCGTTTACCCAGTATGCCATACTATAAAATTCAAACACGATTCTCAAGAAGCACCACTCTCCGAAGTCTACTAACAAAAACAAAACCCAAGAATAAACATCAGCAACCATGTGAATGCGTGAAAGTAAACATTGGAGAAATGAAAAGATCTCCACATAGAAGCGATCAAGGGCGGATTTCTTCTAGGAGGGGGCGGACCAGTGAATTTCATGATGAGCTGAAAATTAACCCACATGGACGCGCTATAATTTTGGGAAGACCAAAAAAAGGCTCCGTATTTCCATTACCCTTTCCATTTTCCATTAGAGGGGGGGGGCGGACCAGTCCTGTCTCCCTCTGAAGAGCAAAGATAAAAAAAGCTCCAACCTTTTGGTATTTATACAAATATAATATGCTTCCCTGAAGCTCTAGGGGGGGGGCGTACGCCCCCCTCACCCCCTCAAAACTCGCCAAAGGAAGCGATAATTAAGGAGCACCGACTCAACATTCAGAGAGCAGAGACAGGAAAGTCCGGAATAGCAGACTACGCTTGGACCGAGCACCACAAAATTATTTAGGAATATGCTGAGGTTATTGACAAAGAACCTCAATGGTATCACCGGAAATACAAAGAAACAGCTTATCTCACCAGCAACAAAAAGTGTACAGAAATTGGACCAATATGACAGCTCACAGAAAAACTAAAATTGAACAGAAAAGACTTGGATACAAACGAGGGACGCAGTGACCATCGAACGACCACGTCATCATCATTAAGAAGCGACTCAACTAGGACACAGCAGCGACCGGTCAGAACAAACCACGAAGAACGACATGTCATCAAGAACGCGGCACCGGCCAATCAGAACAAGCCACGAAAAAACGACATGTCAGCTAGACGAGAATAAATAGCAACGAAAGGAACATGTTCGATTGAAGATAACAGATAAATCAAAACGTTGTAATCTAAAATTATATAGACAATGGAAGTCCAAAACCGACCTTTTGAAACATCTACCTTGTATACGAATTTCAAACAACGGTTTTAAAGTATACTTTGCTAAGAGTAAAATAAAGCTGCAAAATAGGCACGGGACGTTCGACTGGACAACATTTCTGGAAGTTGTTTTGTATTCTAGGCTCACTTGGCAAAAAATACAGATCGACTCTATTTGTAAAACTTTAAATAAGGCGTATTTTGCGATTTTTAAAACTTAGGCGCACTGTTACACAAGCGGCGCTATTAGATGTTTATTATGCGAAGCTAGCACCCGGATCTAATGAACAACCAGGCTCTGCCAAGAGGTCACTCATTCAAGATGTTAGGAGTCAACATTACAGAAAATCTGATCTGGCACGAACACGTTGCGTCAATTGCAACAGCTGCTGGTAAAAGCTTGGGTACCTATTTAGAGCCAGACAGAACTTCTCACCATGCAACCTCCTCATTAAGCTCAGATAAGACCTGGCCTGGTCTGGCGGTCGTTCTTCTTACATCAAAAATCGAGCGGCACAACCTCACATTTATTCCCAGGGTGTCCACTGTCCAAGGCTTGGAATGGACTGCTAGGAGATGTATTTATTGGTCCTGCAGGTGTTATTCCATTCAAATTTAGCGTTAACAAATTCCTCCTGACATCACCCTTTCACAGCATCCACGGTACTCTGGTATTTAGGCTCTGCCTACGCGGTCTGCTCAGTTATATAAAAAAATGGTATACATATTTACATCTTTCGGGGAACATTCTTGCATGAGGCCACGCAAAAGTGCTGAATAGGATATTTATAGGACATTTTTAAAAATTTCTTATAGAACAATGTTTCTTCTCGATAGACGACTTTTTTGGCACATATAGGGCACAATTTTGTTTCCTCTTTTATTTTTTCCATTTTTTATTTTCTGTTTTTTTTTCTGTTTCACAGCAGCGCATTTATTGAACTGTGTATTTATTAGTTTGCATTGTTTGTGTGGTTTTTGTTTTTATCGGTAATGCAACAGATACACATGCTTATAAAGCATGCCATTAATGAGTAATGCTACTCCGTAGCATGTGTATACGTGCCTTGCTCGAAATAAGCATGCTAATTTCGAGCATGCTAAAGAACCGGCGGTCATGCGATTAAATGGGAATGTGTCACTCACAGTATCATGCTTAACAAGCATTCTATTTATGAGCATGTGTAGCATTATTAGTTTGTAGTATTTAAATCTTTACTTTTATTTTTATGACTAGTCTTATATCATACGTATGATCGTATAAGGACAATAACAATACTGGCCGATCTCCAAAACTATAGAACTTTTACGTACTAACAAACAACAGCATATAAAATTTTATAAAAATCGATGTAGCGGTTAATGAAATTAGGCGATAACAAAACCGTCTATGAACCTATATACCGATGGAAAAATAACATGCATTTTTGTAACGTAGGCATCATAAAGCATTCCAGAAAGCCCATTCTGTCGGAACGCAAAATTAAAAAAAAAAATCTCCCTTACTAATTGCGTGAGAGGTAAATCGTGGAAATAGAACGTATAGCAGACGTGCGCTCTAAGACATGAGACTACCTTTTAATTACAGTTGTTAGCCTCTTATTACTGGATAACTGGTTTCTAGGAACGTCAAAATATACACGTATTCACTGAAATTTAGTATAATAGTCAGTACTTTTCACAGCTGTAATAAATATTTAGAAAGCAAAAACTTACATAATATGTCTAAAAAGTAACCGTTAATATTTATTTATGTATATTTATGAGATGAGTAATTTGATATCTACTCAGTAGGCACTACCGTTTGTTGGCCATGCCATAAATAAAATTTGATACTCAAATAATTTGGCTTTTAATTTTAATTTGTAATTTAATTATGATCCTGCTGTGCAAAAATGATTACCCTTCGACCACCATTATGAATATTTAACATATTTTTTCCGACAGTGTTCAGCATCGACATTTTTTGATATGGTGACAGTAAATTATAACGTTTCCTTATCCTGGAGATTAAATATTCAAACATTTGGTTTTGTTGCAACAATTAATTTTTTCACACTTAAAGTTTTGATATTTAAAAATAATATACATGTGATGCATGTGATAGCAGGCGACATAATATACTAGTTTAGAGCTACTGCAGAAATAAATGGAACTACGAGTGTTGCTCTATACCTCCGTCAATCCACCAGTACGTAGACAGCTGTTTCACGCTTATTAGCAATCATCAGTGCGCCATAGGTCGATTGACGGAAGTAGAGAGCATCAATTTTTCCATGTTTAATAAACATGTGAAAGATGTGCGAGTAAGACAGAAGGGAATTCTGCAGGTGCGCCATCTAGTGCCCGAAGGTGACGGCAACCAAAGAGAGAAACGCTACTAGCAGCAGTAAACTCTCCTTGGTGAAACGACAAGGCTCGTTCGCTTTTTGGCACTAGAGGCGCGGATTTTGACGCAAGCAGTGTAAAGCCGATATATGAGGGTTGCTCCCGCCTCTAGTGGCAAAAAGCGAACGAGCCTTGTCGTTCCACCAAGAAGAGTTTACTGCTGCTAGTAGCGTTTCTCTCTTTGGTTGCCGTCACCTTCGGGTACTAGATGGCGCACCGGCAGAATTCCTTCTGTCTTACTCGCTCATAAATGGAACTATTTGATCTACAGCTGTAGTTTTACTCAACTTTAGGTATGTTCTCTGAAAATTTGTGTACGCCTACCGACAACATAGTAATGGCATAGTGTCATCTTCTGGTATTTTATTAGAAGACCATCAGTACTTTAAAGTGCTTAAAAAATAAAAAAGGTAGGTTAGACGTCTATATTTGGCTAAAGCTGTCTAGGCAAATCTTAGCTAAAAAGTGTCATAAACTTGAAATATACCAAAAAAAATTGAAAAATGGTTAGACCAGTGGCGGATCCTAAATATTTGAAAGGGGGGGGGGGTACAAAATTCTAAATAAAAAAACTACACGAAAATCCTGCCAGAGATTGTTGATGCCGCAGCTGCACCCTGCACATAATAAGAGTTTGCAGTTTCCACAAACAGTTATTTCATAAAACTTTTTACTAGCTAGTATCACAAAAGGTCACTTCTTAAGAGTGCTTTGCTTATCACTCATCACAAAATGTTATTTCTTATACCCGTTTTACATCAACGATTTCATCGCGAATTTATTCATGGATTAATCCATGGTTTTCTTTAAGGTCAAACTGATTGTGTTGTACATCTGTGAATAAAACCATGGATTTTGTGACAGCATGCAGTGATTTGGCGGATTTCGTAAGATCTATTCAATTGTTATTTTTTATGTGATCCTGCCAGTATTTTACTCTTGATTTGACTGCGAATTTTTATTTAGAAAATGTTCCATAACATAGAGAGACGGGTAAGTAACATGCATGACATGCATCATATGATTTTACGGTTGGCACTACCGAATTTGACGACAAACTTGACCACGAATTAGAGCAGGTTCTAAATCCATGAAGGAATCCATGAAGAAATCCATGAACTTATTGACCAAATTCCTGTTTTACACTTGTCAAATTTAACCACGAACTAAATCCACCAATAAAACCATGGATTTGTGTGGTTGTGTGATTTTGTGCTCTAAGGAATGTCGGCCAAAGTGTATCTTAAGCAACGCGCTCAGCCGATTATCCATTTTAAATAAATAATAATAATAAACGTCTCTATTATTTTTTTTATTATTTAATAGGCTAGTAGGTTAGAATCACCGATGTAAACAACGCGTAACGACTCGAACAAGAGAAGATGACTGAGGCGCGTCATAAGGAGCGGCGGCGTCTATTCGTATCGGTTCGTATGTTCGTGTAACCTTTTGGTTTTTATTTGTCTTCTTAAAAGTTGATTGATGTGTCATAGACCAATAGGAGTGCTAATGATCCGTGCCGTCCCTGTCTTGGCGCCTTCAGTCAATCACGTGACGAGACACAGGTTAAGTTCGAGCTTAGTGTACTGCGAATGACAGTTTTTATAATCTGAGAATTGTGTGCTACTTTCAAATCAAGTTGTCTATCCGTGTTCCATCGACCTTTATTCCGCCTTCCTCATTTTCCAAGGCTTTCTTAAGTACGTCTTCAGCGTATGTATTGTACAGTATCGGCGATAAAATGCATTTTTGTCTTACACTTCTTTGTATTTTAATTTCTTCTGACGGATAATCGGGGTTTTACTGTAATTCGAACTTTAATTTCATAATTTTGACCAACTACATAGCCGTGAATTGCCCTGATCTTTTTTCTTTTCATATGTGGAAGTTTTTTCTTGATTTCGTCATTGAGTCCAATAATACTCTCTTCTTTCAGTGAGCAATGTGGATGATTCGCGAACATCCCAAAAGACTGTGCCCAAATTTCACCATCTTAGCATCCCTCGGAGCTCGTTCAGCTCAAAAGAATCCAATATTGTGACTGTTTTATTTCTGGAATCAGCACACCTTGGTCAGAAGTCCTAAAATAAGTTTTCTAGCTTGACGGAGATGTCCAAAGATTCATCTCTATCTCATAAGATTATTATTTTGCTACCAGACCTCTGTTTTGCTTCTAATGGTTCATGCTGCCATCTCCACAGCCTCTCGTATATTATATTTTGGGCTTTTCTTTTAAATAAAATTTATTTATTTGCTGAAGCGGCAAAAGGTTTTTGACCTGGCTTAATAGGTGGAGTTTGAATTCCGCGGAAAGCACTCCTTCAAACTGTGCCGAAATTCAGAAATAACGCGGCTATACCCAAATATAAAAAACCAAATGAGCGTCTGCATGTTGTTAATGTTTCTACTTCATGAAAATATATAACTCGAGCCCCGAGCCTAAACATGTAAGTTAAATTTGACACACCTGGTTTTCTCACATTATATCCCCTGTCCTCTATTCCAACATAACAGCCAGAGGACATTATAACACTTTATGCTTTATATATTTATTAATTTGGACAGACGCAATAATAACAAAGACCAGCATAAAATTAAGTTCACCATTTATTATTTGTAATTCTGGGTGGTCCTTTAAACAGCGGCGTTACCGAGAGGATGAGCTACCGAAACAGAATACTGGGTTAAAACAATGCCTATGGAATTAGAATGGTGGACCATGTTATACTGCTTTAAGGTGAATAGGCCTGTGACAACAATAATGTTATAATTCAATGATATAATATCACAAGTATTTTCTGCACGACCATTAATTTTTATTATAACCAAAATGTATAACCGAGGATTAGACTATTTTCTACATTGGCAAATATGACATCAAATTACAGTTTCGAACAACTGTGTCGCCATACTCAGTATACTCTCAACAATGTCTCCTTAAACTAATTCTGTGGTTAACTGTGTGATTCATTTACTGACCGATAGTTAAACCACATCTATTGGAATATAGACGCTGCTATGTTTCGGTAGGGTTACCATCAATTTTTTGGTATTTTCTGGTCTTCCTTTTGTAAGATGTTATTTCACTCGGAGCCGGAAGATTCAGTGTAGAAACCGTGAGAGGTGACACCCTATTTTCTGTAGTAGTACAAATGTTTAACATAACTAGACTTGGAATATGAGAGACATCGGTAGCAGTTTAATTTAAGGACTAACTTCGTAACTAAGTTCCTATTGTGAAATTATGAAGACTGTTGCATCTGGAATGATAAATCCAAAGTAAGCACTATTAATGCATGTTCGTCTTAGGATTTCGCTTTTACAGGCTTCCACCCCCCAACCACCCCAATTTCACCCCCACCAAAAAAAAAGTATAAGCTGACCACGTACCCCTAAAACGTCTAAAAACGAAGTTTGAACTTTTGTATATTTTTATTTTTTTGATTGTTGCTGCGCCGCCACTGACACGACGTGTAAAAACCATAAGAGTTTCTCATCCTCGCCAAAGTAACAATACTGGGTCGAAATTTCATCAAAATCAGTTCAATAGTTTCCACATTACACAATACAGAACGATCTAAAGCAATACTGGAATGTTTACATCTGCAAATTCCCTTGGTTTCTGTAATAGGCAAGGAAATGTCAGGTCAGTGGACAGCTTGTTACGAATATAACAAATTTTTCAGTTTTACATCCCCCCACCCAAAAGAAACTGAAAATGATCAGAACACCTAGAACGCCTAAAAACGAAGTTAGAGCTGTTTCTATATTTTTAGTTTTTTTATCATTCCTGGTCCGCCACTGACATGATTTCCAAAAACCACACGCGTTTTCCGTCCTTGCTACGAAAATAATATTGTGTCGAAATTTCATTAAAACCACTTCAATGGTCTCCACATTACCCAATACAGAAGGATTTAAAGCAATACTGCAATGTTTACATCTGAAAATTCTATCTCTCGGTTTCTGTAATAGGCAAGCAAATGTTGGGATGGATCTAAAAAAGCGCATTATGCCGTTGGGCCTTTCTTTCACAGGCCAGTGAACAGCTTATTATTAATACAACAAATTTTGAAGCTTTACAGCCCCTCACACCTCAACCACCCCAATTTGGCCCCACCCAAAAAAGTGATTGATGATCAAGAACCCCTAAAACGCCTAAGCTATTTTTATATTTTTAGTTTATTTGTTACTGCTGCGCCGCGCCGCCACAGATACGATTTCTAAAAATCATAAACGTTTTCCATCCTCGCCGCGGTAGTAATACTGTGTCAAAATTTCATTAAAATCAATGCAATAATTTACGTGTTACGCAATATAGAACGATCTAAAACAATACTCGTATGTAGACATCACAAATTCTAAGTCCCTTGCCTAATAGGCAAGGCAATGATGGACCTAAAAAAGTATATTATGACGCTAGGTCTTTCTTTCACAGGTAGGTTGACAGCCTATTACGAATACAACACATTTTTCAGTTTTACAACCCCCCATCCCCCAACCACCCCAATTTCATCCCCCCCCAAAAAAATGAGAAAATGATCAGGAACCCCTAAAACACTTAAATACGAAGTTTAAGGAATATTTGAATTTTTTTGTTTTTTGCTAATTACTCCGCCGCCCATTCACCGATTTTCAAAATTATAGGAACATTACCGAACTACGACCCCACAGCATATCGTTTCCTAAATTTTATCACAATCCATGCAGCGGTTACTGAGATTACGAGTCTAGAAAAACGCCAACAGACAGACAGACTGATTGACAGACAGACAGACAGACAGACAGACAGACCGATGGAAATGAGTGACGTGGATTTTCGTTATGTAGACATCATAAAATGCCCAAAAAGCGTATTATCTCAAAATCGAAAATTTTCGCGATCACAATACTCCCCTCACCTGACGGTGTGGGAAGTTAAAGGAAGTAATCATAAGGCTCTGGAAAAATTATGGAGGCAGGAGAGAGAGGATGGCCAAAGCGATCAAACTTTGAAGAATAACAAGAAGCAATCGAGATTTTCTTCGTACCATGATCTAAACAGGGCAGTACTTGACGTTAAATCGACAATGCATATTCCCTTTAAATTATGATAGATATGATTTCATTGAACAATACGTTTAAATTTATTTTTTTCACAGAATATCAACGAATAAATAATCCTTTCGCACCACTACGACACTGACTCAATGCTAAAAGCCAGTACTCCGCTTAGTCGATAAAAACTCAACCGAATTGAAGACCAAACTTCTTCCTGTTCGTTAAGATTGCAGCAAAACATGCAGCTAGTAATTGAGCCATCTCGAACGCAGAGAGAGACAGCCAAAATCCAGTCTGGTCTGAGGCTGCTGTTAATTTCCAAAACTCCGCCGCCACTCGTTGGTAATTAGTATAGTTATTAATGATATCATCGTTAATATAACGACCATTAAGATGTTGTAGCCGCGCGCGCCTTTCGGTTTTTTCGACCTTAGTTGCCCAAATATTAAAAATGAATTATGTGTACGCCGGAGATGCGGCATCTTTGGTGATTAATGGACAACAAGAAAATACTGTTTTTGGCTGGCAGCATTCTCAAAGAGATTGCTTCATGGGAATAAGTCCAAATAAAAAAGCTGCTTCCTGATGTACGCATCTGCAGCTCTGATATCTTTACTTTATATTTTATCTAAACCACACAGGATCACACACGATTCCTTGAATTACTTTCGTTGCTTTTGTCTCTTACAAGGCTCATACACCTATCAACAATTTGCGTAACAGAACCTGTTGTGCAGACAAAACAGTGTCTATTCAACACAAAATTTTATAGATAACATTTCTGAAAAGAGTGAGGCCCTTTATATGCCGCTAGCAGCTCTATAGGCCTGTAAATAATATTAATGCTAGCAGGCGACAGAAAGGTTCTGCCGGTGCACCATCTGGTACCCGAAGGTAACGGCAAATCAAAGAAAATCGCTGCTGAACAGCAGCAGACCTCTTGGTGGGACGCCACAGCGCGTCCGCTTGGCCACCAGAGAGCGCGGGTTCTATATGCTGCTGCATATGAAAGCCGATATACGAGGGTTGCTCTATATCTCCGTCAATCCACCAGTACGCAGACAGCTGTTTCACGCTTATTAGCGATCATCAGTGCGCCATAGCAGCAGCAGCAGCAGCAGCAGCAGCAGCAGCGATTTTCTTTGGTTTGCCGTTACCTTCGGGTACCAGATGGCGCACCGGCAGAACCTTTATGTCGCCTGCTATCACATGCATCGAAAGAACTGATGCTCTCTATTTCCGTCAGTCGACCTATGGCGCACTGATGATCGCTAATAAGCGTGAAATATGCTGTCTGCGTACTGGTGGATTGACGGAGATATAAGAGCAACCCTCGAATATTAATGCTCCTCAGTTAATTTTACGTTGTCAAAGATGTAGAGTAAACCAAGTAGTTATTGGACATGAGGGAGTTATTGGACGTTTCATCTTTATTCACCAATAACAAGGAATCTATATTCATTAGTTGGTCTATTTCTACTTAGATGGCACAGTTATTGTAATCACAATGTGATTCAATTTATATCTGTGGCGTCGAATTTTCGGTTTTGGCGACAACACTAGAAGTGTGGTTATCTGTATCCAAAACACCGGTTTCTTAAGAGTGAATGTTCAGTCCTTCTGAACTAGTAGTAATATCTGAAGCGGATCTGAAGTGTACCGTTACACTAGAGCCAAGTGTTTTTTCAGTTTTCTCTTAAATACGTGAGTAAGGTTATGTTTTAAAAGGGTGTACAATAACTAAACGAAATTTTTTATATCTTGCAGTTATTAGACATCCGTCCAAGAACTGAAATTTGTATGTCATTTATCATTGAACTGAATGTTTTTACGCATGCTTTTCTGGATTGAAACGTATAGATAAAATAAATATATTTATCTTCACTATAACCAGTGATTGGACAACTGTCCAATATCTAATGTTTTGGGTGTCCAATAACTAAACTTTTGATTTAGATCCTTCTAAAATTCCAAAAAATGCCAAAATAGAACTTCTATCAGACGAATTTCGTGGAATAGGCAATACAAGAGTTAAAAAATAATAATATGTCCTACAGTGTAGGGATTTCGTGCTTGCGGCCTGCTCCCTTTCAATCCAGATGTAGTCGACTATACAAAGTGTCTGGGAAAGGTCAATGCATCAACAGAGGAAATGCAGTCATAGATTATGCTATTGCTAGTGCAGGAACTAGGAAAGGTTAGTCCTATATCACCGCATGGAGTTCTTAAGAAGAATATTAGCTCACCTCAACGCCTAGATGTTTGCTGCTATCATCAAAAATTGACGATAATAACGATATTATGAACCAAGTTTCTAGTTCACCATTGTCAGAGAAATTTATTGAGAATTACCTCAAAATACTAGATGAATTCCAAAGAAAAATAGAGCGCGTTTCTTTTGCTACAACATCAAGGTTTTACCAAGAAAGCTTAGAAACAATGAAGGCTGTTAGGGTAGAGCAAGAAAATGCAAAACTTGAAAGAAAACGCAAGAGGGAAGAAAAATCTGCACTCAGCGCTCAAAACCAGTTTGGAAAATAATTCCAAGACTCTGAAAAACGGACTCACATGCTTTGTGTGTAGAACACACAAAACACTATCATTCACGCATCCCAAAGGCGCATCTCCCCGATGGTGACGATAACGATCCCTTTATGAGCCGTAATTGCTATGAAGGGGAAAATGACACAGAAGCTGACAGTGAAGAAAGTTTTGAAGAATCTGGAGGCGACGAGCAGGACTCTAGAGAAGATGAAAATTGCCAAAATGGGGATAGCTGTATAAGCTCAGTACCCGTGTGGGAGCGGGTTAGAATATCTCCCATCGTATATCCTGCGTGTCGTAAAAGGCGACTAAAAGGACCCGAACTACTGTCGGTATAAGCAGTAACCTCTTCTCAACCAACAGCTTTGGGTGGATGAGTTGAGAAGAGTCAGGACACCTTCTTGTCCTTGGGGTGAGAAATTGTCCCTAAAGGCGAATGAACCAGTAGATACATCTGGTCAACGGCATGAGGATGCAGAAAGCAAATGGGAAACTACTGCATTAAAGATCTTAAAGATATCTCAAGAGAAGCTCGTAAAATGAGTACATTTTACGAGTTCACAACATGTCTGTTAAGACATTGTGACTATGATGATGATATAAGCTAACAGAAACGATTGAATAAAAAGAACAAGAAAATAATGAGGACTATAAGAAATCGCCACATGATAAGCTGCCATTAGAAGACAATAAAGAACAAGAAGTTGAAGATTCCCAACAAATAAGTAACAGCGACTCGGAATAGCTAGAGATTGATAAATTATATGAAATGTATAAAAAGGACCATGCTAGATACTTGAAACATTTTATGCAGCTTGTGAGTTTACTTATATCCATGATTATGTTGATAAATGTACACCTAGCTAACGTTAATATAGAAAAATCCAGTGTCCAATCACTAGATTGTTATTCACAAATACTGCAAAAAATGTCCAATAACTAATTTTTTCACATGGCTTTAGTTCTTTAGAGTTAACTAACATAACATCTACTTTGAAAAGATTGCCAACAGCAAGGCTTGAAGAAGACTTAGTTCTTTACAGAATAGTGGATTGCTAAATCTCGTGGGTTAAAAAGAATCACTGTGACATAGACTTGATTTCATAAAAAAACCTTAACTGTCCAATAACTAGGTGGTTTACCCTACCAATATCAACTTAAGGATGGGTCTCCTTTACCTTAAATATACCTGTCCAGGCCTATTTCTTTGTTGGTTAACATATACCATATTCTCGTATAACCATAAATTAGCATATGATGACTAATGTCAAGAAGGGACATCTTAAAGACTTTTTTGCGTCCATTGCAATCATATTGCAATCCTTGGCCACCATACTACGCTACTTTCATAATACCTCTATCATGGGAAGTATTTGATGTTTCTAAGGTTAAGATAGACAGTCCTCATCATTTCTCCCTTCCAAAAACTTCTAAAAAAATGGTAGGGTTATCTAACATGAGTTTGCTTTGGAACAACTTTATAACAAATAATAACATCTGCAAACAATGCGCCCTGGCTGCAGGACTTAAATTACCTACAGACTTACAGCATTATGTTGACTAGTAAGTAAGTCGTACTAGTATTCATGAAGTTATTTTAAAATAACAATTTCCTTTTAATGAATATCCAGGTGGATATACAGAAGCAAGCCACCCAGGTTTATTAAGACCTAAGTGCCAAGAAGTTGGGAAGATTTCAACATTTTCAATTACTATAATCAAGTTAAAATGGTTTTCAAGCCAACAAGCTTTTCATTGGTCTTTAGTTTTACGAAGTTCAGGTAAATAGTTTAACTTGTTTTTATTTTGGGTTATCATACTTGCACATTATTTCTTTAGGAGATAAATCAGAAGATAAATAGAAAAGAATGTTTAAGCATAAACGGAGTTAACAATGTAACTTTTTTTTTTAATTTTGTTGTACATTTTTCTTCAAAAGTCAAGCAACATCGTGATTCTGAAGCACCGATACATTACTGGCTTCCAGTCTAGATTTCTGAATAGTGCAGGGCAGGTGCACATTCTGCATTCTTCAAGACGTCATGATAATCGACCCTTCTAATAAGCTAGTTTTTAAAACAAAAAAGCTAAATAGAAGACGATGTTCGTTATAGAGTTTTCGGCACCTGGTCACTAAGGAGGAGGAAAAGTGGACCGAATATCAGAAGTTGCTAGGATAAGACTACACGGTAAGTCTACTGGTTATGGTTATTGGATCCCTAGGTGGAATGAGGAATACGCTGCTCTCTACATTACGCTCAATACCGGTGTGCCGTGCGGCGGCGCACATCTTAGCCGCCAGAATGTAGAAGGCAGTCATCCTTGGGTTCCATCGCCTACTTAGGGCGCAAGAATCGCGGACCCAGTGTTTGTTCACCTTACGATGTAAGCAGTAGTCACCGGGTTATGGAACAGCAGCTCGGTGTGTCGGAACCCGGGCTGTACACCTTTTTGTTCAAAAAGCCTTTATTTGACACTTTGACTACTACGCCTTTTTTTCCTAAATGACTTGCAGAAACTGACTCAGTATTCACTATAAATACTCTAGCGATGAAGTCAAGATTAGTTGAATTGTACAGCTATCATTCTAGGAATCTATAGTGGAACTATTTAGCCAACTATTTGTCATGAACTATACTATACGAAATATGCATCTGTTTTCATAGAAAGCGTGATCACCAAGGGTACACTACCGATGAAAGGTAAATAATGCATGTGACCACATACGGCACATAGTTTGTTCATATTATATTTATCGTATGGCTTTACTTGATACAAAACACATAAAAGTACATAAAGCAAATTACAAGTTAGTCCAGTTCACAAACACACATTTAATCTAGACCTTAGAGTAGCAACTAAACATAGAGGTAGTAAACAACTAATTCTAATAGGCCAACATCTTTTCTCACGTTGTCATATTGACCACCAGATACGGCAATCATAATTGTTTACTATCGTCTTAATTGTATAGTATCCAGAAATATTCCATTCTACAGTATAAAAAAGACGGTATTTTGACGGATCAGGAATGATTACAGCAAAATCAATAGATATGTTGACCTCTACTGCGTTACTGCATGTTTCTGCATCATAAATGCAAATTCTGTCTTACATAGATTTTGAGAAGCTGGCAACGCCTATATAATTTTCCTGCGATTTGTTTACGGTAAACTCCGACTGTCAAACGTTTGTTTTGTTTGTGCGTCTTTTATGCTTGGTCAGTAAAATCGAATTCGCTATTTGTTGGTAACTGTAGTGAAGCTTTACGAACTTGCTGTGCTATATTCGAGTGTAGTTTAACAGTTTTTCGAGATGGGACAGTGCAGAGCAGTGTTTGTAACATGGGTTGTATTGGAAGAATTTTCAGGTAAGTTGGCAATGTTTGGAGGCTGAAGTGTCAAAAGATGATGGCTTTGAGCACGCCATGCTGGAGTTGTTTGTTTACTACCTCTATGTCCAGTTGTTACTCTGAGATCTAAACCCATACTCAATCGAGGCGTCAGTTGCCATTAGGAAGTCATCAAAGTTTTCCCCATATGCTGTACTTGGGCATTTCATCACCATATGTTTAACTGTTTGCTTTTCCGCCCCGCAGTCACACCTCTCAGATTTTACCCTGCCCCATCTGGATCTTAGTCTCTTTTTGCAGGATTTATCCGTATCCTGGTGTATGGGAAGTTAAGGGTTGCCTTGTATGCGTTTATATTCTCAGAGGAGAGCTTTTTTGTACCGGAGATCTGGAGAAGGTATATGGTTCAAAACAGGTAGCCATTCAGTAGCAGCTGATTTTAGCATTCCGATTATTATCCCAATGGTCTAGTTCAATTGTGCGTCTACCTTTTGGGTATGTGCCCTGTTGAGCCAGATCGGAGCGCCGTATTCTGCAGTGCAGTAAACCAGCCCAAGTGCTGAGGTTCTTAGTGTTTCAGCGGTAGAGCCCCGTGTAGCGCTACATAGCTTATGGAGGATGATGTTCCGAGTCCGCAGCTTCGCAGCCGTGTTCTGCAGGTGCCTTTTATAAGTCAGTGTCATATCTAGGGTGACACCAAGATATTTTGGCTGCATATTGTGGCGTAGTAAGGTACCCTTGAAGTAAACCTGGAGCTGTCTATTCGTTGTTTTGTTAGAGAGATGGAAGCACGCCGTCTCCGTTTTATTGGGGTTTGGCCTCAGTCTCCATTTACGGAAATACGTTTCCAAGTTCGCCAAGTCTGAACATAGAGCAGTTTCTGTTTCTTCAAAGGAAGCCGAACTTCCAAGATCTAGTTTCAGGCATATCGGAAATGTAAAGTTTGTCAATAAAAGTTACTTTTTGGTACACATAGTAAAAGTTACATACAGGGTGGTCATTTGAAGAGTTCCCACCACGAATTTTTCGAAAAAGCGCCGAAACACGTCAAAAGATTTGTCAAGAGGGACAACTTTTTAACCAAAAACTGCTTCACCTCTTTGTACTTTCGGATTTTTTTTAGGCCTATTCGTTTTCGAAAAAAATTGAAAAATCTTTATAGGTATATATTAGTTTGTCCATATAAAACAAAAACACGCGAATAAGTATTCAAAATGTTGCCCGTTATTGGCAAAACAATGGCGATGTTCAAATTTCTGACAAACAGTTGCAAAAACAGTAGAAATGATTCCAATTTATGGTGCCTAAAATGAATGAGCTCGTCTAATGCCAGACATCCGGGAAAGATAACTTCGTGTAGGTATGTTTTGGACCTTGTTTATTTATTTATTTATTTATTTAATGCTTTATTGCCCAACAGAATATACATTCCAATTACAGGACAATTACTGGAACTGCGAGTAGATACATAATCACATACAATGAATTTACAATAGAATAAGTTTGAACTATAGCAACCGTAGCAACAACAGTTAAAAGTTCAGCCTAAAAATAATGTATCTTCAGGTTAATGTGGGATATAATGACGCAAATGAACTCCTTATTTCCTTAAGACTAGAAAAGTTGATGTCACATTGATCAGCAATCATGTTGAAGTTTGAGCACATACTATATAAAGGGGAATTAATTAACAAATTTGTCTTAGCAGTAGTTATGAGGAAAGTGATGTTCTGTCTTGATGGTCTTGCAGGAATGCGAAAATTTAGTTGATGCAATAAATTTGGCGAGTCTATCATATTATTTAATAATTTATGTAGAAAGGTCAGGGCACTATTGATTCTCCTTAATTCTAATGGTTCTACTTCAAATCTCGCTAGTAAAGCTAAATGATCACAACCGCGCATTGGATAGACTCCATCTGTTTTGAAAGACAAATATTTCAGAAATCTGCGTTGAACATTCTCAATCTGATGGGTATGAGTTTGATAGTAAGGGTTCCATATCACTGAAGCGTATTCGAGCTTTGAGCGAACCATAGAGAAATACAGGGATTTGAGTGCAGATATGTTGAAGAAGTATTTGCAGTTCCTTACCATGAAGCCATAACTTCTGATGGCAGAGAGTGCTGTATTTTGGATATGAGATGCGAAACTTAGTTTGGAATCAAACAGTACGCCCAGGTCTTTTACTTCACCAACTCTCTCTAGGGTAGTAAGCTGTAAACGATATTGAAAATCTATGAATGTAACTTTTCGCGTGAATGTACAAACTTTGCATTTTGAAACATTCATGAATAGTTTATTGACTTCGCACCATTCGTTGATCCTGTTGAGGTCATTTTGCAAGGCCTGACAATCTTGCAAGCTCCTAATATTCGCATAAATTTTCAAATCGTCTGCAAAAAGAAGATGCGACGAAGTTAAGCTACCTGACAGATCGTTGATGAAGAGCAAAAAGAGGAGTGGCCCTAAATTCGCCCCTTGAGGTACACCAGACGTAGCAATGAACTGCGGCGAATTAAACCCATTGAGAGAGACATATTGAACTCTAGAATCAAGATATGAACTGAACAATTTGACCAGATTATCATTAAAGCCATACCATTGCAGTTTAGCGATTATTACCGAGTGATCAATTTTGTCAAACGCTTTGGAGAAGTCGGTATAAATGACGTCAAGCTGCCCTCTGTCATCCAAAGCCTCTGATATGGTTTGAGTTATTTCGATCAAATTGGTAATGGTTGAACGGCCTTTCATGAATCCATGTTGTGAATCTGAAATAAGTTGACTAGTTTGGAAGTAAATAATATGATACAATGACATTTCGAAAACTTTAGAAAAATTGTTTAAAATTGATATACCCCTATAGTTTTGAATCTGAGATGGATCTCCAGATTTAAGAATTGGGCATATTTTTGCTACTTTCCATTTGTCTGGGAATACACCAGTCTTCAAAGCACAGTTGAATATCCTTGCTAGAGGTTTAGCGAACACAAACGCTCCATCTCTAACTAGAAAGCTCGGGATCATATCGCTTCCAGAGGTTTGCTTATTAGGAAGTTTTCGTAGTGACTTTAAAATTACCTCCTCGCTGAGTGTTCCTATTGATACAGTACAACTTGGGTTTATAGTGGAGGTTGTATTATAATCACGATTATCTGACCCTTCTACATAAATACTTTTGAAATAGTTAGCAAAACCGTTGACAATTAGACCTGGATTATCATAAACCTCGTCACCTAGGGTCATGTAACCAGGTATCCTTGTATTATTCTTTTTGCCCTGAACAAATGACCAAAAGTGAGATGGATTCATTCTCAAATCATTTTCCACACTCTGTACATAACGTTTAAAAGCTAACGATATTTGCTGTTTAACTAATCGACGTAACCTAGAGTATTCTTCGTAAACATGTGGACGCCTACAAGCCTTATATTTTGTATGCAATCTATGCTTTTTCTTGATGTTATTTATAAGCTCTAAGGTATACCACTTAGGATAACCGCTTTTTCTATTACTAATTTTTGGAACATACAAATCAAGAACATAGTACAGTTTCTCATAGAACATATCACACAATACATTCACATCTGATATACCATCGAGTACTGTCCAATCTATATAAGTCAAAGCATTATACAGTCCAACATAGTTTGCCTTCCTGAAGTTATAGTAAGTGATGGAAGGGCTAGAATTAAGATTAGTTGGATTGTTACTATTAATATTGCACATAATCGATAAGGAGGGATGATAAAGATCCTCCCGAATCAGTGGTAAGTCATCCTTCGCTGTCTCCACATCCATATCGCTGATAACCAGATCCAATATTCTTTCCATAGAGTTTAATATACCGTTGCATTGGTGTAAATCCGTAAACTGAATAAAATTGTTGAAAATGCCATAGTGCCTGTCGGAGTTGTTCTTATTCACATAATTAGTGATATTGAAATCTCCTATGATGATAACATTAAATTGGCTAACTAGAACCTGGCTAAAAAGATCAAAAAATGACTCAAAATCAGCGAAAGTAATCTGAGGCGGTATATATACCGTGTAAACATAAATAGTAGAAAAGTTTTGCTTAAATTTAGCCCCGACAATATCTATCAAAGGTAGTTGGTCACGAATACATTTTAAATTTACAGTTACAAGCGAAAACTTCGAAGTGCGGTAGGCAAGCAGTACTCCACCACCAGATTTCGTATTAGTTTTGACACGGTCACGATCAGAGCGCAACACGTTGAATTCGGGCGGAAACAATTCCGAACTAAGTACGTCACTGCACAACCAAGTCTCCGCTAAAGCAATGAAATCGTAATCAGACACAAGAACAGCGGTGAATAACTCGTCGATCTTCGTGTTCAGGCCTCTAACATTTTGGAAATATAAATGAATAGAAGTTATTCTGTCAGGCTCCCCTAGTTTTCCGATACGATGGACGGAACATTTCGTATGTATTTTATTCTAAGTCCAGTCTCACCTCTCGCGATGCGATTATCCAATTCCTGCTTGAGTTTTCTGTAGTGCTCGATTTGACGTGGAGTACGATCAAAAGAAATGCGGACCCCGGAGAATGTATTATGATTCCTCAATTTCCTTGCACCTCTTATACATGAGATGACATCAGTTTCATCTTTAAGAGTTATTTTAATAGGTCTTGGCCTACCGTTATCATTCAGCTTTCCTAAACGGTGAGGTGTGATCGTCTCTGTACTGACATCGTCCGACACACAACGTAAAATTGATTTTACTTGCTCGGTATCCGTAGCTCTAGCCTGTCTGCTATTGGCCTAAGCACCTTCATTTATACCAAATATAATTAAGTTTCTTTTCCTGGCATTCCTGTCACTGATCTCCTGAACAATCTGCTCGAAGTCTGAGGATTCAGTTGGTGGGGCTACCTCTGTCTTCGCAGCCTTCAGACTTCGTATTTCCTCTTGTAGGGACTGAACCAATGCTTTTAGGTCTGCTAATGTTGAACCAATGTCATTGCAACTTTTACAGGTGAAGTTTATGTTAGCCCTGTTCTTTATAGTCTTGACATCACTTAATGAAAGATCACCGCATGTATAGTAATAATCGTTTTTGCATATATAGCAATTTACGAATTTACTATCATCGCCAGACTTTGAACAGCAAGAGCATGATATATGCGAAGTTTGTGGCATTTTGAGGCTGGTTCTAGATGAACTGCTAAATCTGGCAACTCCCCGTAACAGGAACGACGGGTATTGAATGGGCGAAATCCAAAAAATTATAGGTTATGTAGCCGTATAGACAGTGGATTTACAGATATTTCTATGGAAAATTAAACTAGACTAATTGCTGACCTTAGAAATTTGGTGTCTGCTATCGTGTTGAAATTCTATCGATATATTCTCGCAGAAAAAACGGCGTTAACTTGGAATGTTTACTCACTATGTCCTATGCACGGTTGCCGATATCATAATGTTGTTACGAAATTTCCTCAAACTGGATCAGTTGTAAATAAAAAACGAAGAGTTTTAGATGAAGCCTCTCAAGTTGAAGAGTTAAAATTGATCATAGGTCATTTTGGCATAAGTCCCATTACATCATTACTCAAAATTGTGGGTGCGACTGATATTTGATTTGGTTCTATACACACTGTTACAAGATTTCATCAATTTTATCAATTTAAAACTAAAATAGTGCAAAGGCTAGCAGAATATGATTTCGATCGACTAGTTGAGTTTTGTGGCTACAGCGATTAATGATAAATAATATACCATTCACGTAAAAAATATCTGCTTCACTGATGGATGCACATTTTATCAGATATTGGAGCAATGAAAATCTTAAAGCCTTTTTAGATAGGCATGTCTCGGCGTTTTTTCTTTTAATCAGTGGTTTTCGAAAAATACGTGTTGGGAAGTTTTCAAATGAGCACCCTGTATATAATAAAATGAGCATCAATATAATGTATCCTATGTTCCTATGTATGAGTAAAGAAGTTGCACAATAACAATAGCATGAAAATAATAGCATTAAAAAAATGTATACACAAACACATATTTTATGTGTATCACAAACACGATGTACCGTTACAGTAGGTATATAGTTCTATTTGGTCACTCAAGAGTCACTAACTCTGCGAATAGGATTGGATAATCTGATGCTGCTTATTGCTTATTATAACTTTTACAATAGGCAAAATGTAGATGCAAATCATTTTTTGAAAACTGAGCAACTACCATAATAATAGGCGCCATCAAACAAATCTCAAGACAAAATCTACTCATCACGTTCTGATCGTCCAAAATACCAAAGTCAGCATGAAAAAAACGAAACCGCCATTACGATATACCCATGAATGCTTATCTACCATCTGAAATATTACGTTTGGCCCACACACAAGAGTAACATGCTCGAGATCTACTATCTCTGTGCATTCGTACATAAGAATAAATATGACCATTGAAATATATTACCATTTTTAAAATTAAAATATACACGTGCCTGGGTGCCTCATTGCATTTCGACCAAGCAATTTTTTATGCCAGGCCTTTGTATTTTGTTCTTTTTTGTCATTCATAAAAAAGGGCAACTCCTAAAATTTACTACCTGTGTTTTGCGTGCCAGCGTCTTCACGGCGAAATTGGTATTTAAACAAGTCTGAGGTTGTTTAACGTTTTGGAATATATTGCACCTGTAATTGATATGGACCTTTTTAGCTGAAGCTATTATTAGTAAGAAATTTATGTACCTTGGAATAAGTATGCTTAGCAGCCCACATACCATTACCGCTTGTTTATATTTCACTTCCCACGCCAACATGTATTGTAGGTAAAATCTCCGAATTTGAGGTAAAACTTTATTTTGAACTTTCATGAAATTTACATCACGGAAAACCAAGTCACTTATTTTTACAAATCTCGTCTGCCTACCGTCCGTCGTTCTTGTTTTCAGTCCTTCGTCGTTCAAAGTTCGTCGTTTGTTTTTCGTCGTTCATCGTTCGTCTTTTGTCGTTCTTCATTCGTTTTTCGCAGCTCGTCATTTGCAGGCCATACACAGGCGTTGTTTCGCGCGGTGTATTGTCTAATCTCTTAAAACAATTTTAGCCGTCGGGAATTGGGAAACAAATTTCCCGGCAGCTCATTAAACAGCATCGAAGTTCTCCAAAAGAGACTGGTTCGGGGAGTAGGGACCTCGATCTGGTAAGGATGAACTCGCAGAGCCTCTCTAGTGTTATTCATCCGGACGGCCCTTGGTGTTATTTGTTATTTGGGAGAGCTCACTCGAACATCTTCCGTGATAGAATCTGTAAAACAGGGACAGGTCAGCCACCCTTCTTCGATGTTCCAGGCCTGTGGAGGTCCTTTGTGAGGTTAGAGTGGTTAGATGATTAGTCTAATTGCTCTCTCTTGGAGAGTGTCCAGAAGCTTTAGAGAGTGCTTCGGAGCGCGTCCCCACAAATGGGAGCAATACTCCAGCGATGGTCGGATCTGTGCCTTGTAGAGTACAGCGGAACAGAACTCCAACCTTGTGGGATGCCGTTTCAGCAACACTGACGACGTGGTCACGCCAGGACATGTTATTGTTGGTGTTGATCCCCAAAAGCTTGACGGAAGGTGATTCGACTATGGGGTGACCCTCCATTTCGACGGTTGGTGAATCAACGTGAGACTTTGTAGGTGTTGTTGCCTGAGTTTTCTATACGTTGAACTGTACTTTATTTACTAATCCCCAATCGACAATTGTTTTGATATCTACGTTGATCTGTGAAGCATACTGCTGTCGCCGACGTACCATCTCCTGGTATAATAGTGGCTTGCCTGGTTCCATGCACGATATTAATGTAATGTGGTCTGCGAAGCTGTAGATTGGATTGAATGTTACTTCCAGCAACTTGTTGATGAAACAGAAACAGTGTAGGAGACAGAACAGATCCCTGAGGAACACCGGCGTTTATTGAAAATACCTCTGACGAATAGCCTTCGACTACCACAAACAGAGATCGGTGGTTCAAAAAGCTATTCAGCCACTGACGCAGGCCAGGTGGTAGTTCGTAAGCAGCAAGCTTGACCAGAAGTCCCTCCTGCCACACTCTGTCGAAGGATTCGATATGTCAAATGCATGATAAAACGCAAGGAAGTAGAATGTCCTAACCGCTGGAGCGTGGTGTACTCGGGCAATCAGACAAACTCATACACTACTGTTCACGTGCCACGATACGGTTTTGTAAAACCTATTTTCAAAATTAATAATGACTTATATTCGTCTCGTCACAAAAGACGTGTTGACAAAATTTATTTGAATTTATAGGTCTCATTCAGCTTTGTGGAAGGTTAAGTCCATAGAATATGTGAATGAGAATTTAAAAAATCTGGGGGATACGATGTATTAGTGGAATTTTACCACAAGGTGGAACCAAATGCAATGCAAAATACTCCAAAGTATAACATCATTATGAAAAAAATCACGTTGGAAATATATAAATGATAACACGCAATGTCAAATGACACGATAAATGGCACTTCTTACCCACAGAGATACGCTTTTTCCCTTGACAGGAAAGTGCCACACAAAATCAGGCAACAAATTTTTTGGATACTTTAGGTCTGTACTTCACGGGCAGGTAAAACGCCGCGGTTTTCCCAGCTAGCAACAACTATGCTATTCAAATGGGGCCGGGCGTGTTAGCCGCGCCGCCTGCCGGCATTGGGCAGCGGCAGCGGTTCAGGCGGTCGCCACACCTCTGGAGGAATCAACATCACAGAAAACTTGAGCTGGCACGAAAATGATTCGTCAATAGCAACAGCTGCCGGAAAAAAGTTCGGATACCTATTTAGAGCCAGAAGGTACTTCTCACCATCCAACCTTCACACGCTGTTTAAAGGCCAGATAAGACCTTGCCTGGAGTATTGCTCTAATATCTGGGGAGCTGCTGCCCCTACTACCTTGTCCATACTTGATACAGTTCAGAGAAGGGCAATTCAACTATTCGGCGATCTAACAATGTACCACCTCCAGCCTCTATCCCACAGATGCGCGGTTGGTGACCTCTCACTTTTTTACCCGTATTCGAACGGAATCTACTCCTCTGAGCTTTCCACTATATTAGATGCTCCCGCGGGACTGTTGCATCTCATTCAAAGACGGTTCGTTCTACATAGAGAGAGGCATTTACTGAGCCTACGAGTGTTGGTGTATTCAAGTCCCAGATCAACACATTTTCTCTAACATAACTTTTTCATAGCAGCCGTGGTACTCTGGCATTTAAGCTTAGCCTTCGCGGTATGCTCAGTCATAAAAAAAGATTACAACAAAATATTGATACATTGGTACTACCATGCCAAAGATGAACACGAGGTATAATTTTTGAGAGTCGCTCCAGTGGCGGCGGAGTAGCTATTAAAAGTAACATGTAACTCTACTTCTTTATGTAGTTCCGATAACTTCTCAAGGTGAGGGTAGGGTAATTTGGAGCGAGAGGAAATATTTGGGAGATGATTGGTAGTAAGCTATAATAAAATATAATGTTTATGCTCCTCGAGATAGCAGTTTTTTTAGCTATAGCCACCACCATTTCTACTTCACTAAGTAACACTTTTTGAATGTTTATTTTTCCTATAATCAAAATCCATTCCTGATTTAGTTTTTTCAAGGAACTCTAAAATGCGTATGGCCCATCGTATAAGATAAATCATTTTCGATCATCATGCAGAGACACCACGACTATAATAAGGGTTGTCCAGAGTACTTGACAGGTAGAAAAAAATGTAGAGAAGCGACATATCCCTGTTAGACGCTATACCGTATTCGTATCTTTGAAGCTTGCTATCACATATTATCTGGCATTTGCTTGTATTTTCAATAGCAGAGAGATAAGAAAAACACAATTTGGTAACACAGGAATGTAAATTTAAGACTTGCGTAAAATGGCTTCATTTCAATAAAAAAAATTGTGTAATAAAACCCAGGTGTGTAGTGTTTCACTATTTCAAATTTAAATTTGTGAAGAAAGCATTGTAAATATGTAGTTCTTCAACAATTGCCTTCAAATTTGACCAATTAAATCTCAAATAAGTGAAAAGCCTAAGAAATGCATCAATCCTGGGAGATGTTGAAACATTTAAAAACATTTGTTAAATGCATTTGATTAAGTCATTATTACAGATTATTTAAAAAAAAAACATGATAACAATTATAAGGTTGTTAAAATTAAAAAATTAAGGCAAAAACATTTGTAAAGGTAGAAATGTTGAGGTGGATACAAATCGCGCGTTCGTTGCGCGTTAGGTGTTCGTTGAAATTTTCCCGTTCGACGAACTTCTTGTAAACCCCATACAAAACGCGCTTGTTCGCAGCGCGCAGACTTGTATCCTCCTTTAGACAATGTCCTGGCACGACCACGTCGTCAGTATTGCTAAAACGACATCCCAAAAGCTTGGAGCTTTGTTCCTCTGTAGGAAGCTGTATACACCCGAGCAACTACTGCTGCTCTACAAGCACAGGTCCGACCATCCTTGAAGTATTGCTCCCATGTGTAGGGATGTGCTCCGAAGCAATCTCTAAACTCTATCCTGAAGAGAGCAATTAGATTAATCGATACGTCTAACCTCATAAAGAACCTTCACAGCCTGGAACATCGAATAATCTGATCAGCGATCTGTCCCTGTTTTAAAGATTCTATCACGGGAGATGTTCGAGTGAGCTCTCCCAGGTAATAACACCGAAAGCCATCCCAACGAGGAACACTAGAGTGGCTCTGCGAGCTCATCCTTATCAGGACGAGGTCCCTACTCCCCGGACCAGTCTCCTCCAGCGTCTTTGGAGAACTTTGATGCTGTAGAATGAGCTTCCGGGGAATTTGTTTCTCGACGGCTACAATCTGCAGCATTTAAAATCTAACGTGCATCGATACTCTCGCAGCGGTTCTACAGCGGCATAGGCTTTCAGCATTTGCCAGGAGGCTAACCATAAACCTACTTTAAAGATGAGAAGATTACAGTACCTACACACATAAAAAGAAATTCTCAAGTCAAGAATTGTGATATTCTTGTAAATACATACAACAAGAATATCGGTTCTCACTCTAAGAAAGAATATTTGATGAGAAAATTATAGAAAATTTGTATCAAGAATAATAAATTTTTATTTATATACTTATTTTAAAGAAATATGCTCCGAAAGAAAATATAATTTTCTTTGCAACCAAGGCTATAATAATTTAATAACAAATATTTCATAATTTTATCTCAAGATTATCATTTTTCCCAGCGGCGCCCAGTTTATTTCTATCAAGAATATAGACAGCTTGCAAATGCGAACCTTCATTTACAATATGATAATCTTGGTTTGAAAATGGACGCTGTTTTACAAGCACACCCTATATTTGTATCAAGTAAATCATTTGTTTGACGCCTACCAACGTCGGAGTGCGCAGACGCGCAACGTTTCACGGGTCACGGCTCAACCCTAACCTCTCCACCCTCTCTACTGAATAGCCTGTTGCCCGTCCGCGTTCGCGCCGCCGCGTCATTATCGGTTTTCGGATTGTCGCATTCGCCGCCGTCTTTAGCACCGTAGCGTAATACCTGGATCCTGCATAATAGCACATAATAGTATCTAGTCAAACTGTTAAATAAATTGCCATTGCCACGTGATACCCATGATACAACCGTCAACCATCAGTCATCGAATCTGCCGGTAGTGCTGGTCCACCGCCACTTGAGTCGCGTCCCAGTTCCCATCAGCTTCCTTATCACTGGATCTATCCAACCATGAATGAGCTATTAAGCTATTAAATTGGGATGCGAACACCTGACTCAGATGTTCCTAGATGAGTACTAAGTATATTAAATGTGATTTAAGAAATTTTGCAGAACTATTTCTCCAGAAAAATTTCTACATGCTCATAGAAGAGTTTGAACTCTCAAATTAATACTACTAGATTCCTCATCCAAGAATATCACAATTTTAGAATAAAGTTGGGCTACTTGCGTCAAGTTTATGAAATGCTCCCAGTTAAGGTTATAAAATGCTTCAGTCAAGATTATGAAATACTTCGGTCAAGATTACCATACGCTTGATTTAAGATTCTGGTATTCTTACTATCAAGAATTTCCCAGTTTTGCATTGAAGATATTTTCTCAATCTAACCCTTATATGGTCAAAGATGTCGTATTCTCACTTTAAGATTAGCATAACCATTGATTAACGTATTTTGTGTTAATCAATGGCATAACTTTGCGCGTATAGGAAGTTATGGTTTACTTGAATTAAAGCATCTGTGCTCCATCTAAGAAATTATTTTTATGTATCTAGGACATTATTATGCGGAGTGACAAATACCACTCTAAAATACAAGGAAAACCGAGTATCGGAGGAAGAAGCATGCCCTGGCTGAGAAATTTGAGGGAGTGGTTTGGATGCGTCTCCAATCAATTGTTTCGGGCTGCGGTGTCAAAAGACCAAATTGCGATGGTGAACCGGACGACGGACGACTCTAGTCCGAGTGCTCTCCCTCCACCACCCCTGCATTAAGAGAATCAATCCCCCTTTATCGGCCCCGGGTACGAATTCCCCCAATACAGACTTGCTGAGCTTCCATGAGTCGTCCGCTTCACCGAACTAACCTCTCCTCCCTTCCAACCCCCCGCCCCCAATTTTGCCCCATTGTCCAAAGTTGGCAGTTACTCGCGAACGCGACGCGGAAGCACGTGGTGGATTTTGTTTCACGTTAGCCTTACTTGGCTTTTTCGTGTCGTCCTCTTTGTTGCCCTCGCTGGGACTTTGATCAGAAGTCCACGTTAAGGTGGGATGGTGAACCGTCCTCCGAAGCGGAGATGGCACGCGAAGAACAAGAAGAAGAAGAAGGTGTAGCCACACCCTGTATCCAAAGTGAAGTTAAATCCTGTGGAAGGAAATTCGGTTATATCTCGTAATACATTCGCGAAGGTATTCGAAATCTCTCTTCGCGCCTGGCTCATATAGTATGGTCTTATCTGCGCTTTATCTTGCGGAAGATAATCACGACTCCGTACATACATACTTACACATATTTTAAGGCAGCAATTAAAAGATGAAGTATCAATTAAACATCGGCTATACGCGGACGGACATTGGATGCAAGAAGAGTAGTCAACAGATGCTTTATCTTAATTATTTTTTCAAATATCACTCGTGGTAAAATCGCTCGGCCGTGTTAAATGCAAATTATTGGAGTTTTATCTCTGACCATTAATTAAATGGCCATTAAAATGAAAAACCACGGACGCGATGGCCGTTATAGTCCGTGCTGGACTTTGAGAGCATTTTTATCGGAATAATCTGCTATAACTAATTTTTTGTTTCTTCAGGTCATAGTATTGCTAGGTGTGGTTCGTCGTTTTTCCCAACGCCTGATAAAACCCCTGAACCTTATATTTATGTACACTGAATGATGCCATCCAAATGAACTAAAAAATGCACTCATTCTATGTAATAGGATATTGTAAATTACTAGGGATAACATTTGATTTATTTGATATTTGTTGTCTTTGATTGACAGTCTGGGGTGCAGTCTCGCGGTTATTTTTCAAACACTACCCAATGTACAGTAGCTAATATGGTATTTTTGCTACAAACGCCGTTGCGAAAATTTTCGATTTTGAAGGTAATATTCTGACAGGCTGTTTAATGACGTCTACGTCACAAATATTTATGTCACTCATTTACATCGATCTGTCTGTCTGTCGGTTTATTTGACTGTGTGTTTGACTATCTGTCACCACTTTTCTATACACGCGTTATCTCATGCGGTGCCGCTTTTGATGAAATTTGGTGTATAATATTATTAGGAATGATTTACATCAAGTTCGTCAACTTAGCAACTGTTCCATAGTAACATACCCTTTTAGCCATGAGATGTTATATTACAATAAAACTGTTTCAAAATCTACAAACATGCGATTCATCAATGGAAATATTTAAGACATAATATGAACTTGATCTCACTTTTGCAGAATTTAATGCATATTTGATAATATAGAGGGTGGGCCCATAGTTAGTGGACGGAAGATTGTAGGCTTACTAAAACATACGTATTTCAAAAATATGTCACTTGATCATGGTAGAAAGCCTTGAGGGCTATAACGTTAAAATATTTTCACTCAAATTTTGATATTTGTACAGGGCGATTCATAACAACCTTACGTTTTTTTAATAGAACCGCCTATTGTATCATTGCATATTTGGATTCCTTGCGGAATTCTAGTGTGAGTTTATGTATCATACATGGAACTTTAAACGAACCAATTTTGGCATAAGCAGATATCAGAAAAGCATTGAATATCGCAGCGATAATAAAACTTAGAAGGCCGTGACTTTGCGTTGCGACTGAGCATGACATGCGTCACCTTAGGTCAGACGGTCAAATTTGAGTTCTTTTCTTCTTTTCTTTTTTCTACCATGACTAAGTGACAGATTTTTGAAACAGGTTTCAGTAAGCCTACAATCTTCCGTCACTCACTATATACTCATGTATCTAAGCTAAAAATTGAAAACACCCAATACCACTACACTGACCAACAGTTACCAGCTATTTTTTGAATATATTACCATATACTACCATTAAAATAATAGCAAAAACTGTTAGCCATTCTAACGTTATAGTTTTTCAAATGCATTGAACTGTATGATGCTGTAACATAATAGTGCTTCCGATAAGATCTGAAAGTATCATTTTACTATGGAGTGGTAGTGAATTAATGTCGCTATTATGCAAATTTATTCTGTTGAGCTTACTGTTTCATAAAAGCCATTTTTCATCGTCGTTCATATATAGATCGGAATTCAGGGGAAAAAATGGGGAGAAAGAGTTGAAAATGGCATGGTAGACTAAACTTGGAAGGACGTTATTTATCTCCTCCTTTTGATTGATCGTCTATTCTGGTAACAACATGTATTTATGAAAATCAGGAAATCAACACAATTCAGAATAAAAGAAATATACTATATTTACGAACATTGAAGCCAAGGGGGATAAAAAAAACGTGTTTCTACACCTTTTCTATGTAGCTGTTAATCAGAAAGCGTCAATTGTAATTCAGAAAGCATCATATGTAAATCAGAATGGGTCATAATAATTTCAGAAGGTATCGATTGTATGTGAGGACCCATCAGTTGCAATTCAGAAGGAGTCAAATGTAAATCAGAAAGATACATGTACTAAGTTTTACATTTCCTTCTGATTTACACTTGACCTCTTCTGAATTACAATTGATGGTTTCTCATATACAATTGATACCTTCTGAAATGAAAATTATCCTTTCTGATTTTCAATTGACTATTCTGATTTACATTTGATATGTTCTGATTTTCATTTGATTTTTCTGATTTACATATGACGAGTTCTGATTTTCAATTGACTGTTCTGATTCACGTTTGATACGTTCTGATTTTCATTTGACTATTCTGATTTACATATGATGTTTTCTAATTTACAGCTGGAAAAGGTGTAGTGTATAAGCATGGCTCATTCTTCTATACCTCATAACAGATATAGCCTTTGATGTGGCACTAATTCATTACAAAAATAAACAATAAACAAATGATCTTTAATCAGTCGGCACTTAAATTCTAAAGGCTACAGTTCTATAAAAACAATATTATAACCCATTGATGTAAAATAACGTACATTTCTGTTTCATGATTATATAGTTTTGGACATCCATGATATCTAAGGCTTAGTTCAGATGACGCGCGTATGACGCGCGTCGACGTGGCTCTCGTTTTGAAAATACACATAATTAATTAAAGCTGTTCACATGGACGCGCGTACGACAAATTATACGCGCGTACGACACTAGACGCAGAGAATCTCAATACGCGCGTCGGTTAGCGGCGACGCGCGTATTGAAATACTAGACGCTCCCATTGCCTGTTCAGTTGGCAGTGTTGGCAAGCGTCTTTTCTAGCGTTCAGTCGACATACCTGGTGTCTCTGCCCAAAAATTTATTTCTCGCGTATGCTATTGAAATGGAAACAGAAGAATTCAACGCAGATGTTTTCATTGATGAAATTGAGAAGAGGCATACGATTTGGGACATGCATTCCAAATTATTATATTCAAATAAGACGGCAAAAAAGAGCGCCTGGGAGGAACTGGTCCTAATGTTTTGCAAATCCGATGATACCGAAGAAAAAAAGAAAATATTAGGTAGGTTTTTGGTACTGCTTGCTGCGTACAGATCATTCTATCCTGCCATTCTAGTTTTCCTTCATTCACAAAGTACTTTGTCAACTTTACTCCTGAAGTAGTTAAAAAATTTAGGTTCGTGATTTCGCAGACTAGGATACAGTGATAGGTATAAACTTGTAGAAAGTCTATTCCTTAAAATTGGGTGAAACCAGTGTGTCCTTTCCCTCCTACGTCGTTTCCTTCTTCTATATGCTAACCAAATACAAACAGCTTCTCCTACATCCATTCTTTTTAATAACAACAAATACACTGACACTCGATTGCCTAGTTTCACTCTATATAAAAGTTGCACGAAGTCCTACGCGCGTCATCTGAACTAAGCCTAAAATACGAAAAATAATCTCACTCATTTCGGTCGGTCTGCCTGGATGTGTAAAAGATCATTGGACTCTATAGCTTAAGCTGAGTACACATCTGAGCGCACATGACTTGAGAACACACACTTATGAGTGCGTGTCCAATGTGTGTGTGCGTGTTCTCAAGTCATATGGGTCGAGCCAAATCTTGTCGGGTTTTCGGCAACGAGCCGCGTACACATCTGAGCGCACATTACTTGGGAACACACACATATGCGTGCTGCTCAATGTGCGTGTTCTCAAGTCAAGTGAAGGTTTTAGTTTTTACGTCGCATGCGTGCGTTCTCAACTCGCTCCATGTTCACAGTCGGGTTTATGCAGGTATCACGGACAGCGCATAAACTTCCACAGTGAGCACCACCGACTATTAAATAGTCGGTGCTGAGCACGCATACGATGAACGTTTTCTTTGAGCGATGCGATGACCGAAAACCGACAAGATCTGCCTCGAGCCATGCGCGCTCAACGTCGCGCACAAGTCAGCTCGCATGCCCTGAGAGACGAGACACGACGAATGGGGCTTCCCCATTGCATGTTCGTGTGTATTCAAACCATGTGCGCCCAAATGTGTACGCGGTTGTAAGGCCTGGTCAAACAGAGGACATTCTAGAACGCGGCGTTACGGCGTTCTCCAATGCCGCGTTATAGCGTTCCGTTGTAGTGATAGAGAACGCCGTGACGGCGCATTCTAGAACGCCCTCTGTTTGACCGGGCCTTTTGACTTTAGAATCACGTGTTTTTTTAGAAAAACATATTTAAAATAAAACAAAAGCTCATTTTATATCATGCAGCAAAGCGATATAAACGCTGCCAAGTGAGGGATAAGAGGTTTTAAGTTTACTAAATATCAAAACAGAACTAAGAGCGCCCACCTTTTGGAATTCGCTCAGTCGTCAATTCTAATGAATTTATAAACAAGTTTAGAGACGTCAAGTTCAAAAAGTAAGATATTGGTCCATTTCTTTGCATATTCACTTATTCCTAGTATACCACTACCAAAAATTTTGCAAATAACAGAAATTAATCAATTACACTCGCAAAGCCCAAGTTATTTCTACATAAAGTGCAATTATAAAAACAACATGAAGGTACATACATCTATGTTGAAGAAGATGCCTATAAAAGTTTGTAGCAATTTTGAGTATGGCTTGAATACTATTCGCAGTTTTTGACAAAACGTTCGACAATCGTTTTTGTTAAAAAAATTAATAGTCAATTCAATTCAGTTACATTAACTTTCG
Organism: Callosobruchus maculatus; assembly: GCA_951848785.1. NCBI lineage: Eukaryota > Metazoa > Arthropoda > Insecta > Coleoptera > Chrysomelidae > Callosobruchus > Callosobruchus maculatus. Next base: position 3,687,279 of record CATOUR010000058.1, read on the forward strand.
AAACTTAAATCATATTTTAGTCATAAGAAACAACGAAGATGGCTTAAATGTTGAAGTGTACAAAAAACGAACAGAATGCGTTACATAATTAATAATTAAAACCACTATCACTAGCACAAAATAGCCAGGTATTGTCGAGAAGTCAGTTAGAAAACATAGTTTCAACAAAATAGGTCGTGATTCCACACCCTTTCAGGTTGAAAGAGAAATGCCAAAAAATATATGAATACTATTCAATCAAAAATGTACAATGGGGTTCTCGAAATGTTATTATAAGATAAGCACTGAAAATGATAGATATTGGTCTAATCCTAAACTCAAACGATAGGTAGAGAAAAAAATGTTAGATATAGTGATTGAAACAGATGTTATAGGTATAGAGCAAACAGCATAGCTGTAAATGAAAATATAGTAAACATGCGCCAGATGTAAAGTAATACAAAAGTTGTTCGTATTGTTGTATTGTAGTAAACTAAACTAAAAAATCCAGTTATTAGGGATAAAGGGCCGATTATCCACAGTTTACTATTAGCTTTGGTTTCTTAAAGATTATGTGGTTATCTGACGTGTTCCTACAACAGCTAATAGACTAGGTAGATCATAGTACGGTTCGTTGCTCATGTTGAGTATGTAAAGGAATAATTGGGATATGTAGTAGCAGTAGTATTTGTGGGGCGGCCGCGCCTGGCAAGAAGGCCCCAGTAGGCCCTTTTTGCCATCCCCTAATATAACATCTCAGCCAACGCCGAATTAAGCCTTTATGGGGCCCGAGGCTATTTTTGGTTTAAGGGGCCTTTTGCTCTCTTACATTTCACATTTCGCATTTGCGGGGCCCCACTAAACTGCGGGGCCCGGGGCTCCAGCCCCTTTAGCCTGGCATGGTCTCAGCCACCACCACCACCTGCCTCCCCTACCCTGCTAAACCTTCCCGACCTTTTAACGGAAGCCTTTCTGCCATCTCCGAATATAACTCCTCAGCCACCAATATCTGTCCTCTCCAGACCTTTTAACAAGGCCAGTACATCGGCCCAGCTTAAAGAGCTCATATCTCAGCCCGCCTAGTAACTCACATTCCGCAAGGAAGTGGTAGGCCGTTGCATCGGCCTCTCCACAGCCCATATACATAGGGAGTCGTCTTCAATTCATAATAGTGACAGATGCCGCCTGAGACTACAGTGCCTTTTCAGAACAGCCACGAGGTTTCTAATGGCCCATCGGCCTTGGTTCCGTAGCCACGCTGACCTAGATGTGTTCAGCCCAGCTACAAAATCCTTGGCTTGCTTGGAACCCTCACTTTGCCTCCACTGCTCAACTATCGTATCGTTAACCCACTTTTTTCCGGTGCCGAGTCTGGGCAATCTATCGGCTTCTTCATTACCAAGAACGCCCGTATGACCTGGTACCTACATCAAGGTAACTTCCTTCAGTCTCGCCAGCTCTTCCAGTCTCTCCGCGCACTCCTGAACCAGGGGTGCCCTAGTTTTGGGCCCACAGATGATTTTCAGAGCCGCCTACTATGTTCCCTTTTTCACTTCGTCATTGCATGCAGCAGAGAGTATTGCATATACCTCTGGTTCGAAAGTCCTAAAGAATAACTCCTAAAGAATAACTCTCCCGTACTTCCCCTACTTTCTACATACAACCCTGCTCCTGAGACCTGTCCGCTGTCTAAACGAGAGCCATCCGTGTAGCAATGCCTTTTTGGGAAAATGAATCTCCTCTCTTTTCTACTCCTCGATGTTGGGAATGGTAAGAGTGAAAGATTTATCCAACCTTGGTAGACGGTCTGCCTCGACAACCCTGTAGGCAGAGATAGGTTATGCTTCCTCCACCAGCTTGGCTATCTTTGCGTAGCCAACCGCCTCTCCCCTTATCTGCCAGTTACCAGAGACCCGCATTCTCAGATGCGCTGCCACCGCTGTCATCCTAATCCAGCATACCACCGTCGGCAGTCTAAGCAGGACCTCCAGTGCTGCTGTTGGGGTCGTCCTCATTGCCCCTGTGACACTTGCACAGGCAAGCCTTTGTATCCGTCCTAGACTTCGGGCCACTGTGGATTTCTGCACACAATGCCACTAGACCACCGAGCCGTATTGTATTCGGGGTCTTATGATGGCAGTATGGGCGGTGTATATCCAGTGGAGGATGTTGGGGTTCAATCCCCATATCCTTCCTACTGCCCGCCACAGCTGCCAGAAGGTCGCTGTCGATCTTGACACAAGTCTGTCAATGTGCGACCTCCACGTCAGCTTTGAGTCAAGAATCACCCCCAAGTGTTTGACCCCCCGCAAAAGTGCTAAAAGTATTCCATACATTGTAGGCGCTCTTAAACCTTGTAACTTCTTTCGTCTATAAAACAGTACTATCTCCGTTTTAGTTGGATTTACCGAGAGCCCTGTATCCGTGCACGTAATTAGGATATACAATTTATTCTAAATGTTCCCCTGAAAATACCAACACTGTTATCTAAACACCTGCCAGGTTTGAAAAAATGAAGTCAAGTTGATTGACTCAGTACTTCCCACACATTACGGTGATACCAGTTTATTATTTTCCCATAGCGCGAAGCCTTAGTCTGAGATCCCCTTGCAACAAAATCATCGCCAGTACCCCCCCCCCCCAAATTGTCATATGCCGTTAGGTCTTTCCTGCACAGCTCAATGAACAGCCTATTATCAATAATACAAACTTTTCAGTTTTACAACCTGCCATCAAACATCTCAAACATCTAAAAACGAAGTTTGAGCTGTTTTCATATTTTTAGTTTGGTTTTTGATTATTGCTACGTTGCCACTGACACGATTTCTAACAAGCATAGATACGCATTTTCCATCCTCACCACAGTAATAATAATAATGTGTCAAAATTTCATTAGAATCAGTTTAATAGTTTCGACGTTACAAAATACCAAACGATCTAAAGCAATAAATACTCGTATGTATACAGAAAATTCTAAGTCCCTTATTAGTTTCGGTAATAGGCAAGGCAATGTTCAGATGGACCTAAAAAGGTGATCTATGTCACTAGGTCTTCCTTCACAGGTCAGCGGACAGCCTATTATTAATACAGCAAATTTTTCGGTTTTTCAACCCTCCACCCCCCAACCACCCGAATTTCACCCCCACCCAAAAAAACTCAGTAATTGATCAGGAACCTCTAAAACACTTAAAAACGAAGTCTGAGCTGTTTTTATATTTTTAGTTTTTCTATTGTTTCTGCGCCGCCACTGGCACGATTTATAAAAACCATACGCATTTTCCATCCTCGCCACGGTAGTAATACTGTGTCAAAATTTCATTAAAATCAATTCAACAGTTTCTTCGTTACATAATATAGAACGATCTAAAGCAATACTCGTATGTTTACACCAGAAAAAATTCTAAGTCCTTTGATTTCTCTAATAGGCACGGCAATGTTCAGATGGATCTAAAAAGGTGACCTATGTCGCTAGATCTTCCTTCACAAGTCAGTGGACAGCGTATTACGAATACAGCAAATTTTTCAGTTTTTCAACCCCCCACCCCCCAACCACCCCAATTTCACCCCCTCCTCAAAAAACTCAGAAAATGATCAGGAACTTCTAAAACACTTAAAAACGAAGTTTGAGCTGTTTTATATTTTTAGTTTTTTTATTATTTCTGCGCCGCTACTGGCACGATTTATAAAAACCATACGCATTTTCCATCCTCGACACGGTAGTAATACTGTGTCAAAATGTCATTAAAATCAATTGAACAGTTTCTTCGTTACATAATATAGAACGATCTAAAGCAATACTCGTATGTATACATCGGAAAAAGTTCTAAGTCCTTTAGTCTCTGTAATAAGCATAAGGCAATGTTCGGATAGACCTAAAACAGTTATTTATGTCGCTAGGGCTTCCTTCACAGGTCAGTGGGTAGTCTATTATGAATACAACAAATTTTTCAATTTTACAATCCCCCAACCCCCAACCACCCCAATTTCCACCCCCACCCAAAAAAAAGTAGAAAATGATCAGGAACTCCTAAAACGCCTAAAAACGAAGTTTGGGGAATATTTGAAATTTTTCGTTTTTTGCTAATTACTCCGCCGCCAATGCACCGATTTTCAAAATTATAGCAGCATTACCTACTACGACCTCACAGCATATCGCTGCCCAAATTTCATCACACTCCATGCAGCGGTTACTGAGATCACGAGGACAGAAAAACGCGTACAGACAGACCGACAGACAGACCGACAGACAGACAGACCGACGGAAATGAGTGACGTGGATTTTCGTTATGTAGACATCATGAAACGCCCAAAAAGTGTATTATCTCAAAATCGAAAATTTTCGCGATCACAATACTCCCCTCACCTATCGGTGTGGGAAGTAAAAGTAGGTTTGACGAGTGATTATTTATCACTAACCTAATCACTGCGTAGTGATTATCAAGTGAATGCAGTTTTTGCGATTAATCTGAAAATTTTTCAGATCATGACTGTAGAGGGCTAAAAACCTTAGATAAGGAAGAGAGGGGATACCGCACGCCCGTTTGATGCTATATGAATTAGCTGTCATAAGCTGTTAGCGAAAATGAATAGCCACCAAAATATTTTTTATGATATTTAGCGTTTTTAAGACCAACCATTGTAAAATATTCTGGTGTGCATAATGGTAGGGTGTGCAGCTTACGATTGTAAAAGCCACAGCAGCAGTAAGGAGCCAGGAATTATTTATCACAGGTAAATTTTGGTAGTTTTTTGGTGGCATTTGGTGACAGAAATGTTAGACGCGCGTTCCGTCCTCTCTCTTTCCTTGTCTAAGCTAAAAACGCTCACCATAATCAAGCATAAATAGGCTTACGGGTGTTGGGCTGTATTGCCGACCCAGCACATAACCTATAGTTAATATGACTAATTCTCAAGCCAAGTAAAGTCATTGTTGGTTGTAAGAGCGATCCGTAGTCATTAACTCTTGTGTCATAGTATCAGATAACGTTAAAGATAATCCTCAACTTCACTCCGTCAGTTTCATACCACTGAATGCGTGATCAAAATAATGGGCTAGACTGATGACAGGCTTACCACGAACTACAGCTGTCATAACACACTTAGCTTAGATGTCAGAAGGCAACTATTCTTATTTAAAATTATATATATTTATATAGACTACCCTGCTATTCTAAACAAAATAACTTTAAATGTATCCAAAGTCACCACACGCAAGATTCTTAATTTTTATCTCCCTACCCCAAGAACAGACGTACTATGGTACTCTCTTATATATTCGATGTGTAGTTGTTATACTATGTCAATTTGATCTTTTTTACACCTCCGTAGCTAAAATCAAACAAATTTGTAAATCTATACAGGCCATGTTCATGGTTTTTTTTTATATGGGGGTGTTGCCGGCGCACCGGGCTAACTGGAGCAAGTGGCCCCCCTGACACCGCGACTGCCCTGGTACTATTACTTCTGACTTATCTTCTTGAGCAGCCGCACCATCTTTCTTTCAATCATATTGCGTCCCTTTTTTCTTTCTTCTTATCCTACATCTCGCCTCCCCCGCCGGGACTATGAGTTCAGATTAAAGATATTAAGTCTATACACATAAAAATGATTATAGCTGAAAACACGTAAATACTAAAATAAAATTTAATTAAAACAGGATTACGGTTGGCGCTTGCCTGTTTAGTCTCTCTTCTCTCTCTTTCTGACGCATGATTATACTAATAATGTTGTTGAGCGTACTCCGCTTATGCTGGATTTCTGTCATCACTCTAATTATTCTTTCTGTAGTGACCTCAGTTGTCAAACCAATAAAGGCTGTAAATCTAATCTAACCCTAGCCTACGGTTCGCACACTAGGATGGTATGGGCTGGATCGTCTATCACACCGCAGTAAATGAAGTTATCTTCGTTATCCTTGCATATTCTTTTGGTGTAGGTGAGAAAGGAACCATGGCCGGACAAAAACTGAGTCATGTAGTAGTTTGTCTGCCGATATGGACTACCTCAAAGCTATCATCCCATCTCTGCTGCCACTTCTGCATCGTTGTGTTCCGAGCTAGGCACATGGAGGTAGACATTTTTCCATCCTCTATCTCAAAAGTTGACGTCGTTCAAGGACCAGTAATTCCATAGGAGAGATTGCCGTGATTACCTGCAGTGCTCTGGTGGAAATTGTTCTATAGGCACTCGCAACTCTCAGAAGTGCCCTTCTCTGTACCTTTTCTAATGCCACTTGGTGATGTTTAACAGCACTGCCTTTTTGCCACTGTTCGGACCGCCTATATTCGGTATGGGCCTAGCTAGGGCTTTCATCTCCTTATCCGCCTTTTGGATCGCCCCACTCAATTGCGGACCGTAGGAGCCTGTAGAATCTAAGGTGACTCCCAGGTACTTGAAAGCTATTTTGGGCGCGAAATGGACACCATTTACCTCAATTAATTGCCATCAGTCTTCGTCCTGGTTCCTTTCAGAAGGGCCGCTTCTGTTTTATGTAACGCCAGTAGTAACTTGTTCTCCGTCAGCCAGGGCTATGTTTGCTCTGTGCTTAAGGGTAGCCTCGTCGTCTCCGCATATCACTAGAGCCAAATCGTCGGTAAAATCGATGGCAACAGCATCTCCTGTTAGTTGCAACTTCAGCACTCCGTCATAGATGTTCTACAAGATAGGCCCAAGAACCGATCCCTGTGGACCCCCTGCACTAGTAGTTATATTTGTTGATCCTAGTTTGATAGACCTGTCTTCCAAATAGCTGATTGTCATATTAATCAGGTAATCAGATATATTTCTCCTCCGCAGTTCTAATGTCATGAGTCTTCTACGCACCGAGTTAAAAGCATTAACGTGATCAGCACACAAAACTTGCTTCTGGTACTTTCCGCTAGATTCACTACTAATTCAATAGCTTGGATTGCCGATCTACCAGCACGGAACCCAAATCGGTTGTCCGCCAAATCTCCCTCCCCTTCTCTTTTAATTCTTCTACTAGCCGTTCTTTTATTAGTATCTCTAATACCTTACTCAATGCTGCAAGCCGTACTCATAGTTGCCACTTGAGTGCTCCGTACTACTTGAGTATCTCTCAATTACTGTTTTTTGTTTCACAGTAGTTCGATGCTCAAGTAACAAAATGTCAACATCACATTTCGTTGCAGTCAAGGCGATTTTGTAGGTTAATTTTGGAGTAAGGTGCTGTTAGTTTATGATCCAGACAAAAGTTCGGTAACAAACATGAAATACTGGCACAAAACAGAAACAAATAACAGAAAACATCAAAATGCGTAGGCATAATACATAACGAATTGTCATATATTTGACAGAGGACAACGTCGCCAAATGATTTCTCTAGGCCTTTACGGAAACTGTGATCGGGTTAACCCGATCATTTGGATCACTGATCCTGACGTTCGGAAAGTGATCTGGGATCGGCTAGAAATAGGGTAGTTCACTCTTGTACAGTAAGTGATTGCGATCGGATGATTCAGATCAGTAGCTGCTTTACTTTACCATCTGTTTTTTATTGTTAAACCAACTTTTTCGTTGTTCGATGTCCGTTAAATTCATGGAATCATAAATCCCACTTGACAGCTGTTTGACATATAACTGATCTATCCGGATCCAGATCAGTGTTTCCGTAAAGGTCTTCTGGCTCGTAAGTGTTGTCTAGGACACACTTGAGTGCTTGAGTATTACTTGCGTCAGGTACTCTCAAGTCTCAAGTAGACACTTAAAAGATGACTATGAATACGGCCATAAGGCCCTTTATTTCAAGACAATCAATAGGATTTACACGTTGTTTTACATCTTGTTTCATAGTCTAAATGCGTCTTTAGGTTGTTTGATGATGCGTTCGTCTTTTGCTATATTATATTGTAATGCTATGTGTGCGTATAAATGTTCGGATCCCTGCAATTGCTTTTGCCTGGTTGGTAGTGTAAGTTACCTAACTAAATAAATAAATATACTACCCCCGCCTATGCCTATAAAACCTGTGATGAAAGTAAGCGGTTGCTGTCTTTCTGAAGCAGAATGCAGTGATTTCATCTAAATCATAATTTAATTTAAATTACGGAACTCCATCACCAATTTCTTGACTTGTCCAGGTTTTCAGGCCAATTCGCCACGGTGATGTGGCTCGAAATTCCCTTATATCATGGTGCGGTTCTCCAAAGATTTATAAGATACTAATTAACTGATAGCTTGTTGAGAACAACTGCAAACTGCACATCAAAGGTTGCGATAAGGGAGAAAGGCCGCTTCGTATCGCCAATCGGCGGTAGATCCGCACCGCTTGTAGTGCAGTCAAAGTATACATTTTGTAAGACTTTTCTGTAAGTAGCCTGAAATAATCTAATGTCTTTGAACAAGTCTGCATACGATGGTGATTAATGTAAGGTGGGCCTTTGTAATTCAGCGAATGCTACTAAAAAAGTCGAAGTTATGTCTGTAGTAAATTAGCTAAACGAATGAAATGCATCAGCAAGCTAAATTAACGTATAAATATAGGTTTTTATGCGGCATCGATATAAATTTGTATTTAGTATGTATTTTGAATGATATATGGAAGGGATACCCGGATTACTAACTAGGATCATGCAGCATACCGCACCCCAAGTTTCGTAAAAAATTGAGGAAATTGTGAAGCTGATGTTAGATAAATGGCAACAAACAGACATAGTGACAGATGGAGAAAAGTGACATACTTTCATGATATAGGTCCCATATAACTTCCGAAAAACATATCACCCCAAGACTAATAATTTTCGTGATTATAATACTCCCCTCAGCTAAGACATCATATATAAAAATATACTTAAAAAATAGGTAAAACCACTCTATTATTGTTTAAGTTTGAAAATACGATTAACAAAATGAAACATGTTTAGGTGTATCCGTTTTTATGGTTCGGTACTCTGCGACGAGTTTTTTTTTGAGTTTTATTACTGTCTTTTTTAATGGATGATAGGGTCCAAATCAAACACCACTTTAGTTCAAATTCGCCAACGTTTCGAAAATTATATTTTCATCTTCAGGGCTATAGAATACAGAAAAAAGCGAATATATGATTTCTGATCGTAAATGTATGATGCAGAACCTTGCAACAGATAACGAACCAACCTTGACCGTAAATTATAAACAAATTACTATCTTCTCCATTAATATAACATAAGCGTTCGTTGAATCTACGCTTGGCGATTCCTGAACAATGTTCTCTATGAATTAGTTGTCATTGAATCACAGCAAACATAAAAACTAATAATCGTTATGCATTGTTTCACAGAGCATAATTGATTTTACGTTTTTACGAACACAGAAAACGCTTTACAGTTGATGGCAAGTCATAGCTCAGTCACCAATTATTAACTACGTTTCCACGGGCTTTCAAAACGTTTTGAGTTTTGAAATATGTCGTGGAAACGTCAATTGGATTCGTTTAAAAACGTTTCCTATTCAAGGTCGTTTCGCAAATTTTTAGGATCATATCGAGATTCAAATGTCGTGGAAACCCCAGCTGTCATTCTTGAATCGTTTTAAAATGGAACATGCCTTCGAATACTTTATTCGAAGAAACATGCACAGTGTGTTGCTGTCTAAGTCAGTTTGTTGAAGGTTATTTGAAATTCGATACTGAATATTTATGATAAACAACAAAATAGGTTATAAAACTAGGAGATGACATTTTTCAAGAGTGTTAATTGGAAACGCTTTGGATGTGTTCCGGAAATTGATTCGAAACCTATCGTGGAAACACCGACGTCCAAAATCGTAAAACGTTTTGAAAACAGCTTTGAAAGTCCGTAGAAACTTAGTTATTATATTACTTAGTACTACGAATAGTTGTCGCTCAAATTCAAAAGACTGGCGATCATGGTCACTGCAACCTGACGTATTGTACTTCGATACATCGTGGTGATAACTAGCAAACATGGATCTATGCGCGTTAGATATTGTCACAATGTAAAGTTATCGTCACTTGTGAATACGAAAATTGATGCACGACGTTTCATTGTATCAAAATTAATGTTGGCGCTCGTCAATTAGTTGAGCCTTTTTGATGCTCCTGTTATGTTTGCCATTTGACAAATGCAAACCTTGAAATCATTTTCATTATAGTGATTTGGAACAATTATGAACCTTCGTTTTTTGCAAAATTTTGTAATTTCAATGTGCGAAAACAAATAGGATTGATAGATACATTTACTCTTCATTTTCCTATACCAAATGCCAAATTCTCACAAGATAATAGATAAAATTCGATTCTAAACGTAGATCGAATTAAGGGGCTAAGGACTGTTCCAAGTCAGAAATAAGTTTATTATTAATGGCACTATACTCATGTAAAATCTCGTGTTACTCGATACCAGTTTCATGAAAAAGTAAAATTTAACTGTATTAATATCATAAACGGTATTCTTCAACTTTACGACAATATTAATGAGGTACTTCGATGGTTGAGGTGCGCCTGAGTCTGCCAAATAAAAGTACTAAGTATAAAATATTGCGAACAGCGTTGCCCTGTCGAAAAAGACGCTTTGGCGAGTCCTCAGATGGCGTGATTGATGTGCCACTAACATTTCCATACTATTATCATATGAAATAACTAAATCCCAACGTAGTTTCGAGAAGCTAAAGGGAAGCTGTATTTTTTTATTTTCTCCTGCCAGCGCCGATAACACAGTATAACACTAATAATATTTTAATATTCGCTCGGACCTCTCTGGCGTACGTACTCACTAGCAGCATTATTTTGATCTTTAAAATTCGACAACCGGAATCCCAGACTGATTTTTTGCAGACAACCCTATATCAACGTGTTTGCAATAAAATTATCTTTATTTTGATATAAGTTTCATGCATTAACCACACTGGTGCAAATTACTATTATTGATTTACCTGTTTATCCCTGCCTACCCTATAGTTGGGACGGGAAAAACGTAGCCAACCTAACGTTTGCATATTCTATGGGCTTCATACTTTCGATTGGTATGTGATTTGTCTATTAACCAAATCAGTGAAATGTTTAAAAAAATTAATTTTTCAATATTTAATTAATCATATCCTGGACTGAAATTTTTCAGCCAACCCACTCGCGATATGTTTCTTAACATATTAAATTTAATATAAAATGCTTTTCATCCATTAACCAGTTTGGTGAAGGTCGTCTTATATTCGGATCTTCTACTATACAGGGTGGGCCAATAGTGCATGGACGGAGGATTGTGGGCTTACTAAAAAATATTTTGAAAATCTGTCACTTGATCATAGTAGTGACCCTTGAGGGCTATAACGTAAAAATATTTTCACTTAAATTTTGACGTTTATACAGGGTGATTCATATCAAACTTGCATTTTTTTGAATGGAACCCCCTATATATTATTGCATATTTGGATTCCTTGGTCAATTCTAGTGTGACTTTATGTATCACACATGGAACTTTAAACGAACCGTTTAGGCGCAAATCACCATTTTTGGTATAAGTAGGTATCAGAAAAAAATTGAATATCGCAGCGATTATAAAACACAGAAGGCCTTGACTTTGCGGTACGACTAAGCATGAACTGCGTCACCTTACGTCAGACGGCTAAATTTGAATTCCTTTAGTACTTGGAGAAATCACAGGATAAATTAAGGAAACTTCAATCACAGATAACTTGATTTTTTCCAATGGAAATGCCTATTTTGGTTTAAAGAGTCAAATGTAAAATTTGATTACCTTTCTAACGATATACATTCTCGATATCAATCTTTTTTGGTTTTCATTTTATTTCAAATTTTCAGCCAAATCGGTGTTTTTCAATTTTCCTGCATGCAAGCAACCTAGCAGGCCATGAAAAATAAACAAGAGCTCGTTAATATGGAAGAAACCAACTAACTTAGTAGAAAGATGCAAACTAACTGAAGCAACGAGGCAGGATTATGAAAATTCCTTATAACATATTAGCTCTAACCAGAAACAATAGCGGTAACAAGAACGCTCATCTTTCACAGCCTACTAGCTATTAGTTAATTTCCAAAGTCAGTAAAAAATATTTAATCCAAGGAAAACTACTAGTGATTCTTGCTGGCAGTAGAATATTTATGTCTTCTGAATAAATTTTCACATTTAATGCTATAAAAAAGTAGCCATTTCCGCAAGTCAAAAGTAATGATACCTCTGACAGGAACCCTTCAAATTCTTCAGTAGGTACTTCTACTTATTAGCAAAATTGCGGAAAATGAAACTTGAATTGCAGTCTGTTTGAATTGTAAAACATAATTTAGTTGTAGTAGTACATAAAATAAACACAATTACAACATAGCTTAATTAAAAAATTCAAGCAATTATTTCAATAGATGTTCAGAATGCTCCAGTTGGAGATATCTTCACTTTTGACTTAACTAAACAGAAATGACTAATTTTTTTATCCCATTAAATGTGAAATTTCATTCTAAACATGTAAGACTATAAGCAAAAATCGCTGGAAGCTTTCCTTTTGTTTCAAAATTTTTAATCGTTTTGGAAAGTTGTCAAGCTCTAGTATACCTCAATAGCTAGTAGGCTGTGAAAAATAAACACTTCTGTCATAACCCAGCTACTCATTGACATTAGATATCTTGCCGCTGTTGTATCCGGTTAGAGCTAATATGTTGTAGGGAATTTCCATAATCTTACCTCGTTGCTCTAGTTAGTTTGCATCTTTCTACTAAGTTAGTTGGTTTCTTCAATATTAACGAGCTTTTGTTTATTTTTCATGGCCTGCTAGGTTGCTTGCACACAGGAAAATTGAAAAACACCGATTTGACTGAAAATTTGAAATAAAATGAAAACCAAAAAAGATTGATATCGAGAATGCTATATCGTTAGAAAGGTAATCAAATTTTACATTTGATTCTTTAAACCAAAATAGGCATTACCATTTGAAAAAATCAAGTTATCTGTGATTGAAGTTTCCTTAATTACTCTACTGATTTCTCCAAGTATAAAAAGAATTCACATTTAGCCGTCTGACCTAAGGTGACGCATTTCATGCTTAGTCGTACCGCAAAGTCACGGCCTTCTAAGTTTTATAATCGCTACGATATTCAATTTTTTTCTGATACCTACTTATTCCAAAAAAGGTGATTTGCGCCTAAACGGTTCGTTTAAAGTTCCATGTGTGATACATAAAGTCACACTAGAATTGACCAAGGAATCTAAACGTGTAATAATTTATAGGGGGTTCCATTCAAAAAAATGTAAGTTTGATATGAATCACCCTGTATAAACATCAAAATTCAAGTGAAAATATTTTTACGTTATAGCCCTCAAGGGTCCCTACCATGGTCAAGAGACAGATTTTCAAAATATTTTTTAGTAAGCCCACAATCCTCCGTCCACGCACTATTGGCCCATACCCTGTATGTATTACCTGTAACAGAAAACGAATAGCTGTCAAAATTTTGGTGGAGAACAAACATTTCGATACGGTGGCGTTTTTTGCGATATTTAACGTTTTTAAGACCAATCATTGTGAAATATTGTGGTGTGCGTAATGGTAAGGTGTGCAACTTACGGTTGTAAAAGCCACAGCAGTAGGAAGGAGCCAGGAATTACTTTTCACACGTAAATTTATGTTTATATTTTTAAATATCTCGATATCTAGTTCAGAGATATACAGGGTGTCGCACGACGATTAAGATAAGCAATATATCGGAGCTGGGCAGTAGTAGCGAATTATAACTTTGGGAGTGTAAATTAGAGCGAATACAGTATCTTTTCTTATTATTGTGTCACCGAATGAGGTATTTGTTTTTGGTCACGTGATGCCCAATTCAAAAATGTTTATGGGGGTATATTTGTGTCTTTTTGTGTTCCTCCCGATAAAACAATTCCAATAAACTACACTTGGGGTCTAAAGTGATTAATTCAAGAGCTACAGATACTTAAAGGCCTGTACCACTACGATTATGAAACACTACCAAAGTAATTTAACTGTAGGGGTACATGTTATAATCAATGGTAGTGCTACCATCCTGTAGCTCTTGAAATAATCAATTTAGGCCCCAAATGTGCTAGTTTGTTGGAATTGTTTTATGGGAGGGAATACAAAAAGTCACATGTACAAATACCTCATTGGGTGACACAGTAATAAGGAAAGATACTATATTTGCTCCAATTTAAACCCCCAAAATTATAATTCGCTGCTACTTCCCAGTTCCAATACATTGCTTGTCTTAATCGTCGTGGGACACCCTGTATATGTATCCAAATTATAATTTCAAATGTACCACTAACATGCGAATCATAATATTTTTGAGCATTTAAGGTGTGAAAATTATATGTTTTAATGCATGTTTTGGTTCAAATACAATCAGTTTTCCAGTGACGTATCTGTTATAGCTTACATTTTGCAAGGCAAGATACCGGTCGAATGGAAATTCACTGTTAAGTTAATGTTAATTACTTAAATTTGAACTGTGGATGTCGAAATTGGCGATACAGAACTCGTGAATAACAATATTTTAATAAATTTTATTTGAAAATATATTATTTATGTCATAAAACGTCAACACCATAAGTCAAAATTTCAAATATAAAATTTTCGTATAATCAAGTATAATGAGAAGAAATGACATGGATTTGCAGCAGGAGTGTTATTTGTAGAAGATCGTTGCTGTTATCAATAAGAAGGAAGGAAGCTTAAGACCACACAAATAGGACAGTGCTGATGGAGCAGGATGATAGGCTAGATAAATTTTAATGTGAGTTTTTCAATGCCAATACCTCACACAAGGGTTACCTTTGAGGTGGCACTATTTGTATTACCGTACAAATAAATGAAAATGAAAATGAAAATATAGCTTAACCATAATATGGTTGCATTGTCGGCAACGCTGCGTCTTGGTGTGCATCGAGCTAATGTTTACATCGGTCTAACCAAAGAACTAGTGCCAGGAAAATTGTGAAAAGTGTCTAGTTGTATGCATTGGACCATGTGATACTTGTACTACTGTTTGTAGCTATAAAAACGATTTGTCATTTAAAGGAAGTAATCAGTCTCCGTAATCCGCTGCCTGTGTTGCCATTCATTGGAAAATTTCCTCAATAATATGAGTGCACCTAAGTGCCCTAACTGTCACTTGGCAGTCACTAGGCAGGGTTCATCAATGGCCTGCGATGGTTGTCATAGCGAAGTGCACCTAACATGTGTTGGTCTTAACGCTGATGAGGTACGGATGACTAGAAATAAATCCAAGGCTGTAAAATTTTTGTGTAACAACTGCAGTAGGCTAATGGGCGAGCTAGGCGATCTAAAAGGTTTACTAATGTCTCTGAAGGAGGATTTTGCTAAGAAGATATCATCGCTTGAAGATAAAATTTCAGAACTCAAAGATTCCAATAGAGTGACTTCGGCAGATCCAATATTATTTGAAGAGGTTGTACAAGAAGTTTCTGATCGCGAAAAGCGCAAAAAAAATTTAATGATATTTGGAATTACTGAACCCAAAAGCCATGATTCTGAGGTGAGAAATGAAGCTGATATGGCTGAGGTGAGACAAATTCTGAGAAGTTCTGATTGTGGTGGCGATAACTTGGACTTAAAAGTTGTTAGAGTTGGAAAGTTTAAGGCCGGTAGCAACAGACCCTTGAAAGCAATCTTTCGGTCTGAAGAAGTGGTGCATTCAGTCATCAGGAAATCCAGGGAGCTGAAGTCGAGTGATAGGTTCAAGCAAGTTACAGTTGCATTTGATAAGACTCCAAAACAAGCGGAATTCTACCGTCAAGTTAAAAAGCAACTCATTGAGCGATCTGCGGCTGGTGAAACTAATCTAAAAATCAAGTATTTCAACGGCATCCCGAAAATCGTTGCTTTAAACTAGTGAGTACACCCAATAGCAGTCTAAATTCTTGTAATCAGCATGAAATTAGGTGTTATTATCAGAATGTGAGGGGACTTAACTCAAAAATTTTAATATTCTTCAAATCCGTTAGTATCTGTGAACTTGATGTGGTGTGCCTGAGTGAGACTTGGCTGACTGATAGTGTAAGTAGCAGTGAGCTCTTTCCTATGAACTATAATGTATTCAGGGCTGACAGAGACCTGCAATCTACCAACTTGTCTACAGGTGGTGGAACATTAATAGCTGTAAAAGATTCATTCCAAGCATCGTTACTGAATACTGATGCTTTGAATAATGTTTTTGCTCTTATTGACGTTGTTGCTGTCAAGATTATCTTACGTTCTAACATATTAATAATTTACTCAGTTTATATCCCACCATCTGTTTCCTTGGAGGAATTTAATAACTTTCTTGAAGCATTTGAAGTGTTTAATAGCACTTTTGACAGTTGTAGAATATTAATATGTGGAGATTTCAATGTACCTACTTTTGACCTAGATCTTAATGACCGCAAGTGTCAAATGCTGAATAATTTTTGTGCATTCTCAAACCTTAAAAACTTCAATAATGTTGCAAATCATAATGGACGATTTCTTGACTTAGTTTTGGCAAATTTTTACACCTCTGTCCAAAAGGATGAGGTACCACTTGTGAAGGAAGACATCCATCATCCGGCAATTACGTTTGATTTTGAAATGCATGTCATTAAACGGAATTTCGATTTTGGTCACATTCCTAAATACAACTTTCGGCGAGCCGATTTTGTTAGTATGTACAGTCACTTCATGAACTTTGATTGGTCTCATTTTAATGATATAGATAATGTCGATGAAGCATGTGCTTCCTTATATTCTGCCATGGATCAAATTCTTGACAGTCATGTACCAAAATTCAAGCATAAATCACGTACATATCCAGCATGGTATACCCAGGAAATTATATTGAATATTAAGAAAAAAGATAGAGCGAGGAGAAGTTTTAAAAAGAATGGATTAGATAGCTTTCATGTCAAGTATCGTGAATTACGCTTGACAACTAAAAGTCAAATTGATGTTGCTTATTCTGCATATGTACAAAAAATAGAGGATTCCATAAATACTGATCCTAACAGGTTTTGGGCTTTTATACAGTCAAAGAATCAACGAACCAGAATACCTCAAAACATGCAATATAACGGTAGCACAGTAGATTCACCTCAAGGTGTTGTTGATGCCTTTGCTGATTATTTTGCGAGTGTTTTTTTGGAATCTGATAAATCTAGGTATACTCAGCTTATAGAAAATGAGTATTTTGCTAAGATATCACTCAACTCTGTAAGTGAAGATGACATAATTAAAGCGTCAAGTAAACTAAAAAACAAGATGACATCTGGATACGATAATATTCCCAGCTTTCTGGTAAAGGACTGCATCCGTATTTTAGCGAAGCCTCTTAGCTCTATTTTTAATCTTATTTTAAAAACAAGTACTTATCCGGCAGTTTGGAAAATGACCAAAATATGTCCTATACACAGGAATGGAGATACAGCAAATGTAACTAATTATCGGCAGATCTTATGCAATTTTGGTAAACTTTTCGAAATTATACTCTATGACGCAATTTACTGGTCTGTAAAGGGAATGTTATCCCCGCATCAGCATGGGTTTATGAGTGGCAGATCAACGGTGACTAATCTAGCATGCATAACTCAATATATTTCGGAAGCATTAGATACGCAGAGCCAAGTTGACGTTGTATACACAGACTTTCAGAAAGCTTTTGATCGAGTCGATCATTACCTACTACTAGCTAAACTCAGAGCAGTAGGACTAACTGACGACTTAATCGCCCTTTTTCAGTCATATCTGTCTCGGAGAAATTTGTTTGTAGAATATGGGGGTTACAGATCAAAACGTTTCACAGCGGCTTCTGGAGTTCCCCAGGGATCGAATCTAGGACCACTGCTTTTTTTAATATTTATTAATGATCTTTCATCCAAACTTCAATGCTCGCACTTGTTATACGCTGATGATCTTAAGATATATGCGAACATTAAGTCAACTGAGGATTGCCGTCTTTTACAAGAAAATTTGGTTGTGGTCTGTACATGGTGTACCAAAAATTATTTAGATCTCAATGTAGCAAAATGTAAGATAGTATCGTATACCAGGAAAACTAATGTAATTACCTTCAATTATAACATTAATGGTATAGAACTTGAAAGACCACCAAACTTCAAGGATCTTGGTGTAATTTTTGACCAAAGACTAACTTTTAATGATCAAGTCTATCATATTACTTCTTCGGCTTCGAAATTGTTAGGATACTGTATTCGAAATTGGAAAACCTTCTCAAACGTTGAAAGCTTGAAAATTTTGTACTTTGCTTTTGTCAGAAGTAAGCTAGAGTATGCAACATTAATTTGGTCTCCTATGTACAAAAATTCGATAGATCTTATTGAGAGCGTGCAACGTAAAGCACTTAAGTATTTTCTTTATAAGTGTAGTGGTATTTACCCTGAGAGAGGATATAACCACAACAACTTATTGTCTTTTTTTGCCATAGACTCTTTGCTTATCAGACGTGAAATTTCTAGCTTATCATTTTCGTACAATATTCTGCACAACTCAGTAGACTGTTCTTATTTGCTGAGTAAAATCAATTTTAATATACCTAGGTTAGGAAGCAGACAACAAGCAGCTTTTTATTGTCCCACTTGTAATACCAATGTTATGAAGAAGTCGCCTATTTACACTTTGTGTTTTTTGTTTAATTCGATCTGTGAGTATTGTGACATTAATTTAGATCACAAACAGTCCATCATTAGTATATACAAATCTAGTTCACTTAGCATGTAACAACTTTTGTAAGCTTTATTATCTTGGCATTGTTTAGCATTTCCTGTTATTGGGTGTAACCTGTCGGAAATAAATGTATTATTATTATTATTATTATTATTATAATATTAATCCCATTAGCTACGGCACTGGGACTAGCGCTTTGGTACTTTTTGGTAACAGAGATGTCAGCCGCGCGTTCTGTCCTCTTTCTTCCCTTGTCTAACCCTGTTAGTTATACGAACTACATATTTAAAATGTCAAAATAATTTTCCTGTAAGAGTCAATTAATGCACCTCTGTTTCTTAGAAAACATCTGTACAATAGTACAAACCAACTCACTCCGTACGATGTAATATCAATTAAATCGAGTTACAGGAGGAAAGATCGAAGGTTGAAATTAGGTGCCAGATTAAATTCGAACCATGGTTGTAATAGCTCACAACCTAAACCATCTGGTATGATACCAATAAATAAATACTAACTAAAAAGTGAAGATGATTTGTTTATCTTTTAATGGCTACGAGAACAAAAAATACAATAGTCATATAAAACTTGGGTATTTTCTGCACTAGTGTGCAAATCTGGTTACAATTGTTGAATTGGTGGATCCTTGAAGAAAATGATTTCCACCTTTCCCAAAGTGAGCTCAAGGATTTAACAATCCTTGTTTGGAACTTGTCCTGAATCGCATCAGGCCCCTTTATTCACTAGGTTTAATTAAACCCACGCCAGTCCTCAAATAATAATTCGCAATGCATCATTTTCTTCAGTTTTATGTTGATTGGACGTTATTGGTACCTGATGACCTTTCTGGATGCACTTTTACTACAACTCAAAAATGAATTATAAAGTCGGTACTTTGACTCAAGAATTCATAGTCGATTCATAATGGTTTCCTTTTTATAAGACTGGGAGGTTGATCCAACACTGCGTACAAGCTCATGTACTATATTGTTTTTGCAAGAAAAAATTGACTTAAGCTGCAGATTGTCTAACCGGTTAAATGACTTTACTACTGTTTTGGTTTTTTAGAGTTTTTTTGACACTTTTTCGAAAATTTGGGAAACAATGGAGTTAGCGGACGAAATATTTATTGGTGATGACTTATCATCGATTTTAGTTGTCCTCTCAGAGTATATCAAAGGAGTGATTATTTCGAAACTATCGACGATTTTCTATTCTATCAGGTCATTACTTAGAGGATTATATTTTGTAACAGAAGGTAATTCTCCCAGTACTTGATAGCACTTCATATCGAGCTCTGAACTATTACGCAAACATTTGGAGCATTTATAGAAAGCGCAGAGCTTCCTCCGCTTACGAAGCTCTTTCTACAAAAATTTTGCCTTCCTCATTCTTATTGCCAGATAGACACTGAACCGTCAAAACGCCAACAGTGATTCAAGATATGTTGCACTGTTTGGAAAGATTCTTTCGGTGTTAGATGTGGTTTTAAGAAAAGTGATTGCGGTAAAATCGTTATAAAAAGCGGTCGTTAAACGGGGAATATAATGTTTAACTATAGAAAATAAAAATTGGTGGTACATCAATAAAGCTTTGGTGATATGTTTAGGTTTTATGTAGCTTACAGGGTGTCAAAACTACAATTTCATTTGGTAATAATATTGGGACTTGAACTGAATTACCTAAAAAAAAAATGATTGATAAGTGCTATACATGATCCCAAAAAACGAAATAACAGTTATACCTTAGTTTGATTGGAAATCCTCACCTCAGAAAGCTGCGAGCTCATTATTTCACGTTATTTCATCTGTAGATTATTAAGACAAAAATGACAGCTGCAACTATGAAATTTCAGTGACCAAAAACTTTTTGACTAAGGTAAGTTTGGCCAAATGTCAATATTTTTATCCAAAAGTCAGCGGTTTTGAAGTTTACTGTTAATTAACACCCACTTAAATATGTAGTAAAACTGCTGACAATAGTAATGATATATCTATATATTATGATGGATATTCCTTGATGAAACCCTTCTATGAAAGAATCGATTTGACTATTCTTTTATACCATACAAATAAAACTCATTTGGAAATAATAGTGATGGCTGTATAAAGCAAACAAACACGTTGAAATCTAAATAAAAGAAAGATTAGTTTTCAAGTCAATGTACCAAAAAATGATAAAATAATGTTAATAAGAAACACTATAGTTTTTTGAGCACTGGATGCATCAAACACGGTCCTATAAACAAATATAAGGAGAAAGCCTTTTAAGATAAAACAAACATAAACTGCGACTTTTAAAGTAAGTCCAACCATAAAAA
This sequence comes from Callosobruchus maculatus, assembly GCA_951848785.1. NCBI lineage: Eukaryota > Metazoa > Arthropoda > Insecta > Coleoptera > Chrysomelidae > Callosobruchus > Callosobruchus maculatus. The sequence goes on from CATOUR010000058.1 coordinate 3,708,220, forward strand.
TTAATGGAAATGATACCGACAGCCAACTATCTGCAAAATGTATATTCAAAAGATAACGAGTACTGTTATATTAAGGAGCTTATACTGACTAAAAATTTATACAATTGTTTGGAAAATAATTATCGACATTCTGATTGAAAGTTCCAAAACCGTTGCTGTCATCGTCACATCATCATTGAATCTAAGATCATTAGACTAAGAGGCGACTTAATAGGACTGCTTCTGATAATAATCAGTAGAATATTTTATTTCATTACTCACTAAAGAGTTAAAAATATACACATTATTTAGCTCCAGAGTTTGCCATTATAATACTTTCATTTGCTTTTAATTGAGTTTTGTGTACAATATCAATATTGAATTTCTGCCTGCTACGCACTACAAAATAGCAACGTCGTCACTTAAGCTATTAAGTCTCTACTTTTTGTCTTTCTCAAGATTAATCGGTTTAGATAGCAGTTTTACAGAATATACTGAATAGTTCATCATCCGATAATTTATGCAACCTTTTTTGTAAGAAATCCGATAAGAGTCTGTAGACGAATAATTCTTCGGACGAATCTATGTGTGATTAATTATTGCAGCTGCTCTATCAGTTTAGTCACTAGTGAATTACTAGATACATATAATTGACACCCTGATAAAAAGCATGTCGACAAAAAAGATATGCTTTCCACAGCACAATGTCATTTATATTAAATTAGTTTTCTGTCAAGCATTTTGTACAGGGTGTCCCATTTTGGGCACTTTTACGAGGTATCTCGGTTATTTTAGAAGATAGAGAGTTGCGGGTTTTCGCGACAGTATGCTACTTTTTTTGTGAAACTAAAGATGCCGTCAACAAAAATATCATGGCCCTCTTGGTTTTTGAGATACAGGGTGAAATCGAAATCTATCGATTTTGGGACTACCCTCGTATCTCGGTTGTCTTTTGTTTTATTTAAAAGTTTAAAAAAGAGTCTTACAGTTTTTTTTTTCTGTAGAATCGAGTGGTGTTGTTTTATTTTTTCTTGCTCTAACCATTTTTCAATTATAAAGCAAACATATATTTTTTTAAATGCAACACCCTGTATATTATTTTTGAAGTCAATCGGAAAGAATTCAAGCTTTTCAAAAATATATATCACTATTAAGTTATTTTGAAAATTATGCTCAAAATTTGATTTTTCCAATTTTTACTTTATTTGTAGCAGTAGGCCATGGTTAATCGACTATAAATAATAAGCATCTAAGCAGTTATGACTCTACAAAAGACTTCCTACTCAAATTCAAAAAAACAGAATCAAAATACATTTTTTTAATAATAATGTCTCATTAAAATGATAAATATTGTGTTATTATAATATTGAGTAGATAGTGGACTATGACTCATCTATTAAAAACAAAAAGCAAATCACGTCCTAACATTTATTTCAAGGAGAATAGGGAGCAAAGGGAAACAAACGTATTAGGTTACATGGAAGGAACGCCTTCATCATCTTGTAAGCACAAAGAAGAAGCTGTAGGGGTGCAAAAATCAACTGCAGAAGTAATTCTAAAAAAATACAATTACCATCCATACAAGTACTTCAACATTTGCACAGGATCCAAGTTTGGGAATTTTTAATCGCCATAACACAAAGGAGAACAATATATTTTTTTTAAAAGCAGTTAAAAGAATAAGAAATTGTGCCAGATTTGCATTCGAGAAAATAGTCTCCAACTTGAACCAACATCTCTAAAAGCTCCTCGATGTATTTAGTTTTTATTTTGATTCAAATTCATATTTAATAGTGTGTCGATATTCTTCAGATATAATGTTGTTTGGTTTTAAACAATGTAATGAAATAAGTAATATTTACTAAACATTATCACAAATAGAAGTTAATAGCGTAAAAAATACAATTAAATAATTAAATTTAAAAGTATTGAGTATCTTAAAAATAACCGAGATACCCCGTAAAAGTGCCCAAATATATTCCGATATTTTAAATTGTTGGAGCACCGTAGAATAGAAGCTGATTTGAAGTTTTTCCATAAGTTAATTAATGGCATTGTCAATTGTCCAGATTTATTAAAGCTTGTTAGTTTTAATATGAATAGGAGGACTAGGGTATCGGAGATCTTTTTTGAGCCAAGTCATACCACTATGGTAGAAATGACCCTTTAACAAGGACGATCCGTCTTGCTAACAAAAATGATCTCCCATATTTTGACTCCTCAGTGGTTTCATTTAAATTAGCGGTTAAGAATATATAATTAGCAATATATTTGTAATAGGTACTCTGTCATGTAAGTGTAAAATTGCACACTTTCGCTATAATTGTGAACTTTTTTGGTTTTGTTTTATTCTCTATTTTATTTATATGTCTTCTGATATTTTGATCTAATTGTAAAATGGTTTATTCGTGAATTAATAAATAAATAAATAAATAAATAAATAAAATGGGACACCCTGTACATACTTTGGTGAAGGCTACAGAGCTCGCTGGAACGTTGGTAAAGAATGTTTCATTCTACGTATGTGATTTTAATGATGGGCAAGTAAAACGCAGCAGATCAAAGCATGATAAGTTTCAGAAGTTATAATACCGGAAAGGATCACGAGAGCCGCAACATCTTTGTTAGAAGTATTTCTGAAATTTGCATGTTTGTACACATTGTGTTACGATTTCCCAGAAAAATGCCCATTTATAAAGCACTGATTAGCAAACAATGCCCTTGGTAATCAAGTGCCTCTTCAATTGCGAAGTAGCAAGCAGTCTACCGAGCGGCTACTGCCCTATTTATTGGATCAAGATGCATCGCAAAGAGGAAACAAGCCCACAACCATGGGCGGTGACTGGGAAAAAATATTAGGGAAATTGATATTTTAGCAGTTAAATGAAATCAATAATAAAATCTCAGCATCGGTTATGGTGAACACCTTTGGAAGGTTGTGATAGTCACATTACGAATATGCGTTACCCATTTGCATGTTTGTCACTATATTTGTTAGTCTTAGTAACCGCGGCATCTATGGTGAATAAATTTCTGATGTGATATGTTGTAGGAGTTTAGCAAGTAATGCTGTTATATTTTTTAAAATCAGTGCATTCTCAGTATCACTTCCTGTCAGGCGTTTAGATGTTTCTGAGAACTTTCCTCGTTTCTACTTCCCACGCCGATAGGTGAGGGGAGTATTGTGATTGCGAAAATTTTCTATTTTGAGATAATACGCTTTCTGTGCGTTTCATGATGTCTACATAACGAAAATCGACGACACTCATTTCCGCCGGTCTGCCTGTTGGTCTGTCCATCTGTCGTTCGCCTTTTTTTAGCCTCGTAATCTCAGTAACCGCTGCATGGATTCTAATGAAATTTGGGTACCTATATGATGTGCGATCCTAGTAGGTAATGCTGCTATCTTTTTAAAAATCGATGCATTGGCGGCGGAGGGATTAGCAAAAAACTAAAAATTTAAAATATTTCGCAATCTTCGACTTTAGTCGCTTTAGGGGTTCCTGACCATTTTCTCCTTTTTTTGGGGGTGAAATTGGGGTGGTTGGGGGATGGGGGGTTGTTAAACTCAAAATTTTGTTGTATACATAATAGGCTGTCCACTGACCTGTGAAAGAAAGACCTAGTGGCATACAGTGTTGCCAACAGTAAAAAATATTTTCCGCCAAGTACAGACTTAAAATCCGCTAGATTGGATCATTTTCCGCTAAACATATTAGCCCCCCCTCCTCCGAACAAAAAAATTATATTAACATAAAATAACTGATAATTTGGAGAAAGGGAAGGGAATAAAAGGACGCCCAAGCAAACTCACATGTTTCTTTAAAAGGATTTTCTCCACTCGCGTCCTGATATTGCCACACTTCGGACCAAAACTTAATTGTCAGTAGTATTTTCCCATTTAACAAAATTTATGTTGGTGTATTGCTGTTCAATCAAACCTATAATGTTTACGGGCATGTTTAAATTCTGTAGCAGACTTAATAGTTTTTCATTATCTTTTTGTTGCTTTAGTACATTTTAGACCGAAATTAAACAACCACACAACAACAACAACCGCAAACGTTGTTTTAACTGGTTATACAAATCGATCAGAAAATCGCGATATATTTTTGTCTTACTGTTTTTTTTATCAGCAGCAGTTATATGTTTGTTTTGAACTAATTCGTTTATCTTTTTTTCAAACTGGAAGCCCAAATATGGTTTAGGATTTAAATACTTTTGTATACCTTTTTCCACATTTTCTGCTTCCCAGTCTGGCAGAAAGCTTGCAAACTAGATTTTCCTCATATGTCTAGTTATCATTTGCTTTACTGAAAATTAATAAGCTAAAATCAGTTCTCAAAATTATTGATAATATTCGTGTCGGCAATACTCCGACTTAATGCATTATACAAGTTCACAACGTGTCTGACTATGTGACTATGATGATGAAAATCGGCTAAGAAAATCTCATAATCCGTCAAAAATTCCGCTATCCGCTAACGCGAATTTTGTCCGCTAAATTTAAACCAAATTCCGCTAAATCTAGCGTAAATTCCGCTAAGTTGGCAACGTTGGTGGCATAATACCCTTTTTTTTAGGTCCATCCGAACATCGCCTTACCTATTCCAGAAATCAAGGGATTCTTTGATGTAAGTATATACACATATAATAATATGAATATTGCTTTAGACATTGAGTGAAGTGAAATTATGGAATTGATTTTAATGAAACTTTACTGTGCCGGGGATGGAAAACACGTATTGTTTTTAGAAATCATGTCAGTTGCGGCGCAGCAATAATAAAAAAAACTAAAAATGTAAAAACAGCTCAAACATCGTTTTCAGGCGTTTTAGAGGTTCTTGGCCATTTTCTACTTTTTTGGGTGGGGGTGGAATTGAAGTGTTGTTTAGGGGGGTGGGGTGGTGGGCCGTAAAACTGTATAAGTTTTTGTATCCATAATGGGTTCTCTATTGACTTTCGAAGGAAGGACCTAGCGGCATAATATACTTTTTTTGGTCCATCCATGGAAAATGCGTATAGTTTTTAGAAATCGTGTCAGTGGCGGTACAGGAATCATGATAATTGAAAAATATAAAAATAGCTCAAACTTCGTTTTTAGGCGATTACATCCTGTTGTAGCTTCCAGGATTCAACTGTATCGTCCTAGTTCGTACAGAGATCCAATAAACTATTTACGAGAGTTTTTGTGCTGCATCTTTTTTTTTGGGCGGGCGAGCGATGATTTGGTTGCAAAGGGATCTCAGACTATAGCTTCATGCAATGGGAAAAATAAAATGATATCATCGTTATCGTTATGTGTGTGAATTACTGAGTCAATCAACTTGACTCCATTTTTTGGAGATAGGTGATATTGGGGTGATGAGGATGGAGAAATTCCAAACTTTCTGTCCGTTAGCTTAAGAAAACGAAATAGATAATAGACCAAACTTTACAGAGCCACCCGTTCATTGCCTCTGAAGACATTTCTTTAGGCTTATTTGATATATAGTACACTCCATGTGTAACTAAACTACAAAATTTGGTTTATCTACTCCCATTAAGTTATACAGCGATTAACAAACTACTTTTGGACTGGAAATACTACCTATAAACAAGCAAACTATTTTTCGTAACTCACACTCTAGTCGTGGGTTATGACCAACGCCTACTAGATACCAGTACCAATCTCTCGGAAACGCATATGATTAGATGTTTTCGCGAAGCTAATCCCGAACATATACCAAACATAACCCGAATAAGTTAGGAACTTATCAAGTGGGCATGCTCGTCTTTGAGTTAGTTCCGAATTTTTCAGCTCCGCGAACGCATGTCTTAGTGTCTATGAGAAAAGAGGTTGTGAACAGAACATTCTAAGGCGTAGAGTTAAAACATAAACCACAAACCCTGCAAAATAGGGAAATAAGTACTTCAGACCAGGACACTGGAGGTTACAATATATATGACTTCAGAACCTTCGAATATTAAAAGGTCAGAACTAAATGTCCCTGTCTTGATTCCAGAATCTGTTGAACGCGTTCGAACGTCAAGAGACGTGCTCCACGAACACGGAATTGTTCATCCAAAACCAGAATTTGCTTCACCGTGAACAACTTCATAACTGCGCATGCGCTAACGTTCTGATTGTGTTCGGGATTAGCCCCGCGAAAGCGAAAACGTCTATTAAAAATTATACGCTATAGTAACTGCAAAGGTGGGGGTCAAGGAAGTGCGGAGGCTCGAGATCACCAGAGTTTTACAGGTACTCGAGCCTCTTCACTCTCAGGGGGGGTCGCAAGGCCCCCCAAGACCGTCCAGGAGTGGATAGGAGACAAATGTGTCACCTACCCCGTGCAAAAATGCACCTTTCTCGTAGTGGCCCCTGTCTTCGTCAAATTTGACGAAGCTAATCCTGGCGGATCTAGGCTGGAGCCCCGAAAGGCTCCCTGGCAATGGGCAACAGCATTGCCAGTATCGGTGCCAGCTCCTGGGGGAGGGTGTACTCACGATAAAAGTGAGTGCACCCTTGCCTAGGAGATCGCACCGAACGTCCTCTAGGATAACTGAAGAACCCAACCCAATGTGTCATGCGATCCGTGCTAAAGGGTGCGTGGCGGTGGGGGTGCACCGTCGCTAACGGAGCCTCTGGGATACCAGGCGACCTCCCAGAGTAACAAGCCTTACACTCGTGCAGGGGGCGCCGCGAGTGTGGACCATATAGTTCCCCCTTACTCGTGGGATTTATTATGAGTAAAAAACCCAACAATAATAAACCCAAATCCGGGGGCCCCCCATCAGGGGACCCCGAACAGCAACCGGGTGGCCTCTCACCAGGGGACCCCGATAGAACCCTCACTGGCGAAGAGCAAGTGAGAGATATTTCAAGGGAACTCGCCAAGAGGGTGGGTACCTTGAATCTGAAGAAAAAGGGTAGGACGGGAGCGCAGAAGAAGCGGGCCCGGAGGCTAAGGCTGGCGCAGGAGGGGCAGGGCTCCGGAAGTCGAGATGCCTCTTCGGGGGCATCTGCTTCGGGGGGCGCTGCGGCTTCTGTGCGGGCTAGGGCGCCTTCGGGTGTTGCAGCTGCGGCTTTGGCGGGGCCTAGCATTGCTGGGAAACGTCCGAGGTCGGCGGGTGTGACACCGGAGGGTGCCTCATCGCGGAAGAGAGCTCGCACTTCCGCTCACGTTAGCTACGCTAGAGTGGCGCAAACCGGGCACAGGGTGGTATTCGTTCCCGAGGACTACCCTAGTGCTCAGTTGGTGGAGACGCAAGTCTTCAGCATCCAGGAGTCAGTGAGCGGACTGATGGACGGGCTCCCACTTGAAGGGGCCCTTCCAAGGTTCGCTGACTGCTACTTCTCGAGGGGGGCGGCCATCTTCGTTTGCGAGAACGAGTTCTCGCAGACGTGGCTGCAGGCTCAGGTTGGCAACCTGAGGCCCTGGGAAGGAACACGACTCAGGGTGATGCGGTTTGAGGACCTGCCCGTCTTCAGGAGGGTGATGGCTTGGTTCCCGGGCCCTCACGTGAAAGAGGACATCCTCCTGAGGAGGTTAGACAGGCAAAATCCTGGGATACACCCCAGCTCGTGGAGGGTGATGGAGGTTAAGATGGAGCCGAAAGGCGTACGTCTGGTCCTCAGCGTCGACTCCATTAGCTGGGGCGTAATCGAAGGCAGGGGGCTGCGGCTCTACTGCGGAGCGAGCTCAGCAGTGTTTACTCTGCTGGGCAAGAACAAAGAGCAACGCGGGACTGCTGCTGCCGGCGGTGATCAGGGCCCAGGCGAGAGCCAGGAGCCTAGGGACCAAGGGCAGCTGGCACCTGGGGAGGCTGTTGTTGCTGCTCGGGCTCCTCCAAGGGGGACCGAGCGGCAGGAACAGACTCCTCAGGAGTCTCCGGAGTTGGATAGGGATGTGCCCACACCAGGAACTAGTGGGCCACAGAGCAGCACACCAGTGAGTGAGGGGCAGCTACTCGATAGTGACTCCGACTCAGCACTGGAGGGAGCCAGGATGCTGTGGCAGACGGATCAACGCCACAGTCACAGCGAGGGTAGCGGCAACGAACGGGGCCCCACCGTGGGGAACTAGACGTTGGTTCGCTACAAACACATGAGGGTGGACTGCCAAAAAAAAAAAAATGGTGAGTTACATTTCTTTCATTCAAATTAATTTGCAGCATTGCATAGCGGCTTCTAGGGTTCTTACTCAGACGATCACTAGGGGTCGCTATGACATAGCTCTTATTCAGGAACCCTGGATAAGGAATGGCATTATTAGCGGGCTTAACATTCCAGGGTATACCATTTTTAGTAGCGCTCCGGAGACAAAGCCTAGAGTGTGCATATTATGTAATAATATGAATGCATGGCAACTAATGGACTTTACAACTAGGGACATGGTTGCGGTGGTGATTCGCCTTAGAGAACAAGGCATCGAAAGAAGTTTAGTGGTATGCTCAGCGTACTTACCGTATGATTCAGGAGATCCTCCTCCCTCAAAAGAGATGGAGGACCTTGTGTCTCATTGTCGGGATAATAATCTCGAGCTTATCGTGGGGTGTGATAGCAATGCCCATCATACCCTATGGGGTAGCTCTAACACTAATAGACGTGGTGAAGAGCTGATGGAATTTCTAGGGACGTCGAACCTAGAGGTTCTGAATGTTGGCGACACTCCTACCTTCTCAAACAATGTGAGGGATGAGGTCCTAGACATAACACTGAGCACGGTCGGTATTTGTAATGAGGTCAAGGACTGGACAGTATCCTTGGAACCGTCACTGTCCGACCATAGACATATAACGTTTAGGATTGACGGGGAAAAAGAGGGAATCCTTGTTAGAAATCCTAGGCAAGCAAATTGGGCTTCTTTTAAAGAGGACCTAGGCAGCAGGCTCCGTCCTATAGAGCAGGATCTCAGTAAAGGGGAGGGCTTGGAGGCGGCAGTTGATTCCCTGTGTAGGGACCTCCGAGACTCCTTTGAGGATAACTGTCCCCTACGCAAAGTGGGCGTGGCGGGCAATGCCACCTTCTGGACTAAGAAATTAGAAACCAGGAAAAAGTCCCTGCACAAACTACTCACGAGAGTTAGGTACAGGAAAGGTACTCCTGATTGGGAGGAGTATAGGATAAAGCTACAGGAATATAAGAGGGAAGTCAGGAGGGCCTCCAGGGAATCTTGGAGGAACTTCTGCAGGTCCATCAATGATATTCCTGCGACGGCAAGGATGCATAGGATCCTTAGCAAGGACACCAAGTCCAAGTTGGGGACCTTGACGGACTCGAACGGTCATAGAACCAATAACGAGGAGGAAACGCTTGAACTGCTGATGAGTGTGCACTTTCCGGGATCGGTTGCCGCTCAGCAGACAGGTGCACATAGGCCACTCCGCCGTCCTCATAAAGAGGAATGGCAGATGGCAGGAGAAGTCGTCACTTATGACCGCACAAGATGGGCGATAAATACTTTTGCTCCATACAAAAGTCCAGGCAAGGATGGAATCATTCCAGCCATGCTACAACATGGACAGGATCTGGTACTACCATACCTAGTTAGGATATTTCGCGCCTGCGTGGCTACTGGCTTCACACCGAAGAGCTGGTTGCATTCAAGGGTTGTTTTTATTCCTAAGCCGGGCAGAGGTAGCTATACTCGTCCGAAGGACTTTAGACCGATTACCCTTTCGTCGTTTTTACTAAAAACACTGGAGAGGTTGGTTGATAGATATATCAGGGATGGGCCCTTACAAAGGGTTGAAATCCATGCCTATCAGTTCGCATATCAGGCGGGAAAATCAGCTGAGCTGGCACTTCATCATTTGGTCAGCAGGCTGGAGAAAACGTTGAATCAACGGGAAGTGGCTATGGTAGCATTTCTTGATATCGAGGGTGCGTTCAACTGTACCACTACCAATTCGATAAGACGCGCCCTAGAGAGACATGGAATTGCTCCAATCCTAGTGGAGTGGATTCTTACTACTCTAGAGGGCCGAGTGGCTTCTGCAACGCTTAATGACATAAACTATAGCGTTGCAGTGGCGCGAGGCTGCCCACAAGGCGGTGTTCTTTCACCTCTATTATGGTGCTTAGTGGTGAATGACCTACTCGTGAGACTAAGCAACACAGGGGTCTACGTACAGGCCTATGCCGATGATTTGAGCATAGTGGTCAGGGGTAGATTCATTAATACAGTCTCCGAGGTAATGCAAGGCGCGCTGCGTGTTGTGGAAACGTGGTGTAATGAGGTGGATCTGTCAGTGAACGCTGAAAAGACGGAGCTCGTTATGTTCACTAGGAAAAGGAAGATGGAAGGCCTCGTGAGGCCTACCTTTTTCAGAACGACACTTGAATTGTCTCAGTCAGTAAAGTATCTAGGAGTAATACTGGATCACAAGCTGACTTGGAGGCTGCACGTGGATTATAAGGTAAGCAAGGCTCGAAACTCATTATGGGCCTGCAGAAGAGTTGTCGGTAGTAGCTGGGGCCTGAGCCCAAAAGTGGTGCACTGGCTCTACACTACAATAGTCAGACCGTCACTAATATACGGCTCCATAGTGTGGTGGACCTGTATAAAGACGGAGGCAACAAGAGCCAAACTTAATAAGGTCCAACGTTTGGCATGTCTTAGTATAACCAGTGCAGTGCGCACAACACCCTTGAGTGCCATTGAAACACTATTGAATCTTCCTCCTTTGGATCTGGTAATCCAAGGGGAAGCTAGAAAAACTGGGTTCCGTCTCTGGAGTCAGGGTAGCTGGACTTTTATGAATCCAGGCAAAGGACATTCGACGATTCTAGCAGAGTTGCATGAGGATTGTCCTATTTTGTTGGCGAGGAGCGATACAGTTTCTCCTACGCATCGCTTCAATCGCAAATTTACGGTGGTGTTTCCGTCAAGGGAAGAATGGAAGTCTAGGGAAAGACAGCTCATCGAAGGAGGAGGACAGGTCTGGTACACAGACGGTTCACTCGCTAGAGAGGGCTCGGGCTCGGGAGTCTACGGGCCCCGTACAAGACTTTCATTCCCTCTTGGGGGGCACACCACAGTATTCCAGGCTGAGGTCTATGCGATACTTGCCTGCGTAAATCGTATTCGGGAAATTGACGGGTCTAGGAGGCGGATTACTATCTGCTCTGACAGTCAGGCAGCCATCAAAGCACTGAGTGCTTGGAAAATAACGTCGGGACTGGTCCTGGAGTGCAGGAGGGCTCTTGACGACATCTCAGCTAAACACAAGGTATCACTGATGTGGGTACCTGGGCATGCTGGGGTAAAGGGTAATGAAATGGCAGATCATCTAGCCAGGATGGGATCCGGAAACAGTTTTGTGGGCCCGGAACCAGCCTTAGGACTGTCTGCAAATATGGTTAGGAAAACAACTGGAGAGTGGATCCAGAATCAACACTCTCTGAGATGGAACAACATCTCTGGTCATCTCCGTCAGGCTCGGGAGCTATTAGCAGGGCCTGAAGAGAGAATAGGACGATTCTGTCTCTCTCTGGATAGGAGTAACTTGAGATTATTAGCAGGCTTATTAACGGGTCACAATACCTTCAGGCGTCACTTGTTTGTGATGAGGGTGGTCAACGACCCAACGTGCACGTGGTGTGGGGAAGAGGAAGAATCCTCGGCACACATCCTGTGTCGCTGTGAAACCCTGGGTTATCACAGGCAGACTATGCTGGGCTCAAGAACCTTGGAACCAATAGAGATAAAACGGATAGGACCTAAGAATGTACTTGCCTTTGCCAAAAGGGCAGGTCTTAGGAACTAGCGCGGATAGAGGCGCAAAAGGGCCCATCGTGTGGCCTATGCACCAGCCACATTCCGTGCTGGATAGCCTCTGGTTCTTATTCATTCATTCAACTGCAAAGGTGGTCATGCCATGAAACCTCAAACGCCAATTCGACGCTATACAGTATTTATTTTGCAGAAGTGAGGTCGAGATATCCATAATTATTATGTATTTAAGTCATACTATTTAATTGCTTCGGTCGTAGATGAAGTATAGTATTCAACTCATGGTAGTGGTAATAACGCACTTGTTGATTGAGTTGCAAACTTCAACTGCGTGAGTTATTGCCGTTATTACCGCACTATTGACAATATACTATTAAATGAAGTTTTTTGGTCTTTTTGTATTTGAAATTTTTACTTTTGGAAGCACACCAAGATATTTTGTTTATATTTGATAGTAGATGTATTGGCGGCGGAGTAATTCACAAAAAGTTTTAGAGGTTTCTGACCATTTTCGGTCCTTTTGTAAAATTGGGGTTATTCGGAGAATGCCGGTTATGCGAACCCCAGCTTTTTTGTATTTATAAAGGACCACCCCTATTGCTCTAAAAATTTTCTTCTTTATATATATAACCTTATAAGAATATCAATAATATTCCAAGACTAGATATTCTAGCACACAGACCCAAATTGAGAGACAGTAATTTATCAGTATTCCAGAAGTTCAATGTTTGTATGGTGTAACCCTAATTTGCCAATACAAATCTCGTTTGAGAACAAACTGTAAGATAGTTCGACAAAAAAAACCAGTTGCACACTTTTTGGTTTGGAGGACGTTGATTAGATTCCTCCTTGATGTATTGAAATACAAAAAATTTCTAGATTAGAGCAAAAAAATAGATTAAAACAATTTCATTCGTCGCACAAAGATGTTAACATCATAGCCTGTGGAGCCCTTAACAAGGAGCTGTAAGGAATTTAGACCTTGCTACGTTGAAGCTTGAAGCATTGGGCATCATAGAATTGGACCACCAAATTTTATAATTCCAAATACCTATTGTCACAGGAAAAGCAACGGAGAAAATTATTAATCTATGAAAATTATCTGGAAATTGGAATATTTATAAAATCTTACCAATTTTTCGGTGACCTCACTGAAAATAGGGACTTCTTACCTGAAACAAATATAATAATTTAGTAAATACTGAATAGCGATTGAACCTTGAGATATACTGACTGCATCCACCAATTGATTAGACTCTGCCACTCTATCAATGACGGAATGACAAATGAAAAAGAACTTCACTCATTTATTCCAGATCAAGAGTAAACTGTACAGATAAGCGCGGTGCAGTTCTACTAACCCTTATTTCTAGTTTATCAAAAATGGAATTGTGACGAATCTTGAACTGTTTCATTACAAAAATGTCTTTTTTATATAGCGGCATCAACTGCATTGATCATTAGCCGCTCTTTATCCATCCGATCACTTGTAAGAATATGCTTCAAAAGGAGCTAGAAAATCTATAATAATCAAATTGAACTTTAATAAGAGATTTATATTTTGCGGAAGGTTTTACTAGTTTAAGAAACTATAGGGTAGCTTCAATATTGCTAAAAAGGAGTAAACAACTTTTCAAAACAGTTGGCATGTTATAAGTATATCTGGCAGTTAAACGTAAGGGGCAATCGAGTATACATGTTTCAAGGTAAGTATAAGATTGCACCTTTCACATATTGGTAGAGGGTTTCCTAGTAAGAGCTGTGAGTGCATGATCTATTCTCATTCTAGTAAGTGCTACCTGTTCCCTACGTGTGAGCGATGATAAGCTGCATTTTTTAATAGTAATAGTGGGCTTGAATAATTTCAAGCTCTGATCAGACATACTCAATTCTTCCTTCCATAGTTGGAAAACATCTTGCTTTAAAATTGCCTCCGCATTTTCAAGACGAAGGAGTACATGCGTGGTACCCCATGCAATTGCTTGGCGAGCCACTTGATCTGCTATTTCATTCCCACCTATTTCCTTATGTCCTAGTGTTTTTTTTATTTTATTTTTTTTTTGTTTTTCGAACTTATTAAATGGCATGTTACGTTGCTATCAGTAATTAAAGAAAGCTATTGGATGTTAGATGTTATTGTTGAGTACGTTACCAGTATCAATGCGTGAGGACTTTCAAACTAGTTTGGTTTATACTAACATTATGTCATTGGTTCTCAGAGTGAAGTTGTGTTAAACCTCTAGTACGTAATAATAGTACGAGTTTTTTTGTGCTTATAAAGGGCTGTCCGTGACCTAAAAAAATAACCTTGGTGATATACGACATTTTACAAGACATTGGCTTTCAAGGTATATGTATATATTTGTGGACTTTGGAATTTTAAGTTAAATAAGTATTGGGTATCTTTCAATCTCAGTAACAGTTGCGCTGGCTAATGTTATTTTTGAAAATTGGTGCATCGGTGGTGCAACTACCAAAACACAAACATCCCTTGAACCGTTCGATTTCAGGCTCATTAAGGATTCTTGGCGATTTTCAGTTTTACCGGGAGGGGAGTGAGGAACGGAGGGTATTTGTACGTGTGGCCAGTGTTGAGTCAAGCTACTTGATACCATTTTTTGCTGGCTAGTGCTGCCTTGAACCCACTCACAGTTTCGAAAACAGTTTTCGGTGGTGTTGCTTGAATGGAAAAACCTTAACAATTCATGTTCTTTAGTCAAAATCCTCAAACGATTTGGGTTTTATAACACACACAATACATACCTAACCCAATAGCTGATTAAGTCCAAAGTCAGAATAATTGTTTTATTCAATCAAGCGAAGAAAGCACCCACCAATCTAAGTTGTCACTACATATATTAAAATCTGGACAAGAACAATTTTTTTCCAAACTTTGATAGCCTGTATTTTGAAAACCAAACTTTTTCGATACGACCTATCAACACGAAGAATAAAGTTCACTTACTTTGTTTTAATACTTTTTCCCATAGGTTTATGAAATGGATTTCATTTTTTTCATCGCAAAGATACGAAGATACATTGAAAGACAAAACAATTGTGTTTTATGTGTTTAGTATGAAAAACAACATTTAATTTTTTTAAGGTCAGTGGCGTACATTTTTTGCTCATTCGAGTCGAGAAGTATATGCAATACTCTATGCTGCATGCGATGACGAGGTGCGAAAGGGCACAGAGCAGAAGGCTTACACCCGCTCTGACAGTCAGTCGGTTCTGAAAACCATCTGCGAGTAACCTAGAACTAGGACACCCCCTAGGGTAATGAGGAAGCAGACCGATAGGCACCGGGAGACCGTTTGTTGCGAAATGTGAGTTGCTAGGCGGGCTGAGATATGAGATCTTTGGATCTGATAGACTCCAGCCACAGGAATTACCCTCCCTAAGCTGGATCGGCATACTGGCCTTTGTCAAAAGGTCGGGAGAGGATAGATAGTGGTGGCTGAGGGGTTATATTCGGGGATGGCAGAAAGGACCTACAGGACCTACTTGCCAGGCGCAGCCGCCCCACAACTACTACTAATAGTCGAGGCACTGCTTAACGAGACGCCACTGGTAATGATAACTATCTTCTAGCCAATGCCAGAAAATTACAGAAAAAAAATTAAGAAATTAATAAGAAACCTAATCATATCCAAACTTTGACATTCTGTATTTTGAAAACCAGACTCTTTAGGACTATTATGTTGATATGAAATTACATCATGTACATATGTACATCGTTGTTCGATTAATTTGACTGGCGTGGCACCTAATGGCAAACTTGAATTGAGCGCCGATGCTGTCGGTTGAAGATGGACGTGACGTGTGTCGCTATCGAGATATCTCATGTCATCGGGGACCGTTGATACTGAGAAGAAGAAGCAGAAATGTTAAATGGCAGGCAGACTACAAACTGATGTGTATTAAAACGACAAAGTAGTAATATCAGGAACAAAAAAGCGGGCTTTAACGGAGCCGGGAAGCGGTACAGGGCTGGACTTGCGAGTTGTTTGGAGCTGTGCATTTCTTCTGCTTCCATTTATAAGGGAGAGAAGTAAACAATATGGTGATATTTTAACTTAAGATTTGGACGTAGTTTGATTTTTTGCCAGCGCAGTGATAGGTAGCTAAATTAAATTTCAAGTTACGGACACGTGATAAATTCGAATATCTATATATGTAAATCCGTACATACGAGTACATTCAATCAAATATGGCCGACATGCTCATACTGCCAGACATACAATATAGCCATACGGGAATTTAACTTTAGTAAGCCATGCATCATCATAATAGTCACAATGTCTTAACAGACATGTTGTGAACTCGTAAAGTGCATTAAGTCGGAGCTAGAGTATTGCCGACACGAATATTATCAATAGTTTTGAAAACTGTAGCTCGGCATCGTTCGCGATTTACTGTTAGTTCAGTGGCGCTCTTGATACTCATATCCAGCAACTGTTTCGCCGTATCCACCCAGCGTGGAGGGGAACGGCCACGGCGCCGCCCACTCGGGGCATGACCCTGAACTGCAAGTGTCTCCATATTATCGCTTCTGTGAATATGTCCGAAGAATGTAAGCATTCTCGTCGATACAATGGAGGATAGTCTCTTTGGATTACCGAGCTCATTCAGTATGGAAACGTTAGTTCGATGGGCGACATAAGGAACTCTCAGCATTCTCCTCCACGTCCACATTTAAAAAGCATCTATGCAAGCTCGATCTGCCTTTTTAACAGTCCAAGTTTCCGAGGCATACAAAAATATGGAGAACACAAGAGACTGAACCAGCGACATTTTGGTAGCTTTAATGATGTTATGGTCACGCCATATTTTAGTAAGCTTTGTCATGGCCACACGTGCCTGTTGAATGCGCCATCGAATCTCATTTTCACAGGTACCCGAATTGTCGATGAATGAACCGAGGTACACAAAACTTTGAACTACTTCACAACGGCGATGCTTTGCGATGTACTTTACACCAGCTTGTTATTCTAACCACGTCGTATTTAGTTTATCACGGTATAACTATTTTGTATACTTCTTCTTTTACTCAAAGCAGCTCTGAAAATGGAGGTATGTTCCAGGGCTCTTAACCAGGAATGCTCTAACATTACACAAAAATGTGACCATGTTGTATGTTACTGGACACATTGGTGTACCGGGTAACGGGAGGGTGAATCCTCCGGTTATGTTAGGGGCTAAACGCTCCTACATCAGCCCTGAATTCGTGGTAGGAATTGAAGTTATGTATAATAAACTAGCGAAAGCCTAATCATAAAGAAATGACTGCAGCCAAGTGAAAAGTTTCATAGCAGGCCCGGAGACGCTATGGCCTTTGAATGAATCGTTCAATCTTTTTGGTGGGGTGCTTACAGGGTAATGGCGACTGAGCATAAATTTATCAGCCAGACGTTGGGAAGAGGACCTTAGGTCTGGTAGGTTCGACATGATGGACGAGACCAAGTTTTTCAGAATTGGTTCTATGGGATCGACAAAAAGCGCCTATTTGCATCATTTCGCCTCCCATCGCTATAACTACATCTAGTATTTCATCAAAATGAGACTAGCACCTTTAGAGTTATACAGTTATCTAGGATTACACTTTTTTCATAATCTCTCCGCAATTACGGCATCGGTTCACCTACAATACAAGCCTTGCCGTAGTGGCTTATTTCACTAGACAGACAGACAAACAGACCGACAGAAATATGTGACATGGTCGCTGAGAATATCAAAAAACTTCCAATTAATGTATTATCTCCAATTTGGAACTCTTTGCAATTCTCATATTGACGTTGCAACTAACACCTAACATATTAAATTCTCAATATTTTTGCAACCGTAACCCTGAAAATGCAAAACCTTATATGTATACGATCCAAAACTATCAGAAATTGGTTTAGATTGAGGAATCTTGTATATCGCTTTTCAGGAGGAATTGAATGCTTTAGAATTATTATCCACTAAAATGATTGCAGCTGATCATAAAAATCTTTTCCGATGTAATGTCGTGCTCAAATTACTTGAATTCATTCACTGTATATCCAAAGCGGTATAGAGTTGCAAGAAAGCTCTTGGCAGCGCAGGACACGAAGCAGCTTATTTCTTAGCTAAAAGAGGAGCTAGAACTGATTTCTTGGAAACAGACCCGGTAACTTGAGTTGAATATCATACGGAGAACCACACCATCTTTCTTCTAAATAAGAAGATAATAGAGTCGTCGTAAGGGATGATTAGGAAAAGGGTTAAATCCTTAGTGAAACTGTACACCGATCATAGCAGATTCTGTCACCATATGAGCAAGCTGGGCTTGGCAAATACCATCCAGTGGCTTGGGTCAGATATAAGTTATTCGGTGGTACAGTGATCCGAGTAGACGATCTGAAAAATGCAAAATGCCTCACCCAATATAGGGACGCAGAAATATTAATTGAAAAAAAAATCAAAGCCTCGGTAGGGGGTGAGGGGGGAGGTTTAGGGGGTTCAAACCCTCCCCATGAGTATTCCCATGAATGAAATAACTACTAAAATAATACAAAATAAAAATAATCAAGATGCTTTCTCCAAGCTTAGTGATTGATTCTACTACTAACTGATTCCTCGGCGCTTATGACATATTAGCAGCGATGCAATCTATAAACTTTTTAAGCAAATTAAGATATTACATAAGTCAAGTCTTTTCTTTTATACATGACCCCCCCCCCTCAAGGTCAACATGACCCACCTATCGGTGTGGGAAGTAAAAATGAAAAATGAAGAAATATTGTTTCTGATGTAATAGATGTTTTCGCAGAACGAATGAAAAAAGGAGAGAGGCTTTCTGGTGACAAGTACCACCAGTGCATTGGCGTACAAGGTCCTCCACATTACCTCCCTTTGCTCGAGTTCCCAACTCCAGCGCTCATTGCAAATGTGAGGATGGCCTTGAGCCTGCTTGTGATACTCAAGGGCCTCACAGCGACATAGAATGCGAGGACTCTTCCTCCTCACCACAGCCTGCACACGTCGGGATGCTTGCCACCACCATCATATACAAGTGACGTCAGAAGGTGTTATGGCCAGATAGCAGGCCCACAAGTAACCTTAGCGCTCATATCCAGTGAGAGACAGAACCGGCCAACCTTGGTCAGAGGTTCTAAAATAAGTCCTCTAGCTTGACGGAAATATCCATCTCATAAGATGTTAATTTTGCAACCACATTGCTTTTTTCTCTCTAATGGTACCTGCAGCCAGCCCCATAGCTAGCTCAGAACTCAGAAAATTATTCTCAACCCCTGCTTTGCGAGCGCGTCTGCCGTTTCATTAACCGCAAACTAATATCTTACTGAAATGTTATCCAAGACTTTCTACATTGCAGAGCGAGCCTTGATGTAAGCCAACAAGCACGTAATGCCTTCAATGCTGCAGGGCTGTCCTAGGCCCCAGAATTCCATGAATACGAGAGGCAGAAGCCAAAATCGCTTATATTTCTGCTTGGAATGTCTTGGTATATCCTCCAAGAGAGAGGGAGAGCTTTGCTTTAGGCCCGGAGACCCCATCCCCGGAGACTTCGTTTTCGTAAGTGAGCCGTGTGAATACCAGACTAGCCCTCCCTCCTCAAAAGGCTGCCTACCGCTTGACCCTCACTCGTCCTTTATAGGATGTACTTCACCGTACATTTACAATCGAAGCAATGTGTAGGGTAGCATTATCTCTTTGCAGTTCTGAGGGGATGATAGTGTCCTCTGCCAGGATTCACAAACGACGAACAGCCCGGACTCTACAGTCGGAACGCAGATGTCCTTGCTTCCCCTTGAACTACCAAGTCAAGTGAAGGCAAGGTGCAGCTTGTCTATAAGTAGTACTGGACGATTTCTGAATCAGTTTACTTACAGGATTTACATACCGCGAACGCCCGTAATCATACTGCGCATGCGATTTTCATCCGAACCAGTTCATCAACAGGTGCATGGTACGTATTAAAAACCCATTTTAATCCATTGCAAGTATCTGAAAAAGATTCTCTATGGTCGTCAATAAGAGAATTTCAGAGCATGGATGTGCTAAATGTTGAGAATTTTGTATACACCTCAAATGCATTCCACAAATTCAATATTTGTGGAACAAATAGGTTTACTAACTTTTACACAACTCCTCTCGTAAATTTATTTTGCCATTAGATTGATGTATGTTCTTAACTTACTAATAACGGTCTACTTTAGTTAGATCAAGATGAAGGAGACATAATATTGCTATATTTAACGAATGGAAAAGATGAACTGATAATTTTTATTTACTGAACTAGGCCTGCTACGTGAGAATATTTTTTATATTTAAGTTATGCGTTATTATGGTGCATACATAAAACATATGTTACTGTAATGAGTGCGTGTGTAATACAATATGGGAGATTATTTCACGGTGTTGTTTTAGAAGTGTGTACGAGTTACACAATATAGCCTATTGTATCTTGTAGTTCTATTACGCTACTCTTTAGAGGTGTATTTGCCGTTACGTTTACAAAGGGAAGAATAATAGGTATCAAATAATGAATTAAATACACAATCAGTATCGTACTTTTTAGAAAAGCCAATGCCAGGTTTAAAAATAGTTAAATCTGATAGGTTTCTTTAAACAAAAATCAATGGCTGCAATATATAAGATAGTGGAAAATCAGTCATGTTTAAAATCACTGTTTAAAACTGCAAATATTGAATACAGAATAGAAAGTCCATTCGACTTTAGAATCAGGATTTATAATTGAATAAACTGGGCAGCATGTGAGCAACACGCCGTCAACATGTAATTTAATGTTGACAGAGTGACTTTCTAACTGAATGACAGCAGTTGATGACAGATCTCCTGCACCGAAGCCGCCGACCATGTATTCTCGTTTTTTTTCTGAACATGGGTTTTATTGAGTTCTGTTATTTTATTAGTTCAATACAAATTGTTTAGAAGATTGTATTGTTTCTTATCTGCAATCGACTACTAAAAGCATAGTTGAAATTTGAAATAACAGTCCATTAAAAATGTAATAAGGTCAAGATCACATTAAGAAGAATCTTACAAGGAGCACAAGAAACCACCTCTGCAACTACAAATGTGAACGTAACGTTAGTGAAGAATTTGTATTTAAAAAAATTAGTTTTAAATGTGAGCCGCTGAATCACGTTGAATAATCACAGCTTTGCGGGTTTTACGTGTGACGACTCAAAAAGAGAGTTTTCAAAATATTCTCCCATTTGGATCGCAAAAGATATCGCTTACTTTGAAGACGTTTCTTATGTGAATAAGACTACTTCTAGATTTAATTTCACGTATTCCTCCGGTACGTAGTCTATCCCAAATAATACAGGAAGAGAAATGAAGAAAACGTCTTGGGCAACTCTCCACGCTAGATTAGCTGGTAACCAACTCAAACAACTTCAACCCAAAGATAAAGTTGTTAGAGTACTAAGGAGTAATAACGCTAAAACCAAAAAGAAATGATCTATCTAGAGGTTCACTATATATGTTGGTTTTCCTGATACAGATATCCACAATATAGAGTTGTTATAAATGCCAGCAAAAACATTTGTACTCGTACATGCGAATTAATTTTTTTATGACCGTTAGTGGGTAGCTGCGAATTGTTCATGTTAATCTTATTTCACTAGCCTTACGAGCACGCTTCATTAGAAACTGCATTAAAATTCCATTATTCGCAATATTATGTTCTTTCTAGATGGCAATTTGAGCACGCAACCACTAGTAATATATGACATTACTGCTACCTACACGAAAGTATGTATTCTTTCAGCTCGCACAGGAAGTGTACGCATATTCAAAGGGTCAGATATATGTAGATGCCAATTAATCGAAGCTTCATCGGTAGTTTGTAGTCCATACACACATAAAAAAAGATATTCTCAATTCAACAATAATTCTGATAATTCTGTAACGATATATTTGCGACAAGAACATCTGTTCTCGCCCTGAGAACACTTTCTTGTTGTTTGAACCAATAAAAATATATTTTTGATTTTAATAACTATTCTAAAGAAATATGCGCTGATCATGGATATAATTTTCTTAAGAATTAAAATTTCAGTACTCTTCGACCAAGCATTTCATGAAGTTCTAGAATGATATCGCATTTTTCTAACTGAGCTCCTATTACTTCGATCAAGAATACAAATAGCTTCAGAATTGTTGCGTACCTGTACATTGACAGTGACAGATCGCTACAGTCCTCATAGCCATTTGTTAATAATTAATAAGTTTACCTGTATCTGTGTGTTATATTGTTATACTCTCATGAAATGATTGTTGCGCAGTTAAAGTTGTGGGGACCTCATTGAGATCTTCCTATGTAAGTACCAAGTATGTGATATGCAATATATTGTCACGACGGCCTCTTTTTCTTCACCCAGGGAATCAAACTCGACGTAACTTTCACCGTTTTACTTCAGAACTTAATACAAAATCTCTTAACCTTATCTCAACTAGATCTCAACTCAACTGACTTCTGCCACGCTACTCGTGGTGCCTTATATACTTCATCGAACCATCTAGAAGATTCCAGACACCCAGATGACATTCGAGAATGCCGATCTGTCAGTCTAGAAAATTCCAGATGATTCGATGACGTTTACACATCAAAAAAATCTAACCTAATCATTGTGAAAGAAACATTAACAAATCCAAATAAGCAATGTAATATACAGGATGTTACACTCTTCCCCCCTTAGCGTTCGGCGTCCTCGACGAACAGTTCGCTTCGATCCTTGTATGGCCACAGGCGATCGCTATGGACGACCTTCGGTTTTCCACTACCCATACGTATCCTGTAGACTACGTCGTTGAGGCGCTTCATCACCACGTAGGGTCCCTCCCAATGGCGTTGTAGCTTCGGACATTTACCCCTTCTCCGTCGTGGATTGTAGAACCATACCAGATCACCTTCGACGAACTTTGGGCTATTTGCTTTCAGATCGTATCTGGCTTTCATTCTGTCGCTGGCAGACTGGATGTTTCCTCTAGCAGACTCATGGATATCCCAGAGCGTTTCCTGAAGCTCGCTCACCCATTCGCATGCAAGACGGCGTTCCGTTTCTGGGGGTGGACCAAGAGCTAAGTCCAGAGGCAGCCGCAGTTCTCGACCAAAAATTATCTTCGCTGGGCTCAACCGAGTTGACTCGTTCACCGCTGATCTGTAGGCCAACATTCCCAGAGGAATCTTCGTATCCCAATCAGACTGATGTTCGTTAACGAATTTTGATAGGTAATCCAGGATTGTCTTGTTGAAGCGTTCCACCATACCGTCGGACTGCGGATGAAGAGCAGTTGTTCTAGTCTTCCGAATTCCGAGTTTTCTCATCAGCTGTATGAAGACTTCCGATTCAAAGCTTCGTCCCTGGTCTGAATGTAGTTCATTAAGAACTCCGAATCTGGACACCACGTGTTCTAGAAGAGCCTGTGCCACTGTGCCTGCTTCTTGATTGGGCACAGGAATTGCTTCTGGCCATTTAGAGAAATAATCCATTACAACAAGCAGATACTTGTTCCCAAGGCTGGTTTCCGGCAAAGGACCCAAAATGTCTATGGCGATTCTCTCAAACGGCGATCCAACGTTGTACTGCTGCATGCGTGATCGTTGACGAATACTTGGACCTTTTCTTGAGTTGCAGACATCGCACGTGGAACAGTAATTTTCAACATCTTCGCGACAGCCAACCCAGTAAAATCTCTCCTTGATTCTTTCCAGGGTCTTCCTGATGCCAAAGTGACCCCCACTGCTACTATCATGTAGTTGTTCCATAATTGCTTTCCGTAATTTCCTTGGTACTACAAGTTTTTCTTTAGCATGTCTGCCATCAGTATCCTCCCAGATTCGATACAGGAGGTTACCCCTTACCTTTAGTGAGTCCCATTGTGCTAGGTAGGCTTTAGTGATGGGACTCATTGCACTTATTTCCTGTTGATTAGGCTTGTTTCCATTTAATAGCGAATGAATAACTAACCCTAGCTCAGCGTCTTGTGACTGAGCTTGCTTGAAGGTTTCTAGTGAAATCTTGGTTCCTTCCAATTCAAATTCTTCTATTCTTAATGTGTTTATGTCGAATTCTCGTTGTTTCTCTTCTTTCGAGCAGTGCTTACAGTCTTCATCACAGGGCCTGCGTGACATAGAATCAGCATTTCCGTGTTGCTTTCCTGGACGATGACGAATTTCAAAGTCATAGCTTTGGAGGTATTCAATCCATCGAGCAAGCTGGCCTTCTGGATTCTTGAACTTCATTAACCACTGCAAAGCTGAATGATCGGTTCTCACGACAAATCTTCTTCCGTACAATAAATGGTGGAAATTTCCGATCCCATTCACCACACTGTACAACTCTTTTCGTGTCACACACCAGTTTTTCTGCGCTTTGTGCAAAGTTTTACTGTAGTATCCAATTACCTTTTCGATGCCATCTTGTTCTTGAGATAAGACAGCTCCAACAGCATATTGGCTAGCATCTGTGTCCAAGTAGAAAGTTCCTTCCCTTGTAGGATGAGCTAGTATCGGTGAGGAGGTCAACGCCGTTTTCAATGCGTCGAAGGCTTCTTGGCAGATGGAGTCCCAATAAAACTTATTACCATTTTCGGTTAAGGCAAATAATGGTTTGGCGATGGTAGAGAAATCTTTCACAAATCTGCGATAATAACTGCACAGTCCCAAAAAGCTTCGTACCTCATGAGTGTTGGACGGTACTTTCCATTCCTTCACAGCCTGCACCTTCTCTGGATCCGTCCGGATTCCGTCTTTGGTTAACAGGTGTCCGAGGTATTTTACTTCCCTTTTGAAAAGATGGCATTTCTTAGGGTTTAGCTTCAAGTTCGCTTCCTTAAGCCGCTGGAAAACTTGTCTTAGTCGGAGTAGCTCTTCTTCAAAATCCTTTCCAAACACAATAACGTCATCGAGATATATCAGTGCTGTCTTCCAAGATAAACCTTGTAGTACAACATCCATTAATCTTTCGAAGGTACTGGGTGCATTGCATAGACCGAAAGGCATTACTGTAAACTGCCATAGCCCAGCACACGATGTAAATGCCGTTTTCTCTTTATCTTTTTCATCCATTTCAACCTGCCAGTACCCACTTTGCAGGTCCAAGGTGGAGAACCATGAAGAATTTCCAACTGCATCCAAAGTGTCGTCAATTCTTGGTAAAGGGTATGAATCCTTTTTGGTCAAATCGTTGAGCCGCCTGTAATCCACACAAAACCTCGTTGATCCGTCCTTCTTCCTAACGAGGACTATCGGAGACGCCCAAGGGCTAGATGATGGCTCGATTACTCCTCGTTTCTGCATATCTTTTACCATATTCTGTACTTCATCAATCCTAGATAATGGAGTTCTTCTTGGGGGCTGCTTGACTGGCTGAGCATCTCCTACATTAATTTTATGACGTACCAGATGGGTTCGCCCTAGGTCATCATTATTTTTAGCGAAAATCGAATGAAATTCTCTTAGTAGCTTCAGGACCTTCCGCTGCTGTTCGGGTCGCAAATGCTCACAGCTTCTATCATACAAATCTTGAAGACTATCTGAGATTTGGGTGAAGTCACTATCATCTTCTTCTTCCGCGCCATCTAGCCTTCGTATCCATGCTACTGGTTCTAGTCTACCCAGTGGCGTACCTTTCTTGATTTGTATTGAATTCCTGGATACATTCACGGCCCTTATTAACATATTTGAAGAATCCGTTATTGTTCTGGCTAATAAAATAGGTTTATTCCAACTTAGCGTAGGATCTGGTTCAAAAACGCATGGGGTAAGGTTATGTTCAAGTGCCTTATGTGCATATATGGGTATAACAATCTCTTTCTGTGGTGGAATTGTAAAATTCCTTGGTGCCATAACGTTCATTTCCTCTAGATGAACATCTCGGCAGCTAAATGAAATCTCTTCTGAATCCCCAATGCTTAAGGTATTACCAGTGAAGTTTATTACGCAGCCAGAACTCTGCAGAAACTCAGCACCAAGGATGCAATCATTTGTGACTGAAGCTACTAAAATGGGATGCTTCTTACCGAAACTGCCAATGCGAATCTCTAATTCTTCAACACCCAGTACTGGTATACGGTCTCCATTAGCGGTCTTCAGCAACATTCTATCCGTTTGCGTGGTTCTGCTTGGCAACTTCCTTCGAATTTCTTGGTATATGTTAGGGCTTATTATAGTCACATTTGCTCCGGTATCGACTAACATCTTGCATGGTATATTTTCTATGTAACCTTCAACTACTGGACTCTTCTCAATTTTATTAACTTCAATTTCGATGACCATGGGGCTTTCGTCATGATGGCCAGCCAGTTTTTGCCCCCTAAAACTGGCCGTCTCTAGTTTTCCGACTCATTATCAGTATTAGTACTAGCCTCCCTTGACTTCTCTGCCACCTGCATGCGACAGCCTACTCGAAGGTGCCCCTTCTGCCCACATCTCCAGCACGTAAACTTCTCAGGTCCTTCTAGATTTGTGCGAACTGGGTTTCTTTGGAAGGTACCACCTCTTCTTCTTGGAGTGAACGCTGTTGCCCTGACTTCTACTTCATCATCTTGTTCTAAAGAGCGCACCCTCCGTGTCATTCGCGTAGCTTTTGTGGCAGCTTCAATTTCTAGAGCCTTGACCAAAGCGTCTTGTAAGGTTCTGGGACTGGATAGTCTTACGATTCTCTGGACGTCAAGGTCTGCAATTCCTTCGACAAACTGACGAGCAGCGACGTATTCCTGTGTCTCGATGGGACTGCTGACGAATGCTCGTTTAGCTAAGCTTTGGACTTCGTATGCAAATGTGGTTAAATCTTCCTTTGCTTGTTGTGTCCGGTTATGCAACTGGCCATGCAACAGCTCTGTTAGGTGTGCATCTCCAAAGCGTAACATTAGTGCAAATGTTATCTTGTCATAGTCACGTAGGTCTGATGCGCAGAGATTTTCCAAAATAGCTGCGGCAGAGTCTCTTACCATGGATGTCAGCACACAGGCTTTTTCTTCATTTGACCAGTTATTCATACGTGCGATATTTTCAAATTGCATATAATAAATGTCCCAGGACGTTTTGCCATTGTACGGATAGGGCTTTGCTACTACGCCACTGTGTCTATCAGGAAAAGCGGGTGGTACAGCTGTTAAACAACGCTCACCTGCACTAAATTCTCGCAGCTCCTCTCTGATCATTTCCTTGACCTGATCTTTCACCTGCTGTAGTTGTTCACGCTCACCTCCACTAAGTTCTCGCACTTCGTCTCTCACGATTTCCTTGACTTGGTCTTTCACTTGCTGCAGCTCCATCTCTATTGCACTAATACGTTGGTCTTGATCCTCTAACGCCTGGCTTACCACTTGCTTCTGTTCCTCCAGCCTAGCCATCACAAGTTCCTGTCCACTCTTCAAATCCGCGACTGCCTCGTCTTGATGTTTCTTTAGCTTTTCTTCCAGGTTCACGACAGTTGCTTGCATAACGGCTGCCTGACCCTCTTGGTGGTGCTTTAACTTTTCTTCCAGGTTCATGGCGGTCGCTTGCATAACAGCTGCTTGCTCGTCCTGGTGCTGCTTCAACTTTTCTTCACTCTTTTCGAAGCTGTTTCTCATATCTGTCTTCATTTCTTGTATCATAGCCATCAATGCACTCATTTCGGAGGCCATAGCTCTAGTAACTGGCATTAATTGACGCTGTACTCACTTCTTCTTTCCTTTTCCTGGCTTGATTCGATGGATAGTCCCACACTTCTGACACCAATTGTCACGACGGCCTCTTTTTCTTCACCCAGGGAATCAAACTCGACGTAACTTTCACCGTTTTACTTCAGAACTTAATACAAAATCTCTTAACCTTATCTCAACTAGATCTCAACTCAACTGACTTCTGCCACGCTACTCGTGGTGCCTTATATACTTCATCGAACCATCTATATAGAAGATTCCAGACACCCAGATAACAGTCGAGAATGCCGATCTGTCAGTCTAGAAAATTCCAGATGATTCGATGACGTTTACACATCAGAAAAATCTAACCTAATCATTGTGAAAGAAACATTAACAAATCCAAATAAGCAATGTAATATACAGGATGTTACAATATTTATGTAAGTAGTTGTGAATGGAATATAAGCAATGGCGGATCGGAGGGCATAACATATTCTTCTAATTAAAAAGTACAGATACATGTCTTTTTTCATATATTGCCGAATGCTCATACAGATGCCCTTAGAGGCTTCTTCCAAAAAGATAAACATTTTTAACTGTTTGCGCCAATATTATGAAATGCTTCAGTCAATATACAGGGTGCCCCACGACGATTAAGACAAGCAATATATCGGAACTGGGCAGTAGTGGCGATTTATAATTTTGGGGGTGTAAATTAGAGCGAATATAGTATCTTTTCTTATGTGTCACCCAATGAGGTATTTGTTTTTGGTCACGTGACGTCCGATTCAAAATTTTTAATGTGACACCCTGTATATTTGTGACTTTTTGTGTTCCACTCAATAACACAATTCCACAAACTATAGCACACTTGGGCTCTAAAGTGATTCATTCAAGATATACAGGTACTTAAAGGACTGTACCACTACCATTATGAAACACTACCAAAGTAATTTAACTGTAGGGGCACATGTTGTTATAATGTTATAATCAATGGTAGTGGTACCATCCTTTAAGTACCTGTAGAACGTTTTTTTATTTGATTATTCCTAATAAATAACAATATTTCTACTGAAAAAATAGGGAAGTTGGAGCGGGCTACTTCTAAAGAATCTGGTGGAAGAGGTAGCCTTACGAGGTGGGTTAGGCTAGGTTGGGTTGAAAGTGAGTGTAGCGATTATACCTCCTTCCACTGCGACCTTATTGTGTCTATTGTGGTCGTATTGGGTGAAGCTTCCTTAAAGTCAGTAGGTTTCAAATGGGTGAATCCTCCGAAAGTCCGAAACCTAAGCTCTTTCCAATACTGGATAGGAACACAATATGTACTCTGCTGTTTCGTCCTCCACATAGCAGAACCGACAGCCGATGTTAGTTCTAGACCTATCTTCCGCAAGTGGCTTCTCAGATGACAATGTCCTGTTAACAGATCGACCACAATGTGCAGATCATTTCTGCTCCTTTCTAGGATCCTCGAGACGGCCTGACTAGAGGGGTACAGTATGAATGCCTTCCAGTGCAGTAGCTGTGGTGTTTGGAGTACTTGCCTCTCTATCCATTCTGAGATGGTTTTCTTTCTTAGCGGTGCTTTTCGCAATGTCCGCAAAAGGTTCTGGTTCTATGAATGCAGATTTGGTTCCTCCTCTTGAGAATGTGTTAGCTAATTGATTGCCTTTCACGTCGCTATGACCTGGAACCCAAACCAAAGTTACTTTGTTCCTTACTCCATGTTCATTGGGAAAATGTCTGTATACTGTTTCCATATGAATGTTGAGGCAACCTGTTTGGAGCTGAGTGCTTTCAGGGTAGCCTGGCTGCCTCAAAACATTTTTATTGTAGATTTGTTTGTCAGGGGTCGTTTGTTCAGCTCACTGACTCCCAACTCTATAGTTATTATTTCTGCTTGGAAGATTGAGGTTTACCGAAATTCCAACTCTTGAATTTGTGCCACCTACCCCTGCTTCAATAGAGCTACAGGCATTGATGCTATTTCTGCCGAAACATTAAAATGCTTGGGTAAAGACGGCATCTCTCTTTTATATAATATTTGTAAGAGGGTCTGGTCCTCCGGTGTTTGGCCAGATGAATGGTGCACATCCATTTTTGTTCCACTTCATAAAAAAGGATCTCCAACAAATCCAGACAATTATCGCCTACTTTCGTTAATCTCTCATGCAAGCAAGGTTCTACTATATATTTTACAGTCTCGTTTGGAGGGTTTTATTGGCTGGCAAATTTCTCAGGCGCAGGCAGATTTAAACTTAAGACAGATTATTGAAAAAGCCAGAGAGCATTATTTTCCAGTTTTTATCTGCTTTGTGGACTATTCTACGGCGTTTGATAACGTAAGGTGGCCTAAACTCTGGGAAATCCTTATCTCCATGAAAATCCCTTACCACTTAGTATTTCTCATACGCAGCAACTCTATGAGTCTAGCTCAGCTCGTGTAAGAATTGATGGTAACCTGTCTGATCAAACAGCAACCAGAAAAGGAGTTCGTCAGGGATGCGTATTATCTCCGATGTTATTTAACATTTACTCTGAATTTGTGATGAGACAGGTATTGGACAACTGTAATGGCGGTATAACTATTGGCGGAAGCAAAATATCTAACTTAAGATCTGCTGACGATACAACCCTTATTGCTGCTTCTCAGGAAGGACTAGTAGCTCTATTGATCGTTTTAGAACAACACAGTGCAGCATCTGGTCTTGGTATTAACTACAACAAGACCAAGGTTATTGTCGTAGATAGAGAGCATGACAATCATCGAGAAATAAAGTCAATAGACCATTGTGAGGTAGTCCAAAGCTTTGTGTACCTCGGTTCTTTGATCGACAATTCAGGTAGCTGTGAGAATCAGATTCGACGGCGCATTCAACAGGCATGGGTGGCCATGACAAAGCTTACTAAAATATGGCGTGACCATAACATCACTAAAGCTACCAAAATGTCACTGGTTCAGTCTCTTGCGTTCTCCATATTTTTGTATATCTCGGAAACTTGGACTGTTAAAAAGGCAGATCGAGCTCGCTTCTGAGCTTCTGAAATGTGGACGTGGAGGAGAATGCTATAAATTCCTTATACCGCCCATCGAAGTAATGTTTCCATACTGGATGAGCTCGGTAATCCAAAGAGACTGTCCTCCATTGTGTCGATGAGAATGCTTACATTCTTCGGATATATTCACAGAAGCGATAATATGGAGAAACTTGTAGTTCAGGGTCGCCGTGGCCGTTCCCCTACACGCTGGGTGGATACGACGAAACAGTTGCTAGATATGAGTATCAAGAGCGCCACTGAACTGACAGTAAATCGTGAACGATGGCGAGCTACAGTTCTCAAAACTGATGATAATATTCATGTCGGCAATACTCTAACTCCGACTTAATGCATTTTACGAGTTCACAACATGTCTGTTAAGACATTGTGACTATGATGATGACCCCTCCTTCAGAGCCCAGTTCTCACTTGGAGCCGTCCATGAATCGCGCAAGATCGGAGGGTGATGTGAAACTGCTCGTAGCCTAATTTATGAACGTTTCCTCATCCCTCATAGTATCTAGTATAATTAGTATCTCTGTTTTTTGTTTCAGTGATGGTATCTTTTCGTTAATTTTAGTACTTTACGTGTTTAAAAATCAAGCATGTTATCAGCATTGCATTGCGTTGCTCATATATTGCCAAACTATTGAAGTACCTACTTAAATTTAGATGTTTTCAGTCAGCTTAATGAAGTTAACGTACACGTTCCGGACAGCCAAAATATAAAAAAGTGTTGAGCGGTGCTGTCAAAAGGTGTAGCTGATATTATCCGCCGCTAAAGGCAGGTAATCTATATCTCTTTAGCGCTTGTAACAAAACAAAAAGATTGTCGGTACTGTCCTGACTGCTGCACGGCAGAAACAAAAGAATGAAATAATGATGGCTGGTAGCAGAGGCGCTGAGAACCGGATAATATTTATCTAAGCGGACAATAGATATCTTCTGTTTTTCAACAAAGATAGCGCACCATCATGCACGATCTATTGTCGCAGGTTGAACACTGCCACGTCCACGCCGCGGCATGCCAGAATGCGTGCGTCGCAAGGGATTCCAAGTGCCTCATATAGTCCAAGAATGATAGGTCAAGCTCAAGGTGCATCCACACCAAACGCGCACCTCCGCATCGCTTCGCGCCGGCCCGGCCGCCCAGTGCGTTTGAACTTCTCGCGAGCATTTGTTTGGTCACTGCGCGAGAAAGGTTCAAATTGGCTCCTACGCGCTGCAACAAACATTTGTTTTCCACTGTTCCACTACGTGCGTAGCGCGAGAGTGATCATTGTCAAATATGCATTTATGATGTACGTATCTGTATGTAAAACTTTATTGTGTCTCCGTACTGACTTCTTAAGTATTTTTGTCACATTTATTTTGAAAAAAAGCCGATATTATTATTGTTATATACAGGGTTGTTATATAAAGTATTTGATAAAAAGAAAATAATAATTTCGGATGGATAGAGACCCATAAAGGCTACATTTTAAAAATATTTCCATGTTATACAGGGTGTCCAAAAAACACGAAATGTATCAAAGTTATGTTTCTTTAAATAGAACACCTCGTATATTATTGCATATTCAGATTCCCTGGTGAATTCTAGTGTGACTTTATGTATCATACATGGGACTTAAAGCGAACCGTTTAGGTGTAAATCACCATTTCCGGTATAAGTAGATATCAGGAAAAAATTGAATATCGCAGAGATTATAAAATTTGGAAGGCTGTGACTTTGCTGTATTACTAAGCATAAAATGCGTCAGCTTTGATGAGACTGTCAAATTTAAGTTACGTTTATGCTTGGAGAAATCGGTCGATTAATTAAGGAAACTTCGATCAGCGCTAACTTGGTTTTTTCAAATAGGAATGCATAATTTTTTTTATACGGTTAAACGTAGAATTTGAGAACCTTTCTAATGATATCAGGTTGTGAATATCAATCTCTGGTAGTTTTCATTTAATTTTAAATTTTCAAACAAATCGGCGCTTTCCAATTTTCCTACCTATATGCAACGTAGCAGGCCATGAAATATAAACAAAAATCTGTTCAATAGTCGATGGAGTTGGCCGTTACTTGATGGAGATCCATTGATGCACAAAGTATTCCAGATGAATAATCACCACTTTTATTTAAACTTGCGACGATCGTTTCGACACACAGTGTCTTTTTCAAACAATGACTCTAAACGTACAATACTAGGCTATTTATATAAAATATACATGCTTAATGGTATAACTATTATGGCTAATCGTTTGTTCTCCGAAAACCATGGGACAGATTTAGTAGGGGTGAATTATTTAAATCCGTTTGGTCGTTAAGTAGGTTACCTGAACATTTGATCTTGTTGATTTCTAATGCTTCTAAAAAATTTAATTTGCGTCCTTTTTGTTCTATGTGTAATATTTGAAAATCTTCGTTAAAATGATGGTTTTCCGAGATCAAATGATTGGCGTAATTTGAATTACAAAGTTCGTTAACAAATGATTTCTTGTGTTCATTGATGCGGTTCTTAAAAGCTCTCCCACTTTGTCCAATATATACTTTGGGACAATCCACACATTCTAGTTTGTAAACACCAGACTTTTCGTTTTTATTTGATTTCGTTTTGTTGTTTTTAATTAAGTCGCCTAGTGTCTCTTTGCATCTGAATGATATATTGCGGTCCAATTTCTTGAGTTTAAGAGCAATGTTTTCCGATAGCTGTCCTGTGTATGTAATTGAGTTATATGCTTTGTTAGATAGATTGTCGGTGACCTTAGGGTAAACTAAATTAACTGCTTTTTTGAATTGCTTCTTGCTTACTATAGAATCAATTAGAGAAGGGTTATAACCGTTGTTGGAGGCAATTTGTTTTACTATATTTAGTTCTTTATTATAATTTTCGTCATTCTGGGCACGTTAATTAGTCTATTGACATAACTGTGATATGCTGCAATTTTATGTGAGTATGGGTGGTTGGAACTGCTGTGTATTGTGGTATCTGTGTGTGAGGGTTTATGATAAATTGAATATGTATGTTTGTTTTGTTGTAATTTAATTGTTAAATCTAAGAAGTTAATGGCATGATCTATTTCTTTTTCAAGTGTAAATTTGATTGCAGGATGTAATTTGTTAATTTCGTTCAGGAGAATATGTAGTTGTCTGTCAGTTCCGGTAAAACAGATTATTATGTCGTCTACATAACGATACCAATATATACATTTATTGAAATATGGTAATAGTTGAATCTTTTGTTCAAGGCTGTCCATAAACATTTCCGCGAGCAAAGAACTTAGTGGGTTGCCCATTATTAGTCCTTCTTTGGATATGTAGATTTTTTCGTTAAATTCGAAATAATTTTGATCCAAGCAAGCTATTAGTGTATCGAGCATGTCCTGTTTTGTTATGGGGTTTGTGTTGTTATTTGATAAATGCTCGTCGACTATATTTTATACGTCTATTGGTGGTATACTGGGAAAAAGGTTTTGTACATCAAATGAGGCTAGGATAGCTTTATTAGGAGTTATAATATCTTTTGTTCTCTTTATGAGTTCTTGGGAGTTGTTTATGCTAAATTTTGGTGTGAATTTGCAGTGCTGTAGTAATAGACTATTTAGTTTCTTTGATAGTTTGTATGCTGGTGCTGTAACGTATGATACTACAGGTCTTATAGGGCGATCAGGTTTGTGCAATTTGATAAGCGAATATAACTTTGGCGTTTGAGGATTCATACTGATAAGGTAGTTGTTATATGTATCTTTGAAGAGGCTATTGTCTCTTATTATTTCTTTGATTTGTTTTTGGAATATGTTTGTTGGGTTTCTGTTGATGGTTTTAAATTTGTCGGTGTTTAAGAATTGTGTTGTTTTCTTACCAGTAACAATCAGACAAAAATAGACTACCTAGGCGTCGAATGCGAAATAGCTCTAACTAACGTAGACAATAATATTTCCGAAAAGCACATTCTTGCAAAATACATAAAATCAAATTCCCACAATAATCCATCACGACTAGACACCGAAGCTAAGTTAGTTAAATCAATAAAAAACAAAGCAACTACAAATAACATAACATTTACACGAGCAGATAAAGGGAAAACCGTGATTGCGATGAACACAGCCGAATATATAGAGAAAACAACACAATTCTTAAACACCGACAAATTTAAAATCATCAACAGAAACCCAACAAACATATTCCAAAAACAAATCAAAGAAATAATAAGAGACAATAGCCTCTTCAAAGATACATATAACAACTACCTTATCAGTATGAATCCTCAAACGCCAAAGTTATATTCGCTTATCAAATTGCACAAACCTGATCGCCCTATAAGACCTGTAGTATCATACGTTACAGCACCAGCATACAAACTATCAAAGAAACTAAATAGTCTATTACTACAGCACTGCAAATTCACACCAAAATTTAGCATAAACAACTCCCAAGAACTTATAAAGAGAACAAAAGATATTATAACTCCTAATAAAGCTATTCTAGCCTCATTTGATGTACAAAACCTTTTTCCCAGTATACCACCAATAGACGTAATAAATATAGCCGACGAGCATTTATCAAATAACAACACAAACCCCATAATAAAACAGGACATCCTCGATACACTAATAGTTTGCTTGGATCAAAATTATTTCGAATTTAACGGAAAAATCTACATATCCAAAGAAGGACTAATAATGGGCAACCCACTAAGTTCTTTGCTCGCGGAAATGTTTATGGATAGCCTTGAACAAAAGATTCAACTATTACCATATTTCAATAAATGTATATATTGGTATCGTTATGTAGACGACATAATAATCTGTTTTACCGGAACTGACAGACAACTACATATTCTCCTGAACGAAATTAACAAATTACATCCTGCAATCAAATTTACATTTGAAAAAGAAATAGATCATGCCATTAACTTCTTAGATTTAACAATTAAATTACAACAAAACAAACATACATATTCAATTTATCATAAACCCTCACACACAGATACCACAATACACAGCAGTTCCAACCACCCATACTCACATAAAATTGCAGCATATCACAGTTATGTCAATAGACTAATTAACGTGCCCATGAATGACGAAAATTATAATAAAGAACTAAATATAATAAAACAAATTGCCTCCAACAACGGTTATAACCCTTCTCTAATTGATTCTATAGTAAGCAAGAAGCAATTCAAAAAAGCAGTTAATTTAGTTTACCCTAAGATCACCGACAATCTATCTAATAAAGCATATAACTCAATTACATACACAGGACAGCTATCGGAAAACATTGCTCTTAAACTCAATAAACTGGACCGCAATATATCATTCAGATGCAAAGAGACACTAGGCAACTTAATTAAAAACTACAAAACGAAATCAAATAAAAACGAAAAGTCTGGTGTTTACAAATTAGAATGTGTGGATTGTCCCAAAGTATATATTGGACAAAGTGGGAGAGCTTTTAAGAACCGCATCAATGAACACAAGAAATCATTTGTTAACGAACTTTGTAATTCAAATTACGCCAATCATTTGATCTCGGAAAACCATCATTTTAACGAAGATTTTCAAATATTACAGAACAAAAAGGACGCAAATTAAATTTTTTAGAAGCATTAGAAATCAACAAGCTCAAATGTTCAGGTAACCTACTTAACGACCAAACGGATTTAAATAATTCACCCCTACTAAATCTGTCCCATGGTTTTCGGAGAACAAACGATTAGCCATAATAGGTATACCATTAAGCATGTATATTTTATATAAATAGCCTAGTATTGTAAGTTTAGAGTCATTGTTTGAAAAAGACACTGTGTGTCGAAACGATCGTCGCAAGTTTAAATAAAAGTGGTCATTATTCATATGGAATACTTTGTGTAAAATCTGTTCACGTAGAAGAAAACAAATAACTTAGCAGAAAAATACACACGAACTAGACTAAAGGGACAAGATTATAAAAATTACTCACAACAAACAAAGTCTAACCAGAAACAATGGCGGTAACATCTCTAAGGTCAAAGA
Source organism: Callosobruchus maculatus (assembly GCA_951848785.1). NCBI lineage: Eukaryota > Metazoa > Arthropoda > Insecta > Coleoptera > Chrysomelidae > Callosobruchus > Callosobruchus maculatus. The sequence continues at coordinate 3,744,612 of CATOUR010000058.1, forward strand.
GAAGCTGAAGTATAGCATTAATAGATATTTTTTACAGTCTACTGTCTCATTTCAAAATTTTTAATGGTTTTGGAAATTGCTAATCTCTAGTACATTACAGTAGCTAGTAGGCCGTGAAAAAATCCATTTCTGCCATACTCCAGCTTCTCTTTGACCAATGATATGCTACCGCCGTTGTTTCTAGTTAGACTTTGTTTGTTGTGAGTAATCTTTATAATCTCGCCCCCTTAGTCTAGTTCGTGTGTATTTTTCTGCTATGTTAGTTGTTTTCTTCTACCTGAACAGGTTTTGTTTATATTTCATGGCCTGCTACGTTGCTTATAGGTAGGAAAATTGAAAAACGCCGATTTGTTGGAAAATTTAAAATTAAACGAAAACTACCAGAGATTGATATTCACAACTTTATACTATTAGAAAGGTTATCAAATTCTACGTTTTAACCGCATAAAAAAATTAGGCATTCCCATTTGAAAAAATCAAGCTATCGCTGATCGAAGTTTTCTTAATTAATCGACCGATTTCTCCAAGCATAAACGTAATTTAATTTTGACAGTCTCGTCAAAGCTGACTCATTTTATGCTTAGTAATACGGCAGAGTTACAGACTTCCAAATTTTATAATCTCTGCGATATTCAATTTTTTCCTGATATCTACTTATACCGAAAATGGTGATTTACACCTAAACGGTTCGCATTTGAGTCCCATGAAATATACATAAGGTCACACTAGAATTCACCATGGAATCCGAATATACATGGGGTGTTCCATTTGAAAAAAAATAACTTTGATACATTTCGTGTTTTTGGGACACCCTGTATAACATGAAAATATTTTTGAAATGTAGCCTTTATGGGTCTCTATCCATCCGAAGTTATTATTTTCTTTTTTATCAAATACTTTAGCCATAATGCTCTGTGTCGAATAACGTGAATAACCCTGTATATATATCTAGTCGTTCCTCTTCTTCTGCGACTAATATATTTTGCACATTTACAGGCAGCATACTTTTACTGGTTTTAACGAAACAACACAGCTCTTACGATTCCAATATGATAAAAATCTCATCGTCCTCGTCATCATCATAGTCACAATGTCTTAACAGAGATATTGTGAACTCGTAAAACGCATTAAGTCGGAACTAGAGTATTGCCGACACGAGTATCATCAATAGTTTTGTGTTTCGTCGTATCCACCCAGCGTGCAGGGAAACGGCCATGGCGCCACCCACTCAGGGCGTGACTCTGAACTACAAGGATCTCCATACTATCGCTTCTGTGAACATGTCCGAAGAATGTAAGCATTCTTGTCGACATAATGGAGGATAGTCTCTTTGAATTACCGAGCTCATCCAGTATGGAAACATTAGTTCGATGGGCGGTATAAAGAACTCTCAGCATTCTCCTCCACGTCCACATTTCAAAAGCATCTATGCGAGCTCGATATGCCTTTTTAACAGTCCAAGTTTCCGAGGCATACAAAAATATGAAGAACACAAGAGACTGAACCAGCGCCATTTTGGTAGCTTGTGATGTTATGGTCACGCCATATTTTAGCAAGCTTAGTCATGGCCACACGTGCCTGTTGAATGCGCCGTCGAATCTCATTTATTTCATAAAAATCTAATACAGTGATAAACACACAAATAACAAACGACTGATCAAAATTTGCGAATTCACGAAAAGAGGTTAGGTTTATTTGAAAATCAATCAGAACTCAACTATAAAGTCACTAGTTTTCCACCAAAACTCAATAAACGTATTTAGGATGACCGAACTTTGCTGGAAGGAGTCAAATTATAAGCTCCACGCTCACTGACGACTTGGAAGCTATGTCGAATTCTATGTGACACGGAGAAACAGATGAGTCATTTGTGAATATCTGACCAGTGCATCATGCAAGACGTCGACGGGTGTGACCATACCGTCGACAATTAGGCTCATTCTAAGTGCCGCTCCATCGACCATCGCATCCCATCGAACTGACACCGCGATCCCGCCTGCCCATTAATGAGTTATTGCCAGAAAAGCGTAAACAATAAATCGCTAAACATTTCTCCAAGCGCGGCCACAATGGCAACGCAAGCATTCACATAACTCTCGGGCTGGAAAACAATGGGCGAGACGGCCAAGATACCCAGATAGAAATCTGTACCGATGTTGCGGGCATTTTTTATTTATATAATTATCAATTATTGTTATTATCTGGAAACCCACACGTTTTCGCTCCGAGATAGCGACAGTCGATAGGGCGAGGAATCTGAAAAAATCAATTTTCTATGTGGGTATTGCCGAGCCGTGTCCGAGTGAATTATTTGTGCTGGTAGGAGATCATCAGGTGTTAAAGTGGATGACGGATAAAGGAATTCGAGGTAGAATGTGTGTTGGAGACCTTCGGTATTTTAAGGACCTGCGGCTATTGGTATTTCAGATCTTGATCATTTCCACGATCGTTGGAGGCGTTACCGCTTGTTTACACAGATCCACCAAAACGTGACATCACAGCCACCATGAATGTCCAATGACATGTTTTGAACGAGGCCTTACAAAGAGATCTTGACATCCTTAAGGACGGTCGTGCACGAGAGTTTTGGTTAGATGAATTTAATTTTTGCAGTTATTTCAGGAAGTTATTAATGATGTGAAATCAAAATTTTAACATGAGCTCATATGACAGAATAGGGTTTTAATTTGTATTTGTAATAAATATATTGTAAGAGTAGATACAAAAATAAATAATTTAAAAATATTTTCTGGAATATAAAGTTTATATTATTGCATTAAAAATATAGGGTTAAAGACCGTTTGAATTAGTTATTAATTATTTTAGTCATGGTAGTTCAAACTGTTCCGGAAATTAAGAGACCTTATTGAGAACTGGCAATAGCGCGTTGTTTTACAAACCCAAAGCCTTCTCTGACTTGACAAAAAGCTATAGAGACAGTGACGAAAGTATACACAGTGTTTGTTGGTTATCTTTCTGTTACACACTGCACTAAACTGGAGGCTTAGGGGAGCCCTGAGTAAAACCACTTCATACTTGAAACTTGGTGTATATTGATCTGACCTCGTTACAAACTCCAGATGTATCTTATATCTAACCCACGGCAACACGAACTGGTAACCTCCTTACGAATTGGAGCAATACAATATACTGGGTGTTACCAGTTCCCTTCACTTTACTAATCTACATCACAACCCTTAATCTATTATAAATATACATATATACATGTAACACCGTGCTGATTATCGCTTAATCGTTTTCATCTTGAATTTTCTGCTCATAGTAGCTATTATATAAAATATAGGCCCACATCAAATCCCGTTTATTACAGCGTAACGTTAGTGCATTGTAATGTTACATCAGGATAAAAATAGGGAGTAAAATGTTGACCGATGGAAGTTTGGTCTTATCCTAATTTCTAAAACTTTGCATCGATTATTTTACTTAAATAGGAGGTAAAACTAAGTATTACTAATTTTCAACTTATATTTTCTGACCGCCCCAATCGAATATAATCAATATAGCAGCACCGCCGATAATCCACTAGCGATAAATCTACCAGCCCTGCTACATTTGTAATGAATCCAAGAACAGCAAAACAACTACGAGTGAACGCATTTATAACCCTTTACAGTGCCAGATGCATAACATGAAATGAACTAAATGCTAATTAGAACTCACATTTATTATTTCGAAGAACTAAAGGTGCGTGAAGCAAAATGGTTATTCCGCTAATTTTAGCGATACTTTTATTGTTCATTTTACCGTGTACGACAAGGTTATTTTTAACTTCCGTCTTATGGTATCTTGGAACATGTAGATTGCTGATGTTCACTAAGTCACATTACTCTAAATAGGTACATCTAAATTATAAGATCACCGATCTTTGCAACTTTTTTACAGACATCAACAGCCTTTAATTTTTATGTTGATAATGTAATTGATCATCTTTTATATATAACCTTATACAGGAAGCAGACTATTACCAGTTTAGATTTAGTTTTAGAATAACAATATGTCGTGACTTTAGGTGTCCGAGTGGTTTACTCGACAGATGTGTAATGTAATGAAAGTAATGGAGACTACTAATTGCAATTAAACACTTTAATTAACTATTAACGTATAAATCGTACCAAGCTGCCATGCTGCTGATTGAGAGAGAGAGAGATGCACAATCCTACATCGATATCTTAACTTAGTCGATAGTCGATACGTCAAACATAATATCGAATATGTAACATCTCTTCCCCTACCTAAGGAATGTAATACATGTATAAGGAATTATATAATACATACATTGTTATAAATCTAGTCTCTGAGGAGCTTTGATTATTCTTTTAGATCTCCTCAGTCCAGAAATGTCATTTGTAGGATTAATAATAGCTGTGGAGCTGGTAGAAGGTTGGTCGTCGGTAATGCTTGGAGATTCTATTACAGGGTTATGCAGTTCATTACTTGTAATGCTACTCCCTTGTTCCCCAATATTTGAATCTGCATTTGCAGTCTCACTTTTTGAATACTTATCCATAGACACAGAACAATGTGGATTTATTGGTCCTTCACCAGGTTGAAAAACATCGTTTTTAGTTTGAATTGGAACATTCTCTCCTATACTTATCATCTGATCTACATGTCGTTTCCAAATTCGACCATCATCCAATTTAACTAAGTAATGTAATTTTCCTAGCCTTTCTGTAACTCTACCAAATTCCCACTTATCGCTATGAATGTAATCTCGACATTCAACTCTTTCTCCTACTGAGAATTCACGAACATTCATTGTAATATTATTATTTGTATGTTCAAATGATTTGGTTTGAGGTTTTAGAAAATCTAAACGAGTTCTAATGTCTCTTCCAAACATTAAAAATGCAGGGCTGACACCAGTAACGCAGTGTGGTGTAACTCTGTAATGCAATAGAAATTTATCTAATTGTTTTGAAATGTTGTCTCCTTTCAGAGCACGCAAAGATTGTTTGAATGTTTGAACACATCGTTCAGCCATTCCATTTGTAGCTGGATGGTATGGAGCACTGAGTTTGTGTATTATACCATTTTCTTGTAAGAATCTTTTAAATTCATAGCTTACAAAACTTGAACCATTATCAGAAACTAATATTCTAGGGATACCGTAGGTAGCAAATATTCTTCGTAATGTAGTAATGGTAGTTTTAGTAGATATATCCCTAACAATATGAATTTCTGGCCAACGAGTGTATGCATCCACTAAAATCAAGTAATATTGATTTCTAAATGGTCCTGCAAAGTCTATATGGATCCTATCGAATGGTTGCTGAGGAGTCTCCCATTGATGTAATGCTACCTTTGGTGGATTATTCCTTATTTTGTTGCAATCTGTACAGTTTTTAGCAACACTTTCAATGTCATGGGAAATTCCTGGCCACCAGCAGTAACTTCTAGCTAAAGCTTTCATTTTTGTAACACCAAAATGTGCTGAGTGTAATTCATTTAAAACTCTTGATTGCAATGCTCTAGGAATAACTGCCATTTGCTGACGGAAAATGCAATTATGTTGTAATGAAAATTCAATTTGAGGTATATTAAAACGATCTTGAGCCCTTAATGACTTACCTGTTTTGAGTGTATTAAGTAACTTTTGTAACTCTGTATCTTTACTAGTTTCTTGCTCTAGTTCCTCTAAAGTAATTGGTAAGGTTTCAACTTGGGAAATTTCAAACTGATCAAGCACGTCATATTTTTGATCAACTCTTTCATTTGTAATCATTGGTAGTCTTGACAAAAAATCTGCATTTGAATGTGATTTAGTATTTTTATATTTAATATTATAAGTAAATCCTTGTAGAAATAGTGCATAATGTTGCATTCTTGTATTTGATAATGTAGGTAAACTCTTTGAAGGTGAAAATATCTGTACCAGTGGTTGATTATCGACAAATAGTGTAAATTTACGACCATATAGATAATAAAAGAACTTCTTTATTCCAAAAATTATTGCATATGCTTCTTTGTCAATTTGCGAGTATTTTTGTTGCACCTTTGACAGAGTTTGTGAAGCAAATTGTATTGGACGCTCTATACCATCTGGATATACATGAGATAGTACAGCCCCTACTGCATAAGGACTAGCATCTGTTGCTAAAACTAAAGGTAATTGAGGGTCAAAGTGTGCTAATACTCGATCTGACACTATTTCTTGTTTTACAGCTGTAAATGCTTTTTGACATTTTTGATCCCACTCGAATGGTACATTATCCTTCAAAAGATTGTAAATTGGGTGTAGTGTAGTGCTTAGATTTTGAAGAAACCTATTGTAATAGTTCACTAAGCCTAAAAATGCTCTAACTTCTGTTTTATTAGATGGTTTTTTAGCATTCTGAATTGCATCCATTTTCTCCTTTGTTTTATGTACACCATATTTATCAATAATATATCCACAATACTCTATTTGGTTAGCAAAGAACTGACACTTGTCAAAATTAACTCGTACATTATGAGAAGCAAGTCTACTAAGAACTGACTCTAATCTCTCTAAATGGGTACTATCATCTGGACCTGTAATTTTTATGTCATCTAAGAAAACAGAAACGCCTGGAATATCTTTTAATATATTTTCCATTTCTCTCTGCCATATTGCAGGAGCACTAGCAATACCATACATAAGTCTAGTACTTCTATATAACCCTTTTGGTGTACTTAGTGTCAAGTACTTCCTATCTTGAGGACGCACCTCCATTTGTAAATAAGCTTGTTGTAAATCGAGTTTAGTGAATTTCTCTCCCCCAGCCATTGAAGCAAACAATGCCTCAACTGTAGGCAATGGATATTCATCAATAACAAGATTTGGATTCAATGTACATTTAAAATCCCCACAAATTCGCATGCCCCCATTAGCCTTTATAACAGGGACTATAGGTGTAGCATATTCAGAACTATGTACTTTCTCAAGAACACCTTCTTTTTCAAGAAAGTCTAATTCCTTTTCAACTTTAGGCAATAAGGCGTATGGCACTTTTCTAGCTTTAATAAAGAATGGTTGTATGTTTTCTTTCAGCTTTAATGTAGCCTGTAACCCTGTGATTTTTCCCATATCATTTTTAAAGAGAACTGAATATTTATTGAATAGTTTTTTTATGTGTGTATCCTCACTATGTGTAACTGTAACTGTTGAAACCTGATCAAGTGTAATATTCAATTGTCTTATCCACTCTCTGCCTAGCAGAGGTTGCTTATTTGAATTTATGACGTACAAATTTAAATTTTTTGTAATAGTTCCATATTTAACTGTCACTGGTGTAAAACCAATAACATCCAACATTTGTTTGCTGTATGTAATCAATTTTATCTCTGTATTTTGTAATTCTAACCCTGGGAATAGCTTATAAAAATCTGTATTATTCATTAATGTAACAGCTGCCCCTGAATCAATCTCAAATGTGATTCTTACCTGGTTTACCAATACCTGTAGAGCAAACTTTTCTCTATAGATACTATGGTCATCTACTGACAGTATCTCATCTACCGAAGCATTACCAACCTCACAAGCATTCTCTACCTGGTCCACGGCTCCAGAACCCTTACTCTTCATGCATACTGAACCCAAATGACCTTTCTGTTTACATTTGAAGCATGAAATGTGTTTCTTTGGACATGTATGACAAATGATCTGGCGAACCGCACCTAAAACATTTAAAATTAGATTTGGCACCTTTAGAATGCATTTGAGTAAAGTTAGTGTTCTTCTTCACTTTTGGCACTGTAGTGTTCATTTTCTGTTTCACTCCTACATTGTGTACTGCAGTTCCTCTGTGTAGTTGTGCTGCATCCCTGGCAGAAGTCTCCATACTAACAGCAATCTCCAAAGCTCTGTCCACTGTCAGATCTTTCTGCTCCAGCAGCCTACTCTGTATGTTCTGAGCTTGTAACCCAAAAACAACTTGGTTTCTCAAGGCTTTCTTCAAATAGTCCCCAAACTTGCACGTAGTTGCTAAACGTTGTAACGCCGTTAAATATTCTTGAGCGCTCTCTCCTTCGTGTTGCTTTCTTTGTAAGAACCGAAAAATTTCAGCTATCTCCAGCGGCTCTGGGTTGTAGTGTAATTTCATAATCGAAACCAGTTCCTCATAGGACTTTTCTCCCGGCTTCTCAGGTGATAGCTTGTCACATAGGACATCGTAAGCCTCTGGCCCCATGTAATGTAGTAAGTATGCGGCTTTTTTATTGGCCGGCACATGGAAAACTTCAAAGGCACTTTCTAACCTCATTAGCCATCTATCAAATTTCTTAGTGATATCGTAAGTTTCAATTGAAAAAACAGTATGTATGGAGTGTACCGTCTCCTGGGCTGGACTTGCTGAGTCTGTAGACATCATTGCCAAAAAAAAAATTAACGTAAATTTGTTAATCCTCACGCCCAAAATTTGTAGGATAGGTTAGCTTGTAGGCTCGAAATTCTTGGACTCGTCGCCAATCTGTCGTGACTTTAGGTGTCCGAGTGGTTTACTCGACAGATGTGTAATGTAATGAAAGTAATGGAGACTACTAATTGCAATTAAACACTTTAATTAACTATTAACGTATAAATCGTACCAAGCTGCCATGCTGCTGATTGAGAGAGAGAGAGATGCACAATCCTACATCGATATCTTAACTTAGTCGATAGTCGATACGTCAAACATAATATCGAATATGTAACACAATATGAGCTATACTTTAACAGAAACGTAGCATATGAAAGGATAATGAGAAGTTTATGTTTTAGTTTCATTCTGAAACTCTGTCAAGGCAATGGTTGTATTTGAATGTATAATTAGAATAACATTAAATCAAGTAAATTGATTCGGTACTTTCCGCACATTTCGGGTTACATAGAAAATGCCAAATGAATTGCGAACTCGTGAGGCATAAGAGCTTCTCATTGAAAATGAAATTAGGACTATCTAGATAATATAATAAAGTTCGCCCACATAAAGTCAATGAATAAATAATTGTCGAAGTAACTCGTAAGTATAAATAGTTCACAACAAATGAAAAACGAAAAATATTCTGTACCAGTATCTTTAAAGGAAATGAAAGCATTTCTAGATACCACCAGGTCAATAGGAGGAAATTTGTGCATGTATATATTTGTAGGGATAATATAATAACCGACACCCTCTGGTCTCAATTCTACAATTTCCTAAACCTTTTGAATAATCATCGATGACCTCTGAAACGCAAAATCACATTTTTCATATTGTAAATACTGTATATTATGGTCTTCGTGTATTAGTTGTCATGCAAGATGTAAGGTTAAAGTGTTAGGTTAGATCTTTGAAGTGTAAACGTCATCGAATCGTCTAGAGTTTGCGGGAATGACGGATGGGCTTTCTAGAATGTCATCGAATTCTCTAAATGGTTCGATGAAGTGTATATAAGGCGCCACGGGTAGCGTGGCGGGAGTTCAGTTCAGTTGAGTTGAGTTCTAGTTGAGATAAGGTTAAGAGATATTGCATTGAGTTGTGAAGTAAAACGATGAAAGTTACGTCCAGTTTGATTCTTTGGTGAAGAAAAAGAGGCCGTCGTGACAATATTTTTCGTATTTTTAATGAATCAGCACTCAAAAGTCATAAAGGTTTCCGCAATGCTACCAAAGTAATCTGCCATAAAATTTCCCAAATATTAGACCAGTATTTTATAAAGCTATATAGGGTCAAATGAAATAACTGTTTTTTATTACTACATTATTATTGTTGAACTTCTGAAAACTATAAACCTTTTTTTGTCCTTACAATGGTAGAAACCTACTTGAGTATGGATGTCATACATGTTTTTCTAATAGTTTCAGAGATTTTCATTAAAATGCAGACTTACGAAAGAAAACCCTAATAAAACAAAATTGTATTGTCGGATTTTGGAATTTTTGGTATTAACCCTTAGAAAATGTGCTATTACGTCATTATCGACTAAAAGAAAGTGATCATGTATCAAACACTTCGCCAAATGGTGTCAAAATCAGCATGTGTTGAAAAGTGACTTGAAGAAGCGTTGCAAAAAAGTGAATTTATCTTAAAGTCACCAAATAATTAAGCGTGCACTTTTCGGTAAGAACATGCCCATCTCTCTAGTTATCCATTGGTACCATAAACTTGTTGTAAATGTGGTAAACATAGGCAATAAGATTGCATTTAAGCTCTAAAAGCGTAATGGATCTCCGAGAGTACAAAGTTTCAACAGACAGGTAAAAACTTGTCACCAAATTTCTAATTTTTGTTAGGGGTACCTGAGTATTGCATCATGATTAGTCATAAATAGTGACCGGTTGACCAAAACCTCGGTATAGGGTCTCAAAATTGTATAACTTTAGAAGAAAACTTCAAACTATAATTAAAAAAAATGGATTCATCTTAAAAAGTTGTTAGGCAAGCAAGCAAAACATGCAGGCCGCGTTACAAAGTATCTTGTATCCATAAATTTTCAGCTATGTATGAATTCATCCGTCTAAAGATTACTACTTAAAAAAGTTTCATCTTAAGCTTCCACATGAACCATAAATCAAAAAAATCTATTCGCCTGACAGGATCCTCTTTCTCCAAAACATGTACTGGCATGTAATGGTACGGAGACAGACCAGTCGTGTGCACAGTGAACCACACCTTCCGTTGCAAAATACCGTATTCAGGAGATTTGTAATAGTGTAGGTATGGATGCTGTAGGATTTTGTTCACCGTTTCGAAAAATTTCGCCGTCTATATTCCGCGCAAGCAGTCGCTGCACTTCCACTGCATAAACCGTATATGAACACAATGTCTGCATATTATTCATATTATGTAAGAATAGTGACCACTAATGAATACAATGTAGATCGATCAGGAACGTACGTACAATTATGCTGAAACTGTAGATCATTTTTGTGCACGCGTGAGCACCGGAGGTGTTGTCCGTCCTGAAAGTAGACACGCGGCTGTCTGTCACAACCCACTACTGGATCTTAACTTGCGCAAGCGTACGTCCACTATTGTCGATCTACATCACAACATCTACAGTTTGCGCTTTAGGGTACGTACGTTTATGATCTATCCATAGCGTGTTCGTCAGAAATATCACGCTTAATTTTTGACTTGCTTCGTTTTGGGTGCCGAATTTACAACCTCTCAGTTGTACATTAGTGAAAAATCTACAAATACAGGATACTTTATAATGTGGCTTGCATGTTCTGCTTTGTTACCCATCAACTTTTAAGAGATTATCTAGCGACTTTCTCAGACGAATCCATTTTAAATTACAACTTGAATATTTCTTTTAGAATTATACCATTTTGGGACCTTATATCAAAGTTTTGTTTAATCGATCACTTTTTATGAGTAATTATGATCTAATAGCCACAATATTCAAGCACCCATAATAAAAATTAGAAATCCGATGAAAAGCTTTTGCCAAACGGGCTGTTGAAACTGCACTCTCGGAGATCCATTATGCTTTTAAAGCTTAAAAATGCAATCCTATTGCCTGTGTTTACCACATTTACAACAAGTTTACGATACCAAGGATAGCTAGAAGGATAGGCATGTTTTTACTGTAAAGCGCACGGTTAATTATCAGGTGACTTTTTGAGATTCATTTTTTTGCAACGCTTCTTCAAGTAACTTTTCAACACATGCTGATTTTGACACCATGTCGCGAAGAGTTTTTTTTTTATGGACAGCCTCCCGCAAAGGCTAAAAGCCTATGTCGCTGTAGAAGCGCTGCGAGAGGATAAGTGTCGGTGCACGTTAGATTTGAAGCGCTGCAGGTTGTAGCCGGCGGGAAACACATTTCCTGGCAGCTCGTTCCACAGCGTCGAAGTTCTCCAAAAAAAGGAATGCTGGAGGAGACTGGTTCGTGGAGTAGGGACCTCGACCTGATAAGGGTGAGCTCGCAGAGCCTCTCTAGTGTTCCTCGTTCGGGCGGCCTTTGCTGTTATTACCTGGGAGAGCTCACTCGAACATCTTTCGTGATAGAATGTGTAGAACAGGGACAGGTCAGCCACCCTTCTTCGATGTTCCAGGCTATGGAGGTCCTTTGTGAGGTTAGGCGTATCGATTAGTCTAATTGCTCTCTTCTGGATGGTGTCCAGAAGCTTTAGAGAGTGCTTGGGAGCGCATCCCCACACATGGAAGCAATACTCCAGCGGTGGTCGGATCTGTACCTTGTAGAGCAGCAGTAGTTGCTCTGGTGTGTACAGCTTCCTACAGCGGAACAGAACTCCAAGCTTCTGGGATGCCGCTTTAGCAATACTGACGACGTGGTCGTGCCAAGACATGTTGTTGTTGATGTTGACCCCCAAAAGCTTGACGGAAGGTGACTCGTCTATGGGGTGACCCTCCATTTCCAATGTTGTACATGATCGTTTAGTCGATAATGACATAGTAGCATATTTGCTAAGGAGTGATATTAAAAATTCCAAAATCGAACAATAAAATTTTGATTCATTAGGGTTTTCGTTTGGAGGTCTGCATTTTAATGAACATCTCTAAAATTCAATTTAGCTAGGAAACTATTAGGAATTGGACATGGTGTTATATGGTTAATTTTATAGCTTGCCACCTCTACTATTACCCAAATTAATATTTGTATCGAATTACCAATAAACCTGTCATAAAAAGAATGGGTTGGACATGCAAAATCATAATATTTAATTCTACCATTGCTCATTTTTAAGTTCGTCACATTGAATTCGGAGTAATGAGTCAAGGATAAACACGCCTCATACGGTTTGAATATTCACTATTCACTAATTTTTTGGACGTATAAGAGATGCATTATAGCTCAAAAGGATGCGCAGGTGTGTTCATAGAGCTTCCGTTACTTATTTATTGTTTTATTTAGACAGAGCTTGCACCAAACGTAAATTAATGCTTCTGCATTAGAGGCCAGAGTAATCTCCATGTTTTAACTTCATTAAATTCTAACGTGTACTTCTCTCTTGTAAACAAATTCTTTATCATCACTCTGCTTTCTGTTCTTCAGTACAAGGCTCTAATGGCAATAATAGCCGCAGAGCTGAGTGGATCGATTACAACACGTTTGACCACAGACAGGTTTAGTAGTATATGAGTTTAATACGTTTTAATGATACGTTACCTCCCGCTTCATAAAAGTCTTGGCGAATACGCATTGAATTCGTACAGCCAGTGCTGGAGCGGACCGAGAGAGTCCGTCCCCTAATTACTACTTTCCGGGTGCCAATTCCACCGAAACCATATTAAGGGTCTAGGGTATAGTGCGCGAAATTGAGAATCCAAGAAAAGACGTATTCCCGTGTTAACGAGGAGGCGTGGCCACTTGTTCCCTTTCTCCAGTGTGTGTGTCTAAGATGAAGGCAGATAAGTCCAAAAATCCAAAGGTAAGGTCAAAAGGTGCAAAGGTCACTATAAAAATGAATTTCGCATTTCCAAGCTCCTGAAGTTACCTTTAAGTTTACAGTAATGACTCAAAGAGAAAACTGAAGAAGAAAGCTTGCGCTTGTGCAACTATTTAGCCTTTTTTTTGATACCGTGTTTGGTTGTTAAATTACAAACATTTATAGAATGTATGATTTTGAATTGCGAGTTTTTTGCACATTAAAAGAACTTTTCTGAGAAAATCGAAAATAGTTATCATTCACTAAGGTCTAAACTATCGCCTTCTGAAATATTATATATGTAGTTTGAAAATAGAGTGTGCTATGCGAGAAATTGTGAGTCCGTGTTTTACATGGCAAATACGTATGTATAAATGTGTGTATGCAGGCCCCTTAATACTAATACTTTGGGCTCCTTCGCATCAGACCAGCGATATTTGTGAGATAATATCTGATATTCGGGCAACCAACAGGGGTTCAGAACCATTCACAATTACACTGAGACTTTTTTTTGTCATTAAATAAATCGTCCAAAATATACGCGAACATACTATAATAAAACTTATAAAAAACTCTGCTAGGAGGTGCCCTAACCATTTTGCTTCTCCTCAAATCAATCTCGATAAATCCAGTCCTGTGCACATAATGTTTAGTAGTTTAGCTATGAGGATGTAGTTTTAATCTCTTGTGTTGCTTTCTATGTTTTATATTATAGTTAGTCAGTCAGTCAGTTCCGCGAAGAAGCCAAGGGAATCATAGAAAGAAAGAGGAGAACCAAATAGAAAGATGTTCAATTATTGGAATTGACATTTTTAAAATGATTTGGTTAACTTGGGAAACACAAACATAGGGTTATATTAATATTATTATTAGTTTCCGAAAAATCCATATAGGGCATCAATAGAAAAGTTTGTAGTCCAGTAATGTCCCTCTTTTCTTACAGTTACTTAGTCAAGTCACAAATTACATTGCATCCCTTGTCCACAAGGGTTCATTCTGACCGATTTCAACCATTCCATACCCCCCAACCATATTTTCGTCTGTACGTCTGTTCGCCCTTCTATTATTTACATAGTTCTCATCAAATCTCAACTTAAGAAAAAGGTTGATATACTTTGGCAATGATGAAAAAATTTTTGAAAACCGATCTAGCAGTAGCAGGTTCGTGTCAGAAAAACTCATTACAGCGTAAACTGCCTTGTTTACTCGATTCAGTATTCCGATATGTATAGTACATCTCAGAGATATAACATTTGTTTGCATTATTTTGCGGTTAGTATTACTGGAGTTTTTGTAGCGCAAGGCAAAATATTTCAGCGCCATTGCGGTCCATTGTGGCATACGCATTCTTGATGTACTTCTGGAAACAGTTCTTTTGTGAATTAACTTCATAACTAAGCCGGTGATTGCGAAAGTTTTTCATTTACATTATAGATCCAAAATCCAAAATGAGATACTGCAACCACAAGACAATACCTTATCTCATTAGGGATCCCAATAAGAGCAAACTATAAGAAATGTAAAAAAACTTGGGTCACGAAAACTTCGCTCTGCTTGCAGCGTTTACAGTCTGGACACGACTTTTCGCTTAGCGTTTTGCCGAGCGACAAGCGCAGAGTGTAGTGCAGAGCGGCTAGAACAAACATATAGAAATGTATCAAGTAGGCCACGAGGCGCTGCTCGAGCGAAAAAGCTAGCGTTTTCTCACCAGCGGATCACGGCAGTGACAAGCGGAATGCAGGGTGTGTGTAACAATTATTATTGTCTTGAATATCGGATATGACACGAATTCAGAGCGGAGCGGGCAGCGGTGATTCACAGACGTACCTAGAGAAAGCTTCTAAAACAAAATCTTTTGATTTAAGTCGAAATACAAACTTGCAAGGGTTATAGATATCTATTTATATACTACATACATTGGAAATGTTTATTCTTCATTTAACAATTTTATTCTCTTCATAATTTTCAAGTGCCATGCATGGTGCTTCGAGTGACTTTCGATGATTTGCCATTTTCAATCGTGTTTAGATAAAAGCTGAGTTTGGCTGACGCTACTGAGTTACTGTCGTTCGAGATCTCTGACGTGCATCTCTCGGTATGCAAGACAATTGTGTGTTTTGTGTGTGATCCGCTGGTGAGAAAACGCTGGCTTTTTCGCTCGGGCAGCGCCTCGTGGCCTGCTTGGTATATTTCTATATGTTTATTCTAGCCGTTCTGCGCTCCACTCTACGCTTGCCGCTCTACAAATCGCTATGCCAAAAGTCGTGTCCAGGCTGTTAGTCGCGAACAGTGGTATTTTAGAGGGTCAAAATCGAGGCCACCGTGGAGAACAACGTGGCGCGGATAAATACTCCTACTCAGCTCTCAGGGCGAAATAATGGTGTTTCCAAGCCCTTCAGACACAAGATCATTTTAAATTAATTTTTAGCTAAATTCATCGTAATTAAATACAAATTTACCTGAATACTCTGAAAAACAAAGTTCTATTTGCATCTACAATTTTTTCACGACATTTCTAAATTTACCTATGTTATGCGTACACTCATCCAAATCGCTGGTTGCTCTTGAATCGCATAGATAAATTCTCCGACGCCCATTTTAATACGCGAACAGAACAAAATGTTTTCTTTCAAACGCCGAAATAAAACTCGACGCTCGATCACAACGCAAGTGGTGCCACTATTTCCTGTACAGGAAGCCACTTTTTAGCACGCTTTTATTAGCCTCACCTGTATGTTTGTTTGTAACTCTGCCTTGGATTAAGAGAACGGACGGAACATGAACACTCAACTTTGCCGCGAAGACGGTTTTGACGGCTTCAAATCCGTCGGACCAGCGGTCGTATACGCTGACTGAGAGATGGCGCAGACACCTTAAGGTTTGTCAAGATTACACAGAGGCGTAGCGACGATTGTTTGAAAGGTGTGACATCCAACTGTATGGGAGTTCATATTTTTGTGAAATATATTCAGAAAAGTCGTTCATGCGGTAATGGTAACGATTATGCTATGAATATTAATCAAAAACAATAATTGTTCAACTTGAGGGTTGAAATTCATTTTGGGTATCATACTTTCCGTCGCATATGTTTAATTAAAATTGAGGATTTTTTGTGAGGTAGGTATTTAAAGGTATTTAACTTTTTTACATTAGTGTATCTAATATAAGGGAAAGTTGGTGCAAGAGGTAACGAGGAGAATTATTTCTTCAGAACTGGTCCACCTTTCTTATATATTATATAATATTAGGTTAGTATTATTAGAGACAGTTTGTAACTTCTTCACTAATAATCCTTTACAAATAATCTAATACACAGTGATAGGTGTAATATGTACCACATTTGCTCTTTATACATTAATTAAAATGGACCAAGAATTTTTTTTACTTTTAAGGTTGAGAACGATTTTTTTTTAATTTTTCTATAATTTTCTAAACATGATACATTTTATTATTTATTTTATGACTCACATTTTTCTTTTGAAATTTGTTCACGATGTATATTATTTTTTAGCCACAAATAATCTTCCACATCTATTCCCAATGTTGCACAAAGATAGACAACTTTTGCATTATTTTTAAACTATCCTACTTTGATTTATTACATTTTGAACTGTCAATAAAGGCAACTTTTATCGTTTTCCCCCTTGTTGAAGCGTTTTTTCTAGAATAGCGAATATCCATTATAATAATTAACATCAGCTCTTTCATGAAATAAAGTCTTGAATCAATTCATGTAGAAGGCAAGCAATGAAGTTACGATAGATATTTAAATTTGGCGTCGTTGCGGCATCATCGGATACTAATCGGAAAGCTTCGGCAGTCTTCGGGACTGCGGGTTGGAAAGTTGCACGGTCCGGCTAGACGCCAGTCTTTATGCCACATTATTCGTAAATTCAGCGGCCGATGCTTTTTGCAAAATAATACTAGTATTTTTCATTCATTATTGTTTTAAACCTGCAGCGCCTGTTCGTAACCAACCCGACACAAATTAGAATATTTCAAATTCGTACTTTTCGCTGACGTTAGAAGTGTTTTCGCCCATAGTGTACGTCTTGTGGCCTTTGGACTCTTAGATGAACACTTATCAAATTTTTTCCTGAAGTATATCGACTCATATACACAACCATTAGTTAGATATGGACTTCCTGATTCAACTGAGATTTCGGATTCACCGACTCAGTTTAGAAGTCAGTTTGCAAATTAGCGAAAAATGCGTTACGTCACAAGTAATCGGTTAACGCAATATGGTAACCAGCTCTAGGACTACAAAAGCCGTGAGCACGGCAGATATATTCTATGGGAAATGTAGAAACTACAACAGGACTCCCAGTTGCAGTTGCTACTCTCAAGCAAACAGATGAGAGCCGTTTTAATTAGTCACTTATAATCTCCTTCTCGCTGGTATGTAGGTAATTAAGGTAATTGCAAGAAGGCATGACTCATAAATTCAAGTCTCTTTTTGTCGAGAAAATACCTAGTTCGGTTGCACTTGCTCGCCGTTTTGCCCTATACGGTATATTCGTAATGATTGCGAATGCAATCATATCAATATCTTAAGAGGCGGCGCCGCTGCGCGAAAAATAACTCCTGTTAGTCGAGGCTGATGAATATATTTTAGATTTACATAGATCAGAGCCGGCACTGGGATTTTTTTTCCCAGTAACGAACCCTAAAATTTTTAGTGGTGTTCTTTCTAAAGGTGTCTGTAACAGTTCTGATGATATAGGATACGTTGACTAGTTCATTGAGTGAATGATCACTAGTTCAATTTGTTATCAATAGATAAACCTAAGAACAGTATGTCTTCAAACTAGACCTCCGAATAAAAATGTATTCAGGTTTAATTTAAAAAAGGATTGACCAATTCTATATCTTCGATTACAAATTTTTATAATTATTGTAATTTAAAAAAAAATTGCCACTTATTTACTGTAATTGACCAAAAATTTATCTCAACGTTTTGAGTCATACTCATATTTAAGGTTAAAAGCTTGCCACTTACCACTACAGGAAGAGTTTCTCAGAGACAAAGCGTTGAAAACATTAAGGGAATGTGTTTTAAGAAATATACAAAAAGATGGACTTCCGTTTCTGAAATTAAGCACAAGTTTATAATTGAAACTTTGTGTTATCAAGCTATTTCAAGCAATGCAATATTATTTTGAAGTTCTTGCATTTCTTTTAGTTTTTGTTACAATTATAATTTATAGTTTTATTGTTGCTTTACCATTTTAACAGGTTATGTTGGGCGTCAATTTGTATGTACAATGACAAGTGACGACTTAATGCAGAAACAACCTTAGTCCAGGACCAAGGCTGTTTCATTCTTAATCGTAATAAGATCAACAATTCTTATCAGGCTTGAGTTATTTCTGAATTATTATGTTGAGCATACAAATACAGTGAAATGCAAAAATCGCAAAATGGCGGAAATGTGACTTTGTTGTTACTGAAGTTAGCGACTCAATTAGTGGTCAACCCGTATCATAATCAAAATTAAAGAGATTCTCATTCGAGACGCCATTAAGAGAGTAGCCCCTTGAAATAAATATAGATTAAAAAACTGAAATCTCGTTTTTAAATTATTTTGGACCAAAAGGTAAAAGTTATTTTGAAAATAAGCTTAAAACAACAACGAATGAAAAATACTACGGATAATATGGCACAAAGCGTCCACGCTTTTTTCACAACCATAATAGTATTTTTCGTTCAGTATTGTTCTAAGTTTATTTTAAAAATTATATTTATAACTTTTTACTCGGATGTTCTTTAAAAACGTGTTTTTATTTGTTTTATATTGTATATTCATTTTGAATTTTTTAATTACCTCTATCATTAAAGAGCGTTTTTTAACAGTATTTATTAATACTCTGTGTAATGAAGATGAAGATTGTTTTTGACCAGGACCCTTATTCTTGAAATGCGGGGAGTAGAACAACTAAGAGAAAGTGGGCGTGTCCGCTGGGGTGTTAAGTAAAACTGTATTCTTGAAATGAATGACAGGTGAACAGTGATCCCCAGGGAGTCAGTAATACATCTCTCACAATTTGCAATAGAACGAAATGGGGAAGGCATATGATTGGCTCCCTTCCACTTGTTTTTAGTAAAATGACATGATCTGTTGGTCTGTTATTTCCAATTCCAAGTGATGTTTTGTAATGGATTAGCCTCGCAAAATCGCAAATAGTTGAGAGCGTTGAAGGTATTTGTATTTTCTCTTTTTTAAACCTGGACATGGCAAATGCAAAAATTGGGGACCAAATAAATGAAGACATTGTCGATGCTGAAGAACGACTGAATGTTGGCGTGGATGTACTACATAAAGAAGACCCATATGAGTTGTCTGATAAAAAATTCATTAGAATTTTTTGGCCAAGAAGGCAAGCAAATACTATTAACACAAACATAACACTTCAACCATAACGAAAGAAGAAGCTCGCATACACAAAACACACGTTATTCCAAGCTAGGGTATATTCCGTGTTTCAAGTGTCAAATAATAATCGTTTCTAATTGGCTGTTACATTTGGCAACCCCGCATAACGAGGAGATATCATTTTGCTCCCTCCTTTCTGCTCAAGAATACCAACGTCTCGTTTTGAAACGAGGCAGTAGAAACAAATGAGGGAACGCTCCCCAGGGAGCGCTCTACTCTATCGAACTCAAGAATCGAGGGCCAATAGTCATAGGATATGATTTATCATTACTCCATAAATGATAATTAAAACTGTCTACATTCCTGATTAAATTTCACAAAAATACCTACTCACAAACAGTTTAATGTCATGCCTTTTTAGCCCTCGTCACCACGCCTCTGTGTAATATCAATAAACTTTAAGATGTCTGCGCCATCTCTAAGGCTTAATTCAGATGCACACGACATCCGACGATAAGACGGTACGAAACTGTTCCAATCATTATCAAAATGTGGTAAATAATTTTCTGTAGAGACTAGTTAGTGGGCCGCCCTACTGACTGCCTATCACGAAAACTGCCCACTCAAAACAAGAAGAGACAAAAGGGGTACACCCTGGTGGAGCAGAACCCTTGAGCTAAAAAAGAGAGAAGTTCGGCGACACTTCAACCGGGCGAAAGAATCTGGCGACTGGGACACTTATTGCACGGCTCTAACGAAGTATAGTAAGGCCATCAGGAAAGCCAAAGCAGAATCTTGGCGGAAGTTCTGCCAGAGTATCTCAGACCTACCAGCAGGCACTAGAATTCACCAGAGATTCGGGGTGGGAAGTCGGGTCTCTAAAAAGACCAGACGGTACCTGTACGGACTCTGCTAAGGAAACGTTAGAGATTCTATTACAGACATGCATTCACACTTTCTCGACCAGAGCGTCGTAATCACCCAACCAGTGAGGACTGAAAAAATGCAGCCACTATTGTTTCTCCAAATGCAGTGAATTGGGCGATACAGACCTTCTCACCATACAAATCACCTGGAGAGGATGGCATATTTCCTGCTCTACTGCAAAGAGGGTATTACATAATAAGGCCCGTCCTGCTGAAGATCTTCAGAGCAAGCCTGGCTTGGAGTTATATCCCGCTATGGTGGACGTTAGGATGAACTATCTTCATACAGAAGGCGGGTAGAGTGGATACGTCTCTACCCAGTTCTATCCGTCCTATCTGCCTAACATCCTTCTTCTTGAATACTCTAGAAAGAATCGTGGATAATCACATTAGGGAGGGACCATTACGGTTAATACCGCTGAATCCTCACCAATACGCATACACGGCAGGTAAATCAACGGATCTTGCCTTTTACAACCTTGTGGGCAAAATCGACCATTCTTTGGAAGACACAGAAATTGGGTTCGGTGCCTTTCTAGACATTGAAGGAGCATTCAACAATGTACTTCCTTAATCGCTCCAAGTAGCCCTTACATTTTGGCGATCAAAGAAATGAGAGCAGCTTAATTTCAGATATGACGACTCTTAGACAAAATTCTAATGAAAGTTCTTTGCAATTCTATTCAAGGGTTGTAGCCATGTTAAATCACTTACATAACTATGTTAGTATACATGAAACGATTGATGCTATCAAGGCGAGTAAGAAAGCTTTTTTTGATAGTCATGCGTTGCATACTCTTCTAGTAGGGTTAAAGGAACCACAAAGTTCCATGATCCGATCTATGAAGCCTAATAATTTGGCTGAAGCTCAAAAGTACATTTTAGAAGATAATAATATTCGTTATTTACAAAAATCTAGTAGTAGTAACTATTCAAATCCACATATGAACAAACCTCTACCACCGCCACTTCCGCCTAAACCGCAATTTCAAATGCAACAAAATCAATCTTTCAGACAGCCTATGCAGTCTACTCCTCAATTTAGGCCTCAACCGAATTTTAACCAGCAATTTCCTAGAGGTCCCGTTAATATTGTTCAGAGACCAGGGGGCATCCCTCAAAGATTTCCGACAAATGCTCAAGTTTTTGGCCCTAAGCCCAATGTAAATGTATGGAAACAACCTCCACCTCACCGTATTCCATTTAAACCTACCCCAATGAGTGTTCAAACACAGCTTAACAGGCACAGACCTGACGCCCAAAGTAATCGTTTTAGGCCATCTGGTCCAAGAAACTTTACTTTCGAAGAACTTCACAATGTAGAAGGAGAAACGTATGACCAAAATTTTGAATACTACCCCTATGACAACCATTATTCAGAATATTACCCAAACGATGAAAATCAGTCGGAAAGTGATAATTATTACTATTCGTATCCAAATGAACCCTTCAAGCTCTGAAAATAAGCAAAGCTCTGAAGAAGAAAATTTTCAAGTAGCCACGCCCATAATCGAGGAAGCTTGATTGACCTCAACACCATATATGACAAAACCGAGCTACCCTATATAGAAATAGCCAACCCTCCATTAAAACTATTAATAGACACAGGTGCCACAAAATCATTTTTGAACCCTGAACTTGCGTGGTGAAGATCACTTGTGACTGGATCAGCTGTATGTTAGCTAACAGGAATGTCGTGACATCATTGCATGATGAGCCGATTAGGTGTAGGCCCTCCAGGGGATGTCCCCAGGTGGGAGTGCTTTCACTCCTCTTGTGGACCATTCTGGTGGATAACCGGCTGAACGAGCTCCCTATTCGTGGTATGTACGTTCAATGCTATGCGGACGATCTGGTTATTCTAGTCAGAGGGAAGTATGAAAGGACTATCTCTGAACTTCTTCAACAAGCGTTGAACACAATCGACAGCTGGTGCAGGAGGAAACAAATGTCGATAAATCGACATAAAACAGTTGTTGTTCCGTTTACTGGAAGACGAAAACTAGACAAGCTCTGCTTATCTAAAATAGCCATCGAGTTTGCAGAGGAGGTGAAATATCTTGGTCTTATATTGGACAAAAGACTCACCTTTAACTCCCATCTGGATAACAGAATCGAAAAGGCCCGAATCGCCCTCTGGACACTCTGAAGGATTTGCGGCAAATCTTGGGGCGTTAGTCCTAAACTGATTTACAGTTGTCTGGTGGCAGAAAGACTCACAACGGGCAGCCAGAGTCAGGCTGGCGGCTGTCACTGGAGCCATGTGTACCACACCAACACTGGCCATGGAGACCATTCTAAACTTAACCCCTCTACACATCGAGGTGGAGAGAGTTTCAAGAGCAGTCGCCTACAGACTGCTATGAACTGGTAGACTGGACAAAACGAACTAGGACCAGACACAACGGGTATCATGGGTGAAATTACCCATCACCACATACTCGAAATGGTCTCGGACTATATGGTTCCCCAAGCGCACACAGAGAGATCCTATAACGTCCTTTTCCCAGGAAGGTACACGTGGGGAGGAAAGATGGCTTCATATCACCCTCCGATCTTGCGCTATCCACTGATGGGAGGCATACCAATAGTCTTCCAAGCAGAAATGATAGCCATAAAACTGGGAGTCATGGAATTAATCAAAATACCCCTGACAAACAAATCTATAAAACTCTTTTCAGGTAGCCAGGCAGCACTGAAAGCACTGAGCTCCAATAGGGTTGATTCAACACTCGTATGGAACTGCATGCACCTCCTCAACGAACTCGGAACAGGGAACACGGTAATCTTGATTTGGGTTCCGGATCATAGTGGAGTGGTAGGCAATGTATTGGCCGACGTACTTGCGAGAGGAGAAACTGAATCTGTGTTCATAGAACCAGAACCATTTGCGGGCATTGCAAAAAGCACCGCTAAAAAAACCATCTCACATTGGGCAGAGAGGAAAGCACTCCTGCACTGGCGAGATATACCAGGGTTACTGCGCCCTAAGGCGTTCATAAGATACCCCTCTAGTCATTTCCCTCCGAGGATCATGGAGTGGAATAGGAACGATTTCCGCATTCTAGTTGATTTGCCGGCGGGACATGGTCGTTTGAGGAATCACATGCGGAAGTTGGGTCTTGAACAAACATCAGACTGTCGCTTCTGCTACATGGAGGACGAAACAGCGGAGCATATTCTGTGCTGCTGTCCAGTACTGGAGAGAGATGGGTTCCAGACATTTGGATTTGCCCAACTGGAACCTTATGACTACAAGGAAGTTGCACCCTTCACGATAATCGCCTTCGTTAAGAGGTGGGGACTGTACGGTGAACTCTAAACAGGTGTGAGCCGCAATAGACACAATTGAGTCGCAGTGGAAGGAGGCATTGTTGCCACACTCGCTTTCAACCTAACCTAACCTGGTTAGTGGGCCCCGCAAATGATAAAAGTGCAAACAAAACTAACAGGCACTCAATCATGGTCAAATAGTTCAATTTCACACAAATGTGATGGGGGAGCTTCATACCTTACTATGATTGGATAAATATGAATAATCACATCGCAATTATTCTCTATTTAGTACATTTATTGAGGCTCTTTCTCAATAATACGATTTTCCTTGTGATATTTTGCACAGTGGCCCCAAATGGACATTTTTGGTTTAAAAAACCATACAACATCAGTTTCAGTAGTAAGATAATAGCATTTGAGATGCGACAAGCGACAATTGCTTGACCTGCCAGTAGAGCGGCCTATAACAAGCAGTCATACAACGGTTACCTCGTCCTGAGACCGTAGCTTGAGGAAAGGAAACCAAGAAGAAATGTAACACGGCAGTCGATGCACGAGAGCCCGCGCTCATTAGAGGGCCGCCCCGCGGAACAATCGTCGATCGTTCGCCGAATAAAACAAAAGACCATCGCTGTTGTTGCCGTGGGAAGGGGTTAGGGGGAGAGGAGGCCTGAGAGCAACAGGGCGACCTTGAGCTGCCACCGCCGACTCGAAATGTCTTCATCAGCCGCCAGGGTACGTCCACTGTTGAGTATATCTGAGCACGAGAAGACGTGATGCAGTCGAAGACACCCAGCGGCGTAACATTATCCACAGCTTGTTCGGACTGAGACGTCATTAAAAGGTAGAATTTTTTTAAACAACTTTATTAATTCAATATAATAACCAATAACAACATCTTTTTAATTTCCAATCAGTGCTTTAACAGCCCCGGCCTCCATACTTAAATGACCTATAAATTAACAGTGTTGTTGACTAGTTGGTAGTAATACTAACATTCTTAGTTATTTTGAAATAAGAGTTTCTTATGAATCAATATTCAGGTAGTTATTACATTTTTTAACGAAAAATGGATAAGGATTGGTTAATCTAACATCACGGCTTTAATTATTACAACATAGTTGCAAGCTGCCCATGATTATCGAGACATATGTTAGTTCTGCCCTGGGCTAGATATATTTGTATGTCTTGTATCGGAATTATGAATATCAGTAATAGCTTCAAAATTTGTATACGATTTTCGACCTTATTATATATATTTTATATGTACGTGTTTACATTGTTTAAGTTATAATATGCTCTCCAGTTTAGGGACATTTAATTTCTGGTATAAATTTTTAGTCGGTGTGATAGTTTCATAGTTATATAAAATCTTTAAAAACGTTTTGGAAAATTTTAATTTGATTAACAGTTGTTTCTCCACGGGTTCCCCAAATAGGTAGTATATGTCGTAAAGGACTACATATTAGTTTTTTATGTTTGCTTTACAGATATGGCTTTGTATATTCTACTGCAAAACATCAAGAATTTCTAGAGGCCGAATATAAAATAAATAAATAATACAATATATAGCAAGTACCCAGAAAAACTTAAAAACTTGGAATATGTAAATTTCGCTTTATATTTTTTTATTATACGTTGTTGTATAACTTTTATTGAGTTTTTATTGCTTTTACATGCCGGTTGAATGTACGAATAGTTTGCTAAATTGCGCCACTTATGCGCTGCCTATATGTGAGCACTTCCTTACAAGAGTTTCCATATAATAATAAAACATGAGTTACAACAATTATTATTAAGCATTAATGATATACAGGGCTTATTATAATTCGACATATTCACCAAGGTAGAGCTAAAATGAAACAAAATTAGCTCAAAATATGTAAGGCCAAAAATGAATAGCTTTTAAGATTTTTTAATTTCAAGGGAGTTCAAATAATTTAAAAAATCAGGCATTTTTGTCTAAACAATGAAAAAGCTGCGTCAAAAAATCAATTTTTCTGGAGAGGGTATACATCATATAGATAGCGAAAATGATTCTAGGGGCTGAGGCACCTTAAGCTCTTTTGGTTATACAGGGTGTTTGGTAAACATGCAGCAAAAATTTAAAAATGATGCTTTGAACTATTTTAAGAATATTTTGTTCTTTGATGGTTTTTGAAAAACCACTCCATTTCAAAGATACAGGATGAAAAAAATTGCGACATCTACATTTTATTATCAAAAATCACATGGTAAGTTGCACAATCTACAATAAATGTTCAGAATGACTTCCACCAGCTGTGAAAAGAAGCAGGTAATCTTCTCATCCGTGATTGTCTTATTTTATACCCCAAAGTTTAAATGAAGAACAGTATGAATTTTTCTTACGAAATCAATTAAACAAAATACTGGATGATGTTCCCTTAGATATAAGAAATAATATAATATTTCGACAAGATGGGTGTCCAGACAGACCATTACGCGATCTCTGTACCACAGTGGCTGAATGAACAATACCCAAATCAATGGATAATAAGGGGATGACCGATGCCATCTTTTGCAAGAAGCCCAAGATTTTTATGCATGGGACCACATGAAGTCGTGGTGTACATAACCAAAGTTAATTCAGTGCAGGAATTTCTAGAACGAATTATTAATGCTGCAGAACAATTAAAAACCTCATTCAATTCAAGAGTGACGAACGAGAACGGAAGTAAGAAATGTGATTAGGGCCTGTATCCACAATCGAGGTTCTCGTATTGAACAGGATGTAAAAACTTACCAAAATAAATGCCGTGTATCCATAATTGAGTAACATGCGTAAAAACTTCAATAAAACATAGTATGTTGATTGCAAAAATTAGATGTAAAATCGATCACCATTTTATTTTTGAATACTGTGACATGTTTTGGTGTACAATATCTTTTTTCTCAAAGTATCGTATCTTTTCACCTATGTAGTAAAATTATTAGTGTAAGCCTATTAAACTAAAATAAGTGAAAATGTTACTGATTCTTCATTGTTTAGCTAGCAAGCTAATTTTGCTGCATTTTAGCTTTACTGTCACGCCCTGACAGGTAGAATACGTAGAATTACATTAAGCCCTGTATAATGCAATGGTCAACGGTGCCGTTTTTGTCTAATGGCGCTGGATTGAGACGTTTTAGTTTATTTTTTTGAATTTTATTTTGCGTTATGGTGCATAACGTTATAGTATCCATAAAATCTAAACAAACATATATAAAAAATGGTTAAATGTTATGTTGGTTAACAGAGTTCCACTAATAAGTGGCTGAACCAGTGTTGCCGGGTCAAAATTCAAAAATTCACTAGATGAAGTTTAAAAAAAATCAGACTATCACTAGGTTTCGATTTGCTTTTCTGCCTCTGCTGTTGGTGGGGGGAGGTATTTATAATGATAATGTCAAAACACATATATATTTAGTAACATAACCTTATAATTAGTATATATGTAAAAATCAACTTAAATTCTAGAGATTTTCATTAAAATGCAGACCTCCAAACGATAAAAAGTTTCAACAGAGGCATAAACTTGGCATTGGATTTACAATTTTTGTTATGGGTGCTAAAATAGTCCGCTGAATACATCATGATTAGCCATAAAATTGATTGGTCAACCAAAATTTCGATATAGGGTCTCATAATTGTATATATTTTAAACGAAAAACTCAAGTTTTAAATTAAAATGGATTCATCTGAAAAAATTGCTGTTAATCAAGCAAACATGCATGCCATGTTATAAGATCAAGATATTAAAAGTGACAAAATGTGTGACGCAAAATGTTAGCGTGAAAAAAATCATTAGAATATGACGTCTTAATAAAAGTTTCCACTTAATCACTAAATTACTGAGAAATCGCTAGTCTAGTGAAATCTCACTAGACCTGGCATCACTGAACTAATTTATGTAAAATCTCTTTGATATCAAGCTATCAACATTTTATTTCAACATATTTAAATATCTCCAACTAACATATTACAAAATTTTCAAGGTAAATGTTAAAATAATAAAAAAATGTTTGTGTTCTCACAAACCCTGAACGCATTAAAAAAAGATGACGATCATCAAGTCCATAGGTACTAAGTATTATACCAAAATCGAAAATGTTTGCTATAACAATTCTTCCCTCACGTATAATGAAAGTAGTGAACAAATAAATTGTTTGTTATAATTCAATGCTAAAGCCACAGCTAAAGCGTTGAACACTCAAAGCCGTCTTTTCTGTTTGTCGGTCGTTTTGGTCTGGTAACTCCAAGCAGTAGACAGAAAGGAGAACAAGATAAGAAAAATGGTATGCAAATAACATGGACTGCGAATATTATTTACGTTTCCCTCGAACTTTTCCTCTATGTCTTATTCATATTGCCCCCAACGGGAATGTTATTCTCCATTGACCCGCTCGTGGTCGTGCTGTGAAGATGGGCACCACCGGAACCATTTCGAGTCACGGTGCAGCAGATCAGCCGATACGTTATGTAAGATGAAAATATAGCTTTAGGAGATTAGTGTTTGGTTTTTGGTTTCACAAAAAAATTCCTTCGGTAGCATTAAAAGTCGCCGAATAGAGAGGCGGCCCAATGATCTGCTTTTCGACTTTTTATGGATAGACTGGTTGGTCTATATTGGTTATCAGATATTTTGTGTTTCGATAATTTCTTGATGATTTTTTTTTATATTTCTTAAGTCGGTGCCACACATGCGGTGTTTGGGAAACAACGCCCAATGAATATTTGCCCTTCGGCAAACATCTACTACTGTGGCTGCAAGAGTTAATGCAAATGTTCGGTATTTGCCAAACACCAAATATTTCCCGTCGACTGTCGGTACCTAAATAGTCGCAAATCAAAGCGCACGAATAATTTACCTCTCCTCTCGTAACTAAGTATTGGCAACTACGCTATTTGGCGAACCCGTTTGACAAAATGCAAATGTTTGATATTCGGCAAATATCGCATATGTGGCGCCGGCTTTAGTGGATACATAATATACATGACAAATACTAATTTTTATAGCGCCCCTCTTCACACTGCTGACGGCATTCCTCTTCAATATATGACATCCTCATTGTTTATTAACGCCAACGACTTCTATTACACCACAAGAAGAGCGCGGATATCGTTGTCCAGAATGGCAAACATTTTTAAGGCCCAGTCAAACAGAGGGCGTTCTACAGGGTGGGCCAATAGTGCGTGGACGGAGGATTGTGGGCTTACTAAAAAATATTTCAAAAATCGGTAACTTGACTTGACCAAGGAATCCAAATATGCAATAATATATAGGAGGTTCCATTCAAAAAAATGTAGGTTTGATATGAATCACCCTGTATAAACGTCAAAATTTAAGTGAAAATATTTGTATACTATAGCCCTCAAGGGTCCCTACCATGATCAAGTGACAGGTTTTTGAAATATTTTTTAGTAAGCCCACAATCCTCCGTCCACGCACTATTGGCCCACCCTGTATAACGCTGCGTTACGGCGTTCTCTAATTCCAACAAACTAGCATACTTGTTATGGACTCTTATATACAAATATTCGCAGAGAATGTAACTGAACTTCTTCATCCTATATTTCCACTTTATATCAAATTATCGCTTAAACAAGCATCTATAATAGTAGGGATCTTGCTTTTTGTCACTTGATCATGGTAGGGACCCTTGAGGGCTATAGTATACAAATATTTTCACTTAAATTTTGACGTTTATACAGGGTGATTCATATCAAACCTACATTTTTTTGAATGGAACCTCCTATATATTATTGCATATTTGGATTCCTTGGTCAAGTCAAGTTACCGATTTTTGAAATATTTTTTAGTAAGCCCACAATCCTCCGTCCACGCACTATTGGCCCACCCTGTATAACGCTGCGTTACGGCGTTCTCTAACGCCGTGTTACCGCATTCCGTTGTTTGTACCAAATAGGCCAGTTTGATGGGTTGAGCAAAAGCGTTACGCGAATGTTTGTCAAAATGTCAAGTGATTCAAACATTGAACTCAAGGCCCGGTCAAACAGAGGGCATTCTACAACGCGGCGTTACGGCGTTCTCCAACGCCGCGTTGCAGCGTTCCGTTGTATTGTTAGAGAACGCCGTAACGCCGCGTTCTATGTATAACGCCCTCTGTTTGACCGAGCCTTTGGTCAGCCTCCCGCAAAGGCAAAGCCTATGGCGCTGTAGAAGCGCTGCGAGAGGATAAACATCGGTGCACGTTAGATTTAAAACGCTGCAGGTTGTAGGGTGTCCTACGACGATTAAGACAGGCAGTATATAGGAACGGGGCAGTAGTGGAAAATTATAATTTTGGGGATGTAAATTAGAGCAAATATTGTGTCTTTTCCTGTCATTATGTTACCCAATGAGGTATTTGTTTTTGGTCAGGTGATGTCCGATTCAAAATTATTAATGAGACACCCTGTATATTTGTGCCTTTCTGTGCTCCTCCCGACAAGACAATTCCAACAAACTAGCATACTTGTTATGGACTCTTATATACAAATATTCGCAGAGAATGTAACTGAACTTCTTCATCCTATATTTCCACTTTATATCAAATTATCGCTTAAACAAGCATCTATAATAGTAGGGATCTTGCTTTTTTGCTTAAAAGCGCACAAGTGAGGGTTATTTTTTTAAATCTTTTGGTTATCAAGTATCACATAACCTAACACGTACACAAAACAAACGGGATGGATCGTATCACGCATCAGCGCCACAATCGGAGGGGGGGGGGGGGGGTATAGCTAGCGCGGACTAGGACATCACAACTTTGGTGACCAATCCTGACGCGTTCATCATAACCATGTGAGGTTTAAAATTTTATCAATTTTTAATTGTTTATAATTAATTGAAAAAACAATAATTTTTAGGTTTTTGGCACTTTCAAAGGATCTCGATACCATTACCGGTTGGGGGCTCAAGAATATGGTAAAATTGAATGCTTTCAAGACCCAGTATTGTACGCTATCAAACAAGAAGTGCCAAAGCTAACACCAGGTTCTAATGAACAACCGGGCTCTGCCAAGGAGTCACTCATTCAAGCTGTTAGGAGTCAACATTACAGCAAATCTGATCTGGCACGAACACGTTGCGTCAATTGCAACAGTTGCTGGTAAAAAGCTTGGGTACCTATTTAGAGCCAGAAACTACTTCTCACCATGTAACCTCCTCAGGTTATATAAAGCCCAGATAAGACCTGACCTGGAGTATTGCTCTCATGTCTGGGGAGCTGCTGCCCCTACTACCCTGTCTATACTAGATGCCGTCCAGAGAGGGGTAATTCGACTAATTGGAGACGCGGCCTTAACGCGCCACCTCCAGCTACTTTCTCACCGGCGTGTTTTTGGTGACCTCTCACTCTTCTACCGATATTCAAACGGAATCTGCTCCTCTGAGCTATCCTCTATTGTTCCACCGCTCCTATCAGATGTACCCGCGCGATCGCTGCATCTCATCCTAAGGCGGTCATTCTACATATATTAAGGATTAAGAACCGAGCGGTACAAGCGCATATTTATTCCCAGGGTGTCCAAGGCTTGGAATGGACTGCCAGGAGATGTATTTATTTTGCCTGCGGATATTGGCCCATTCAAATCCCGCGTTATCAAACTTCCCCTAACAAAACCCTTTCACAGCAGCCGCGGTACTCTGGTATTTAGGCTCTGCGTACGCGGTCTGCTCAGTTATATAAAAATAAATAAATATCAAATTTATTAATAATACATTTTCAAAATACATAAAAAATCAGTAATATATTTTTTCAAAATCCCAATGGATGTGTGGGGCAACACGTCACTTGGATTTGGATTTACCAAACTAAGCAGAACTTGAAACAAAACCGTAGCAGGCAGGAATCGGTCCTAAAAGTGCGCTATTTTTATTCTCATTCTGTAGGCCTATCGGCTTTCCTCGAGTAAGGCGAGGGTTCTCTTTCTTGTACCAAATAAAACTAAAAGTGCCTCATAAATTCTGAAAACTTCAGTTATCAGTTGTTTATCGCGTATCCTGGGTTTGTTATGTGTGGTCCACATAGTAAATCGAATATAATCTAGTCGCTCAATTCGTGTTGCATTATCTTCTTTGCTCATAAAATGATGTCCCTTTGGTTTAATTTCACGCACTACCGACTTACCTAATGTCATAATTAGCCGTATAATACCAAAACACTGCGTTCTTTATCTTTGCATATCTGATGATGTTATTTGCATTTAACTATTATCCGCTGTTATAGCATTTCATAAAAGAATCGAGACTGACGGTTATGTCAAAATGACTGATAAATGCAACTACTCAATACATATACCGCAAAATGAGAACAGTTTTGAGTTAGTATGCTTTTTAGATGTTTTATGACGTCTAAATCACAAAAGTCGCGACGTGTCACTTGTTATCTGCCTGATCCCTGTATAACACGGAAAATATTGATGCACTTTTGACGAGGATTTCAAGAAGTGTTACTATTACGCCAAGGAACAAACTTATTTATAAATTTCGCAAAATTTATTCAGTGGCGGAGGACTTGCAATCAAGAAAGGGGTATTCGTGTCTGGAAATAAATAATTGAGGTAACGTCAACGAAATTTCAATTGTAGGTTGCCGAGAAATAGTAAAATATAATAAGAAAAATCAAAAATCCTCCATCATCGTTTTTGCAGCGTTACTCCTAAAAAATGTTAAGGACTTTCTAGTGGTATCAGCGCCATGGAAAACTAGCTCACATGTATCAAAAGAGAACTGAACAATTTTTAGTTATCAGTAGTTGTGGGCTATTTGATGCATAATTATAAGTAGTTAGATAATATAATTATATGACACTTCGAACTTCTAACCTAATTGACAGAAAATTTTGGCTTGCTTTCAATGTACGTATAACTCTGCACAAAATTTGTATTCTATTGGATTTGTTTGAGGTGAGATAATTTTCTTTAGAGCTTAGTTACCTTTTTTTGGTATGTGATGTAAAAAGAGATCACAACACTGCACATACCCTCGATCGGAACTCTTTTTGTCTTTAATATACTTACAAATTTTCAACGCACATCCAAAAGTAATTTATTAAACGTCATGTCTGACAATATTTTTTCAAAATTCTTAATTAGGATTGCATTGATAAATGTACCCAGCATATTCCATCTCGGACCGACAGTGCCTGGAAAGTAATATTTACTCCTCAGTTCAACGGAAAAAATTAATAATGGACTTGATGCTACTTGTGGCGCTGAGAAAGGTCAAATTCAGGATCATGAGATATAATGTTTTGCCGTTGCAGAGGAGTAGTAATTACCATTCTATATCTCTGTCTCAAGTATAGCAGCTTTCTGGTAAGAACAGTAAGTTATTATTGCGGAAAAGGCACTTTACACGTTTTTGATGCGAAATCACGTTTCTAATTATTATATATACATATATATGTATTACCCACTTATAACCTCAAAAATGAAAAAAAACCACGAATCCCTTAAACGTCCAAAGAGAAAATTTCGAGGTTGATACTTACCTGCTTTTTGCTAACTACTGATGCAACATCAATACACCGATTTTCGGAAACTAAATTTTTCCCACCCCTGCAGCGATAGTAAGACCAAGTCAAAAAAATTTTTCCTATCAAGATAGTAGTTTGCCGCTTTGCGGTAGAATTATGAATAATATATATCAGCAACATTTTAACAGGATAGGACTGATAATTATAGGATATTATCAATGTCGCCCTTAATCAGAACATCACTAACTGCCTTTTTATGAATACATTGAATTTTGGAGTTCCTCCAATATCCTAACTCGACTTCAATTACAATCCTCTCAAACAAACCAGAAATATCCAGGAACTACCAAAACAAAAGCAAAGTCCTTACGGGTACTGGTAGTGACACATCTTTGTATAGTTTTAGTACTTGCACTGGTCGCGTTCATCACATAGTAGCACTACTGTAGGGATCACTCATTTTTAGACGAACTCCATGATCAGTGTGGAGCGGTACCGGAACGGACGCTATTTTTTCCATCATAACAGAAATTTGATCTGCTACCGATCATCGATCCATAAAATGTCATTATGCCATTTTTGCAATAAAGCGAATCGAACTAAAATTAACATCTATGACAAGCATCTTAAATCCCGTTCTTCAGAACCTGATTTGACAGGTAATAGCTACATAATTATTCAATACTGTAGTGCTACTTTCTAATTATCGCGACCAATACTAGGTTAAACCGCATAGCGCAATTCACTTCAAATTTCTTTTACATTTGAATAAAGTTAACAGATATTGCGTTGACAGGAACGGAACTCGAAGATGTATGAGAAGTAAAATTTCTCTCTTATTTAGGTCAAGAGAAGCTCCTCAAACAGCCCACTTTCCATCACCCCAATTTCATTCCTCTAAAAAAATCTAATATACATCCAGGAGATCCAGACACCCCTAAGAGAGTTCTGGTTTGCAGGTTTTGTGCTGATTACTTCGGTGCAAATGCCGAAATTTTCATTAGTATTACCAGCTATGCAAACACAGGAAAATTCACTCTAAATGTTATCTGAATATGAGCAGTGATTACTGAGATTACGCTGTATCGTAAATGGTGACAGACCGAGAAATAGAAAGATCAATGGAAATTAGTGACATATACTTTCATGATGTGAGTATCATGAAATGCACAAAAAAATTATATCAAAAATCTATCGCAATAGCCACGTCAGCTAAAGTGTCAGAAGCAAAATTATCATTGATACAATAAAGCTAACATCTAAGAAGACGTCTTATTTAGAAGCATGTTACTCAGTATATTTTCATGTCCACCGTACGGTGGTTTCTAAATAATACCTGCAACCTGCAGCCTGTGATATAAGATGTAACTTCTTGAAAATGCATGTTATCGTCAATGATTTGTTATAAAATATGCAGATGTATGTATTAGCACATTAATAAAAACATGAGTATGTAAATTAGTTGACTGTCTTAAGATGTGCATACGAATTTAATAAGAATTTTTACTACCGATTTTATGCAGGCATATAATCTCCATTACCCGTCTGAGGAAACGAGATAGATGTTGAACATAAAGATGTCTGCATATGATTATTCTGTTGTAGGATTATAATACACCTACAACAGTCGTTAAAATATGAATTACCATGTATGTGCAGCTACTGCTTTTATTTCACATTTTATGTACACCGGTTTTGCTTTTTAATATTGTGATAAATACGTTAATTTGAGATTTTCGTTACGTCCCACAACAACGATATTGTAATCGTGAAAGAATCTTGCGTCCTCAAGACGTTTTGTGAAACCTATCATAAGAAAATGGTGTCAAGTGGCTTCACTCAGAATTTCCAACACATTTTCGGTATAGTAACAAAAATGTTGGAGTTATGAATGTTCCCATCTTCCCCGCCATCCAAATCTCAAACGCATACTTGCGATTGTTGTACACGCCTGCAAACGTTGCCTTGATGTACGTCGACACTTCTAAATTATTATTAGTACGTTCTGGAACTGCATCAGCCAGTCAAAGGCAAGGCGCCGAAAAGGTAAATAAGTGTGCAAGTATACTTTTAAATAAGGCACTGATTTCATTTATATAGAGCAGAATTATGTCTTACGCCAAATCTGCGAAATTGCCAAGTACACGTATTAGGCAAAATTTTGTTTGATCCGTGGAATCTGCAACATATTCCCTGAAAACGAGCAAAGTGTTCCGCGTTGTCGATTACATGTATGTAAGTTGTTTCACGAATGGGGCAAACTGAATATAATATACCTAGGTTGTGTTATTATGAAGTTAATATTGTATGTTGTTTTAGTCAAAAGGTGATTGCGTTATTTTAGTTCATTACAAGTGCATAAGTTAAAAATAGAATCAATTGCGGACAGTAGCGTGCCAAGGTCTTCGGGGGCCCCCCGCAATTTTTTTCACGGGGCCCCCCTCTATATAAAAAAATTATATTTCAAATCGATTTATAGATAGAAAAAAAATTGTGTGACCTCAACTTTATATTTATTTCTTTCGAGTTTTTGAAGAATAATAATTCATAGACCTTAGGTACAATATAATTACATCGATAATCACATTAATGTAACAAACTCCATCTATATTATATGGCCACTATGAGTTTTAGGTTTAGAAAACTACAGAATTTGAGATGTAACTATATTTAATGAACACACAACACAAAACTATAACAAAATCAAAAATAAACAAATAATACACCTTAACTCCAAGAATTGTATTATAATGGTTTGACTTGCATTTCATTTAAAGAAAAAAAACTATTTTTTTGTATGTAAAGCAACAAATGTATCAAGTATTTGGTCTATTTGGTATAAGTCTATGCCTTCTGCCCATTCATTTTCTATTGAAATTAATGCCAAAGAAGTTAGGCGCGATTCATCCATTCTCGATCTTGCAAAACTTTTTAATAGTTTTAGTTTTGAAAATGATCGTTCTGCTTGAGCCCAACGTGAGCACCAAGGCATCGGCATCGACTGTCAAGGATTCCCAGAAATAACTTGTCGGCACCAACGAATTCGAATAGGTTGGAAGAAGTAAACAATCCAAAGTAGTTATTCAGCGGCAGCTTGATGATGGTATTTATAGCATACTAACCGCTGATAAACCCGTATACCCTTTGTTCCTACACCCTCTTCGAGATAGCGGGAAAAGAAGAAAAGAGAAAAATAATGGCATGAATAGTGGTATAATATAAATAGCAACCTTGTTTTGGTTGATCATTTCGGGCTTCTTGATATAGTTTTGAGTAAATTTTGGATTTTAACAGTGCAAAAGTTAAAAGCAAGCAAGCATCGTTCTTGTGAACACAGTAAATAATAACAACGGGGTCTTGGGAAGACACACATGCCTGTTAGAGCATTTTTCTATAACCTATTCGAATTCGTTGGCACAGATACGCGTCGCGTCAGTGTAATGTTGCTCACTTATTCTTGCCGTTTTGAATTCTACGTTCGACTTCAGGTTGTCGTGTTGTCAAATTTTGCCTTAAAATAAGTCTTGAAACGGCAAAATATGGCAAAATATAAGTATTTAATTTGATTTTGGAAAATTATGATTCCATCGCTATTAAATTAAGTATATATATGTACTATAGTTATTACTATGTACAAAGCTTGCTCGAGATAGTCGAAGTCGAGGCTGAGCGGGGGCCCCCTGGATGCCCGGGGCCCACCCGCACCGCGGGCCCTTTCGGCACGCCACTGATTGCGGATACAAAAGAGAGAAAACAAGGATATAGGACATTTATAGATAATAAGATATGAAATTCCATGGAATATATTATTTACATGTAAAGACACACATATCGTGCAATTTTATACTGTAAAGTTACAAATCTATTCATGTACTTTTACAGGTAAATAATTTTTTTCGAACATGAAAAACGATTAAAGGGTCTAATGCAAGAAGTCACATTTTGGTCAATTATAGACTATCTATCAGTGCCATCTATGCGAACTCTTTGTAAGCTTTCTGGTAGTATATCTAAAATTGTTGTAAGATGTACCTGAGTGATTATATGAACATCTGAGTTTTTAAAAATAGTTCTCAGTTCAGTGCAACATGTGCTTATGTCCAGCCAAATATTAGATAAAATACATCCAATGAAAGATTAGCCTAAGAACACAGTCTGTTATGAAAGACCACTTCAACGCAAAAATTCCCTTAGTCCACTAGCATATTGTTTATGCTTAGTTTGTGGTCTACCATCCGTTTTTCCATTCACTGATAGAAGCGTGCTCCTAGTGATTACTAATACATTACTTATCGTGTATAAATACAAAAAATACCGGTGCTTTTCTGGAAAACTGCTTTATAAATTCAGGTCTCATGCAGTTTAATCTGTAATATCACACACTTTAACAAGGAGTATCGTGAACTACAATTGTTTTCATGCAATATATTTCATGTTTCTGCAAATAAGAGAACTTTTACATCTTAAAAGTACCTATAAGGTAATTCCAATTACATATCGAAGCTTTCTTGTCCAACAGAGATTTCGCTGTGAAGGTTGGTAGCAGCCTATATTCTAAAAGACCTGTTGTTAGTGGTGTGCCACAGGGCTCCGTCCTCGGACCGATTTTGTTTATCCTGTACTCCTGTGATCTACCCAGCCTCATCAAATCAAATTACTCCCCTTTTGCTGATGACACCAACATATTTGATAACCCGCTAACTAGTGCGTGTTTGTTGCAACAAGACCTAGACGAAATTGGAAACTAGTCAAGGAAATGGAAACTACCCTTGAATATATTCAAGTGCCAAAGTTTACGGAATACATTTAAGTTGGATCACTCCGCAAAAATATCAAAACGGCCTGCCCCTTGCTCCGTCTCCCCGGTACACTGGTAGCAGTGTACCGACCTCAGCCGTGAGATACGGGGCGGCGCAAAGTAGGGGTTGAACGTGTTTAACGCAAAGTTCTATACAGTGTCTCAAAAATATCGGATTTTGTTATCTCGGATTTGTTTGCAGGAAACGGCTAATCTTTTTAGAAGTTTGAGAGTAATCAATTTCGCAAGAAAAGATATTACCAATCAATTTAAATTTATTAACGGACGGAGAATGACAATCAGATCCATCCTTATTTTGTAATAAACCTTGAAATGTAAGGGATATAAATACAGGGTATCCCACGACGATTAAGACAAGAAATCTGTCGGAACTGGGCAGTAGTAGAGAATTATAATTTTGGGCATGTAAATTAGAGCAGATGTTGTGTCTTTTTTTTGTCATTGTACTACCCGATGAGGTATTTGTTTTTGGTCACGTGACATTCGATTCAAAATTACTAATGGAACACCCTGTACATTTGTGCCTGTGTTCCTCCCGATAAAACAATTCCAACAAACTAGCACACTTGGGGTCTAAACTGATTAGTTCAAGAGCTACAGGTACTAAAAGGATTGTATCACGCTAAAAGAGTATAGTGAGACAAAATATTCATACGGTGGTCTTACCATACCACCCAGGGACACTGTAAATTATATTTTAGAGCTCGAAAATATTTTTATTGATAAATTTAACCATTTAGTTTCTACAGTAGCAATTGGACAGTGAAAATCAAAGTGTCAAAAATAATTTATTCACATCCATGTAAAGCATTTCCACATGATTATCTTTTAAAATTGTACATCATACGAGTTCGTATATACTATACCATAAAATTTATAAACTGTGATCTCAAAAGTAAGCCAAATAAACAAAACATTAAGGTAAAAATAGTACAGCACCTCTGAACCATCAGTTTTTACTTATCTACGAAATAGCTACAATATGTGAAATAATTTGAGATCTTTAGCAATATTTTTACTAGGCTTTATTTTTTATATGAATTTATGTAACTCAGTGCATTAGCAAAATAAGCGTTATATTTGTATTTGTATGTCTAAATCGGCCGTCAATACATAGTTTTTCAATGACCCTCGTATATACGTACAACCCAGGCGTTAGCAAGTCCCCGCTAAAAGACCCTCGCAAAAACCAACGCAAAAACTAACTGGGCGCGTGCGGCCGCGGCATCGCTTTCATGTGAGTTCTTCAAAGTGCCGACGGAGAGTGATCCAACTTATATGTATTCCGTAAACTTTGCAAGTGCTGTGTTCCCCACATCGGTAAGAATAACCCGATGTTGGACTATACTCTTTTAAATGAAACAATCCCTACTGTAAGCAGCCATTGCGATCTTGGAGTAATCGTCAACACCTGTCTTACCTTGTCTGATCATATTAACGTGCTGTGCTCGAGGACCAAAAGGTTTATCTATCTTCGAGAAGTCATTCAAGGGTTGTGATAGCTCAACGTGCTGCCTTCTCATAAAACCTATGTAAGACCCCTGATGGAGTTTACTGGGCCGGTATGGTGTCCTATACTTGTTCGTTACCAAGAAGTATTGGAATCAATGCAACGGAAAAACACGCGTATTCCCTATGGCACGGTGCGACCTGATTACATGGAGCGGCTTAGGATCTTTGGTCTCACTCCTTTTTGTGATCGTCGTCTTCGGGGTGACCTAATAATCACGTATCGTGCGCGTCATAACATTTTCGGAGTTGATCTGTCAAAGCTATTTCAACGAAGTACCAGCAATCTTCGAGGGCACCAATTCAAATTGAAGAAAGAAGCCTTCAGGACAACAATACGGCAGCATTTTCTTCCCAACAGAATTTTTGACCGTTGGAATAGTTTACACTTCTGTACTCTTATTTTATGTTCTCCTCTTGTTCGGAGTTTATAGCCTTCAAGCTCAACCCTTATATGTTAATTAATAATAATAATATCAAAGTTACATGTTTTGTTCGTTAAAATTTCCAATGTCCTTACGGATACTGTGAAAAGTATATTTATACGGTATTATTCCACTTATTTTTCTCTGTGTTACGCGAGCCTCTAAATTGTATAAACGTGGGCTGCTGGTATGTGTATATATTGCGGTTCTGGTGTGTATTTTGCTTTTATCTAAAAAGAATTGTAGTCGATTTAGGGGATCGAAGCTTATACAGTCTGATTGGGCATTTGTTCTACTAACGATATCATCTCCTGTTAAAATATTACATGTGCTCTGCTATGTTAAGATAACAAATATCGATGGCATCATAAAGCGCCATCCAGATTGAATCATTGATATTTTCTACCCATCACTGTACGCTCACAACAATCCTGTTAAGTCGTGATGGAGTAATCCACATCGAATGCCGCCCGGAAAATAAGATGAGATCGCCACAATCGTTCCTTTTCACTTAACCAGTCCAATTTGCGCGATCTGCCCGACAGATTACATTCAGGATATTAAAACAAATGACGGACAACGAGTTTGTACAGTTATCCTTTAATAAAGTCCGTAGACACAAGGATGACGATGAAATAGTTGTTTCTAGTTGTACGGTGGTTAACGTAGAAGGAAGCAAGAAAATGGTTGTATGGCTTATATGCACAAAGTAATATTGTTAATCGCATACCGAAGATTCCCAGCCACAACATTATCTCATACTAAAACAGTCTCCTCCTATTATCTTCTTCTGCTCTACCCACTTGTTTTCTTTCTTATCTACCTTTTACTTTCCACACCGTGAATGTCTAGGTAATAGAGAAAATTTTTGTTCTTTTGGATGACTATCTGTCATTTACGTTGGTTTGTCTGTCTGTTGCTATTATTTTAACAATTCTAAATTCAGCAACCGCTCCACCGATTTTGATAATATTAAGGTGCGACTATAGGAGGCAATTAGGCTATAATTTTAATTATCAGTATCAGTAATTAACAAAAAACTAATCGTTAAAAACGTCGTTTTGATGTGTTTATGTGTTACTAAACATTATCCAGAAACCAGAAGTAGTTAGCATACCTATGATTTTGGCAATTATGCACAGTTTTTGCGTTTTTCAGACATATTTCACAAGTTTCATAAAACAATATTTCAGTTCAAAGAATTTGAAAACTAGATTTAGCACATTGAAATGTACACTTGATCAGAGATAGGTACTAAAAATGGAGTCAAGCTGATTAACTCAGTACTTTCCAATCATAATGGTGATACCATTTTATTATCTTCCCATTGCATGAAGCTATAGTCTGAGATCACTTTCCGAATTCCTAAAAGTGACCTTTCCTGAAGTAATCTGTGATTCTATGACCTCAAAACATCCAGTGCTATACTCTTCATTCAAGGTGCAGATTTACAGCAAAAATTTCAAGAATGCCATGGATCCAAAGGTATGGCCCTCCGGAGCGTGTGTGAATCGTTTTTTAGAGCTAAGGAAGAAGACGATAACCAATTAAGATTCAACCCGAAGATATTGTTGCTCAATATACAATGCATGAACTCTTGTAAGCTAAATAACTTGTGTGTAGATATTAAGAATTTTGATTTTGAGTTTATATGTTTCACTGAAACGTGGTGCACGCAGGATTCGTTATCTGCTCTTCACCTTGATAATTATGTTTTAGCAAGTAGTTATTGCCGCACAGTAACCAAGGGTGGCGGAGTAGCAATTTATGCATCGACCAACGGTAACTTCAAAAAAATGGCCTTAGATGAGTTTTGCACTGAAAAGGAATTTGAAGTATGTGGAGTCAGCTTCCATTCCCCAATATTGGGTAAGGCTTTCATTTTATGTTGCTACAGGTCGCCAAGTTCGAATCAAAATACATTCATTAATAAACTGATTTCTGTTATATCTTCATTTTATAAACCAGGGGCCATAGTTTTCCTAACAGGCGATTTAAATATTGACTCCAGTAATGATAGTCAGGAATTTAAAAATTTATGTAGGGCATTAGCAATATTTGATCTCACACCCAGGATTGCCTGGCCTACTAGAGTAACCGTTAGTACCGCATCAGTAATTGATCACATTTTCAGTAACTGTACTCCAAAAGCCACATCTATGGTCATTGATAATGAAATTTCAGACCACCGTATAGTCCTATTTGATTATAGCGACTCCAACCCCATTAAAACCAGCAATACCCATAGCTTCAGAAGATCTTTCAATGCAAACTCTATCAAATCCTTCATGGACGAAATCGCCAACGAAAATTGGTCTGATCTATACAAAATAGTTAACACTGATAAAGCTTATTCCACATTTGAGGGTATGTTCTTATATCACTTTTCTAAGCATTTTGCTAAGAAAAAATACTACTGCTGTCCAAATAAAAATAAACCATGGATTACAGACGATGTTATCCGTTCCAGTTCCAACTTGAAGGACATTTATTGCTTAAAAATGTCTTACCCTGATTTCATAGACCTGTATAAAAGCGAGAAAACTAAGCACCGAAAATTAGTCACAACTACGAAAAAGTACTTCTACCAAAATAAAATAGCTCACTCAGATAACCCTGTAAAATCAGCCTGGCAAACAATTAAGGAATTATCAAATAAAAATATAGCAAAACATGTACAGTCCATTACCAATGGTAACACACAAGTATCAGATCCCAAAGAAATAGCTAGAATTTTCAATGAGCACTTCTGCACCATTCCAATTACTCTGTCTCAATATGTCAAACAACAACCCTCACACCAACCGATTATACCTACTGCATCCGACCTCACGCGCGATTCAATATTTCTTTTTCCTTACTCTAGTAATGAGTTATATACGTTATTAAACAAAAAGTTAAAAAACAAATCTTCTGCTGGCTACGACGAAGTGCCATTGTTTTTAATCAAGATAGTTCTGCATTTAATCATTGAACCTCTAGTCTATTTAGTAAATTTATCCTTTCTCAATAGTACATTTCCAAGCAATTTAAAAACTGGCAAGGTGATACCGATATATAAAAAAGGAGATAGACAAGATATCGACAATTACAGACCGATTACAATGCCATCTGGTTTCGCAAAAATATTTGAATACGCTTTTTTGCACAGAATGCTAGAATTTGCGGATAAACACAATGTGCTCTCAGAAAACCAACATGGATTCTTAAGAGGTAGATCCACTGCAACAGCAGTACATTCATATTGTGAGATGCTTATTCAGTATATAGAAAAAGGGGAATGTCCAGTAGGTATCTTCTGCGATCTGAGTAAAGCATTTGACTGTGTCGATCCTCAAACGCTGCTGAGGAAGTTACCATATTACGGAATCAGGAGTAATGCTCTAAATTGGATAGAGTCCTTCATATGTAATCGTC
The DNA here is from genome assembly GCA_951848785.1 of Callosobruchus maculatus. Taxonomy (NCBI): domain Eukaryota; kingdom Metazoa; phylum Arthropoda; class Insecta; order Coleoptera; family Chrysomelidae; genus Callosobruchus; species Callosobruchus maculatus. The sequence continues at coordinate 3,788,182 of CATOUR010000058.1, forward strand.
AACAATTTGTGTGTATTAACAATGTCACTGCTTCTGATATGCTTTCTATTGACTTAGGGGTAGCACAAGGTTCTGTCCTTGGCCCATTCTTATTTATATTGTACCTCAATGACCTGGACAAACTGGATGTGCCGGCAATGTTTACCATGTATGCGGACGACACATCTATTATTATTTCGGATAGGAATGACACAATGTTGGAAAGCAAGTGTAACAATGCACTCTCAAAGGTGGATGCATGGTTCGTTCAAAATGGTCTTTTCCTAAATGCAAGTAAAACAGCGGTTATTCGTTTTCATAACAGGCAAAGAGACTGCCCGCCTGTAAGACTTGCCATTGGCAGTCAATCACTCAGTACAAACAATTTTGAAGAAACTAAATTTTTGGGCCTACACTTAGATGCCAATTTAAACTGGAAATCACATTGTGAATATTTAATTTCCAAAATTAATTCCATATCATATTTATTTAACAATATAAGAGATATCCTTACATCTGGCCAGATGCTGATGTTGTATTATGCTCAGGTGGAGAGCAGGTTACGATACGGAATATGTTTCTGGGGAAAGAGTGCGTCAGCTCAGGATGTATTTATTTCCCAGAAAAGATCAATTAGGTCTATGGCAGGTCTATCCAGGACAGAAACTTGTAGAACTTTGTTCGTAAAATTCAATATTTTAACAGTTCCTGCGTTGCTAATATTTGAGATGTGCCTTTATGTTTACAAAAATAGAAACAAATTCATTAGCGTGTGTGATGTTCATATGAAAGACACCAGGCAGAAGCATAATGTTTATGTTCCATACAGGAAATATGTTCTAGGGTACAATTCTCCAGATTGTTTAGGTTTAAGGATGTTCAATAATTTACCATGTAGTATAAGAGACTGTGGATATGAAAGTCTATTCAAGTCACGCTTAAAAAAGCTACTCGTACAAAAGTGCATATACAATGTGGATGATTTTTTTAAAGATTAGGCTCTAAGGTATTATTTGTCAATTACTTATCTGTGTATTCTCTTTTTCTTTCTGTCATTTTTTTTTGTGCTGTGACTATTCCTATACGATGTATTTCGTCTTTTGGAAAATAAATAGTATTATTATTATTATTATTATTATCTTCATGCAACCAAATCATCGCTCACCGCCCGCAAAAAAATATCCAACAAAAAAACTCACGTAAATAGTTTCCTGTATCTCTCTCCGTAGAAACTAGAACGGCATAATTTTTATTCTTCAAGCTTCAACTGGACCAAATGAAACGATCAGAAGCCTCCAAATCGCCTAAAAGCAAAAATTTACCTGTTTATATATTTTCAGTTTTTTATTATTGCTGTGCCGTCACTGACACGATTTCTGAAAATCATACGCGTTTTCCATCCTCGCCACGGTAAAAGTGTGTCGAAATTTCATTAAAATCAATTCCAGGTTTCACAACACAGAATGATCCAAACCAATACTCGTATGTATGCATTAGAAAATTCTAATACAAAAAAAATCAATTTTACAACTCCACTTTGGAGTGGTTTTGGGGATAAGGGGGACTTTTGCTAATTTCGAGGCTAGAAAAACGTCAACAGACAGACAGATGGGCCGACAAACAGACCGACGGAAATTAAGGTTGTGAATTTTCGTCATGTAGACATCATAAAACGCCCAAAGGGCATATTAATTCAAAATCGAAAGTTTTCGCGATCACAATACTCCCCTCACCTATCGACGTGGGAAGCAAGACGATTTTTTGCTATTTTCCTACCGGTGTGGAAAGTAAGATAATTTTTTGCTATTTTTCGCTATTTTTTATTCTCTAATTCAGATGAAGCATTTAAAAATTCATAGATCAGGTCAGTTAGTTCATTTTCTAGACTCGGGTCGGGTAGCAGTGTTATCGAAAAGTAATAAAAAGCGGGGAGTCACAAACTCCAGGTAAGTGATGGAGAAGAACGGTGGCAATAATCGGTTGCAGGATATCTCTGTACATTACACCTTTTTTTGCTAAGCAGCGTAATTTATGCTTGTTTATATAGCACAAATTATAATCTGAATATAAGCGTAATTCGTAGGGCAATGGACAATAAATTATCAACACAAAGAACGGAAACGTAATGGCCGGTTTCGGTGCAAAGCGTTTCATTTTATAGATTAATAAAACTGCAGCATAAAACCGGCAAGTATAATACTGTTTATTTTTGTAACAGGGTGGTCGTTTTGCTATGGTAGACTTTGTATCAAGAGAGTATAAAGACTGATACTTTGGATTCGTTTTTGAAACTTGATGACTAATAATTGTTAGTTATTCTACAGACTACATTGTAATTGTACATATTTCTAATATCAAATTGATCACACTGAACCTATACACCTGCCAATGAAGCTTGAGGAAAAGACCAATAGTATAAATTTGCTGGTCCAAATGAATGTTTTATATTGCGTTTAATAGGGCACTTGCTATGGTCATAAACTCGGATTAGGCGTCTGTTTAGAGAAAGAAAAAAACGTATTCAGATACTGTCTAGGGCAAAACTAAATTTTCATGCTGTTCAAATGAAGAAATTTGTAACTGAAAGTTACGGCCTTTTCAAATTATTTTTTCACGTCACTGAGAACGTCATAAGTATAGGAACATAATTGTAAGAAAAAAACTGCCAAAGCTGAAATGATAAAACTCCTGGGGGTTTTTGAACATGCAGAATTCAAAAATGCCGACAATGTTGCGAGATTTAGCACGTTTACGTTACACGTAATTTTGTTGTTTTATATGAAATGCTCTATTTATTTTTATTGCAATAAATTGCGCATGTCGTATTGCATTGCCCAAGATTTTTTACCAGAAGTTGATTTCCTATACTTATGACGTTTAGGAAGATTAGGACGATATCGACAATCGTAGCATAATTATTAAATTCATCACTCACCGCTTCTAGATATAATTGTCAACCTCAAGAAGTACAAGACAACAACTTGTTTGTCTTCCATTTTGATTTAGACCCTTTATCTAAGTTTAGACATGATGCCTAACTGGTATCACTGTAAGATGTGGGAGGCTGGAAAGTACTAAATCAATCAGCTTGCAATTTTTTAACTTGTAGGTAAACAATATATTGTTTCTAGCACCAGTAAATTATTATTACAGTCTTTGTTGTTTCCTTTGAGTAGGTACATCCACTTTTACATCATCTGCATATAAATACTCATATAAATAAACGAATACAGCGATTTCATACTCCGTGTGTATAATGTACAGAGCTAAATTAAGAAATTATCTTCGGCAGAAATTGCATGCTGCACGTAGATAGGCACTTGAACCGCGGACGTAACCTCAAACCTTTCGAATGCGAGAATTTAAATAATAACGAAACAGCCTCCATCCAACCTACCATTCATATTTCCTTTATGAGTGCTTTTAATAAAAGCACAATGCATTGTAATGATACCCCGGACACGTTCAAAAAGGATCGACCATTAATAAAGGCGAGCAACACAGACGTTCAGTTCAACTGAGGTGGTTTTACATTGTCCACGAAGCGATGTCGTATCCGTCTTCAGCAGGCACGCAGCCAGAGGGGAGCCCGGGGGACCGCCACCTCCCAACCCCAGAATTTAAAAAAAAAATAGGTTTACAATTAGAATTCACCAATGCTTGTCAGGGCGGTCCTGTGCTCTTAGTTGCAGTCATGTCGGTCGGTCGGTCGGTCTGTCAGGTCTGGTTGCCCCAGAGGCCAGCAAAGTCATGGAGAAGTATCGTTGGAGACATACCATGGGGAATTAGTAATTGTAGTCGATGTCCTGTTCTGCATAACCTGCAGGTTTCGCATGTTTTTGGCGAGGAAACACCAAGCCGCACACGCGTCGATAATTGCTCGTCTAATAATCATCTTGTGAAGTCGAATTCTCAAACTCAATTTTGAACATAGGGTCGAAGGCGATTTCGAATTTTGTTTTTAACGCTTCAGTCTGTTTCTGTCAAGTCATGCCCTTGTCGAGGGTAATTCCTAGGTACTTGGCAAAATTTCCCCATGGAATCCGAGCACCGTTCACTGAGACCTCTAACGGGGCACCACGATATTTTTGGTACAATATATGGCCTACGTTTTTGAATAATTATTTTATGGGCCATGTCGAAAAGGTATTGTTAATTTTGTTTCTAAATTTACTCCCTTCAAGAAAGGAATTTAAAGGTTTTATAAGGCAAAATGGGAAGCCCTTTTGAATTACCTTACACAGGAGGCCCTTTATGCCATACCTTGTCAAAAGCCATTGAAATATCCAGAATCAAGATGCCAGTTCTTTTGTCTTGGGTTATACGCTCCATCAGCCTGACTGCCTGCAACTCCGTGGTATGCTCAGGCCGAAACTCAAATTGAACGTCAGGAACCCTTTTCTTCAAGTTTACAAGGCGCAGACAGCAGACTAAATAATGGTACAATAATCCTGCGGAAAGGTCAAACACACCTTCTTTGGAAGCATAGTGGTATCAGCAACTTTCCACGCCTTTGGAAAATAATGAGATCTGAGAATTGCGTTAAATATTGCCACCGGATGTGCCAAACCCTTTGGCGAAAGTAACTTCAACCCTGAAGCTCTGCTGGTGTGCAGTGAAAAATCACTTGTAATTCCTCGGGAAAATAGACAATTTGAACTTGCTCATATTCACTATTACCTACCTACCTTGCAAACGGCGCTACCCACACTAATAATCTTATAAATTTAGTGATTTCTATATTTCTAAACTGCGGCTTTTAAGCTACAATTACTGGTTATGTGATTGGGAGAAACCGTATCAGTAAAATTCGGAAACGGTCGATATTATTGGTTTAATAATTAAATGAGTTACGAGAGTATCATTTTATTGATTCATATACTTCATTCTTTGCATCCGCGGTGGTTCTGGGCTTCATTTGAAACTTTCCATAAAGTGCTGAACTGTTTGTATAAGTAACTTAAAGAGGCATGTTACCGAGTCAAGTCCCTTGACTGTCATTCTTTGTCTTCTCACTACTCATTACCTTCCGTTGACTGCTAGTCGGTATATTACACATCTTTCTTATCTTTATATCGTCCTGTTTACTTAATGTTTTAATTAATCCTGTCCAAATTAAGAGATAAGTCGCATTCTATATATCATATATAAAAATACCGTTGCATTTAGCGGTATCTCAAAAAAAGTTAATTGACAGGCGCTGGTCACTAATTGGGCGCCCGTAAAAATTAGAACTGCTGCACGTACAATTAAAATGGCGGCCACAGGGCCGTAACCGTTGCTTAGGGAGCACGGATGATGGTTGCTCTTGCGGTTATGTTGAAATCATTGTAGAATTTAATGGGTAAATCCGTCATAAGGAAACATAACACTGTAACGTAGTCCAACAAATGGTGAGATGCCTCAAGCCAAATACGTAATTATACAATGCTCATTCTGTCCATCTTACAACTTGAAAGGTATACAATGCCTCCATTTATGGTGGCTCATCTAGAATGACCCAAATATTTTTAGTAGGTGGACTCATCTATATGTATACCTACAATAAAAGTTTAGCTTATCCCAAATGATACTTTCCTTTCTCGCTACATAACTACTGTAAGTTTAGTTAACAGAGCAAAACAACTGGGCCTTCTACTTTATTTATGACACATTAACTCGATAGATTCATACCATATCATAATTTAGCACTTTTTTTAAACAACTAGCATTAGGTTAGGCGCAATCAGTTAATCTCTTGCCTTTAGTTTGCTAGTTACTAGTTTCCAAACTAGTTTGCTACGTTATTTCGATGTGTCTTTTTTTTACCTCTCACACCGTAAGGGTGTGATATGTTTACGCAAAGCATTTCGTTTTTGGGCTAATTAATTTATAATATCAACATAATTCTACTCGGTGCGATATAACATGGGATCACAGTAGGTAATGCTGCTGCATTCTTTTTTAAATCCTTGAATTAGCTGTGAAGTAAGTACCAAAAATCTAATATTTTCGGAACCGCCACAAATGTGGTTTTTACGCATTTTTCGTATTCATATAAGGCTTTCTATTGCTACAAAGAAATTAATTTGGTGAGAGCCTATACTTTTCATACATTTCCGACAGTGGTGGCTCCAGCATTTTTTAGGAGGGGCGCACAAAAATAAAAAAGCTAGCTACAGCTGCACCCTGCACGTAATGGATTATCGGTTTCTTCAAACAGATATTTCTTGAAAGCTTTTTAAGCTAGTATCACAAAAAGATATTTCTTAAGATTCTTAAGACTTTTTTACATACATTTCTCTTCTCTCCTTTATGGCCAAAATTCTCAATATCTTGCAAAAACTTTTTGCCAATGCATTTAATCACTCATTGTCTATAGTAGACTTCACTCTTTTCATTAATAAAAGAAAACTGAAACACCACGGTGTTCCCATCCAAGTACTAACTCCACCCGTAGCTGCTCGGTTTTGCTCTGGTTCACTCACCTATCGGGGTGGGAAGTAAAAACTAATTGAATTATCAAAACTATATTTTTATTAAGTTTAAAGTCATTCGAAACCCAGTAAATCTTTATTATAGCTTGGACGACAACAGAACTACGATGTACTTGTAAGAATACACCTTCTTTCATCTGTACCGTGTATGTCATAGCTTGTCATTTCGTAGAAGCGGAAAAGCAAACGAAAGTCGATATCTACTATCATTTATGGAATTATTTGCTCATAAATCATTGCTTATGAGACCCATAAAGCCTTCATGTTACAACTTCGATCTCATAAAATCCATAAAGCAACGCGCTATGCGCTCTCACGACTTATTTTTCCTTATAACTCTAATAAAGACATAAACAGAGCCTGCCGATACTTTTAATTGGACTGCATAGGCAAACGCATGGACCGGACCAAGATAGATTTCACTATTTAAATTTTTGAGCTAAAATATATGTGAAGAATGGACGTTTCATGATGTTGCTATTACAAAAAGCCACATCACTTATTTCAGTCACTTTGTCGGTCTGTCTCTAGCTTTGTATGTTGGTCTGTCTATATATCTCTTTTTCTGGATGCTGGTCCTTTGACCTCTTTGTAATTGTAGCAATCGGTGCAATGGTTTGGGGTCTTAGTTTTGAGGCCCTAATCTTACTTTCTTACGCAGGAGTGATATATTGGGATGGGAGGAGAGCGGTGTTGCCGCAGCAAGTTGCTAAAAACGTACTGATAATTGTCTTAAAAATGTATTTTGTATTGTATCATTGTATTTGGTCAAAATGTACTTTTTGGGCTGGAACTCGATGCGTTCAGTTCGAATCATGCTCTACATATTACCAGGTCAAGCGAGGTCCGAGGTGGTTGATTATTCCGCTAATAGATGGCACATCTATTGGTTTGAATGTAAATGTAAAATAGTTTTAACTGGAGTTGAACCAAACAGGTGTGTTCGTATTTTATTTTGGTGAGTCAAGCTCACCGCCTCGAACTCTTGTGTCCAAGGGATACCATTTTTCAGAAAATAAACTTTGCAAATATATGAAGGTCGAGATGGACTACATTCTAAAAATGTTGCCTTTTATACATGGTGTCTAATAAAAGCGTGACACGTGACATATCAAAGTTATGGTTTTTAATGGGTTTATTGAAAATTTAGATTCCTGGGTTAGTAATTCTAGTGTGATTTTATGTATCACACATAGGACTTAAAATCAACCGTTTAGTTGCAAATCACCAATTTTGGTATTAGTAGATATCAGAAAAAAATTGAATATCGCAGCGATTACAAAACTTGGATGGCTATGGCTGTGACTTTGCCATTTGACTAAGCATGAGACGCGACAGCTTAGGTTGGACAGTCAAATTTGTATTATTTTTATACTTTGAAAAATCGGTTGATGAATTCATGAAAATTCAATCACAAGGGATATAAGTTGATTCTTTCATAAGGAATTGCATAATTTTTTTATACGATCGAATGTAAAATTTGGTAGCCTTTCTAATGATATATGATGATCATTTAATTTCAAATTTTTAATCAAATCGGTGTTGCTCAATTTTATTACACAGTAACAACCTAGTAGGCCATAAAATATAAACAAAAACCTGTTCAGGTGGAAGAAAATAACTAACTTACATAGCAGAAACATATAAAAGGTATAAACGAACTATAATAAAGAGAGAAGATTATAAAAATTACTTAAAACTAATCAATTCTAACGAGAAACAACAGCGGTAAACATATCTAACGTCAAGCAGGAGCTGGAGTACGACAGAAATGGATGTTTTTTACAACACACTACCTACTGCAATGTGCTATAGATTGACAGTTCCCAGAAACATTAAAACATTTTGAATGAAAGAAAAATTACCAGCGAACGTAGCTGGCTGTTTATTATCTCCAAAATAAAATTTCACATTCAATGCTATACAAGAGTAGTCATTTTCGACAAAGTCAAAATTAGTGACGACTCTGATTGGAGCCCTTCAAATTTTTCAGTATCCATTAGCAAGTTCGCAAATAAGAAATACTGACAAATCAGATTCTATTTTTTTGCCAGGTAAATTATATTTTATAATTTGTTCAGATTTTAATTTATTCTTCATTTTCTGTGAATAGGTACTGAAGAATTTTCAGAACTCCCAATCAAAGGTATCATTACTTTAGACTTGATGGAAATGAATACACTTTTATATCATTAGATGGAAAATTTGGTTCTAAACATATTAAACTGCCAGCAATAATCGCTGATAGTTTTCCTTTCATATCTAAATTTTTGATGTTTCTTTGAAATTGTCAATCTCTAGTACATTTCAGAAGCTAGTAGGCTGTAGAAAATATTTATGTCTGTCGTACTTTTATTAGTCACCCTAGAAATTAGAAATTCCTTATCTTTATAATGTAATCCAACTCGACATACATAGTCATTTTTCTGGAAAGAGGTATCATTTGGTCACAATAGTCCGAGGCATTGATCTCGACTCACCCTGTATAATATTATCAGAACAGTTTCCAGGTTCAATGGGGACACAGACGTTATCGATAAATTGGTTGGGAAAAACATCGGAAAAGTCGTAAAACCACACATATATAAAGGGTCTTGATAAGGTTCTCAAAGGTCCAAAAGGTATTAGACAACGCTAAAAGCAAGGTTGACAAACTTGATCCTTTACTAAGTCAAAAATTTTGGATTTCGCGCCTCCAACACACTCCCCACCACCATACCTTTACCCATCCGCAAAAAAAAGAAAATGACCAGGAACCGCTAAGACGACTAAAAATGAAGTTTGTCGTAGTTTTGACTAAATTTCACTTATTGCTTATAACTATCTATTTTCAAAAATATAATAGCATTCTGTAAAGGATTTTGACCTACTGTGATGAACTTCAGTTTCTTTTTGTAGGATGAGGTCATTCATACAAAAACTCCTTATTTTTCTAATTGCGACTTATATTAAGTCATCTTCAGGCAACTAAAACAATTGATGGTGTTAGGCTATTAATACACAAATACACAGATTTACTTAAACTTAAACAACAGTTATATACAGAGAGAACCTAACAATGACTTTTAATTTTTTTTATTAAAAAAAAATTTAAAATAAAAATTAGATGGATGCCACTTGCTAAAACGCTCGAGTGATTTGATTTATGTTAAAAATATTATAAGACATGCACAAATATGTCAGATACAAGAAAAGTTAACTTACCAGAAAATCGTTAACGTCGTTTAACTAACTAACTATAATTAACTCTATAGTTAACTATAAAAACTTCGATTTTCTGGTAAGTTAACTTTTCATGTATCTGACATATTTGTGCATGTCTTATAATATTTTTAACATAAATCAAATCACTCGAGCGTTTTAGCAAGTGGCATCCATCTAATTTTTATTTTAAAAAATTTTGTTTGTTAAAAAAAAATAAAAGTCATTGTTAGGTTCCCTCTGTATAAACTGTTGTTTAAGTTTAAGTAAATCTGTGTATTTGTGTATTAATAGCCTACACCATCAATTGTTTTAGTTGCCTGAAGATGACTTAATATAAGTCGAAACGTCGCAAATAGAAAAATAAGGAGTTTTTGTATTACCTACTTACGCTCCAAGTGTCACCGAAGTCGGTGAGAATGATATTGAAGCAATAAGTCTCCTCATCTTTGGGAATGGAAAAAATCGTCTATGAGTGTCTTCAAAGAAAATGTTCGGAAAAGACGGTAATGAATAGGTTATCACCAAGGTCAATTTTTGGGCAATTGTCAATAATTTATGACAAGGAAAAAAATTGATATTTACCACTAAGCCTTACCCTACCCCCACCCCAATTTTAACCCCTACCGGAAAAAAACTAGACATGCTGAATAATCCTAAAATGTCTAAGGACGAAGTTCGGAGCAGTTTTGAGGATTTTTATTTTTTGCCAATTACTCTGATGCACTGTACTTGTTTTAAAAAAGCAGCATATCACATCACAAATTTTATCAAACTCGAGGATGTGGTTACTGTCGAACTGTCGTTAGTGAGATTACGTAGGTAGAAAAAAACGAAAATTTTCGCGATTACAATACTACTCCTCATCTGTGATGTGGGAAGTAACAACAATGTACTACAAAATTCTATTAGTGAGAATGGTCAACTATAGCATCGTTGCACTAGAGAAGTTCCAAAAGTTCATCTTAACCATGTTCTTTGTTATCAGATTTTACTGTGCCTGCAGTAAAAACAGACAGCTCGTCATTAAAAAATAGGTACTCAAAATGGGGACCAACTTCAGCAAAATCATCGTCCGTCCCTAATTGACGTGGATTCAGACCAGACTTTTTATCGTCAGTCCAGAATAATATCAAATATTTATCCTAAATCGTCTGAGAAACGTCTCATGCAATGAAATGACAATTCGGGTAGACTTTTTTTGTCTGTCTGAGAGCGGCTCATTATATATATTTATTTTGCAATTTTGGTATAAAGACCTGACCAAATAACGGTTTTCCTGTTTCGCCCTTCACGGGATATCCGTTAGATATTTATTTCATGGTCTATGCAGAGCAGTTTTGGCATTGCTGACACGATATAGTTCTAGGGTTGTTTGACTAAGTGGACAAAATTGGACGAATTTGTTTGATTCTAATTATCTTACATTTGTGCGGACGAAGTCAACAGTAGAGAACAAAACAGGATGTATAAATAACTTCAAAAAAATATATATTGGGGATGGCGGATGCCCAAATTAAGCGATGATTCCTTTTTTACCTTTATTTATCGATATATGATATACGTAAGCGATCACACATAAGCGATGAAGGAAAAAATGAATGACAACCGGGAACACATCCCATCTATTCGTAGGTAAAATGTCAGAACTGTCATATACGTCAAGTCAACCAACTGTCATGGCGCGAAACGAACTCAAATTCAAATTTCATTGACCATGATGTAAAACTTTCTGAGAACCTATACTCAATAAACTTACAATTTCTAATTTATACATAGAACACGTTACATTCACTTAATCTAAGTTGAAAATATGAATGAAAATCTGACTCAATATTGCGTCAAGTAATAACTTGACCCGTTGCTTTTTACGTATTTACCAGTTACTTGAAACATTATGAAGATGATAAAAAGTTTTTGTCTTCGCTTATGCCTAAGAATAAACAGTTATCATTATAGAAACATAAAATTTGATTTAAAACCTGTTGTCGACGAATCGCTACAAAATGAAATGCAAAAATCATTCAATAATACAGTCAATGGCTGTATTGGTGACGACCAAAAGAATTGCAAAGTCGAAAAACGCAAGCACCAACAATAATTGAAATATTTCCCTTCGCTTCAAATCTTTTCACCGCCATGTTAAGAAGCGATTAGGGGTCACGAAATCGTCCAAAAGCAAATTAACATTTTTTTAGTTTCTATTTTACTTCATTGATGACAGTTCTTCACCTACACATATAAAAATGATTTCTTAGATGGAGCACAGACTGATGCTTTAATTCAAGTATACCATAACTTTTGTAAAGGATTTTGACCTACTGCGATGAACTTCAGTTACTTTTTGTAGGATAAGGTCATTCATACAAAAACTCCTTATTTTTCTATTTGCGACGTTTCGACTTATATTAAGTCATCTTCAGGCAACTAAAAACAATTGATGGTGTAGGCTATTAATACACAATTACACAGACTTACTTAAACTTAAACAACAGTTATATACAGAAGGAACCTACCAATGACTTTTAATTTTTTTTTTTAATAAAAAAACAATTTTTAAAATAAAAAATTTTAGATGGATGCCACTTGCTGAAACGCTCGAGTGATTCGATTTATGTTAAAAATACTATAAGATATGCACAAATATGTCAGATACAAGAAAAGTTGACTTACCAGAAAATCGAAGTTTTTATAGTTATTAGGAAAAAAAATCATAAGAATTTGACTAGATAAACAACTGGATTAATAAAACACGGCCAACGGTATTAAAATATAACGCCACAAGACACGTACAGTAAAAACGAATAAAATTATAACCAACAGGAACAGAATGAAAACAGCAATGTGCCTATACACACCAAGGACGGGTAGGTGGATGATCTGGTAGAAGATATTAAGCGTTTTTCCGTCTAAAGCATAATATTTTCATGTGTTTTTCAGCCAAAACCCATAGGCGGAGTACGGAAAATAGATAATATGATGTAGAGTTAGGCTTTGGTTCATCTATTAGGCAATTTTTTGATCAAATTATGATACACATTGCTTAAGGCGTTGATATCCTGTCTGTAGTTTACTGATTTGTTTTTTTGAATGTGGATCATCTCGCTGATTAGTCTTTTAGATAACATCTGTTGATTACTCAAAATTGATGTTTTTTCAAAGTCAAAGTGATGATTTTCATTTTTCACATGTTGTACTAGAGCGGTGGGAGCAGAAATGCTATTCACCCTACATTCATCTCTTCTATGTTCAGCTATTCTAGTTTTTATGTATCGGCCTGTCTGTCCTATGTAGCAATTGTTGCAATCCTTACAAGGGATCTTGTATACAACGTTAGATGTTAAATCAAAAGGTGTTTTTTCTTTTTTTGTAGTGAAAAACATTTTCCCTATTGTATTTTCATTGCTGAAGGCAATTTTTATACTGTCAGAATTCAAAATTTGTCTTATTTTCTCAGATAAGTGCCTTACATATGGAATTTTGTAGTATCTGGTACTAGTAGTGAATGGCTTATTTAAATTATCAACAGTTGTGTTCTGATTAAGGATCTTATTAATAAGCGACATAGGGAAATTGTTACGCCAAAGAAAAGACCTAATTTTGTTTAAGGCAATTGTATGGAATTCAGCATCTGCTATGGTCAGGGCCCTATGCTTAAGGTTTTTAATGATATTAACTTTTTGTCTGAAACTGTGAAATGAATGGAAACTTATAAATCTACCAGAAAAGGTTGGCTTCTGATACCAGTCTACTTTTAGGTAATTATCAGTCGAACGTATGATTTTAGTGTCTAGAAAAGAGATAGCATTATTCTGTTCCACCTCTATAGTAAACTGTAATTTAGTTTGAAAGGAATTAAATATATTTAAAATATCATCCACTTTGTCACTTGGAATAGCTGTAACTATATCATCTACATATCGTTTAAAGAAAGGGATCTGAAAACTTATAAGGCTCAAACAGTGTGACTGAAGCTTGGACATGACTAGATCTGCACAAATTGGTGACATACAATCACCCATTCCAAGACCAAAAGTTTGTTTATAGAAGGAGCCATTAAAATTAAAATAATTGGACTCGATGCAAAAATTGAATACATCCAAAAAGGCATCCAAAGATAGATTAGTGAAAGCTGAGATGATGTCCCATTTTTCAGTTATTATTTGGACAACTAAATCAGTAGGTTTGTTAGTGAACAAGGATTGAACATCTAATGATACTAATATGTAATTGTTAGGGACAGCTTGTTGTGATCTGATAAAGTTAGCAAATTGAAAAGACTTAGATAACTTATAAGTTTGCGAATTTACAAAACTCACAATTGGTCTAAGTGGAATACCTTCTTTATGAACTTTCGGTAAAAAATACATTTTAGGAAAAATGCCATTGTGGCATTTGAGATTGCTAGCACAACGGTTATCAATAATTCCATTATTTTTCATTTTATCAATTAATGCATTCGTCCTATTTTGAACTCTATTTGTAGGATCACTAGATAGAAGACAATTGCTGTTTTCATTCTGTTCCTGTTGGTTATAATTTTATTCGTTTTTACTGTACGTGTCTTGTGGCGTTATATTTTAATACCGTTGGCCGTGTTTTATTAATCCAGTTGTTTATCTAGTCAAATTCTTATGATTTTTTTTTCCTAATAACTATAAAAACTTCGATTTTCTGGTAAGTCAACTTTTCTTGTATCTGACATATTTGTGCATATCTTATAGTATTTTTAACATAAATCGAATCACTCTAGCGTTTCAGCAAGTGGCATCCATCTAAAATTTTTTATTTTAAAAATTGTTTTTTTAATAAAAAAAAAAAATTAAAAGTCATTGGTAGGTTCCTTCTGTACATAACTGTTGTTTAAGTTTAAGTAAGTCTGTGTAATTGTGTATTAATAGCCTACACCATCAATTGTTTTTAGTTGCCTGAAGATGACTTAATATAAGTCGAAACGTCGCAAATAGAAAAATAAGGAGTTTTTGTATGAATGACCTTATCCTACAAAAAGTAACTGAAGTATACCATAACTTCCTATACGCGCAAAGTTATGCTATTCTTAAAGTGAGAATACGATATCTTTGACCATATAAGGGTTAGATTGAGAAAATATCTTCAATGCAAAACTGGGAAATTCTTGATAGTAAGAATACCAAAATCTTAAATCAAGCATATGGTAATCTTGACCGAAGTATTTCATAATCTTGACTGAAGCATCTTATAAACTTAACTGGGACCATTTCATAAACTTAACGCAAGTAGCTCAACTTTATTCTAAAATTGTAATATTCTTGGATGAGGAATCTAGTAGTATTAATTTGAGCATTCAAATTCTTCTATGAGCATGTAGAAGTTTTTCTGGAGAAATAGTTCTGCAAGATTTCTTAAATCACATTTAATATACTTAGTAGGTACTTATCTAGGAACACCTGAGTCAGGTCTTCGCATCCCAATTTTTTTAATAGCTCATTCATGGTTGGATAGATCCACAGTGATAAGGAAGCTGATGGGAACTGGGACGCGACTCAAATGGCGGTGGACCAGCACTACCGGCAGATTCGATGACTGATGGTTGATAGTATCACGGGTATCACGTGGCAATGGCAATTTATTTAACAGTTTGACTAGATACTATTATGTCCTATTGTGCAGGATCCAGGATGCAGGTATTACGCAACGGTGCTAAAGACGGCGGCGAATGCGACAATCCGAAATCCGATAATGGCGGCGCGGACGCGGACGGGCAACAGGCTGTTGAGTGGAGAGGTTAGAGTTGACCAGTGACACGCTGCGCGCCTGCGCACTCCGACGTTGGGCGACGTCGAATAAATGATTTACTTGATACAAATATTGGGTGTGCTTGTAAAACACCGTTCATTTTCAAACCAAGATTATCATATTGTAAATGAAAGTTCGAATTTGCAAGCTGTCTGTATTCTTGATAGAAGTAAACTGGACACCGCTGGAAAAAATGATAATCTTGATATAAAATTATGAAATATTTATTATTAAATTATTATAGTCTTGGTTTCAAAGAAAATTATATTTTCTTTCGGAGCATATTTCTTTAAAATGTATACAAATCAAAAATATATTATTCTTGATGCTATTAATACAATTTTTCTATAATTTTTTCATCAAATATTCTTTCTTAGAGTGCGAACAGATATTCTTGTTGTGAGTATGTATTTACAATTATATCACAATTCTTGACTTGAGAATTTCTTTTTATGTGTGTACTTGCGTGACTTTTATAAGTAACCCCACAAGAGGTCAGACGATGAAAATCAGTGACATGGTTTCTCGTGATGTAGATGTCATAAAAGCATATTATCAATAACCTGAAATTTTTCGTAAATACTTCTTTCACCTATTAGTGTGGGAAATGAAAGGAAAGGTATGTAGGTCCCAATGCTGCAATATTGTAACTTCGAGCTAAACGTGGACTATCTAAAGACCTTAGCAAGGATACCAAATGTTCATGTCTACGCCCTTATAAATGGTGGGAATTAGTGTTGGAAAATTACGGTATTTATTTTTATTTCGGGAATTTTGGATAATTAATAAGAAGTAGCTTAACTGGACTGTAATAAGAATGTATGGTAACATAAAACTTTATAGAAACTCAAGCGGACCTAATTCAACATTATAAACATTGAAATACAATAAAAACACATTACATATATCATTAAAAATGTTACAAAAACCAGCTGTTAGGAAGAAACTGAAATGCAGTTTTTTAAGAGGAACTTGCCAATGAAATAAATATAGTTTAAAAAAGCTAAAAAGCACGCTTTCAAAGAACATTGGACTAAAAAGTAAATGATTTTTAAAATAAGCCTAAAACGACAATGAACGAAAAATACTAGTATTATTGTGAAAAAAACAATAAGCGCTCGATTTGCGAATAATATGGCACAAAGCGCCCACGCTTTTTTCACAATCGTATTTTTCGTTCATTATTGTTTTGAGCTTATTTTAAAAATTATTTACAGCCTTTTAGTCAGATGTTCTTTAGCGTGTTTTTTAGCTTTTTTGAACTAAGTTGTTAACTTTTTAGTTAACTTTATCACTAAAGCGTGTTTTTTAGTTTTGATACTCTGTGTCACAAAAGCTTTAACCCCTATTGTTCCTTCAATCTTTTACCACCACTTTAAGAACATCTGTGTACTTTTACAACATCCTAAAAACGCCGTGCAGGTCATTCAGCTCTCTCAATCCGTAAAGGCTGCTTCACAAACAAAAAAATTTTACAGAAATATAACCGACAGCTGAAATTAACGTAATTACGTTTGTAGTATTATTTTCCCTGTCTCAGTAAATTTAATTCATTTATATTCATTTTTAATAAGCGAAAATGAAATCACTAGGATTTATTTAAAAGTTCTATATATACATTTATAATTAGTTATATTTCTACTTTACACATACAATTTATAATTCTTTGATTTAACTGTTTTTTTGTTTTTGTTTTGTATTTTTATTCTTATTTTTATCATATAGAGACCATTTCCTATTCCATTTATAGACACAAGATGGTTTAGATTAAAATAAACCGAATCATAGTGAAGAAAAATTATAGTTTCAATCGTTGACCGAAACCCATGAAAAATGACCATAATCGCGGCCACTAGGAAAATAAGCATTAAACTCTGTGTTTGTGTGATGTTGATGAACAATTCATAGCATAACCGTTACCATTATGGCATAAATGATAATTAAAGCTGTTAAATTTCACAAAAGTACCGAACACCCTAAGTGCTCAAACACAGTGGGGCTTTTTAGTGAGCGTGCAAGGGCGTGCGAAGGTGTGCAGGTACCGCATGCAGACTAACCTGCTCAACTGAGTTTTCGACCGCTTACCAGCGTCGGAAGCCCGCTTGAACGCCTTTATAGTAACAGAAATTTAGTTTGCTACCTGGTTTCGTCTGTGCCGGTCGAAGATGAGTAGCGATAAAGAGTTACTTATAGCTTCAGTGTTTGCGAAAACCCCTATTTGGGATAAAAGACAGAAGCTGCACTATAACCGCACTGCGATAGAAAAAGGTTGGAAGGAATTAAGTGCGGTTATGAAAGTAGACGGTAAGTTTATATGCAATAGTTATTTGGATATATTATTCATAAGCTTGGAACTGAGATAATACATCAAGAAGGTTGTTATAAATGTGGTAGTGATAGATAAGAGGTGCTCTGCAAGATATTTTAACAAAGATATCTCGAATTGTTTTGGTCTCATTTGGAGGCATTTACTGGTAATTACGCCTAATCCATGTTCTAGCCCGAGAACATTCCACCAAAAGGCTTCAAAAGAAGTGGTAAGAGTAGATATGCCTCGTTACTTGTTTGCACAAAAAGTCCCTTTGTTCGTGTTTGAGGAAGATGAAATGGTGTCGGAATCTGAAATTTGCCATAACCACTACCGTCTATAGTAATGTGGCTATATAGTTAAACGGCTGTTAATATGATTTTTCATCCATTAAAATCCATCAATAAATTTTCGTGTAAATTGGAAAAACCTGCCTAATTGAATGATTGTTAATAACGTGAAAATATTTATTATGTGTACATAATAATTAATACCACGAAAATAACGCCATTATACGTCTTTATCACTGTAAAGGATTATTTAATAAAGCGGAATGTTTGCATTGGAAGTTGAGAGTCGAAGCAACTTGAATATGTTATTCATTTATGGTGAAATCGTGATTAAATAAAGTCGTATAAAATGGAGTCACTTTTTTCTAATAAACAAATTCCATAACTGTTGCGTTTATTGTCACATCTATTTGCAGTAAGGTTGTTAGGAAAGCTTATTAAAAAACCTTTAATTTGATAAAAAACGACGTACTTCGATACAAGTAATAGGAACGAACATAACATATTTTATTGGAAAAATCATATCTGGGCTACTTATAAACATTTGGAATGCAACTTATGAATTGAATTATGAAATGAACGTAAAACGTTTAGTTTTTCTTCATTGTGGGGTATCTCGTCGAGATATCTACGGGTCTGGGCCATTTTTACTACTTTGCAAGATCAAAAAATTCCAGTAAAAATTACTATTTTTATCATGTAAACTTTGGATAATAGAAATCTTGATATACGTTAAGTATGTCTGATGTTCGATATGTTGGTTAGTTTCAAAACTTTATATTAAAAAGTGGGCTATTTAACGATAACAAGTTTGAATGAGAAATGTGCATCAAAATATAGTATAAATATGGTAAAGAAATGGTTGAATCATATATTCATCTGATTGACAAATTTCAACTGAACGGTTAATGTATATGATGTGAATCTACATGTGTATGTACTAATAGTTCATTTGAGAACTTCCCACCACGGATTTATCACAAACCGCTGATTAAACGAAAAAACGCCAAGACACGTCAAAATAGAGAGAGACAACTTTTTAACGAAAAACTATTCCACCCCCTGTTGTACCCTCTAGCCCCTCAGGGGAATCATTTCCAGTGTTTTTGCGCAACTGTCCCTCATTGTTTTGCCAATAATGGGCAACATTTTGAACCCTTATTGCATGTTTCCTATACCGTGTCTAGATGCGACTGGCCAATCTTTGTACGCTTTTTCTTGTCTGTTTTCACTGTACCATGCACTGGTGTGCTTGACTACGTGCGGAACCGGCGCCGGCCTGCTTCTACCTGCCGAGGGGACTCGGCGTTGGCCAACGCACTCCAACGCTCTCCAACGCTCCGAACTGCCGCTACTGTGCATGCCTACTATGAGTTGGATGTCACGCCTTTTAAACTCTTGGCGCTGCGCCTCTAATCAACGGAGACGACAGCTGGCGCTGGTCCGATAGATTTGACCCGTCAAAATCGTTTTCACGGCAAAGTTGGAGCGTTCAATGTTCGGTCTGGCTTCTTAATCCAAAGGAGAGTTACCCACAAATATCCAGGTGAACAATAAAAGCGCGTTAATAAAAAAGGAACTTCACTTCTTTAAAAACCATAAGAGTATTAAAAGAACAAGTACATGAACAAAACCTTGTAGATTCAAAAACAAGACAAACATACGTACATAGTTTTATTAACACTTTGTTATCCAAAGTGTACCCAAACAAAACTTTCATAATGCGGCATATTTTAAGTATTTATGCCGCATTATCTTATGCAACGTGCAAGCGAAATTTCTCAAATGCCACTCTAAATAATAGGCGAAAGACTCTGCTCAACATTCCCCAAATGGGAACTTTCGCTTCAAGCATAGTGAACTTTACCGTAAATTACGGAATTTATAGGAACGTTCGCTCAGTAAAGTTTGCTCGTCCCAACACTATTGGAGATGGATTCTTTTCTACCTTTCAGTAGGGGTTGAATTACTCAGCTTTTTAAAATTATTTTGCTCTTACGCCTGTATATAAATAACTATTTTACAATCCATCATGGTTCTTTGTGCTTAATTCAGCGACATGGAAAATAAACTCAGTTTCAAGTAGAGATTCACGACTTGACTTGATTTTCAAGCTACTTGACTTGACTTGATATCAAGTCAAGATCAAGTCAAGTATTTGTTTTCGAAATTCAAGTCAAGTCAAGTAGTTAAACAACCAGGAACTTGAGAATCAAGTTTTTCAAGCTAACTACTACATTTTTCTTGAAAAAGTAATTCTTTTTAGATATCAATCTGATTAACTGCCAAAACGCAAGAACAGTAAAAATCGATGTATATAAAGATGTAATCTTTTACTTAAAAAAAACATCCAAACTAAGTTAAATAATGAGTGTAATAATATGAAATAAAAATACGAAATATTCTGAATTCTGACAAAAATACATAGAAAAACAACAAAGTCAAATGGGGGTAGGTTGGCTCAGTGGTTAGAGTCGAGGGCTCGTAACCGGAAGGTCCCAGGTTCGATTCTTGTTAGAGGCGGAAATTTATTTCTGGTTTTTTCAATCAAAAATAAATATCCATAAAAAAAGCTCAGCAAAGAATCCCCACCTGAGCCTTCACTGTTGACTTCTAATTAAAAGTGCTGTTCCTAGAGTGGCGCCGGGAAACAGTAACATAACAAAGCCTACACAGAACACGAGGCTAATGACTAGAACAATCAATGCCGATGACACAGAAGTAAAAAAAAATAACTAAAATAGACTTCTAACGGAGTTATCACCCAATCGATTTCTTGTTTTGGTAAGAGTTAAAGCAGCCTTTCAACTGGAGCTGAAGAAGCTGGCGTTGCCAAAAAGTCTTGGAAAAATACACTCGTGTCTTTTCCACCATTTTAAAATATCTTCAGTACTGTCCCTTGCCTCTTGAATACTATTTATAATCTGTTCATCGGTTTTATCTCGATCAGGTTTATTGTCAAGTTCCATAGCCCACGAATCTAGTCTATCGAGCAGCATATTAATGCAAAAATGATGGAAATACTCTTAAAAATTAAGATACTGGAAAATTCGTTCAATTAACGACCATTCTGTGTCGGTTGGCTTCAAAGTTTTAAAGTCACCGGGTGCCTGCTTGCTGTCGTAACCTCGGTGATTCCCCTATTTTAACGCTTCGATTCGCATTTTACAGATCGATATCAAGAAATATCAAGAAGTTTGATTTTACTTGATATCAAGTCAAGTAGTTCAGATCGAAAATCAGGTCAAGTCAAATATCAAATTTTCAAAAGCTTGAGCTTTCAAGTCAAGTATTTAAGAAAAAACTCAAGCTACTTGGCTTGATGAATCCCTAGTTTCAAGTCATTTATAATGTTTTGGGCATTTTATGTGAAAGAATTTGGTAGAAGAGTCGAAGATAAATGCAGAGAGCAAAGAAATCTGGGCAAGTCGAGCCGAAAAGATAAAGCGCAGACATAACAACACGTCCAGCCCTGAAATGCCACCCACACGGTTGCGTTTGGCTGCGCATTCGCATCGTACGCTTCAGCTTCTTTACCGTTAGCTGCAACAGCCGGACTTACCAGTGCCACAGGTACTAGAGTACCCCGTCGATGTTCTACGAAATTTTTCCTTGAAAAAGTATTTGCTGTTTTTTCTAATTATTGCAAACTAGTGATTACGAGAATAATAATCTTTTGAAAGTAACACATTTAAAAAAAGAAAATCCTATTTCCTATGCCTCAGTCACACTATTCGAGAAGTTTCTCGTCGAAGTAAGTCGACTACGAGGAGGGTCACCACACTACCCGCTTAACTCTAGGAGGAAACTAGCTTGTTGGTTAATATCGAAGTCAGCTGACAAGGGCGAAATGGATGATGTGTGCAAGAGGCAGCTGCACTTGCATTGTGCATTCTCACATATTTCAATTATGTGCCATATTTTCACCACACAACATATTTACAGAACATTTTCGAAGCAGTCCGAAGCGACCATCTAGACTCTCGTGCTTGAGTAACTTTGGGTAGCTTCGCGAGTAGTGTGTTTTTGGCTCTGCAAATATTGACATCAATCTATCTACCCGCAGCCTTATTACGTATCTTGCGGACGACAAGCAACAGGCGGAAATCGCGCAAGTTCTACTTAAAAATTGACGATGCACAATAATTGACAACAACATAACCTACAATGTGGCAGAACTGTCAGCAAGTGAAACAAAGCGTTAGTTCTGTCATCTGCTTCTCAATCTTTAGTGGCCCTAATCTCGTTGCGAAAAGTGAATTTTTGTGATAGCAGACGACAAGCAAGCGACAGCGTTGGGTAATACGGATTTTTTTACGGTTGGGTTGCTGTTGCGTCGCTGATGCTCGGCATCTGCTCTCAGACCGCTGTCGCAAATTTTTACATAATAAGGCTGCCGGTGACATAATAAAAACTACAAGTCATCGTCTGGTGTGTTAGTCACCTATCTGTCTCTCGGTTGTCTGTCTTCAATCCGTTGGTAGTGGTTTGACTATTGGTTGTCTGTATGTCCGACGTCTGGCATCTCTCTGTCTCTTGTTTGTCTGTCGATCATCTGTCTGTCAATCATCTGTCGGTCGGTTGTTTGTCAAGTTCGACAGTGTCACGTACCTGATATCATCTGTCAGACTGGCATAGAAACCATCTTACGTCAGTTTTATGTTCAAAAAACTAGACACACTACTGGAGCTGGTCCTCAACAATGTTCGACCGCCACATCTTTTATTCTTTTACACAAAGGCTTGGGGCCGTCCATTACTCAATCACCTGAGGCTTGAAAGGGGGGAGAGGTTTAACAAATATCACGAAATACCACAAGGGTGTAGGAGGTCTAGTAAGGCATCACGTGTATTTATTACCAATCAAAAACAACCTGCACCCTTTCTGTCTGGACATTTTTATCAAGGTACTTTATTTCAGAATAACAAAGATTATTACTCTATATCTGTATTTAAAGACAATATTAGAAAAAAATGTCAAGATTATTTGTACAAGTGATGTTGGATGGGAGAGGGGGGTAGTCTTAAATCTCATCACATATCACCAAAGGGGATGGGGATTATAAAATGCTAAATAAAAGATCACGTGGTTGATGGAGAGCCCCTTGCTTATTGGTAGGAATACCACCATCAGTCAGGGTCACAGTCCTTTTACCGAGTCTCGGTAGAAAGAACGCATAGTACATAATTGGGACAAAGGTACCTAAATGTGTATTAAATTCATTAACTACTGTGCATGTTACGACAACAGGGATCAAGGGATAGTAGCATGTAGCTACAATAAACAATAAACGTTAACAAAGAGTCTATGATCGCTGGTTAGTGGTTAGTACCTAATATTATGAACGGCAACAGCTATTCGTTAGCAGTATTTAATCCATAGCTTCACACCATGAACTAGAAAGCGTTTTCTGAAAGTTGATTATTTTTTTTGTTAATTTTCATTGAGACAACGCAACGGTCACAACAAAATCGTTGCTATTGACATTGATGGCATTGCTTAATGATGCGCCAAATGTCAGCTAAAGGCATATTCACCGACGATTCATCGACTCGATGTACAAAATATCTTTCTGTGAAAGCAATTATTAATGTCTTAATTTTTTGTCGCGGCACTATAATAATATTTATTTTCCTATGTTAACATGTTGTTATAATATCATTAATTAATATCGAATTATATAAGAATAGACAATTGTGATATGCCTTACATGAATGGGGCATTTAAAAAGTATATCTCAATACTTTCAATACTTTCATAATTCCAATACTTTTTATTTCCTATTGGCCTGGAAAATAGTTTAGTAGGCCTATGAAACGCAAATTACAGTGATTGCTGGTTGGTATATCAGGTTCTACTATATTTTACAGTCCCGTTCAGAGGGTTTTATTGGCTGACAAATTTTTCAGGTGCAGGCAGCTTTCGTAAAACGACGCGGTACGCGTGAACAGATCTTAAACTTAAGGCAGATTATTGAAAAAGCCAGAGAGCATTATTTTCCAGTTTTTGTCTGCTTTGTGGACTATTCCAAGGCGTTTGATAATGTAAAGTGGCCTAAACTGTGGGGAATCCTTATTTCTATGGGAGTCCCTTACCACTTAGTATTTCTCATCCAGCAACTCTATGAGTCTAGCTCGGCTCATGTAAGAATTGATGGTAACCTGTCTGGTCAAACAGCAGTTATTTAACATTTACTCTGAATTTGTGATGAGACAGGTATTGGACAACTGGAATGGCGGAATAAATATTGGCGGAAGCAAAATATCTAACTTAAGATTTGCTGACGATACAACCCTTATTGCTGCTTCTCAGGAAGAACTAGTAGCTCTATTAAACATTTTAGAACAACACAGTGCAGCATATGGTGTTGGTGTTAACTACTGCAAGTCCAAGGTTATGATCGTAGATACAGAGCATGACAATCATCGAGAAATAAAGTTAATAGGCCATTGTGAGGTAGTTCAAAGTAGCGGGTAGCTGTGAAAATGAGATTCGACGGCGCAGGCACGGGTGGCCATGACAAAGCTTACTAAAATATGGCGTCACCATAAGATCACTAAAGCTACCAAAATGTCGCTGGTTCGGTCTCTTGTGTTCTCCATATTTTTGTATGCCTCGCAAACTTGGACTGTTAAAAAGGGAGATCGAGCTTGCATGGATGCTTCTGAAATGTGGACGTGGAGGCGAATGCTGAGAATTCCTTATACCGCCCATCGAATTAATGTTTCCATACTGGATGAGCTCCAGACTATCCTCCATTGTGTCGACGAGAATGCTTACATTCCTCGGACATATTCACGATAATATGGAGAAACTTGTAGTCCAGGGTCACACCCCGAGTGGGCGGCGCCGTGGCCATTCCCCTACACGCTGGGTTACAGTTACAGTTCTCAAAACTATTGATAATATTCGTGTCGGCAATACTCTAGCTCCGACTTAATGTATTTTACGAGTTCACAAAATGTCTGTTAAGACATTGTGACTATGATGATGGTATCAAGACTTTCTGCTCCCAATCAGTTCAACAAACATCATCGTTCGACTACCGGCTCAGAATTCCGTATTAAGCGCACCCAAAGTCGCGGTTGCTGAGAAAACGTCCTGGCTCTAAAAAGAGCTCCACGTGCCACTGGACTCCACTGAGCGCTCAATTATTTTGGGCCATTCGAATCGGGAAAAATACGTTCGAAACTGCTTCGTCAGGTGACTGTCGCTTGTTATTACCGTGGGTCGTCTGGTCGACGACGACGACGACAAGGAAATCCTACGGCAGAAATTGGTCGTTATACGCACGGGAACATAACGGAAGATACTCGTTCTTCAGATGCGCCAATTAATTAGTATTGTTCATCTAAGTTACAGGAATGCAGAGCACCTTGCACCAACTAGGTAACTTAATGACTGGGAACTTCAGAGCCGAGGTCAGAACTGAGACAAATACTGCGTAACGGTTCAACCGTTTAGAAAATTTATTTTCTATCATATTGTGTTGTTGTCTGTCGAGAAATTGGTATTTTGTTCCATCTTTAGGAATAATCCCATTTTCATTTTCAACAAGTTTTCTCTGCATATATTTCTAACCTGGTGGTTACTGGTACTTTCGTCTTGCTAATAGATACTACAGGGTGTTCTACTATGACGAATGGAAAATACTTTAGGAGAAGTCTGTACAGCTCAATTCCAACAAAAAAAGTCTATAAAGTAAGGTCCGATTTACAACTGTTTCACATAAACTGATTTTTAGAGATTTTCATTAAAATGCAGACCTCCAAACAAAAACCCTAATAAAACAAAATGTTATTGCCGAATTTAGGAATTTTTGGTATTAGTCTTTAGAAGATATGCTATCAAGTCACTATGGACTAAAAGAAAGTGATTACGTATCAAATACTTCGCGAGATAGTGTCAAAATCAGCATGTGTGGAAAAGTGAGTTCCGGAAACGTTACAAAAAAATGAATTTATCATGAAAGGTCACCAGATAATTAACCGTGCACTTTACGGTAAAAACGGCCCATCTTTATGGTTATCCAATGGTACCACAAACTTGTTGTAAATGTGCTAAACGTAGGCAATAAGATTGTATTTAAGCTCTAAAAGCATAATGGATCTCCGAGAGCACAAATTTTCGACAGACCGTTTGGCAAAGACTTGTCATCGGATTTTTTATGTATATTGGTAATTGGGAAAATTCATAGATCAATCTGCTATAGATCGCTACTTCATTAACGAATCACCAAGATATTGATTCTTGTCAAACCGATTTTTACTTCCCACACCGGTAGGTGATGGGAGTATTGCGATCACGAAAATTTTCGATTTTGAGATAATACGCTTTTTGGGCGTTTTATGATGTCTACATAACGAAAATCCACGTCACTCATTTCCGTCTGTCTGTCTGTTGGCGTTTTTCTAGCCTCCTAATCTCAGTAACCGCTGCATATATTTTGATGAAATTTGGGCAGCGATATGGTGTGGGGTAGTAGTAGATAATGCTGATATAGTTTTGAAAATGGGCGGCGGAGTAATTAGCAAAAATAAAAAATTTCAAATATTCCTCAATCTTCGTTTTTAGGCATTTTAGGGGTTCCTGATCATTTTCTACTTTTCTTGGGTGGGGATGGAATTGGGGTGGTTGGGGGGTGGAAGGTTGTAAAGCTGAAGAATTTTTTGTATTCATAATAGGCTGTCCATTGACCTGAGAGAGAGAATTTTCCGATGTGTACATGCGATTATTGCTTTAGATCGTTCAGTATTTTATAATGTAGAAACTACTGAATTGACGTTAATGAAATTTCGTCACATATTACTGCTTTGGCGATGATAGATAACGCGTAGGATTTTTAGAAATCGTTTCGGTGGCGGCGCGGCAATAATAAAAAAGTAAAACTATAAAAACACATTAAACTTCGTTTTTAGACATTTTAAGGGTTCGTGATCATTTTAAAATTTTTTTTTGGTAGGGCGAAATTGGGGTGGTTTGGGGGTGGGGGGTTGTAAAACTCAAAAATGTGTTGTATTCATGATAGATTGTCCACTGACCTGTGAAAGAAGTACCTAGTGGAATAACACACTTTTCTTGCGGTCGAGCGAGCGATGATTTGGTTGCAAGGGTATCTCAGACTATAGCTTCATGCTATGGGGAAATATGAAAACTCGTATCACCGGAATGTGTGGGAAGTAGCGAGTCAATCAACTTGACTACATTTCTTCAAACCAGACAGGTATTTCTCTAAATATAGTGTATTTAGGTATTTAGGAATCAAATCTAAAACGTGTTTTGCTAACAATGTTAGCATATTTCTGGAAAATATTCAGTTGAAATCTCTTCCCTGAGATACATAGCGAAAGTCGTGTGAGCTTTGTGAAGTTTGGTTTGGCGAGTGGTTATAGACTATGTAGAGTTTGTTGTTATTGCGCCTAATAATGCAGGATCACATTGTCTAGATTTTTGCCTGAACTAAAAGGTTTAAAGTCCGTTCGTTATTTAATGTGTTTATCCTTCAACTCGAGTATAAAAGATATTACAACCTAACATACCAAATTTAGCACAAATGGTTTACACATTTCGCACGAAAATCGAGAATGGTGCCCTAAAGGCGACGACTGGCTACGCCGAAAAACGCAAATGATAGGATGGCGATGGTATGAAACTCCACATTACCTACACCGTAATATCATAGCACATCGGATACTTAGAAGCCTGAAAGGTCCTTTGTACGGAACGTACTTATCATGTAAGAATAGAGCAATTTTCATGCTAACCCCTTTAGCCGTGCATGTTTCGAGCCCCATTGTGGATATACAAGGTGAAAACACCGTCTTTGTTTGCTCGGAAAACTTAACGAAATGGCAAGTAATAAGTGAGTATCATATTTGTTACGCTAGTGGTGGTTCAGCTTCATTCTAAGTTTTAAAGTATGCGGTTTGATTTATCGCAGACTCCCATAGACAGCACCTGTTAGAGGGGGCTTAAAATCACGTTCATAAAGGGATATATATTTGTTTATTAGTCAGGATGTATATTTCCAGACATATACAGGGTGGCGCAAAATTAATCATCCAATTTTGCTTTTGTATAACTTTTTTATTAAATTAGTGACTTTCAGTAGATGTAGCGGCTCTTCGTGCATCACACGCGGATTTTCCGTGCCCCAGAAATGAAGATTTTGCTTATTGACGTAACCGCTCAATTGGAAATGCGCCTCATCGCTCATGATGATTTTCGACACAAAATCATCTGCCTGGTTGTTGAGATTCAGGATGGCTCGACAGTAATTCACACGCGACTGATGCTCACAAGGCATTAACTGATGCACTATTTGCACTTTATACGGGAACATTTGTAAGTCTTTCACCAAAATTCGCTGTACACTGCAAAAAATGGGGGTAAAATCACATTCTGTATTACGTAAACTTTGCATAATATATCATGTTTTTCATGATATTACACTATTTATCATGTGCTTTTACATAATACTGTGTTTTAATATGTAAACAACTATTCTTACATTAGAAAACATGTAATAAAAATAAAGTTACAATGTACTATTAAGTGTCCACTTTAAATTCACACAAACACTGTGAATCGCATAATAGATTATGTGAAATCACATAACATATTATGGAAGCGCCTTCGTGCCGTCTAAGAGCGCCATCTATTCATAGGTTATGAACATATAACCTAAAACCTCAAGTTTCGCGTAAAGAACGTACAACAGACGCCACCCACCTTTTGCTGTTTTGGTGATTTATAGGAGTGTAATTGTGTATTTAACCTATTTTGTGAAGGACGAAGGTTGTGTTTCTGAAGGTAAGCTTATTAGCATCATGTTTATTTGCTGTACTTGCCAGTTCAAATGCCATACACTGACAGCCACCAGTATGTCCATAGGAACTGGCAAGGCGTACAATTTATTTGCCTGCAATAAAATGTAACAGAATGCCGTTTAAATAATTTACTGATGTAAAAATATCACGGAATGGAATGTGCCACTTGATGTAAAACGAACGCAACATAATGCTGCTTGCTATTGGCACTAAGGTTAGGATAAGTTGGGATAAAATGTCCTACGTAAACGTTCAAATCTAGAGAATTTACAGAAATGTTTTGACTGAATTCTAATATATCTACAGTCCAAATCCTTATTTTTAATAGTGCGAAAAGTAATCTGTCCCATTTTACAATTATGTTGTATAATAGAGCGATTCTGTTATATCTTATCGCACTTCTTTTACATGTTTATTTACATTACTCTTACAATGTGCTTTATTTTACAGATTTAACAGAAACAAATGGCAAAACAAGATTCTATCTTTTTGTGGAAAAACATTTGATTGACCTCTACGAATCATTTATTGAAGCATTTAAGCTTGCTGACGCTGGCTGAAAAACAAAAAAGTGGCTGCATGGAAAAGGAAAGTGTTGAACTTAGTCAGCAATTTCAAACAGTGAATTTTCAATAATACATATCCATCATATCATATAAGATTTTTTTATATAAATTTTAATTTTTGGTTCATCAAAATGTGGGTACCTAAATTAAGATTTTTTTATAGAAATTATAATTTTTGGTTTTTGAAACTGTACCTACAAATAAAGCAGTATCAGAGTATCTTACATGTATTAATTTGTATTTATATCACCGTCAATACATCGCACATCCAGTAACTATCTATGTATGAAGAATGCCCCATTTAAGAAGCATGCCAGCAAAGTTTATTTGAAGGTATTATTGTTGTACAGAGTTATGCAATTATAATTATTTAGGTGTATATCTATATTTTTTGTAACTCAAAGGTGTAAATCTTAATTGTTTAAATACTCATTTCGTTGAAGGGTATAAGCACCCCTTAAAGTTATATTTGAATTTAAAGCTTTTAAGACCATTTCAATATATTTCTTGACTCATAATCATTAAATACTTATGATATCCACCAATTACTTGAATTGTCGCCTAAATTGCGTTTTTTGAAAGACAAACCTCTATAGGACTCCACATATATAATAAACTTTCACATAAGAAACATATTTCAATTACTATACATGACGAGGTACGATTATTAACCACATAACATAATTTACTACATTTGAGTCATCGTTATTATATGATGTTACATTGCATAATTTTTATTGTTATTGTATATAGTTTATTATGGAATTTATTATTCAGGGTATCCTACTTGCATATAAGTGTGGGTTTATATCCCGAGCATCCCTGATCTGATTTTTCAATATTGTATATAATTTCGAACAACAAAAATATTGAAAAATCCCTTCAGCAATGCCCAAAATATGAACCTGCATTCATACGTAAGTGGCACATCCTGTATAATAAATTCCATAATAAACTATGTACAATAGCAATAAAAATTATGCACGAAACACAACATATTATGTAACAACAACCACATAATATGTTATGGAAAACGACAAAGAATGCATAGCTTTTCCATAACTTATTATGTATTCCAACACAGAACAAGTACTGGAGAATCACAGAATACATTATGTAAAAAAAATACATTACATATTATGTAAAATGTCTTTACATCAGAACAACTGTGAAATTACATAACTTTACGTTGGTTACAAATTACCAACGTAAAGTTATGTAATTATTTTTTCCTGTGTAGGGTCCGTCTGGTGATGCCCAGTTGCGTGGCCCGCCGTCTGGTTGATGTTTCTTGGTTCATAGCAACATCGCCAGCCACAGCCGCGATATTCTTAGCAGAACGACCAGTCCGGTGACGTCCACGTCCTGCAAAGTCTTTTGTGGTTCCAGTCTCTTCGAGTCGAGCAGCTAATCGGCGGAACGTTTGCCCAGTTGGTGCGACACGATTCGGAAATCGACGCCGAAATGCACGCTGTGCTAACACCACCGATTGATTATTGGTCAGAAACGTCGACACAATTATTCCACGCTCTTGCGGAGTATAGCGCTCCATTGCTTATCTGCTTGTATTCTGCAACTGTCTAGCTCACAAATGTCAAATATGATTAGCGTACGACTCCATTTGTAAAAATTAAAACATCTTCCGATAGGGTGATTAATTTCGCGCCACCTAGTAGTTACCCATGACATAACAAAGTTATTGCTCAGTAAAAAGGCAAAGAAAAATGACAAAAAAATTGAAGAAAACCTCTTCCCACGATCAAATCATTTGATACTATTCAAACATATCGGCACCTGAAATATAATAATTACTCGCCTCTTCCGCCAGATATCTCACAACTCTGGCTGATCCAACTAACTACAGACCTATAGCTCTGCTTTCTGTGATAAGCAAAGTGATTGAGAAATGCGTCAACCAAGAGCTCATGAAATACCTTAAGCTCCATTACTTGATCAACGACAGACGATACGGATTCCGATATCAAATATGAATTGGAGTCTTCTGGCTTCCGTCACACATGTGTGGAGCAATCTCACTATTCGTTTGGCGAGGCTCACGTCGTAGTCTAGGTGGTAGGAGTTTTTTGATAGCAAAAGGTCGAAAAGTAATGAAATTTGGTGGGATGGTAGACATTGGCCCCCTGAACAAACATCTAAGTTTGCGACCTCTGGGGGTCACTATAAACCCAATCCTAAGAGGATAACATTTCTCATTTCACTATTATCTTCATTTTTTCAAATAACACATTTGGGCTTAAAAAAATTACGATGTTTAGGACGACATCGATACCTACACACAGAAAAATCTGTGGTTCTGTCAAAGACTTACGCTAGGATTCAATGGGACGTTACACTCAGCATTCCTCAAATACAGCGATGTTTTATCCAATGGAAAGTGTATAGTTGGTAACGAATTATATCGTATTGTCGATTTAACTACAAGATGTCATTGAATTCCAATGAATAATTCAATCGTAGCCTGTCGTTGAATCGAATCTGTGTTTGGTAACTGATTCTAAACTACTTTCTTTTCCTTGGACCAACAGACAGATTTTATTGCGAGGACAGCTGAATGATTCATTTGGATGTTTAATTGTGTGATTTTGTGTGAAGTTATAAGGAGCATGATATAAGAATTACACATAAGCCTGCACCAGTTGTTGCATTTTTACCTGAAATATAACTGTCTGACTAATCTAAATACCTACATTCAAATGTGGGTGTTAGCTCTTCTAAGTCCCAATTTCTCAGTAGGTCCTCCATTTAATATATAACTAGACACATTTAAATCACACAATTGCTGATGCAATACGCAAAACCACGAGATGACACAACACGGCTAACACAGAGACAACACAACGACACTGTTCTTTATTTTTACGTAAATTGAATCGAGACATCAGTCCCGCCAAATACTGATTATAATTCAGCGAACGACAAGGGCCATTGAAACAAAATTAATTTTTATCAGATGAATTATCACGAACTGCTGTTGCAGTAATAATTTTTGTACATTGAATAGATTGTATGCTTTGCTTAAATGAAACATAGGGTAAATTTCGAAAACAAAAGGATGTTTTGATTGCATTATATGTCAATACTGGTATTAGAAGGATTATACATATCGTTAGAACGAATATAGAATTATTTTGAGTTTATTGGCGTACCTGTGATTACTTCGAATATAAGGATTGAATTCTTTCAATGACATGGATTTGAAACAACTGTACATATATTCAAAGCGATGGAAAAACATCCAAATACTAACAATTAATTGGAAACGCAACAGTATTTTTTTCTGTGTACTACCGATCGCTAAGCAGAGTCTTCACCCTCCCACTATAAACCCAATCCACAGTTTTGCGGATGACTGATTTGCACGCAGGCATCATATGCAACTGACTTGTGAGATGCTACGTATTTTCTGTATTGTACTATGGGATGGAAACGTGGACAATGAAAAAAATAGATACCCAACGCCTCGAAAATTTTGAAATGTGGGTATATCGTCGAATTCTGAGAATATCATGGGTAGACAGAGTTACAAACGAAACAGTATTAATAAGAATGAAAAAACAAAAAGAAGTGTTGCTAACCATAAAAAAAAGAAAATTACAGTACCTTGGACACATCATGAGAGGGGAGAAATATCATCTACTTCAAGTAATAATTGAAGGAAAAATCGCAGGGAAAAGAACAATAGGAAGAGACACTCGTGGCTGAAGAATCTGAGGGATTGGTATAATTGCTCCAATAACCAGCTATTTAGAGCGGCGGTTTCCAAAGTTCGAATTTCCTTGATTATTGCCAACCTCCAGAATGGGGATTGCACCTAAGGAAGAAGAAGAAGAAGATCATATGAAATAGACCGATCTCTGTGGTTGAGCTCGAACTGTTTCATTCTCAATTGACCCGGAGACCATTGCCGCTTCGGAACTCAAAAATATTGTAAAATTCAATGCTTATAGCATAAGAAAGTGGCCAAGTGAGCACCCGATTGTAATGAACAATCAGGCGCTGATAAGTTACTCATTCAAGCTTTTAGGAGTTATTACAGAAAACATGATCTGACACAGACACGTTTCGTAAATTGCAACAGCTGCTGGAA
Organism: Callosobruchus maculatus; assembly: GCA_951848785.1. Taxonomy (NCBI): domain Eukaryota; kingdom Metazoa; phylum Arthropoda; class Insecta; order Coleoptera; family Chrysomelidae; genus Callosobruchus; species Callosobruchus maculatus. Next base: position 3,821,717 of record CATOUR010000058.1, read on the forward strand.
AAAACTCGGAAGCCTATACTCCAGGGAAATACGCAAAAAATAGGCATGGTTGGAGGCACTCAGCAATCTTAAAAGTTATAAACAAATGAAGCGTAAAAATGTCAAATTTTAAAGTGGTTACCAGTCAGAAGGCATTTTTAAGACAAACTGTCTTAAAGAAGATGCCTTAAGCTATAAAATGGCCGTTTCTAGATGTTCAAAAATGTATTTATTGCTTAGAAAGTCGCAGAAAACCGACTACAATGTTAACAAAACGCAATTTTACAATCACATTAAGAAAAATGAATCTGGGACTCTGATATTGCACTAAAATTGGGCCCTCTTGGTACAGAATATTACTTCAAAATTTCCATCAAATAGTTTGAACAATATTGAATTTGTTCATCCCACGCAGATTCCTTTTGCAATGCTATATTACACAAAATCGCAAAGATACAGCAACTCTGGGCAGAATATCAAAGAGCACTTAAACTTTATACTTGTTTAAAAAATGGTAAAAGACTAATTTTAAACGTTGCAAAATCATAGAACAATAATGCTCTAATTCTGTGCTTATAAACAAATTGAATAACTGTTTTGCTATTAAGTTTAGACTATAATTTTTTTCATATAGAAACGTTATATTGGATAAAAAAACAGGGAAATACAAAGGCGAAGATGTGTTCCACGCATCCCTATGATTCCGAACAACATGGCACTCGACTGTAAACGGTTACAATTTTCAGTGCGGCTTGCAAAAAAAACTATTTAACTAAAAACTAAATTTGTAAACAAATAAGATATTTGTAATGTACGCGAAGAGTACATGTGATTTAAAAAATGAATCGTTAAAATCCGTCAAAACTATACAGAGATGTAATGAACCGATCGAACTTGAATTTCATATTTCATTTTTTGAGCGCACAAATTTCTAAGTCCATTTGAGCTAAATTCTGGAAGCTTTACTGAGACATCTGGGAACATTCAATGTCTTAAAAAAATTACGCTAAAATTTCACACACTCATCTTTTCAATGGCGCCAATTAGGTGCCTTAATAATTATATGCAAAGGAGGAGTGAATTTCAAAAGAAAAATGGCTAAATTTAGTCCAAATTGACCTACCATATTTTTTTTTTAATTTAAAGTACGTTTAGTGGTGCCAGCTTTTCAGATGTGAAAAAAATAATAGTGTAAACTCAATAGCAACAAAGTTATTCAATTTGTTTACAGGCACAAAATTAGAACATTATTGTTAAATGATGTTAGATGATTTTGCAATATTTAAAATTATTTTCACACCATTTTTTAATCAAGTATAAAGTATGAGTGTTCTTCTTTGACATTCTGCCCATAGAATAGATGTCTTATGGTTTTCTGTAATATAGCATTGCAAAAAAAAACCTGCGTGGGATAAACAAATTCAATATTGTTCTAACTATTTAATGAATCGTACTGAAATTTTGATCTCATATTTGGTACCAAGAGACTCCACTTTTAGTGGTATGTCAGACTCCTAGTCCCATTTTTGCCAATGTTATTATAAAATTACGTTTTATTAATTTTAGTCGGTTTTTTGCAATTTTCTAAGCAATAAATTCATTTTTGAAAATCTAGAATCAGGCACTTTATGCATCTTCTTCAAGACAGTTTACCTTAGAAATACAGTTCAACACTTGTAGACAAAATTTGCCATTTTTAAGTTTTATGTGTTTATAGGTTGTATTTGCCTAAAAATCTCAAGCAGCAAACAGGTTTTGTTCCTGTAGGTAGATATGACCCAAGAAACCAGTCAGATTGCTGGATAATTGAGTGTCACGGGAAAATCCTTATTTCCCTGAAGTACTATTCAGAGCCAGAAACTACTTCGCACCATCGAACCTTCTCACGCTGCTGCAGTCCACAGAATGTCAATTCGACTTAGCGGTAATCCAAACTTAACGCTCCACCTCCAGCCTCTTTCTTACCGCCGTGCGGTTGGTGGCCTATTCAAGTCGAGCGTCAACCAATTTCCTCTAACATAACCTTTTCACAGCAGCCGCGCCACTCTGGTATTTAGGCTACGTTCTATACCGGAACCAGGACAAGGACAAACAGGATTAGATGATAGATCAGGGCAACCTAGTGTAGCTCCGCTACTTCACTGTTATTTTTATACTTTTGGTGCATAATATATTTTCCACTCATTCACCATTATTTTACTAATCTGGTTCACTGTTCAATTAGACATTGAATGACTTATTTCGTGTAGCCATCAAGTACATATCGAATAACATTCATGATATAATTGCTCATATCTCTAATCAATTGGTTACTTACATTCAAGTTAAATGTACGTATTCGTCTAAGGTAACAGATAAATTGCAGTGGATTTGAAGCCAATGATTAATGGAGAGAGTCTTCTTATTGAAACAAGTTTACTCAAATTAATAAAGTTGAATTAGCTATCCAGTCGTTAATCACCGTTATCGGTCCTTGGGAATTTTTTGCTGCAGTCAGTTGAGATAATACAGATTTATTAACGCTATATTTTACATATTCAGTCGACTGACGTCTGGGAGGCTGAAGGCTTTTTCGATAATCCTATGCCTGTAAACCTTATTGCGATTAGAATTCTGATTAGACTAACACTCAGGCAAGCAGCCTTCAAGTTTATAATAAATTAATGTTTGTCGACTATTTGTATTTGTGATTTTAATTTTTCCTACCGCTATAAAGTAGGTTTTATAATAAAGTAAAATTTCTAACATAAAAATGTTTCTTAGTATTTGTAGGCGGACTTACTGTAGTTATAGCATAATCTGTTTCTCTATCCGGTAATTCCTACTTTTTGGCACCTTAGATATGAAAACAGAATACTTACAAGCATCATTCCAATCAATACGGTATCACCGATGCTGCAATCTGAAAACCACTGGAATGCTATTCAAAGCATTTTAAGTTATAATGATCGTAAAAATAGAAGAGTCGCGAACAGGTACATCTCTGAATACACCTCTGATACATCTCTGTTGGAAACTTCAAAAGAAAGACTGCTAATTAAAATACATTTTAAAAGATCACCAGCTATAGCTGTGCAGCAATTTATATCAGTCCACAAAATCATCTTAAAACAATGTTTTCAAATTCAATTGACATAGTAGTTAAACAGGTTCAGTAGACGTTTACATTTGCATAAGTTCACAAAATACAATTTTATTGTACCGTAAGTTTTTAGTATTATTTCCAAAATTATTATCATATACATATCGTGGCCTTCCTTAAAAAAGGGCTTATCTCATTTTTAGTGATTTTTCAAAAAAGCGAAAAGAAGCTTTTGCAAATACTTGAGATGCTACTACAGGCAAAATACAGACGATTTATTGTAGAATTTGAAAACAGTGAAAAATAAAACAACACAATCAAATATTTATCTGCCTTGGTATATCTATTAAATAATAATTATGAAAGTATAAATAAATATTCATATTCCTCTCACACAGGCTTCAGTGTACAGCAGCAGACACCAAAATCAGGTGAATTGACAAAAGACATTTGTGAATCTTTTTTAACCGTCTTCTGGAATGTTTTTTGTGTTTTGACCCAAAGGGAGATATTATCCCTTGTTGCTATAGGGATCTGTTGATAGATAAGGATGTATGCTTTACACTTTATTGTTATTTCAATATTTTCATGATATGGAATGAAAAATTGTATTATATTTTTATTTTTTATGTTTTTGCATCTGGTCAATAGTTCAATGTACCGGTTTTCCAATTTTGATTGTTTTGCCGAGTTGCAGTTGTAAAAAATTGTTCAAATCTTTTAAATGTTAATTATGAATTTTATGTGTAAAAAAATTGTTTATGATTTATTGATAAGACAGAATTGTCAAAGTTAATAGTCGAGTTTTTTAATTTATATTTTTACTTATATATTTTTCGTCTTTATATGAAATTTAGCCCTGAAGAAGGCGTAAAATAAACGCCGAAACGTCGGCTCTTTGAGTAAAAAAACCTCTGGCAATACTTTATCCCAAAATCCTAAGAACCTCTTCTTCTGCTGTATGTCGTAAAGAAAGCTGACCTTAGTAATTTGATATATTTGTGAAATCTGACCAAACATACGTTCATTTACCTCCGAAGAAATATAATGCGATCATATTCAACAGCTGTGGTCTGCTTTTTGATGATCTGCTGTAAGGTATAAGCTTCACTTAATATAAGAAATAGGTACCAGCAGTACTAGCCCCATATGGTAGGCAAATGCGACCAAATTCAAATAAATAAGGCAGCAAAATCAAAGCCTTCTACCTATACTAGCCCCTCCTTGAACTTGAGCGTGGGGGCACATTTAAGGTTTTTTCCTGATGGCAAAAATGCTAGGTCCTGCCTGCATAGAAGCAACAAACTTGATTTCAAACAAATTCTGATTCTTGTTAGTATGTTGTAAATATCTGTACACCTATTTCCTTTTTAATGTTATGTAGGTATATCTCAGAGACCAGCACTTTAACGGCAATTAAAGAACTAAGCATCTACATAAAAAAATTAACAAATGGCAAAGGTTCGTTCTCATGCATTTTGAAGGTGTCCGATCATTTTTCATTTTTTGCAGAGTATAAGGGCGGAGAACTGAGAAACTAAAAAATTGGTAATTTGCTATTCATTCTCTTATAAAAAATTGCTGGGACACAATTGACTTATTACTACCAAAACCCGGCGGTAATCATTCGGAAGGTATAGGTAATAGATACAATGATGATAGCATTTTATACCTTGGTTGCCTTTTCACCAGAGATGTGCTAGGAAAATGAGCGCAGCGAGGATGCGTAGTGTAGCTATGAATGTGTGGGTGTTTCCACCAGAGATGTGCTAGGAAGATAAGCGGTGCAAAGATGTGTGGCGGAGCTGTGAAACGGTGTACAGATGAGCGATGCGAGGATGTGTAGCGGGCTCTTGTTCAGAATTTTAATTTTGCTCGCCTACATCCACAGCACGCATCCCTCGTAATGCATTTCTAGTACACATCTCTCGTAACACATTACTAGCACACATTCCTCGCCAACATGCCTTGTCAAAACCTCGCACCGCTAAGCCGTTTCCACCGGAGTTGTGCTGTGCGGGGCGACATAATTCAAGCAATTCTATTGGTTCATTAAAAACACATTCCTCGTAACACATCCTCGCACATCTCTGGTGGATACGCAGCCTAAACATATTTTGAGATATACAGATACCTCCTGACAAATAATACGTTCAATTACAGGCCTTCAGCAAGTTCGAAATCACGTTAAAATGTCCGATTATCTGTCGCACCAGAGCCTGTATTCGGATCTAAAACAAGTCGATATTTATTGATCTAATTATTGACACAAGTTCCAAGGGCGTCGATAAGGGTGCGTAATGGGGATAATTGTCCCCCTCCCCCCAAAAAAAAGCAATTATCGACCTCCTCGACAAGTTCTCTATCTTCCATTTTATTGATTACAGTAAGCCCGAAAGTAAGCCTTAGAAGGGGTATTGGAAGAAACTGAGCAGACGATCGGTGCCTGTGCAAAAACTCTGTATGAGGTTTTTCGAAGAACAGAATTTAAAATTGAGCTTTTCAAGAACAGATATTTATACTATACAGGGTGTTCCTTAATATCATGTATAAAAGAAGGGAGGAGATTCTTTAGTGTTTTTGAAGACTTAATCTTCAGATAAAACATAGGTCCGCAAACGCTTCGTTACCAATCTACAGGGTGTTGAAGTTTCAATATCTCTCCAGTTTTTTCTCAAAAACTCTCAATTATTGAGGTATTTAGCTAAAATTTGGAGTATATGAAACGCAAAACGAGTTACATAATTGTACATGTCAAGCGGTTGGTAGATTCTACAGCGTGATATTTTTTCAAAGGTCATGCCCCCATTTCTTACCCTGAACTTATTTTCGACGCGCCATTCAAAAAAAAATCATTTTTCCATTTTGTTTAGAAGCTATTTGCCATTAGTAATTTTCTCGTATCTCCGAACCTTTTCGAGAAAAAAAGCACGATGCACTGCAACTAGCTAGATGAAACTTAACTTAGATACGTCCACTAAAAATTGTTTGTCTATTATTTGAAGTCAAATATCTCAGAAAGTTTAAAAAATGCTAGTGCTATACACTGCCAAATTTAATAAAACGAAACAGTTATCCAAATAAAGTCATAGCCTGCTAGACCATTTTTTATAACTGAGCAGACCGCGTAGGTAGAGCCTAAATACCAGAGTACCGCGCATATTTCAAATACATTATTTTCATCTATACCTAATAACAGAGAATCCTGTTTTGTTTTTTTTCTCGATAATAACGGAGATATAAAAAAATTACAAGAGGACAAAAAATTTCTAAACAAGATGGAAAAATTATTTCGGTTTTTTTAATCTACCTGCGGCGCACCGCAAAAATGTTCAGGGTAACAAAAGGGGGCATGACCCCTGAAAAAATAACACCCTGTAGATTCTGGCAACCGTTTGACATGTGCAATTATGTAACACCTATTGCGTATTTTATATTCCATATTTGACATACCTGAATATCACAAAAATTGAGGGTAATGAAGAAAAAACTGGAAAAACATTGATATTTCAACAACCTGCAGATCGGTAACGAGTCGTTTATTATGTTTATTTGAAATTTTAGTCCTTAAAAACACCAAAGAATTTTCTTTCTTCGTTTGTAGATGATATTTAGGAACACCCTGTATATTTTTAGATGAAATGAAAATAGCAGAAGAGTGAGATATCAGCTTATCTTATCTTATTAAGTACTATTATTTCATTTATATTCTTTTGAAACAAAACCAAAACAAAAAACATCAAATTGGTACCTATGCTAATCATTGACCGCATTTGGGTACGACATAAAAAATTATACATAAAATCGGCAAGCCTCAAACCCTCAAACACCTAAATGACATTATAGTAGAAATCGGTGGTTATATAGGTATATATACACTGAACGTTGGCGTTGGCTGGATAAGAAGCACCTTTATGAAATTCACAAAAAAAAGTCTTGTAAAAAACTTTTTGACATACCTCATCCATACTGACAGAAATCAATCACCTCAACACCAACTATACAGAATATCACACACTGTCATCCACTTTGAACGTCACAAAATCGGCGTCAATACGGATCATACAAATCGCGCGGGTTTGTTTCCTGACGCAGCGTTCAAATCAGCCGCCGATGCCTGCCGGATTCTTCCGGGCCCGGCTGTGCTCGCGTTACGCCGCTCTCTGAGTCGTAGTCAGGTGTCGTCCGTGTGGCCGTGCTGACTGCGCGGATCTGAAGTTCTGAAGACGCTTGTGCTCGGCCGCAGAGCGGTCCGAGAGACTAAACGGGTGCGGTGTTGCCGGACGTGCAGCCGTTACTGAAGGGCTTGATGAGCTGAGATCTACTGGGTCGCCGGTGTTTTGCCTTTCAGCCCTTCAATCAGTTTGTCTAATCTGTCAAGTTAGAATAAACAAACAAACAACTGAAGAAAGGACGAAGAAGGAAACAGAAAAATGGAGTCGAATGCTTCCCACTAGTGTCTGACCGAAACTACTTCTTTCGGCCTAAACCGAAACATCAATATAACGTCAGTAATTTTTTCGTGGATATAAAAATGAATAACGTATCATTAACATTATCACACCTTATTTCAAATAACTTATTTATACTTTTTGAAGTAAGAAGTTAATCTGAACCAAATATCAACTGTTTTATATTTATATTTACAGGGTGGCCAATCGGGTGACGATAATAATTTTTTTTTAGATAGCCCGTACCAAGACCTATCCAAAACGCTCCCATGTATGTGTACCGATTATTGATAGTTTTCGAGTTATGATTTTTTTTTTTGAAAAATTAGAGATTTTCCAGTTTTTTCAAGTAATCGTCAAAAACAAAAAAAAGAATGCTTTTTGGCTTTTATTTTTTTCTGCAATTATACTCAGTATTAAGCCTATTTTAATATCCAATAAAGAGAACCTGTACATCCGAACAAAAGTTTGAAATCTCTGTTTTTAGTCAGGAGACCAAAACCTTTAAAATAAAATTAAAAATATCCCTGGTTCTGTAGCTTCAAACTAATCTTAAAAACTTTGCAAGACATTGCATTTTCGAAATAATAATGAAAAAGTAGCACTTATGGGGACATTTTGCGCCGTACGTGAGTGTTAAAGGTAAAAAGGTGACGAATTTCCAAAATGATTTAAAAAACTATTATTTTGCTTTATTATGACAAATTAAAGAAAAAAACTCGTAACGACTAACAAACCGATAATCGTTGATGTTTTGATGACTTTTAATAAAAAAACTAATACCCAAATTGTGATTTTTGAAGTGTTTTTGCTATGTACTATTGAACTTCTGCTAAATTAAGTTATATGGAAAGTTAACAAAGGTAAGGGATAATACTACAATAATCTGACTTTCAATTTGATGACAGAATTACCTGGGAAGCGATGTCGTAGCATACTCCATTCGTTTCTTGCAGAGTAGCTTTTTGCGAGCTCATGTCGGCGAAGCGCAGTTGTGTTAATTAATTTTCGGTAATAGGCAAGGCAATGTTCGGATGGACCTAAAAAGGTGATTTATATCGCTAGGTCTTCCTCGACAGGTCAGTAGACAGCCTATCATGAATACAACAAGTTTTTCAGTTTTTCAACCCCCCACGCCCCAAACACCCAAATTCCACCCCACCCAAAAAAACGCAGATCAAGAACGTCTAAAACGCCTAAAAACGAAGTTTGAGGAATATTTGAAATCTTTGTTATAATTACTCCGCCGCCCATGTACCGATTTCCAAAATTATAGCAGCATTACCTACTAAGACCCCACAGAATATTGCTATCCAAATTTCACCACAGTCCATGCAGCGATTACTGAGATTACGAGGCTAGAAAAACGCGTACAGACAGACAGACCGACAGGCAGACCGACATACAGAACGACGGAAATGAGTGACGCGGATTTACGTTATGTAGACATTATAAAACGCCCAAAAAACCTATCATCTCAAAATCGAAAATTTCCACGATCACAGTTCTCCCCTCACCTACCGGTGTGGGAAGTAAAAGGAATGGCGTATGCTACGACAACGCTTCCCAGGTAATTCCGCAATGGAATTAAAAGTCAGATTGTTGTTTTATTATTCCTTTCCTTTGTTAACTTTCCATACAACTTAATTTAGCAGAAGTTCAATAATACACAGCTAAAAGCACAGGTATTAATGTTTTTTATTAAAAGTGATTAAAACATCAATGATTATCGTGTTTATTACTTGTTATGAGATATTTTTTCTTTAATTTGTCATAATAAAGTAAAATAATAGTTTTTTAAATCATTTTGGAAATTCGTGAATGATCACCTTTTTACCTTTAACAGTCACGTACGACGCGAAATCCCCCTCATAAGTGCTATTTTTTCATTATTATTTTGAAGGTGCAATGTCTTGCAGGGTTTTTAAGATTAGATTGGAGCTCCAGAACCAGGCATAAGTATTTTTAATTTTATTTTGAAGGTTTTGGTCTCCTGACTAAAAACAGAGATTTCAAACTTTGGGCCCAAAATGTACTTAATTATTGTTCGGATGTACAGGTTCTCTTTATTGGATATTAAAATAGGCTTAATACTGAGTATAATTGCAGAAAAAAATATAAGCCAAAAAGCATTTTTGTTTTTGTTTTTGACGATTTCTTGGAAAAACTGGAAAATCTTTTTTTCAAAAAAAAAATCATAACTCGAAAACTATCAATAATCGGTACATATACATGGGGATGTTTTGGATAGGTCTCGGTACGGGCTATCTAAAAAAAAATTATTATCGTCACCCAATTGGCCACCCTGTATTTTGTATCTACTAAATTCCATTCCAAACTTTGGTCATTCTTTATGACACTCTTATCAATTAGTTGCCTTAAAATTAAATTTCAGAAGTACCCACGTACTAAGTACAACTACTAAGTATTTCTGAAGGTAAGGAGTTTTCTCTGAAAAAACTGTTGTGAGCTTCATTGAGCTACAGCCATTGTTGATTATCAGAATTCATAACTGAACAATCTAATATTGTAAGCGAGGAACAATAATTTATCAACTTTCTTTGCAAATTGCTTCTTCAGTCTGAATAAATTTGACTAGTAGCATTAAGTAGTGGAAGCAGTCGTCGCGGTAAAGCATCAGACGTGGATTTTAGGGGAACCTTTCTCAAAGACAGAAATGGACTGAAATTCTAGTAAGAGTAATATCTGCGTTTCTTTGCAAGCTTGGCACCGATAAGTAGGCTTCCTATAACGTGTGATAAATTGTTACCATCATCACCCAGCAAAATTACACTTCTTCGCTTGCAGATTAGTGCTCCGAGGCCGTCCGATCGCAGCACGAAATCCATCGAATTTAGTTTCGGTTTCGGCCGTAGTTTCGGCTGGATGGCAGCCGAAACCGAAACTAAACCGAAACCCGTTTTTTGGCCGAAACTAGGCCGAAACTGAAACAGAAACCGAATGTTCGGTCGGACACTTCTTCCCACACATTCTCGATAATATAAAAAGTTTTAGTCAACAATTTCTCCATCATTATAATTTCACTCATACAGAGACAAAAATAAATTCGGGGACGAAGAATATACCTGTATACTTGCATTAAAGTATTTACCATCCTCCTATATGCGCAAAGCTGTAGGTACCTATCTTTTAAACCCAGAATTTTATATTTTTGATCATAGAGGGTTATATCAAGTAAATATTTATTAAAAACTGGGAAAATATTGAGAATGAGAATATCGAAACCTTAGGTCAAGTACATACAGGGTGTCTCACGACGATTAAGACAAGCAATATATCCGAACTGGGCAGTAGTAGAGAATTATTAGAGTCGTCGTGACCCACGACGATTAAGACAAGCAATATATTGGAACTGGGCACTAGTAGAGAATTATAATTTTGAGGGTGTAGATTAGAGCAAATATTGTATATTTTCTTGTTATTGTGTTACCCAATGAGTTATTTATTTAATTTTTATCATTTTATTAATAATTATTAACGGCACACCCTGTATATTTTTACCTTTTTGTGTTTCTCCCGATAAGACAATTCCAAAAAACTGCACACTTCTGGTCTAAAGTGATCATTTCGAGAGCTACAGGTACTTAAAGGATTGTTCGTAAAATAATTTTTTGCTGCGAACTGGTTTATCGTGGGCAAAAAATTCAAGAGGCATTTTTTGTTTAGAATGACACAGGCTATCGGAAATAAATATCTAAATAGTAAACAAATAATAAGACAAAAAGTTCCATCGGAAATAAATTTTGGGGGTTGCGTTTTCCACCCCTTACAACCATGGGGTAAGCCAAACAAATTACTGGCTAAGTGGTTTTTTGGTAGTAGAAAATGTCAGGTTAATTTCAATATTGTAATTTTTTTGGTGCTTTTTTATGTACTCCCTTTCCCACAAATTCATATGTGAATATACATAAGATGTTGGTCTAGCTATCATATATAATATATCCATACGTGAATATACATAAAATGTTGGTCTAAGAATCATATATACATTAAGTAGTTTACGCCTGCGCGAAGCACAACTAGTGCCGCCATGGCTGATTTCTAGCCATTCCGCCGTTCGCGTCCTCAGTCGTAGTTAGCGTGTGTGTGTGGTGTGCTGGTGCTGGTTGGGTCAGGTTACCTGATCGAATGAAATACTGTGCAATGTTGCATATCTTCTGGCTACTGATAACACTCGCATCCAGTGTTTGACGGTAAGTCGTAAGCGGAACAAACCACCTACATAATTTTATAACCTTGATATCTTTGTGATTTTAGACATGCCATTCAACAGAAAAGAAATGACAATCACAGTAATCGATTTTGCCAATTATTATTATTGTAACTAGAAATTGAATTAATAACAATACATAATGAAAGTAGGTATAAAGTTTGTTTATCTTTCTGCCTCTATTGAACCTTCATACACTATGCATGTGCATTAAAAGTACATGAATGTAGATTTAATGGATATACCATGCATGTGGAAATTCGCGACAAACGTACATGAGATGTTATTTTTTTATGTCTACTTTACATCCATTAGACGTTCATGCTCCATTTGTGGATATACATATCCATTGATTCGATATCCACTGTATGTACAATGTGCATACTTTTGTTATTTGGGTTAAGGGGCTGTATTTTATCAAGGGATGCTCCAATGAAGTTTCTTTATATGAAAGGTCCTATTTTTTTTCGATGAGGAATCATCCCCTTAACTGTCTTACACTTCTTTAGTTACACCCTGTATAACACATAGATGCAGGTAAAATTGCGAATGATTAACAAATAACTATGAGGTCTGTGGCGATCTGTTAATGTGCATGAACCAATATTATCATATTTGCAATGGAGGTACTGCACAACTCTCAAGCGGTACTACTATTCGTCATTGTCTGTCAGAGCGGTCCGGAGGACCTTTGCTCTTAGTTGCAGTCGTGTCGGTCGATCGGTCTGTCAGGTCTGGTTACCCAGAGACCAGACAAAGTCATGGAGAAGTAAGCGAAGAAAAAGAGAGGAAGGAAGGAGAAGAGCAAAGAGGAGGAAGTGTGTCGGTTGGAGGGTATAGCTTGACATAGACTATTTGAGTTCGGTAATTTTTGGGTTTAACCAAAAGGGTTGATTTTGAGGTTTGGTATCTAAAAGGGCAAAAATTTAGTTGTTTCCAAATTTGCACGATTTGATTTTGATCACAGTGCGAGCCGCGGCCTTGTGTGCTTGCGAACTTGCTCGACTGTGTAGTCCACTGACCCGCGCAACAGAGGGTTGCTGTGCGATTCCGCTTGACTATAACGTCGTTGCGCCTGTTGTTTAATGTAATCCCTCAAGTAAGGGATGTCGAGGTCCCTGTGAAGGGTTTCGTTAGAAACATACCATGTGGCGTTAGTTATTGTACGCAATGTCCTGCTCTGCAGAATCTGCAGGTTTCGCATGTGTGTCTTGGCGAGGAAACACCAAGCCGCACATGCGTAGGTAATTGCTGGTCTAATAATCATTTTATAAAGTCGAATTTTATTTATCAAACTCAATTTTGAAGTTCTACATAACATAGGGTAGAGTTGACGAAACGTAATTCCGAATTTTGTTTTTAACGCTTGAGTGTGTTTCTGCCAAGTCATGCCCTTGTCGAGGGTAATTCCTAAGTACTTGGCAGAATTTTCCCATGGAATCCTAGTACCGTCTACTGAGACCTCTAACGGGGCACCACGACGTTTTTTGGTACAATATATAGCCTGCGTTTTCGAATGATTAATTTTGATGAGCCACCGATCCGCCCACTCTAACACTTCATCCACCGCGACCTGCAACTCATCGCGGACTAGATTTCCAGTCCGCGACTGAGCTACAATCGCAGTGTCGTCAGCGTAGAGATAGACTTCACAGTTGCTGGGGCAAGGGACGTCATGTATGAAAAGTGAATAAAGGATAGGTCCAAGGACCGAACCCTGAGGAACACCGGCCTTTATGGGCCGTAATGTCGAAAAAGTATTGTTAATTTTGATTCTAAATTTCCTTCCTTCGAGAAAGGATTTTAAAAGTTTTAGAAGCCAAAATGGGAAACCCTTTTGAATTAATTTATAGAGGAGGCCCTCATGCCACACCTTGTCAAAAGCCTTTGATACATCCAGAAGCAAGATGCCAGTACTTTTGTCTTGAGTGAATCCACTGGTTATACGCTCCACCAGCCTGACTGCCTGCAACTCCGTGCTGTGCTCAGACCGAAATCCAAATTGAACGTCAGGAATCGTGTTGTGATCTGACGAGCAATTCTCAAGGTGACGTTTAATCACCTTTTCGGCAAGCTTAGACGGCGCAGACAGTAGACTAATGGGACGATAATCCTGCGGAAAAATTGAACCCACCTTCTTTGGAATCATGATGACATCAGCAACCTTCCATGCCCTTGGAAAGTACTGAGTTCTGAGAATTGCGTTAATTATTGCCACCAGATATGTCAAAGCCTTCGGCGAAAGTAACTTCAATGCCTTATTTGTGATCTGGTCCTCTCCAGGTGCTTTACGCACCTTTAGGTCTTTAATATGACCTTGAAGCTCTGCTGGTGTGCAATGAGGAATCACTTGTGATTCTTCGGGTGTGCTATGTAGAGCTTCTGTAGAAGAATTTTCCGAAGAAGAATCTTCAGAAGAGGAATCACAAATAGAAGCATCATCGCCACTGACGCCATTGCTCCTAAAATATCTCCTGACGGATCTTACAATTTGTCGCTCCTCATCGAGGTCATTATTCAGATCATAGTTGGGTGAGAACTGATTTTCCATGGCATCAGCAAAAACCTCCACCTTTTCCTCAGTCGTGAAGACAACACCTCCAGGACCATGGATATGGGGAAGTTGTTCCCGTTTGCCATTCCTGAGCGATTTTGCTACTTTCCAGAGAGGAACACTTGAGTCCAGCATTCCCGCCAGAAAGTCGCTCCACTGCTCGTTTCGGAATTCATGAAGAGCGTTTCTCACTTCATGGACAAGATTTGTTGCCCTACGGATGTCGTTGGGATGACAAGATCTTTTCGCCTGTTTGATTGCTGACCTTTTATCAGATATTTTTTGCCTAATGTCGGCAGGGAGGAAAGGTCTGCCCGGTCTCCGTACAGGAAGAACGGCTGCACGTTGTAAAGCTTGTTGAACAAACCCTGTCCATTCCATTTGAGCGGCATCTATTTCATTCTCATCATCTATGATCGGGATATCTGGAAACTCTCTGAGAAGGGACTTGTATAGTTCCCAATCAACGCGTTTCTTTGGAGGAGTTTCCTCCTCCAAAGTATTCCCATCACCCACCTCCAAAACTACAGGAAGATGGTCGCTTGAGATGTCATACATGACACGAGAAGTAATACTGTATCTACAGCTTCTAGATATTGCAAAATCAATTACATCTGGTGCTTGAAGATGATTGAATGGATAGTGTGTAGGCTCGTCAGTGCTATGTATGAGACACCCATTTCGTACTACATGGTTATACAGCCGAATTCCACTAGTAGAATTTAGCCTGGAATGCCATGCTCGATGTTTGCAGTTGAAGTCCCCTGCCACGAGAAGCGAACCCGAGTAGTCCAAGAGGACCTCCAAGTCCGCCTCACGTAACCTGGCACCACACCTGACATACACCGACGTGATCTTCAACGGGATGCCTCCTGCCATATTGACCACCACAGAAGCTGCCTCGATGGTTTGCATCTCAGCATTTGTGCTTCTGTGATAGTCAATACCACGTTTGATCAGCACCGCCAAGCCGCCACCCCGTCCATTCAGTCTATCAGCGCGGATGACATCATAATTCGAGAAAGCTAGACGATCTCCCGGATTAAGTAACGTTTCCTGCAGCAGAGCTACGTCTATGCATTCATCCAAAAGAACTTGGTGGAACTCCCGTTTTTTGGGAATGTCCCTTAGACCTAAACAATTCCAAAAAAGAATTTTGATAAATGCAGGCTGTCTACTATTGTACCTAGACATTTACCGGAAAAATCGCCTGCAAGGCCTGTGTGGCGCTTATCAGAGGACTAATTATTTGCTGCAAGGACTTGAGCGCTGTTGCCAAGTCCACGCTTTGAGCAGTCGAAGGTGAGCTCGAGGCAGCAGGAGTAGTCAAGGTTGCAACCTTGGCTGCGTCCGCGTATGAGTTGGTTCGCCTTGGTGCGATGACTTGTAGATTCCTCCTAGGAGTGAATCTGCAGGTGGGACTGTTTGCCGGATGATCCCCACCACAGTTCGCACATTTGCGCACCTCTTGTCCTGTTTGAGGGCACAGATGTGTCATGTGGTCTTGGGCACATTTCAGACACTTTGGAGAAGCAGTACAGTACGACTGAGCGTGTCCATACTTCTGGCAGCGGTGACACTGCCCTATCAATCGGGAGTTCTTTTGCACCTCAACTCTGACAGACAGTCCTAGAAATTCGTGCTTATTAAAAACCTGCTGAGATTTTTCTGTCTTTGGCAGAATCACCACTACCAAAGGCATGGGCACGCCACCGTTGCGCTTCAGGAGAATTATGTGGTGGGGAGCATAACCCTTCTGCTCGAGCTCCTCTTTGATTTCCTGCTCTTTAGTTGATGCTGGGATCCCTCTGATGACAGCGTGGATATTTCTCTCGGAGGGTAGAGGAAATGTATGGTGAGGAATATTTTCCTCTTTAAAAAGACGGATTATCTTCCGATAATCGTCCTCGCTTTTGGGCACTATACGTGTCCCAGCATCAACAGCTACTGCACGCGTAATCTTTATGCCAAGGCTAATAAAGGAATAGTTAATAGTGCGCCATCTCGTTGCATCCCTTAATACAACAGGAGTTACTCGGCCTTGGCGAGCTTGTTCAGCCTGTTTATCAATGGTAGCTTGAGACGGCGAAGCAGCGATGTTGCTGCCAGCCGATGGAGCAGTAGGAGATAGTGAAATAACCTTTTTTGGAGCTTGTGCAACCATTGGCTGGCTGGCAGAGGTAGAAGGAACCGACACAGATGGTATTTGGTTTAGTGAAGTTTCACTAGTTGGGGATCTGTGCGTCGGTAAAGGTGGAAATTCGTCGATTTTACGAACAGTTCGCTTTTTGCGACGAAGGGCAGTAGTGAAATCACCACCCTGTATATCTTCTTCAGTCTCCGTATGTTGGTCACTAGTTGGGCTATCATGTCTACGTTTTGATAATTTGGAAGAACTGTCATTGGGCATACATTTATTAAGAATATTGGTTAAATTAAAAACCTGGGTATTTAGTTGTTCAACGCAGTCCGTCAGTCGCTTAATCTGCTCTGCCTGGTCCTTAATAAGTGCTGCTTGGTCTGCTATGATCTTCTGGAAGTTCTGAGGTTCAGCTCCAGAGCTCTGGTGTTTCGCCTCCCCAGCTGTCAGAGGTGACGTCTCTTGATGGTCCCGCGTGCTTTCAGGTTTTTGCAGCCTGGTATCAATGTCCATACTGCCCACCGTGCTACCTCCATTCGTGGCCTTGGAGGGGTCACCCAGTGACCCCTCAAACTCATTCTCCATATTAAATTCAACCTTTATCGCCAACAATTCGATAAAATCTTTACGTCGAAATTTTGACACGACGTGTCAGTTCGCCATATACTGGGCGATCCTCTCAAGCGGTATGTAGTATTGATCGACGTAATAGCTCAGCTGGAAGATAATGTGATATCCTGACAAAAACTTTATGAAATACCTACTTGGTCAGAAAGTATTGAAATTTTAGTGGTAAAGAAAATTATATTCTTAATCAGAACATATTTTTTTAGAATGAGTAATGCAATCAAAAATATATTTTCCTTGGTTCAAATTAACCATAGTTTTCTCATCAAGAAAATGTTTCTCATTGCGAGAACAATAATTGTTCTTGTCATAAGTATGTCTTTACAAGATTACCAGAGTTCTTGAATTGAGAGTATCTTTTTAAGTATGTATAGATGTCTGTAATAAATAATAATGAAGTGTTATTGCACAAGTCTGCATACATTATGATGCCTTGACGTAGGATAATACTTTTGAGAAACACAACTGAAAATCGCCTTCTGAATTGGCAAACACGTTGGAAAGCAGTACCAGCCAGCAAAAAGCCAGACGCGGCTGCCATGCCAGAGTTCCTGCGAACGAAAGTTTCGTTCTAAAGTCAGCTATTTTCGGATCAGTACCGCGCGGAACGCAAAACCTGCATTCACGAAACTCTAAAGTGCGAGTGCAAGAGTATGAGGTTATGGTCATTAGAGAAGAAATGTTTCCATATTACGAAGAGGTTCATCGTCCTCCAAGAAGAAGAAGTATCTCCGACCAAGAAGAGGGTGACTAAGAATAGTAGTATGAGCACAAAAGAACTGTTATTTCTTTCCTTTTTGTGTGATGCTTTTGAGGTCTGTTATGTGTTTTATCAATTATATCGAGCAGTACGTGTCAATTCTAGCTGAAGGGACTTAATAGAGATGGAAAAATAAAAAAAATCGTCGAACAGGTATAGAAACACTACTAGTATGTATGATGAAGAAATCGTTGCTGAAAATGGAACATATTAGCTATTTATGTATGACCGTATGAAGTAAATAATACAGAAAGAATTTTCAAAACGGTTGGACCGTTACAAAAATAAGCATGGCAACATGTACCGCGGTTTAACTTCCTTCAGCAAAACGCACCAGCATTTTTAACCTCGGCCAACGACAGCAGAGATCACACAATTGACTGTGTATACAGAGTGTCTTTAAAGTTGAGACTTTCATTTTTAGAAGCTACTGCCTTTGAAATAACAAAGCTAAAGTGCGGTGAATCAGCAGTCGAAGAATAAAAAGAAATTGTAAGAAAATACTTGCTATTCGTTCGCTGCCAAGTTTTAAGAGCGGTCCTGACATATGAGTTTTATAGATACCTACAGTTTGAAATTTGCGCCGCAATACTGCAAAGCGCAGGTATTTCTGCTTCAGTTTGGACCATTCAAAGCTGTCAAGGTCTTCCGGCATGGCCACTATGATGTATATACAAACATCTTGGGTCTCTAGCTCTTTGGACGAGATAGACAAATCGACACGGCGCAGGGTAAATACGTACACTAAAATCATGTTCACCAGTTCATTGTAGTTATAACGATTGCATCATTTTTGTTGTCTTTAAAGTTCGATGTAGCACGTAAACAACTCAAGAGACCTCAAACGTGCACAGCTACGTGTGCTCTGAAATGACCTGAGTTGCTTGTGTCTGTTATGACCTAATCGCATAGGGACGGAATTGGAAATGAGGATTTCATTATCATTCAGTATCTTTATATCCAAAATATATCGTTTAGAATTATGTTATTGGGAAAAATCACCCCTTTGGCGAGTACTATATGCCCTATGCAAAAATGTCTAACTTAGGAAACACCCTGTATTATAGAGGAGAGAGATACATTTTGCTTAAATGCTATCGGGGGAGCGCGCATGGCTAAAGGGGCATTTACACGGGTCGATGTTCGCCGTGCGACTAGTCGCTTCACAAATCGTCCCACCAAGCTGCATCGCTACCCACTTACAATCGCATGCAGTCCGCTAATTTCCTGCGAAAATGTTGAGCGGAATAGCTGTTCGTGTCGAGATTGAAATCGCTTCCAACGCATTTCTGCAATTGAAGATTTGAGAGCTGCTAAACGTATATTATTCTTCCCGTATTCTTGCTGTTTCGTGTTACATAAGCATGGATACCTATCCGAAACTATATAGTATTGTTTTTTTCATTTTTTAAACAAACGTACGACGAATCGAGCTAGGACAACCAGCTCGAAACACATCTTCAAGCGACGGGCGATGGCGATCGCCTGCAACTGATCATTTACACGGTCGATATTAGTCACCGCCGCATGCGGCTGGTAGCTGAGTGGCCAAAGTCGGATGCTATCCAACTTTGGATCTTGCGGCTTTAGTCGCCTGCGACCTAGCCGAATAGGGTCCTTGCACCCAAAAAAAATGCTTTAAGGCAATCACTATAACCTATTAAACATCATAAAATAGAAGGTTTTAATTTTTTAGGTTGCTTCTGAGACTTATTCCAACTATAAGTTTGAACTAGTGAAAACGGCGCGAAAACAACCTCTGACGTCACAAGACATTATAGTGATGGAATCTGAGATATTATAAACACTTTTTGGTCGATAATTTTGGTTACGACACTTGACGACTTGTCACATCACAAATCACAATGAAAGAATGACACAAGATTGACGTAAACAAAACCTAGGTACCTTGTGTTTCTGTATCATAGAACAACATGTTGTTTTGTGCTTTTTGGGGTTGTCATTTATAGTTAGAGATGGGTTTAATAATGTCGATTTTTGTGTGACGTCAGCACACGTTTTCAGTCACGTGGAAACATTTGAAAAAGACGTCAATTATAATTCTAAATTTCTCCATCTGAACAGCATCAACAGTGGAAGTTTTGCTATGGACAGCCTTTGAATACGTTTTTCCTACCCTTATTCCAAAACACAAAGACAAGTAGGGTCACTCGCCGTGCCGACTTTGATGTGAGTCTCACAAATGCGGGCCGCCTCGATTTGAAACAGGTTCCCTTCGTGCGATCTCGTTTTCTTACAGGGAATCCGACTGTTGCATATTGTCGACGTCAACGGTCGACGTTCACTTTACTTATACGGGGGTCAATAGAAATGAATTCTATAGTATAGATAGAATATAATTTATTATTCAATAAACCATTCAACACAATAACTGCAAATGCAGCTACTGGGGTGGCAAATAGCTCAAGGAGTATTATAGATCATGTTTTGTCAGATAGATGTAGTAATTTGAAATGTACGATTCAAGTAGTAAGTAACAGTAACAGTCTGATCATTCATAATTTGTTGTCAATAACCTTAGGTGTAAACATAAAAGTATTTGCGACAAAATATAGAAAAGAAGTAAACAGAATAGATCATAAAAAATTCATCTCAAAATTTGAAAAGAATATTCAAACTACAGAAGTTCAGTCATTTCAGAAACTAATTGACTTAATCACTTCTTGTAAAAAAGATTCGGAATTCAAAAAGACGTATAAGATACGTGAAAATAACGACTGGATAAATCAAGAAATTCTCGAAACCGAGTCAAAATTTAAAACAAAAAGTTAAAGAACCGGGAAACACGAATTTGAAAAATGAATTTAAAAAACTTAAGAATCAAGTCAATGATAAAATTAAAGTATTAAAAACAGATCTTTTAAAAATCAATGGGAATAAGTAGGCACAAATATAAAAAAACAATGGGGCCATATACAGAGCATGTCGCCGGCATTTTTTTGTGAAATACGCGCAAAACGCTCAATAACAAACAAACACTATTTATTTAGGCACCCCGGTAGATCCGACCGATTGTATCCCGTGCACCGTCTCGCGTGTTAGGTGGTGTTAGGTGGACTGACCCTGTAAACCACAGCTACAGCTGTTAGCGTTCGGCTACTGCTCGAGGTCGCCGGACGCCAGAATCCGCCAGCTTGCGTAGTAGGTATCCGAGGGCACAGCAGGAAAGACCACATTGGGGGCGGAGCTTAGAGTGACCCTACTTGTGAAATTACGACCACTGCAAGTACCCTATTGCCATTTAGACGGTCGATTTTAGCCGCGCGGCTTTAATAATTACCCGTATAAATCCCACATCAGGACGATCGAATACATATATTTGATCGTCGTCGGTCGTACGACGTCGGTGAGTCGGCAACAGCGCGGCCCGTCCATCCTCGGCGTCGGAGGTCGTGACGTCACAGATCGCCGCGCCGCCACGACAGGTTGCCACGCCGTGCCGCCGCACCGCCGAGGTGGCCCGCGTCGCGGGGGGCCGTGGAAAAAGGCGAGATCGGCGAAAATGAACACCGACCGAACGACTCACGATGATGATTCGTCCACGCTGGAGCTATCAGGCCGGCCCCATAGTGTGGAGGTGCACTACGTGCGATACAGTCAGCGCCGGCCGGTGCAACGTTTCCATGGGATCAGGTGCTGTATACCGCTTGATGAGAAGGCAAATGCTGTCCTGTGCTGTGTCCTAGTTTAGTTCAGCGTTTTTCGAGCAAAATTATATGTAGATATTAGGGCGGTTAATGAATGGATGAATGAAAGAACGATAGAGGCGACACTGGTGACAAGGGCCACCAGTGCAGAGGCCCACAGGTGGGCCCTTCTATAACTCTACTCACTCTAGTTCCCAAGTCCAGCCCTCATCCCCAGGTGAAGGTGGCCTTGGCCTGCCTATCTCATGTCTTCAGGTTCAAGGACTGTTAAACCTAGTAATAGTCTGCCTGCGACACCCAAGGGCGTCACACCGAGATAGTATGTGTGCCGAGGATTCCTCCTTCTCGCCACAGCGTGCGCAAGTCTGGTCGCTTGACACCCCCATCACATACAAAAAACAAGTAACGTCTGAAGGTTATTATGGCCAGATAGCAGGCCCGCAAGTAACCTTAGCCGGCTTCTGTCCAGTGAGTAACAGAACCGCCCCACCTTGGCCAGAGGTCCTAAAATAAGGTCTTTAGCTTAACGAATATCCAAAGATTCCTCTAGCTTCCTTCTTCCTTCTAATGGTACCTGCTGCCAGCCTCACAGCCGGCTCAGGAACCAGGACGTTATTTCTCGACTTCGCCCTGCGAGCGCGTCCGCAGTTTCAGCATGATTCGGCACCCATGTAAGTGACACCTGCACACCTGCACCGGTCCCCTGTAATTTCCGAAACTACCCGATCGTCATGGTCCTCATGGTGATAGAAACAAGTTTCTGTCTCTAAGTTACAGAGTACCGGCGCTGATGTCTTGACGAATTGTGATCATTTTTACAACTGCATTGCAAAACGAGCCTTGTTGTAAACCTATAGGCAGTCAGTGCTTCCAATGTTGCCTGGCTCTCAGAGCAAAGAGTAATCCGCCTCCTGAATTTCATGAATACGATAGGCAGAAGAAAGAGGGAGAGCTTTGTTTTTGGTCCGCAGACCCATATTAGGGCGATAGTGTTGATTGACTAGTTAATGCAAGACCTGAGCAAACGTTAACGGTGTTGTATTTCATTTGTTCTATTGTCAGTCAGTGTGTGTTTACATTTCCAAGATAAAACTTGAACAAGAAAAAACCCAATTAATTCTCGTGACTTTTTGTAGCTAACACTATAAATAAATAACTAATTCTCCCAACGTAGTACTTTTTTACGAGAACAGCTAAAAAAATGAAGTCAAGTACTTTGACTCAATATTTTCCATATACCATCGGTGCTAACAAAAAAATTGGAGTTCCTTTATCTATCCCTACACTATCCTCAGTATCCTCATCAAAATAGTAAACAATGATTGGGGATCTTTGAGACACCTAAAAACGAAGTTTGAGCGATTTTGAAATGTTTCGTTCTTTGTTGATTCCCCCTCCACCACTGGCAAGAATTCCAGTAATAGGTGTCAACATTTCATCATAGTTAATAGTATAGTTTCCATGTTACAGGTTAGGATTATAATAAATGTATGTATTAAATGAGTCTACAGATATAAAATTGAAATGTAACAATCGCACAGTTCTAAAACTCACAAGATATCACCAAAGCCCATTTTTCGCAATGTAATGTAGAGTATTTTATGAATACAACAAATCTTCCATCGTTTTTGATTTTTACCAGTTTCTCCGCCGCTAATGCATCGATTTTCAAAATTATAGCAGCATTACCTACCAATACCCCCCACTACATCGCTTTTCAAATTTCATCACAAACTAGCAGCGGTTACTGACATTACGCTGCTAGAAACACGCCAATAGACAAACAGACCAACAGACACAGACAATTCGACGGAAACGAGTGATGTTTATTTAAATAAAATAAAATAAAAAATGTTGCGATCACCTCTCGGTGTGGGAAGTAAGAAACATAACCCAGATTGAGTTTACATATTGATCGATTATTTGAGAGATTTGCCTAGCTTTTGTGTAGGTACTATTTCTATGTATGCGAACAGCAGTTGACGATTTAGAAAACCTTTTTTTGTGATGCTGTTATTTTGGCGGTTTTTGTTGTTTGTTGAGATGAGACTTTATTTCAGATATGTTTCCACAGAGCATGATACAGTTCTGTGGAACGCGTGAATAATGAGACAAGATACAACCTGACAAGTGTAACAAGAGCCGTGAGAAATATGAAATAGACAAGGATAGCAAGAGACGAGACGATATGAAATAACGTGTGCGTGTGAGACAGCGGCGAAATTCCCAAGTCTCTTGCTACACTTGTCAGGCTGTATCTATGGATTTGGTGTTTCCACAGTACCATATCAGATATAGAGTAGACAAAAAAATGAGTACTGATTTTGTAATAACATGTCAACAGATAGGGTTAGAATAAAGGCTGCAGAGGTTAGCTTGTCGTTAAAACATGTAGTAAAAGGTCTCACAGATACTGAGTAAGAGATTGGATTGAGAAGAGAGAAACAAGAAACGTAATGACAAATTTATTAGAAGTATTAGAATAAAAACATCAAGAACGTTATAAGAACTGTCTACGAATGTACGAATATAGAACTGACATAATTACGAATTTTATCACTCACTTTTTTAGCGGATATTTCCATTGCTTTAGCAATGTCATCAATTGAGGCTTATTTTCGTACATTTGTTTTTATATAGTTCTAATGAGCAATCCCGTAAATTAGAATGGGATTTATTATCAATTACTTAAATTTGGCATCATGTCTCGTGAACAATTCGCACCACATGGTTTCCTCTTATCACTCATTGCATTCATCTTCAAACAATACCTAATCTCGAAGGTAAACACACTGCATTGGTGTCCCGACTTTATTTCAGAGACACCACCGTTAACTCATGTACAACAAATAAAATAAAAATTTCACATGAAATACACACATAGGTATCATTAATTTAAACACTGAACTGAAAAGTTTTGACTCGTAACAGAAAAATCTCATGAAAAAGTTTCATTTTGGATCCGTACCTTTCGCATTAAAATATTTGAAAGAACATCGTTAAAAGCATACCTTTTAGAGGTCGTCGTAGCTCGCCTGCTAAACAATTTTTTTAACGGCACCCATGGTGGAAGTAGACTCTGCGGTGGGTGTCACTGTGAGGCGGCCGAAATTGAGATGTTAGCCGTGAAGGTTCGTAAACAACACCATATTTCAAACGGTCAGTTGCCGCCGGTGCCTCTGACGCGCCCGCGACGCCGCCAGTCGCGTCTTTCACCGCCAGCTTTATGCGTTCTGTCCTGTGGACATATCGTTGAGGATTTTCGTAGAACCTTGTCCCATCCTTACCTATAGCTATGTCGTTAGAAAATTATCCAGGCCACCTCGCTTCTGAAAAGTTAAATCTTTATGGAATATAGACAGTGGCGTAACTAAGGGCCCGCAGCTGCGGGGGGCCCGCCGTTTTGGGGGCCCCGTAGTCTTGGAGACCCAGGGTCGTCAAGAGTCATACTTTGTATAACAAGAAAGTGGATAGTAAATTAAAAGGTCGCTTTCCTTGCTTTTAGTATATTTTACAAAAAATACCTATTGACCCCATACTACCTATCATTGAAAAAGTGGGACAGTATTGCATTTTAGACTAAACATACAGCATACATCACTTTACGTCAACATTTTTTTGCCTGATTTAACGCGATATCATTCACCACACAGTTCACACAAACAACCAACACATAGATCTCAAATACAAACTAAACAACGACCTTCTAAAAAAAAATTAAATCGAAAAATGTGTGTTTTCAAACCACAAATTTTGTAATTTTTCGGAAGATTTAAACATGTAGAGCGCGTTGTTTAGTTTGTATTTTACACCTATGTGTTGGTTGCTTCTGTGACCTGTGTTGTGGAAGACACCGAGTTAAATTAGCCAGAGATTGTTTGACGTTTTTTTTTGTTGGTTATGCAGTGACCCGTGTTTTTTTTCAAAATTTTGGTCACAACCTCAAGATTTTCTCTTTAATATATACAGGATGAGTAGTATGAGAGTAGACTAAAATGATACTTTTTTTTAACTGTGTACAGAAGTCGTTGAAATAAACTAGTTTTTCATATAATTTTATTTCAGAAAACCGAAAAATATGCGAGCTCCAAAATAAAAAATGTAAATCTAGGCTTGTGTACCAAAACACAAAACCGATACCAAATTTAGAAATAGCCAAAGTGATCAAGATGTCTAGTGGTGGAATTTAGAACCCAATGTTGTATGTGTGCCCATGGTAACCAGATTCTTTTAGCATGCATGTGTACCAACTCAGAGAGAATGAAATCAAACACAGAAATGTTGTGATATGGTTTTTTTTATTATTTGTTTCTTAACATTTGTCTTGTATTTATTAATCATGAGTGTTGAGTGTTTATGGTATGATTTTATTACTGGATTCTTGTATCTATCAAATCATGAGTGCCTTGTATTTCATATATTTTACTGGTGTAATATTTATATTGATATGTTGACATATACGATTCAAAATGTCTCAATAATAGTGGTAAACTGGCTCTTGTTATTGATATTGTATAATAAAGAAGTTGTTATAAACATACACAGTCTAAATGATAAATAATAATAATAATACATGCTGGGCTAGATCTCTGTTTAATGTCAGGGAGAGAAATATGGATAGAATGTGGAAAAGTGTAAAATATCAGCATATATATAAATAAGTAAATAAATATAACCAACCATATAAAGGAGTAAATAAAGGAGATAATTGGAATAGGTCCGACCTGGGTTGTTACCAGGACATCGGCCTTCCGTAAATAAATATCATATATATATATATATATATATATATAAAGAGAAATCAGTAAAGGTTGAAATAGATACAGATAAATAAGACAGAGTTATCTCTGTTCACCATTAGCCTGCAATACCTAGAGTAGACGGAAATCAGAGACCCAACGCCATATAGTATCGTCTCAAAAACAGGATGTATAGTATATACCTTGTGAAACACTCCAAAAATAGTAGCCAGACCACATTAGTTAATAATACAAACTCAAAAGACAACATACCTGCAAATATTCGTGAAAAAGACTCAAAAACCCTTCTGTTGAAATTTTGGTCTCCAGCTTGTAACGTTTTTCAAAAACAACCCCTCTCGTAATTCTTAAACAAACTATCAACAAAACCATAGCAACGATATCACAGCCCGCTACTTTCTTCAAGTTTCGAGTGACAAAGCCCAAAAGCATCACAAAACAGTAGCTTTAGTCACAGAATGAAAGAAAAGGAAGGAAGCATTACAGAACAGTAGTACAGAATCACAGATGGAAAATTAATATAGAAAGTCACTCATGATCTGATACATAAAATATCTGAACAATATATGATGTAGTAATAATCAAATACATTACTTATCTTAACTTCATCGACTAATTACACCCATACTCAGACCTTACACTTTTATAAATCATCCGTCGATGACATCAATGTCAAACTTCGGTCACGTGACCGCTAAAGGTGCGTTCTAACGTCTGGCAGCCAGGAGCGCGTTCCGAATCACCACAACGTACCTAACCTAGTCTGTTTATGTTCAGTTTTTTGTTCGGATTTTTGCCTTATCTATTAGGCATTGCACCTGTCAAATAGTGTAGTAGTCACTTTCTGTTTGAATTTGTGAATTTTGAATTGATAATTCTTAAAACGACAAATTATTATAAACGCAAATTTTAGGGTTTACCAATTTAAACTAACTACGGTAAACTAAAGTGGACTAGTTATTACTGATAGGTACAATGCCTGATGATAAGACAAAAATTCGAGCAAAAAACTAAACGTATAGAGACTACGTACGACTTAATACACAAGTACAGACCAGGGTTTAGACTTACCTTTTTGATTTTGTTATCTCGCTTATTTTGCAGTTTTCGGATGAAAGTTATTTAAAAAAGTGGTTTATTTTAACGACTTCTATACACAGTTTAAAAAAGCATCAACTTAGGACTCACCCTGTATATATACATATAAATATTATGAAAAAAGAGGCCACAGAAAATTTCTTGCAGGGGGGGCCCGGGAAGTATCTTGCGGGGGGGGGGGGGGGGGGGGCGAATGTGAAGTTACGCCTCTGAATATAGATAGAGTCAAGCGACCTGACTCGGTACTTCCTGCACATTCTCGGTAATAACATATATTTTGGAGTTGCCTACCCCTCACCATTCCCATTTCACCCCTATACCTGAGCAAATTATCTGTAGTATGTAATCAAATGTTATTGGGCAAGTGTGCATTCGATTTCTTGTATAATAGAATAAGACATTAATTTGAGGAACACCACTGAAAACCGAGATGCCGCGCCTGAGAGGTGAATAAGCGTTCAAGTACAGCTTTTTATGCGGAACTGATTCGATAAATTTATATTTGTATTTGAAACGATAAAAAAAGAATAATGTGTCCAGATATCAAAAAAGCAAGACATCTGTTATAATTACCAGTGCTAAACTGGTCAGTCGATAGAGGTGAGAAGGTGATGTCGGTAATGTCGGTATTAGTAGAGAAATGCGGTGTAGTTTTGAAAGTCTTATATGAACGAGTAGTACTGATATCGGAATTATAATACAAATCATCGGATCCTCGGAAGGAACATCACAAAATGTTCCTAATTCCTTAACGGCGTCTACCCTATAGCGATTTTATAATCAGATTACATAAAAAACTAACTTCTGTACAAAGTTCAATTAATTTGCGCGTAATTTCAACACTATTTCATTTTTTCACACGACATAGTCCGTAGGACACATCCAAGGGGCAAACTGAACCAGGGATGAAATTATACAGGGTGAGTTTTTAGTACCGGCTCGATCGATAACTCCACTACTGTAGAAGATAGCGAAAAAAGTTGTATATAAAAATTGTAGCCACGGATATGCTCCTTGCTCAGAAAATATTTTGATTTATACAGGGTGATCCATAACTACGTGGTGATGCAAACATGCATTTTTTTAAATGAGACACCCTATATATTATTCCATATTAAAATTCTACTAATGATTTCCGTTCTTCCAATATAGGATATTGTTACATTATACAGGGTGTTTCAAAAGTTATGACCATTTATGTATCCAAATCACGGTCAAATGAGCGTACTGTATATCAAAAAGTAATTAATCAAAAAAAAATTTTTTTACATGAGAAGATTAAAAATATCCTCTAGTTTTAAAATTCGTTATAAAAAAATCCCGCGACGCATATTCGTATACAGGGTGATGTAGAATGCAAAATCTAGATTTTCTCTCTTTTTTTAAATGTAACCCCCAATATTTTATTATACCAAAGAATTGCTTTTAATATGCTCTTTCATCTTTGTATAGCACTTATTATGGCTGCATTAATTAGTTTCTGAGATATTTCTATTTTTCTACAAATTTTAAATATACCTCCTATTTCTTTAATAAAATTTATTTATTTTGAGAAAATACTACCAAATTTTGTTTTTCCTTAACAAACAACTAAAATGTAAGGCGATAATAATACTTGATCAAGTCAAAACACTGAACTAACGAGATAATAGAGGTCAAGTGTGCTGAGGAAACAATTTTATAGACGTCATAATTATCAAGCAGATGTATCAGGTAGGCTATGAAATATGAACATATGACACAGTCCAAATAAAACGATTCTTCAATCTTTCAAACGCATTAGTTTTAGAGTGCCTCCGTTCTGGATATTGCTATTCATAGTTGATATATTCTAGAGGCAAGTAGACAATTTCTCAAAGATTCTCCTAAATACCCTCAATGGAAAAATTAATTTTCAAAGTTAGTTTTTCACATAGTACGTAATTATTGAGTAGGTTATGAAAACTGTCAATTTTTCAAAGCCTACCTGATAAAACTACTTGATAATTATGCATGACGCCTACAAAATTGTTTCCTCAGCATACTTGACTTTATTATCTCGATGATTTATGGTTTTGGCTTCATCAAATACTATCAAGACGTTATAATTTAGTTGTTCGTTAAATAAAAAACAAATCAGATAGTACTTTATCAAAATAAATAAATTTCAGTACACAAATAGAGGCTATATTTTAAATTTACCGAAAAATCGAAATAACTCGGAAACTGATGGACGTAGGTACAAAAAGTGCTATACAAAGATGAAAGAGCTTATTAAAGGCAATTCTTTGGGATAATAAAATATTGGGGGTTACATTTGAAAAAAAAGAGAAAATTTGGATTTTGCATTCTACATCACCCTGTATACTAATATGCGTCTCGGGCTTCTTTTATAGCCGATTTTAAAACTAGAGGATATTTTTAATCTTCTCACGTAAAAAAAATAATTTTTGATTCATTACTTTTTGATATACAGTACGTTCATTTGTCCGCGATTTGGATATAAAAATGGTCATAACTTTTGAAACACCCTATATAATGTAACAATGCCTTATATTGGAAGAACGAAAATCATTAGTAGAATCTGAATATGGAGTAATATATAGGGTGTCTCATTTAAAAAAATGCATGTTTGCATTACCACGTAGTTATGGATCACCCTGTATAAATCTAAATATTTTCTGAGCAAGGAGCATATCCGTGGCTACAACTTTTATATACAACTTTTTTCGCTATCTTCTATAGTAGTGGAGTTATCGACCGAGCCGGTACTAAAAACTCACCCTGTATATTCCTCTAGTTGAGCCCATACACATTATCAGACCATTAGTTTCCAGAGACGCGTACAAAACGTCAATACTATGACATTTTCCGAAGTTGCTGAAAACACCAACAAAGCAAAATGTTTGCCTGAATGTTTTGGTTGTGTTGCCAAAAGATTGGGAAAAATTGAGCTGCTGCTTTGTTTTGTTGGTTTGATGAAATAAATTGTGTTGTCATGATTTTGTCCTTATCTACACTATAAGTTTCTCTCCGTACTGCCGCTAGGGGTTCATCATGCTTACGTACATGTGCGCGTTTTCCCGCTAGCAATTTTGTTTTATATTTCGCTGTTATTTGCTAATACTTATAGTTACAAATGCTTAATTAAATATTAATATAATTTGAAATTTTGGGGCGGGTTTTAACCCGATAACCCCACTCAGGTACTCGCCTGGTTATCGAGTTTGCGGCACCTGCCGAGGTGAATATCGTCTCTATATAAGTAGTAGTCAAAGCGGAAGCACCTCAGACAGCTTCGCGGGCTCTGCCCAGACAGCGTTAGTCTACTGGTAATGCACGGCACTGCATGCAATGCCGGTATGTCGTGCGGCGGCGCAAATCTTAGCCGCCAGAGTGCAGGTCCCTTCGTCTGGGAAGTAAAAGTTGAGTTCTCTATAACTTTATATTAATATCGTCTCCACTTTCCGAAACCAAAGAGCGATTTTTTTGTTTCGGGATTCGTCCTTGGACGGTGTATATTATAAAAGTTGATATAGTATACTCGTAACTGAAATAGCGTGAAGAGTGTCTATAAATCGGAATAAAAAGCATGCTATAGAAGTTTCGCTAGAAAGATGAGAACCTGAGACAGAGCAAGCATGAAATGAAGATATTGTGATCAGGTCAGCAAAAAACCAGTTACCATCAGAAACCGTCCGTTCTTATAATGCATGCCATTTTACAAGCCGCTCGGTCGCTTGTGTGTCTCGACCTTTACCGCATCATCTGCAAACATTAGCAGTAAATATTCTGGCATGCACCAGTTTTTCGGTGGGCTGATAATTACACGTATACAGAACGAGTTGTTGGTAAATAAGAAGCCCGAAACGTGAAATTAAAACGTCATTATTAAGTGAAATAATGGCGTATTGTGGTGCACCCTAATTAAAACAGGAATACTAATCTCGAAAGGATTCAAATTTCCGCCTATTTGTTTACAATGAATCCCTGTCGTAAAAATTGAGTTGTCTGTTCTGCGTTTTATACGTCCATTCGAAAAACAGGATTTTAATTAGAGTCCCATTGGCGTACGTGAAGATGGGTTTTAGTTTTGGCCAGGTTCGGCCTAAAATTGGTTGCAGCATACAATTGGCGAGACAGAACATCCCGACGTAGTACAATGAATTTGCCAAATTTAAGGAAGATATTGGCCCAGACCCCAGACTAAGTCAATCAGAAGTATGATAAAAGCCCAACTTGAATCCGCTACATAATTGATTTGAAAAAAAGACAAGGATTTTAACGAATAAATCATAAGTGAGGGTCTAATTATTCCAAGAATGATAGGCAGAGTGATTGTGTTTCACTCTTCTTGTAACCAAATTACATAATATAGAATTCCATAACTTCTATATCCAGGCTGCAGATTAATTAACAGTCTTAGAAGATATCACACAAAAAATACATGCTTGGACGAAGAATATATACTTCCATTCTAGTATACCATGTCTTCATATATAATACATATATTCAAAACTGGGAAGGTGTTGAAAGTAAGAATACCGAAATCTTTAATCAAGTGTATGACAATCTTGAAAACAAAAAAATAATAAGAAATATATTTACTGAAGCATTTCATAATTTTAGCGCAAACAGCTCAAGATTCTGGTCTTTTTGGAACAAGCATCTGTATAAGCATTCCGCAATTTTACGTTATATAATATTTTTCCAAATTTATTTGGTGTTGATTACCACAGAATATAAAGAATATGTACATATAATTTTGAAGTATAAGAATATGTTGCGTCCACCAATCTGCAATTGTTTATATTCCATTCCAATTGTACTTACATGAATATAATATTCCAGTCTTTAGTCAAGAGGTCATACCGACTTTCGTCAAGAGGTCTAGTAGGTAGTGTTCACTAAACATCGAAGTGCAATCGATAGTCCGATAGGCTATCGGACTATCGATAGTCCGATAGGCCTATCGATGTTTTCTGCGGCGTCAAGATTGCACGGAGGTCCCTCGGATTCATGAATGAATCCAGCCGTTATTTGTTTATGTTTTTTCTCTCAAATTGTGTATTTATTGATCGAGAACATGTGCACGAAAACAACTAAAAGATAATTTCATTGAACTCATGTGACACTGCGGAAAAAGAAACAGAAAGTGTGTGGACATATTTTTGTTTTTCGCTCGAAAAAAATTAAATAAATATATTTCTGATTTTGTTGGACATCGACAAGAAAATGAAAAAAGAGCACCAAATAATAACTCTTATGCAGATGCCGAGGCTGCAGTGCACCAATATCTATCCACCGATCTTCTAAAAACATCTACCGATCCGATTAAATTTTGGCCTTCATATCCAAATCGACACATTCGAAACATTGCATTTAAATACCTGTCCATTCCTGCAACAGTTCCTTCTGAATGTGTGTGGTCCCATGCAGGTGAAATAATGACAGAAGAAACCGACTGAAACCCGAAAATTTGGCTATGCAACTTTTCCTTCATAAAAATATAATTCAATGAAAATTTACAAACAAGATTTCTTTCACATTCCAGTTCAAACGTTAAAATAACGTCTCTATAATTTTTATAAGTATTATGTACAACTTCTATATAAAAACAATTTTTTCAATAAATGTATATGTTTTGTCTGTTTCATTATAAAGATATACAGGGTGAGTTTTTAGTACCGGCTCGGTCGATAACTCCACTACTGTAGAAGATAGCGAGAAAAGTTGTATATAAAAGTTGTAGACACGGATATGCTTTTTGTACAGAAAATATTTTGATTTATACAGGGTGATCCAGAACTAGGTAGTGTTGCAAACATGCATTTTTTTAAATGAGACACCCTATATATTATTTCATATTCAAATTCTACTAATGATTTTCGTTCTTCCAATATAGGGTGTTGTTACATTATACAGGCTACTTCAAAAGTTAGGAGCATTTTTATATCCAAATCGCTGTCAAATGAACGTACTGTATATCAAAAAGTGAGGAATCAAAAATCATTTTGTTACATGGATAGATAAAAAATATCATCTAGTTTTAAAATCAGCTATAAAAAAAGCCCTCGATGGATATTCGTATACAGGGTGATGTAGAATGCAAAATCTAGATTTTCTCTCTTTCTCTATATTTTATTATACCAAAGAACTGCTTTCAGTATACTCTTTAATCTTTGTAAAGCATTTGTTATGGCTGAATTCATTAGTTTCTATGTTTGCTAAAATTTATTTATTTTGAGAAAATACTATCAAATTCTATTTTTGCTTAACAAACAACTAAAATATAAGACCATAATAGTACTTGATCAAGTCAAAACACTGGATTAACGAGATAATATAGATCAAGTGTGCTGAGGAAACAATTTTATAGACGTCATATAGGCTATGAAATATTAAACGGCACTGTCCAAATAAATCGATTCTTCAATCTTTCAAACGTAATAGTTTTAGAGTGCCTCCGTTCTGGATATTGCTGTTCATAGTTGATGTATTCTAGAGGCAAGTAGGTAATTTCTCAAAGATTCTCCTAAATACCCTCAAAGGAAAAATTAATTTTTAAAGCTGGGTTTTCACACAGTACGGAATTATTGAGCAGTTTATGAAAACTGTCAATTTTTCAAAGCCTACCTGATAAATCTGCTTGATAATTAAGCATCCGTCTACAAAATTGTTTCCTCAGCAGACTTGACTTCATTATCTCGATGATTCAGGGTTTTGACTTCATCAAATACTATCATGACCTTATAATTTAGTTGTTCGTCAAATAAAAAAATAAATTACATACTACTTTCTCGAACTAAATAAATTTCAGTAGGTATACAAATAGAAGCGATATTTTAAATTTACCGAAAAATCGAAATATCTCGGAAAATGATAGACGTAGGTACAATAAGTGCTACACAGAGATGAAAGAGCATATTAAAAGCAATTTTTTGGTATAATAAAATATTGGGCGTTACATTTGAAAAAAAGAGAAAATCTGGATTTTGCATTCTACACCACCCTGTGTACGATTATGCGTCGCGGGCTTTTTTTATGGCCGACTTTAAAACTCAAGGATATTTTTAATCTTTCTCTGTAAAAAAATAATTTGTGATTCATTACTTTTTGATATACAGTACGTTCGTTTGACAGCGATTTGGATATAAAAATGGTCATAACTTTTGAAATACCCTGTATAATGTTATAATACCTTATATTTTGAGAAGAGAAATTATTAGTAGAATCTAAAAATGAGATAATATATAGGGCGTCTCATTTAAAAAAATACATGTTTGCATCACCGCGTAGTTATGTATCACCCTATATAAATGAAAATATTTTCTGAGCAAGGAGAATATCCGTGGCTGCAACTCTTATAAACAACTTTTTTCGCTATCTTCTACAGTAGTGGAGTTATCGACCGAGCCGGTACTAAAAACTCACCCTGTATAAATATAACTGCCGAAGCAATTGCTAAACAAACGTAATGAATTTATAACCGACCAAAACAAACACAATCTGTGCAACTTCAACCTAACCGGAAACATCAATGTTTGCACATCGGCCCAGCCGACGTTTTCTGGTACTATCGATAGACTATCGATAGCCGATAGTCGATGTTTAGTGAACACTACTAGTAGGTTCGAGAAGGAGCTTTATAGGAGGTAGGATTTTAGTGTTTTCAGTGGGGTTGACAAAAAGGGCCAAAACCACTTACCTGGCTTCGCATCCCCATCACTACCACTACTGGTTCAAGTTAACCATAATTTCCTCATCAAGACAATTTTCTCAGAGCGAGAACAGACGTTCTTGGCGCTAGCATATCTTTACAAGATTATTAGAAGTCTTGAATCGAGAATACCTT
The DNA here is from genome assembly GCA_951848785.1 of Callosobruchus maculatus. NCBI lineage: Eukaryota > Metazoa > Arthropoda > Insecta > Coleoptera > Chrysomelidae > Callosobruchus > Callosobruchus maculatus. The sequence goes on from CATOUR010000058.1 coordinate 3,856,901, forward strand.
TTTATGTGTGTAGGATAACGTCACACGTTCCTTCGAATGGAACAGTAAATATTTGATAACCTTTTTTTTTAATATTATTCATCACTATTAATTTCTAATATTTAAATACCACCCCTCTAGATATTTGCTCTCTAGATTTGTACCTAGGAATACAGTACACGATGTCAATATCCATCATAAAAATACATTAAGAATGCCATAATACCGATCAACCTTGAGTTGTAGAGTTTCAGTTATAACGACATAATGACAAGTTAATTAACAATTAATTAATTTTGGTTATAGGCAACTTAATTAAAGAGTAGCATAAACCGAATGTCGGGAGTGTTAAATGAGTGTTCCACAAAAAAGAGCCTGTTTGTTGTCGTATCCGCAGGTTCCTATACCTGATGCTTTTAAACGGGTCGCATAAACAGTGCTCGGTTCCTCAGATTAAACGCTCAGGTAGTGGCTTTGGTAGATAGATGGCAAACCAATACTTTTTTAAAGTACTGCTTCCCTATATCTATATACATATGTTGCTACTACTAGTTATAGACAACTGATAAGTATGAACTACCTATGAGCCTTCACCGTATTATAAGCCTATTCATATCTGGGATTTGATCTTTTATCGGATTAAGAAAGTACAGGTTGACAAGCTTCGTACTCACGACTTTAAAAGAGGAACAAATTATATTGAAATTCTTTCGGATTACTAATAACAAAAAGACACATTTTTATGACAGCAGGCGATGGAGTTATGCATAAAATGAACATAATGTGATATAGGTGCTAACGTAAAGATGCTTAAGAAACCCATTAGACTTTGTTTCTCGACGAGCTTTTACATCCCTTTAATGAAGTTTTTGCCGAGCGGCTTGCATACTCACAAGGAAACCGTAAAAGAGATTCATTTTGCAGTAATTATAATTTTTAAAAAAAGCTTAGCAACAACGTATAATTTCTGTCGGTGGTTATAAGTTCATCGCGGATAGATAGATTTTCTGATTGATAGTGGTAAGTTGCATACCGAGAAGCCAAAAGAAAAAGCTAATTTTTGTATTCCATTGGTTTGAAAAAGTGTTTTTCACTATTAGTATAATTATGAGCTTTGAAATCAACTTGCCCTCTTTCAGAAAAAACAATACAATTTCTTGATACTTCCGCACCTTTAAATATGATTTTGTCCAATAAATCGTTTGTCAGATGGAATTGGTTTTTATCAATTTTGTAGAAAAATCAGGAAAATATGGATTAAACACTTTAGACAGCTTACTTTGCATGCCAACAGGTGTCTGTCTGTCTTGCGTCTGGCGCCCGGTCTGCCGAGTAATATATGGCACATTTGTAGCTCAAGAAGAACTATTGTTGATCAATTTCCACACCATAAAATGGACAAAATAACATCTCATATTAAAAAAAAACGGTATCCATTTGGATCTGTATAAGTTAGAAAGTATTGATGTGATATTAGTAAAATTTTTATGTCGTTATAGTACAGCTCATCTACAGGGTGTCCCATGACGATTAAGACAAGCAATATATGGGAACTGGGCATTAGTAGAGAATTATAATTTTGGGGGTGTAAATAAGAGCAAGTATTGCTCTTTTCCTATTATTGTGTTACCCAATGAGGTTATTGTTTTTGGTCATGTGACGTCCGATTCAAAATGTTTAATGAGATTCAAAATTTTTAATGAAATATATATATAAAATTTTTAATATATTAGCGACTCTCTGTATTCCTCCCGGTAAAACAATTTCAACAAACTACCACACTTGGGGTCTAAAGTGATTACTTCAAGAGCTACAGGTACTTAAATATTGTATGTACCATTACCATTAAGCCAAAAAATGAAACGAGTACTAGCAGAGAGGTACATGTTGTGTTATAATCAATGGTAGTGGTACAATCCTTTAAGTACCTGTAGCTCTTGAATTAATCACTTTAGACCCCAAGTATGCTAGTTTGTTATAATTGTTTTATCGGGAGGAACACAGAAAGGTATTAATATACAGGGTGTCTCATTAATAATTTTGAATCGGACGTCACGTGACCAAAAACAATTACTGCCTTGGGTAACACAATAACAAGAAAAGTCACAACATTTGCTCTAATTTATATCCCCAAAATTATAGTTCTCTACTGCTGCCCAATTCCGATTGCTTGTATTAATCGTCGTGGGACACTCTGTATAAAGGATATTCTTAGATAAAGACAAAGCGCACAAACGAAACTGGATGAAACTAGATAAAATTTATCGACAAATAAAGTATTTAAAAAATTTCTCAAACATGTTTTTTGCCTTATATTGACAGTTAATTTTTGTTTACCGAGGCTAATGAAGTGAAAAAAATTACCTGAAATCATAATAACTTTTGAGGCACTGCGTATATTTTGTTGAAACGAAAACACTTATAATGCCTAATAATAATAGATGCTGCTTAGCGACTAAAAAAGTCCGTCAAAAAAAGTTAGAGAACTTAAAAAAATGTTTTTTAGAAATGTTTCCGGAACAAGTGAGAATTGTAAGCAATTATGCAACAAAAAATATGCACATTATGACTATTCACCCCTCTATTAATACAGGTTTGTTGTATATGGACTACTACAAAATGCTTGCTTTTTGATATTACAGGTGTGGAGAAAAAATTAGTCAGCTTCAAGACAGAAAGAGCGACCGATACCAAGAGGCGAACAGCACAGAAAGTTATGGATTCAGGATCTCTATCGTGAGGACATTTTACAAAGTAGATACAACTGCACCAATAAATGCGTATGTTATCTATATCTGTCAATAAAAGTGGAGAAACATTGATCATTTATTGTTATACACTTTTCACATTATCAAATAGAAACTATTTCATAGTATCAATAGCTAATGCCCATATTCATGTTTTTTTCCAAATATCTAACATAAAATGGTGTCTAGATACAGTAAGCCTTGTTAAAAAATGTATTTTAAATGATAGTTTGGACAGAGTCTAATTAATTTCTATGTTATCAAACAAGGTGAATATCTAAAAAATACTCATTGGCTGATTGTAAAGTTGCACACACTGGAAGCTAGGGATTATTACTTGAATAAAAACTATTGCTTGAATATTCCTATATTCTTATTATACATATTTTCCTTCGATATCTCAGGGCTTGTTCTGAACTGAACAGTATACCGGGAAGGGTGATGAATGGAACCCACTTAGTGATGTGCTGCTGAGACCTTCTTAGTCAGGCTTTACTACCTATTGATGATATTGAGTTTTTGCCTATAAAGAGCCTTAAGGCATTCACTCAGTACTTTCACTTTCATCCTGAAATAAACCATATTTTCAACAACAACAAAAGATGGTGATGAAAATGTATCAGACAAATTGCAAGTAAGAATTGGAGGACATTTGCATTCTAATTTTTCCAGTAATATACAGGGTGAGTTTTTAGGACCGGCTTGATCGATAACTCCACTAGTGTAGACGATAGCGAAAAAAGTTTTATATAAAAGTTGTATCCTAGGACATGGTCCTTGCTCAGAAAATATTTAGATTTATACAGGGTGATGCAAATATGCATTTTCTTAAATGAGACACCCTATATATTATCCCACATTTAGATTCTACTAATGATTTCCGTCCTTCAAATATAGGGTATTGTTACATTATACAGAGTATTTCAAAAGTTATGACCATTTTTATATCCAAATCGCTGTCAAATGAATGGACCGTATATCAAAAAGTGATGAATCACAAATCATTTTTTTCACACGGATGGATAAAAAATATCCTCCAGTTTTAAAATCGGCTATAAAAAAAGCCCACGACGAATATTCGTATACAGGGTGATGTAGAATGCAAAATCTAGATTTTCCCTCTTTTTTTAAATGTAACCTCCAATATTTTATTATACCAAGGAATTGCTTTTAATATGGTATTTCATCTTTGTAGCAGTGTTATGGCTGCATTCATTAGTTTCTGAGATATTTCGGTTTTTCTACAAATTTTAAATATACCTTCCATTTGTTTACTATAATTATTTATTTTGATAAAGTACTTTCAAATTTTACTTTTGCTTAACAAACAACTAAAATATAAGGCCATAATAGTACTTGGTAAAGAGAAAAACACTGAATTAACGAGATAATATAGGTCAAGTGGGCCGAGGAAACAATTTTATAGACGTCACGCATAATTATCAAGCAGATCTATCAGGTAGGTTATGAAATATTAAACAACACAGTCCAAATAAAACGATTCTTTAATGTTTTAAACGCGTTAGTTTTAGAGTGCCTCCGTTCTGGATATTGCTGTTCATAGTTGATATATTCTAGAGGCAAGTAGACAATTTCATAAAGATTCTCCTAAATACCCTCAATGGAAAAATTAATTTTTAAAGCTGGTTTTTCACACAGTACGGAATTATTGGGCAGTTTATGAAAACTGTCAATTTTTCAAAGCCTACCTGATAAATCTGCTTGATAATTAAGCATCCGTCTACAAAATTGTTTCCTCAGCATACTTGACTTTATTATCTCGATGATTTAGGGTTTTGACTTCATCAAATACTACCATGAGCTTAGAAGTTAGTTGTTCGTTAAATAAAAACAAATTCGATAGTACTTTCTCAAAATAAATAAGTTTCAGTACACAGATAGGAGCTATATTTCAAATTTACCAAAAAATCGAAATATCTCGAAAACTGATGGACGTAGGTACAATAAGTGCTATACAGAGATGAAAGAGCATATTAAAAGCAATTCTTTGGTATAATAAAATATTGGGGTTTACATTTAAAAAAAAAAGAGAAAATCAGAATTTTGCATTCTACATCACCCTGTATACGAATATTTGTCGCGGGCTTTTTTATTGCCGATTTTAAAACTAGAGGATATTCTTAATCTTTTGATATAAAAAAATAATTTTTGATACATTACTTTTTGATATAAGTACGTTCGTTTGACAGCGATTTGGATATAAAAATAGTCATAACCTTTGAAATACCCTGTATAGTGTATTAATACTTTATATTGTGTGAAGAGAAATTATTAGTAGAACCTAAAAATGGGATAATATATAGGGTGTCTCATTTAAAAAAATATATGTTTGCATAACCACTTAGTTATACGTCACCCTGCATAAATCTAAATATTATCTGAGCTAGAAGCATATCCGTGGCTACAACTTTTATGTACAACTTTTTTCGCTATCTTCTACAGTAGTGTAGTAATCGACCGAGCCGGTACTAAAAACTCACCCTGTATTTACTACTGTGACAGCTATCCGCATATATGCGTCTTGTAAAATACAAAATAATTTAAACAGCAACTATAATACTACTGTCGGCCTAGTGAACGTGATAACTGAAATTAGTGAATAACCTTTTTTTTCTTTGCTGTTTTCAATATGCATTCAACTTTTCACCATGCATTATTTCATAAATAACCGATCTGCTGACCTACTAAAAAAAGCTCCTTGGACAACACAACACTAACAATAATTATGGCAAAAATATCCAAAAAGCTGTTAAAAACACAAAAAATACTACCAAATTTTACATGGTGGTTTACGGAAAACTATAAAAAATACATTGTCCAACATCAACTGCGGTCATATCGATTGAGGCTATTGTCGTAGAATTGCTCTATTTCGAGAAAAAGTGCCCGTGATTGTTTCCATTCGATAAATACCTACTGGGCATTCTGAAATTTTTTTTTAGACATTTTGGCAAACTTAATATTTTTTACGTTGCTACGACCCGTTCAATAGCATGAACAAATCTTTTAGCGACAGGCGGAATTGGTTGATGGTTGAGGTCTGTAAATGATGCGAGATGGGGCTTTGTTGCTTCGGTGATTGATGGTTTCCAATCTCATCGATCGTTGGCAGTGATTGTTTTTGCATGCAATATGGCCACTGGTGAGAAAAGAAATAACCAAAAAGGTTGAAAGGTTTGCACAAGAGTGAAGTATTTAGTTATTTGTCTGATAAATTGATATAACGTTCTCCAACGAAGAAAAAGAAGATTAAAAACGTGGAGAGCAGTGGTGCGCCTCTTATACTTCCCGCCTAGCAGTAACACTTAATATTCATATTCAGATAGGACCTCACAGTGTTACAAAGGAATTAAGAACCGCCAAGTGTTTTCGATCTTCATCTGTGGAAGAGTAATTCAAATCTATGCTGTCACCGTTGCGAGTGGCATTTCAGCCTTTAGCAGGTCGAAGAGAGAACACTCTAGTGGCAAAAAGCGAACGAGCCTTGTCGTTCCACCAAAGAGAGTTTACTGCTGCCAGTAGCGTTTCTCTCTTTGGTTGCCGTCACCTTCGTGTACTAGATGGCGCACCGGCAGAATTCCTTCTGTCCTACTCGCACATCTTTCACATGTTTATTAAACATGAAAAAATTGATGCTCTCTACTTCCGTCAATCGACCTATGGCGCACTGATGATCGCTAATAAGCGTGAAACAGCTGTCTGCGTACTGGTGGATTGACGGAGGTATAGAGCAACCCTCGTATATCGGCTTTACGCTGCTTGCGTCAAAATCCGCGCCTCTAGTGGCAAAAAGCGAACGAGCCTTGTCGTTCCACCAAGGAGAGTTTACTGCTGCCAGTAGCGTTTTCTCTCTTTGGTTGCCGTCACCTTCGGGTACTAGATGGCGCACCGGCAGAATTCCTTCTGTCTCACTCGCACATCTTTCACATGTTTATTAAACATGGAAAAATTGATGCTCTCTACTTCCGTCAATCGACCTATGGCGCACTGATGATCGCTAATAAGCGTGAAACAGCTGTCTGCGTACTGGTGGATTGACGGAGGTATAGAGCAACCCTCGTATATCGGCTTTACGCTGCTTGCGTCAAAATCCGCGCCTCTAGTGGCAAAAAGCGAACGAGCCTTGTCGTTCCACCAAGGAGAGTTTACTGCTGCCAGTAGCGTTTCTCTCTTTGGTTGCCGTCACCTTCGGGTACTAGATGGCGCACCGGCAGAATTCCTTCTGTCTTACTCGCACATCCTCTACTTCCACTACCGTTCTTTAAAACACGTGTTTCAGAGTTACTACAAAAAAAATAGGTGTGGCGATTTTACGCCAGAGTGGCGATTTCAAATCCGAGTTAGCGACGGAAAATCGCAGCTGGGCAGTTGGCGACTTTGGTGGTGCAAAACACAGTGCAGTGGGTTGTCGAATTTTGGCTATTTCTGACTTTATTTGTGGATTATTCTAAGGCGTTTGATAACGTTAAGTGGCCTAAAATATGAGAAATCCTTATCTCTATCTTCTTCTTCTTTATGTGAGAAGGTTCGCTATCATCATGGTGATTTTTGCTTTAGATGCGGCTGCTCGGAATGATTCTGTCGATGTACAGTGATACCATTCTGGCAAGTTTTTCAGCCACGAAGTGCGTTTTCTCCCCGCACTTCTTTTTCCTTGTATTTTGCCTTGTGTTATCAGTTGTAGAATATGGTATATTCCTCCACGCATAACGTGACCTAGGCAAGACAGTTTCCCCATTTCGACAGTTTATATTTATTATCTCTATGGGAGTCCCTTACCACTTAGTATTTCTCATACAGCAACTCTATGAGTCTAGCTCGGCTCGTGTCAGAATTGATGGTAACCTGTCTGGTCAACCAGCAACCAGAAAAGGAGTTGGTCAGGGATGTGTATTATCTCCGATGTTATTTAACATTTACTCTGAATTTGTGACGAGACAGGTATTGGACAACTGGAATGGCGGTATAACTATTGGCGGAAGCAGGATATCCAACTTAAGATTTGCTGACGATACAACCCTTATTGCCGCTTCTCAGGAAGAACTAGTAGCTCTATTAGACATCTTAGCATATGGTCTTGGTAATAACTACAATAAGACCAAGGTTATGATCGTAGATAGAGAGCATGATAATAATCGAGAAATAAAGTCAATAGGCCGTTGTGAAGTAGTTCAAAGCTTTCTGTACCTCGGTTCTTTGATCGACAATTCGGGTAGCTGTGAAAATGAGATTCGACGGCGCATTTAACAGGCACGTGTGGCCATGACAAAGCTTACTATAATATGGCGTGACCATAACATCACTAAAGCTACCAAAATGTCGCTGGTTCAGCCTCTTGTGTTCTCCATATTTTTGTATGCCTCGGAAACTTGGACTGTTAAAAAGGCAAATTGAGCTCGCATAGATGCTTTTGAAATGTAGACGTGGAGGAGAATGCTGAGAGTTCCTTATACCGCCCATCGAACTAATGTTTCCATAGTGGATAAGCTCGGTAATCCAAAGAGACTATCCTCCATTGTGTCGACGAGAATGCTTACATTCTTCGGACATATTCACAGAATCGATAATATGGAGAAATGGGTCATGGGCCGAGTGGGCAGTGCCGTGGCCATTCCCCTACACGCTGGGTGGATACGACGAAATAGTTGCTGGATATGAGTATCAAGAGCGCCACTGAACTGACAGTAAATCGCGATGGCGAGCTACACTTCTCAAATCTGTTGATAATATTCGTGTCGGCAATTCTCTAGATCCACCTTAATGCATTTTACGAGTTCACAACATGTCTGTTAAGACATTGTGACTATGATGATAGCTTTCAATTAATTGGTTTAGTGGAAATACTGCCAGTTCTTTTACAATTGAGGCTCTGACCGTAGTAGCCGTTTAACAAGAGAGAGGAGATAAGTAAAATTAGTCGACCTTACCGTTATTTGGGCATCATTTACTTATTTCTTATTACTGTGTATGCTCAAAATAATGATAGCCACAAGATTCGTTATTTATAATAGTCGAAGAACGCTCTAATGTCTCAAAATAAACATCACTTAAAAAGTTAAAGAGTTGATTCGCAATAAGCAAATGACCTTTAGATATTTTAAAATAAATTGATCTCACTGGGAAGTTGATTTAAATCCAATCTGATAGAGGGTTTATACTGAAATATTTTCCTATTGAAGTAAAAAACGAATACGGAGTAATGTGTATGTATTTTCAACTATAAACTCATTGCCATGAGTATTTCCGTGGCACGGTACCCAACTGAGATTACAGCGTTGTGTGAAGCTAGTAAGCTGAGACTATTGAAACAGTCCTATACCAGTTTTGATGTAATCTTCTCCAGGAGTCCAAGGTTTTTTCAGCGGCCTGGGAATCCTTAGTTGCTACAATAAATATTACTTTGACCACAGGCTATTCACAGGATAATTAGAGGTTAAACAACTTACATGTAAGGAAGTTAAATCCTCAATTATACGAGAGAGCCCCGTCCAAAGAGATCACCCTGTAGTATATGCTATAGTTCCCGCGTTTGGCGTCATTGTATACAAAACAACTAGTTCCACCTCCGCACCATCCCCTGCGACCCGTTGTGCCAGGTCATTATGTTTCTACTCAGATCGTGCACTTTGGGCTTGGGGAGGGTAGATATGATCTCTTCGGACGGGGCTGTCTCGTATAATTGAGGATTGAACTTCCTTACTGGGTAAGTCGTTTAACCTCTAATTATACTTCGAGAGCCTCGTCCTCAAGATCACTCTGTAGATGTCTAAAGATGGTTTCACGATCTGAGTATAATTCGAATGAAAGAGGAAACACAAGTCTGGACATTATTCAGCAATGAAGTTTTTTATTTAAAATTCAATAATCATTCATTTTTTTCACAATTCATTATCCATTTTTTTGTTATCAGTGATTTAGCAAAACATAAATCGTCAGGCATATGAGTCTTTTATAAAATGTAACAAAAACTTTTGACCTATCACTCCACCCTGCGGTATGTCTAATGGTTTCAATGTTTAGGCTTTCCCTAAAGGGCGCGGAAGTGGAAGCGTGGTCAGTGCTCTGTGCTTTAAATACAGATGCTGGGAGTTGGGACACATCTGTAACCTTTTTCGTTACAGTTTGTGGTGTGGCTGGGTGATGATGTTTTTTGGACGTAATTAAAAGTCGATCATTTCTCTTAAAGTTCTGGTAAAGTCAACATGTTATTTTATCTAGATGCAGGATAAGGCTCTTCATGGCCGACTTTACTCACTAGGCCGGAGCATGAAATATGGCAACACTGAATCAGCGGGCCGAGTTTTTATTTGTTGTTAAGTCATGTGTATTCTTCCAGAGCAGAAAATATGGTTGGAAGGTGATTATTAATGTGTTTCTAATTATTTACCTGCTCAAACGAAGCTATAAAGATAAAAAGATGCCTGCAAAGTGTGTAGTACCAGGAATAAAGGACATACCAAACCATGGCCGAACATAACCTTCCAGAGTAAAAAGAACATTTCAAGGTGATTTTTAATGTGTTTCTAATAATTTACCTGCACAAACGAAACTATAAAGATAAACAGATGCCTGCAAAGTGTGTAGTACCAGGTTGTACTAGCAATTGTGCTTCCAGTAAAGGACATAAACAGAAGTGGGTGAACAGCACAAGTGAACAGTATTCCTCGTATGGGCTGGTTATATTTATAAGAATAAAGACAATACTTTACAAACATTTCAAAGGATAAGACCGATTTTAGAGCACAATGTGGTACCTACAATGTTTTCTGGGCCTCCCAAATATCACTGAAAAATACAGTTAATAGAACTCATCTGGGCATGCATCTGGGCTTACCTACGAAAAGATTTGATAGTGAAAGGGAATTAAGACCAGCAAGAATGGCTTCACAGTGACCTAATAGTGAATTTTTCTAGCTCAAGTGACAATTTACAAAGTAAATTGAGTGTTCATTTAAGTGGAAGTGGAAGTGGCAGCAGGAAACAGGTTGCGTTTATTTTTATTTTGTAGTGTCTGACTACGATGAACCAGACATCAGATGTAAGTGGTATTAGTAGTAGTAGTTCTAAAAAGTATTTTTCTTAATTTATTAACCCAGATGAACTCGAATACATATAAAATGTAATAATTATTCTGAAACTATAGGCCCACTATTTGACAGCTAAGCCACGTTGCCACATCTAAGGCTCCGGCCTAGTGTAGAGTCGGCCATGGGCTCTTCTATAGAGGATGAGGTTTCCTGTAAGGTGGTAGTGATACTGATCTTATCTCTTTTTGTTCTTAAGGTACCTTCCCGTTTGTGGCACGATATCAACCTGATGGTTGACTTTTGATCCAACATTTATTTTGACCAAAGATCCCATCATTTCAGTTTTCCGCATTTGTTTTGAAACCCCATGCAATGCAAACTGGGTGCTTACTGGGATGTTTTCATATCGTTAGGGTTAGTATCTAGGACTTTTCGAATTACTGTCAAATGAAAGGAGATAAAATTCGTGGACTGAAGAAAGCCATATTTGGTTTGTCTTCAATGTGCGTGAACCAAATTTCATCACATAATGTGAGGAATAGAGATTCTTAACCACATAATGCTCATGTTTAAGTACTTCACTCCTTATCATTTTTGGTACTTCAAAGGAAATTGAAACCAGATGTTACTCATGTTCCCATATTCCTGATACATGCCATTTTCATTAATTTATCAATCAAATTTTACTCATGATTGTAGAAACTGGTGGCATTTACGGTCCGATTCAGCTGCAGTTTCAGCTGGAGTTCAGTGTCTCAATCATCATATGATTGTAGAAACTGGTGAGCCCCCTTTTGCTGCTTTTGAGTGTCTCAATCTGATTTTACTGATAGTTGTAGAAACTGGTGAACCCCATTTATCTGCTATTTGTGTGCCTCAATCAGATTGTACTCATGACTGTAGAAACTGTTGGCCCCTTTAGCCGTTGTTCGTGTGTCTTAGTCAGATTCTACTCATGATTGTAGAAACGGTTGGTGTTTACCGCCCCATTTAGCTGCTATTTCAGTGGGAACGACAACACTGATATTCAGAAATAAAACAAAATTTGAGACCATGAATATGGATTATATTGTATGATTTTGAATTAATGACCTAGAAATCATCGTTAAAGATTCGATCATATATTTTATAATGCAGTGCAGATTCATAGAAAGTGTCCACACTAGTTTTTGGTTCAAGTATTCAAAAGTTTTGCGTAAAAAATCTTTTTTGTTAGAAAAGTCTTATTACTGCCAGGATAAATTGACGAATTTAAGTGAATATTCAACTACACATTTCGTTTTGTATGTAGCTGTAGTTTGTCAGTAAAATTTTTGTAATTATTTTACAATGGAATATATTTATATCTACCTCTTAGCGAACAAAGCAAAAAATCATTGTTTTATGAAGAATTCCAATCCCCGCACGATGTGCCCCACACTGAATTACTAACATCGGATAAAATTGTCAGATAAGTCATTGCCGATTGTAAGTGTGTCGTCGTAGTTACCGACGCATCTTTTGAAGGCTTTGTATTTAGGAATTAATACTTACTTTGTGAAAAATCGTGCCTTGTCCATTTCTTGGCTTTCGGCATACACTACAGGGTGATCTCGAGGACGGGGTTCTCCAAGTATAATTTCATATTTTTGCAGCTCCGTTAGGTCAAAGGTCACCCTCATCCACAGGATATGTATGTCATACTAGGCGCTTTTGATAATTTTCACATCCACAATCGCGAAGTCGCCATTTTTTGTGATTTTTATACAGGCATGCCCAAGATTGGCGATTTTTGGCGATTTTCATTTCAAAAGCTGGCTACACAGTACACACATACTTGTAACTCGCTTTGTGTAAGACATCAACGTGGTCTACCGAAACTGCTTTCTACCGCGCCTGGCTGTGAATGTAGTGGGAATGTAGGATGTATGAGGGGTTAGGTGTCTCTTTTTAACTGATGGCTTTGCCCGTATGTACCTTCTCTATTAATTGCATTGGTGATAACCCATCGTTGATGTTTTGCTGCCACAGCTGATCGCATGTCATGGACGAATGGATTGGTTTGTTCCAAACATATATGTAGTAATAGAAGATCTCCAATTGATTTTCGATGTCGAACACCACATTGTCTATCGTTCACTAAGTGATACAGCTCAATGTAATTTATAAGCTATTGATTTATTAATTTCTCTAGCCTTTGCTGATCACATAAAGTAGAGCTATAGCTTCGTGTTTGGTTGCATTAGTTTTGGATCTCTTTTTTGGCACCGGTAGAATACAAGCTAATTTACAATTGCCGGAATTATATGAAATCCTGAATAAGCGGATAAGTATGGTAGCGAGCTGTCGTATTAGTTTATTGTATACCTATGTCGAACGGTTTCATTGTATTTGTTCCTGGACTCAACATTGGCTTGTCTGATTTCGATGGTCGAGTTCTGTGACTAAGTTCAAGGATTCTGATCCTTTTTTGGATTGGTTTGGATGTTTCGGTTGTATACGCTTCAATCTCGATATGAATAACCTCTAACATTTCCGAGCAGACAGTTGAAACATCATGTTTGTCAAAGCAGGCTGCGCTCCAATGGAGAGCTAGAGAAAAAATCTTTTAGACCGTCCCAGTCAGCATGGCTCTAATGCCAGATTTTGCGGCTTGGGCGAATGTTCATTGACACACCTGTTACAGAAGGGGACAGTTTTGTTGAAGCACTGTGAGCGTTGAAGTCACCTAAGACAGCCATATCTAAAGATGGATAGTTTTCTTAGGACAGGTAATCCAACAGACTCATCCAGTTGTTGTCCAAGGATGTGCGGTAGAGGCAGCAGATGAGCTTGGCAAATAGTTTGAAGTTTAGCTAGAGCCGTATTGCCGGCCATACACGCTCCGGTCTACCGGAGAGGTCTACCTGTACAGGCGTACCTGCACAGGTAGGGCGGAGCGTGTGTGGGACTAGACCTGTACAGTATTTTGAACCTGCACAGGGAACCGGAGCAAAATGAAAAATGAATTCTTTCAGGTCACACCGTGCGTGGCAGCTCTCCGGTCGCGTGCGCAGGTTTGGCTAGTTGTCTTGCAGAGTTTGTTGAGGGTGGTAGTGTTTCGAATCGAGGTCCGATGGGATAGTAATTAAACATGGCCCCACCAAATCCAAATAACAAGAGAATGCTTGAAGATTTTATTGAAACACATAGAAATCATCCATGCCTTTAGAAAGTAAAAAGTAAAGAATATCACGATCGAGCTAAAAAAAGAAGCTGCCCAAATCAAACCGAATGCTGATAAGGCAGCAGTTGTGAAAAAAATTAATAATTTAAGAAGCAATGTCAGGAAGGAGAAGAAGAAATATGAACAGTCTTTGTAGTCTGGGGCATCTGTGGATGATGTATATCATATTAAATTGTGGTACTATGAATTATTAGACTTCATAATATACATATTGTCACGACGGCCTCTTTTTCTTCTCAAAAGAATCAAACTGGACGTAACTTTCACTGTTTTACTTCACAACTCGATACAATATCTCTTAACCTTATCTCAAGTACAACTCAACTCAACTGAACTACTCGTGGCGCCTCATATATTTCATCGAACCATCTAGAAGATTCGAGACACCCAGATGACATTCGAGAATGCCGATCTGACAGTCCAGAAAATTCCAGATGATTCGATGACGTTTACACATCAAAAAAATCTAACCTAACATTTTGAAAGAAACATAAATAACAATACAAATAATACAGGATGTTACAATATAATGTACCACTTTTTACATTACCTTTTCCGTTTTCTTCTAACCATTTAGACCAGGTAGACCTCTCCGGTAGATCGGAGCCGTCTGTCTTTCTACCGTTTTTTTAGCATGAAAAGTTGCTGCGAAAATGGGCCAATAATCGTCCGTTTTTCTTCAGGCGGAAGTGATACTAACTTGTAGTTCGGAAAATTTGGGTCATTTTTGTTTCCACCAAAAATAGCACAGCTATTTTGGATTGCAAATAATGGTGGACAAAATTGATATTGCTGTTGCTCCCGCAGATGTCCGTGAAACACATGCATCACTTTAACATTAGCCTAATATGTGATATGCGCCTCATGTTAACCTATGTTAATTAATAATAAGATGATATATGTGATTCATCTGGATGCGAATCCTGAAAACGGCTGTCGCTGGGAGTCTTGAAACAGCTTATCCGTCCCGGTTTTTGACCTTCTCCACATTCCCCAAACTGTCGACCTATACATATATACAGATATATATTTCTTGCTCATGCAGAAACAATAGATATAGAAAAACAAAAACGAAGCCTGGCATTCTACTCGGAAAGCTGAGGAAAAAACCGAGAGATGCCGGTGGAGAGAGAGTAGAGCGACATGCCGCACACACGTACCGACAGATAGACATTAATAACGTCCTGTATTTGTTCGACTTAATCCAACCGTATACCTGTATAAACCCTGTAGTCCGGGAGACGTGGGCCTCCATAATATATGTATATTCAATTTAGCTCAAAAACCCTTTTAGAAAAAATAGATTCGACCGCTATGATTGAGTTTTTCAGTCTCCACCACGGTAGTTGTCTGAAAAAAATTAATTACAATCAAGTTAATTGTTTCCAAGCAACATGCGGTTTACACACCGACGATAAACCGAGTATAGACACATTTATTTACAAAAATCAGGCGTCAGACATTAATACAACGTTGTCGGTTTGTATGTGTAGGTCAGCAAATATCCGAATTTCCTGTATAGTTGGTTTAGAAGTCGTGAGGCCTTTTAGAGGTTAACTCCGAAATTCAGTCTCAGAAAGAATATGTGGTGCATAATACTTGAGAGGCACCTGTAAACCTCAATTAAACAAGTATACATATTCACCAGACGTACACTTTAAAGTGACTGTAACCTAAAGTTACAAACATCCTGCTTCTGCTAATTAATCGATCTGGCAACCTAGCTTGGAATTTACGAGCCGGCTGGCCTTGGTACGCCCTCCCCTTACGATAGGAAGCCATTCATAGTTTGCTTTGTTGTTTTCGGAGCGTGTCTGTGCGTTGTACGAATATTTTTTTCTTGTGTGATCTTTTCCTAGCAGTTTTGTCGGTAATCATGGTGCGATATTGTTACATATGTAAAGTATATAGCCACCAGCCTGAATCACAAGGATTATCCTTCCATCGGTAAGTAAAAATCGTCAAAAATTGATACAGTTAGTAACTGAGGTTAGGTGTACAAGCATTGGCGTACTGGTGATCGTTGTCTCTTACTTAAAATAATAAAATTATTTTATTTTCATATGTACTACATGAATTTGTTACTGTATGTCACAGTTTCTGATTTAAAAGGTGAATCCTTATAAATTTCAAATGCAGGTCTGATTTAAATTCTTCCTATGTTTGATAATAATAATAATAATAATAAGTACACATATTTGTTACACTCTTATTTTACATTTCATTATATTTTTATGTTTTAGGTTGCCAAATGAACCCTCAAGAAGAGCTATTTGGATATCTCTTTTGGGGTTTGAGAAAAACCATCCGTTCCCCAAATATGTTGATATATGTTCAAAACATTTTCATGAAAATGATTTTGTGTATTTGGCTGATGGAGTTAGGCATCTGAGAGTTAATGCAGCTCCAGTTCCTGTTCATTCTGCCTTTGATTTTGCAGAAACCATTAGGTAATATATAGGTAGTTGAATTTATGAGAATTCTTGCAAAAACATTGTTATGGTTGGTTTTAAAGTTCAAAAAGCTTCAGTCCCTGCTGACATATATGTGGGTCATATGTATAACACATTACTTTTATATTTTAGTTCAGAGTCCTCATTAAGCATTGATTCTGACAGTCCAGACAAACGTGCAACTGTTTCGAGTTCGGAGCCACAATCAGAAGTAGACATTCTTGCTATTGTACCCGATGAAGTTGAACCTGTTAAGAAAGGGTGAGTATGTCTTTAACTTAAACATCTGTAAGGTGTAGAAATATAATAATTTTCAACTTTTTGAACATGTTACTACTCAGCCAGCATATCTTCTACATATATCATTCCATTAAACATATTTATGGTAAGGATTAGGATATGGGGACTTTATTTAACATGCCTGGTTGTTGAAAGTATGATTATTTTCTATGAATTATGTGTCTGCTCCAGTGTTACTTATCATTATTATATAGTATACAAGTTCAAATTGATGTATATTATTCTACTCAAAACTTATATGCAGAGTCCTGCAACAGTTCCTGAGGCTTTCCTACAGGCACGTATCCAGGATTTGGTTTTGGGGGGTCCAGATCATGGGTGTCACTTGGTTGACCTTTCGGGGGGGGGGGGGGGTGCAAATTTGTGGATGCATTTTATAACGTTTCGGGGGGGTCCGGACACCCCTGACCCCCCCCCCCCCCCAAAAAGCGTGCCAGCTTTTGCATGAGGAATATTAAAAAAAAGACACCTATTTATTCCTTTCAAAAGGGAATTCTCAAAGTTCAGCTTGTTTATGGAAGATTTTTATGAACAAAATTGTAAGGTAAGGTAATTGTAACATAATAAAAAATTGAATATTCAGTAATGTAGAGTTTAAACTTTGGATAAAGAAAAATGTGATTGTAAGGCTTGAGCAAATACAAGGTTTGTTATACCTTGTGTAGTGAAAAATAATTTCTTTTTGTGAAAAACTTTTTTTCTATTTCTCATGGAAAGCTTGACACAATGTTGCAGGATTATTTTTTCTTTTGCTTTTGATCATAAATATAAGTTCAAAATGATAATAAGAAATCATCACAAACATATTTCTTGTGCAGGTTAAAATTTGATGAAGATTTCAACCTTCCTGGACCTTGCAGTCAGATGACATCTATTTCTGTTGCTGGTGATGATGAGGATTCAACGAGCACAATCACTTTATCAGAGACAGAGGATCAATTATGCAATGTTGATAAAACTGGCCCTCCAAAATCTGATATTCAAGCTAATCCAAGTGTGACTATCCAGAAAAAGAAGAGGTAATAACACTCACTTTGTTGGACACAATAACTACTTACAAACTGGCCCAATTTCTGACTTATTTTGAGCAGAATTCACTATTATCAAATCCTTACCTGTCTTAAATTTCTGTTGAGTGAGTGATAAAAGATACTTTTTTGACTGTGAAATTTACTTAATCACAGTTGGTATTTGGACACTTTGTTGGCAGCTTATCAGTCCAAAAAGTTTTAGCTTTATTTGAATACTACCTTCAAAACATATTAGTTTTAAAGGGTATGGCAAAGGGGATGAAGTGGGAAACTCATAATACAACATAATATTTTCTTGACCCATAATTCAATCGTGAAATAATGTTAGATACACACATATATTGTACCACAGCATTTTGTTTGAGAAGTGCACATAGGTATACAACCTTTTCATCTTTACTGAGGTATTAGAATAGAATGGAATAGTCTGAAAATTTAATCAAGTTTGCCTATTGGCCAGGAAAATTCAGTATAGAATGTAACAATGTATACTAACTTCTGTATTGTTCACTCATTAGATGTTTCATAAACATTCATCACCTGCATTTTACTCATATAAATATTTTGTAAATGGTAGTATTCACAGAGAAAGTAATGAAAAGAATTAGTCATTCGCTGTTGCATCAACGCGTGACTAACCGATACCAACGGTTTTTTTTTCCAGAAAGAGTCGCTATGTGGGTATATGTCCAGCGATGACTTTAGCTCACCTGGGAGAGCAAAAAAAAACTTTCGTATTATGAAAGAAGTCATAACTAGCCAAAGAAGAAAAATTCATGGACTTCAGAGAACGGTGACATCACTAAGAAAACGAGTAAGCACATTGAATGGCTTAATAAATCTACTGAAGAAGAAGTCCTACATAAGTGAGTCATCGGAGGATCTTCTGAAGGTAATAGTTCCATCGATACTACATACACATTCAAAATCTAATGTAAGGTGTGTTTCAGGCATCACTATCTGGATCTTCCCTCAAAATATTTGAGAGGTTGTTGAAAGGACCATCAACACAAAAGTATGATCCTGCATTAAGGTCTTTTGCGCTCACATTATCTTTTTATTCCCCTAGAGCCTACAATTTTGTTAGGAGTACATTTAATAAGTCACTGCCTCATCTAAGTACTCTTAGTAAATGGTATAGATCTGTTGATGGTTCCCCGGGCTTCACCCAAGAATCACTGTTAGCATTGAAATTAAAAAACGAATATGCTTTATCACAGAATAAATCAGTTTATTGTAACCTTGTACTGGATGAAATGTCTATTCGGCGTCAGGTAGAATGGACGGGTAGTAAGTTTTCTGGATATATAGATATTGGCTCAAAAATTGATTCAGATATTTTGCCAGAAGCCAAAGAAGCCTTGGTGTTCATGCTAGTCTGTATTAATGGCTCTTGGAAAATACCAGTAGGCTATTTCTTTATAGATGGACTAAGCGGTAAAGAGAAGGCTGAACTGGTAAACAAGTGTCTTGTTTTTATTAACGAGTCTGGAGTTAAAGTTACATCTTTGACATTTGACGGTGCTCCAGTAAATTTCACTATGGCTTCACATCTTGGAGCAAATTTTAATGATATAGAAAATATGAAGACTCATTTTAGCCATCCTGTAACTGGCTGTGATGTTTTTATAATTTTAGATCCTTGCCATATGATCAAATTAGTTAGAAATACCTTCGGATCACAGAAATATTTTACAGATGGTGAGGATAATCATATAGATTGGAATTTTTTGGTTAAGTTAGTTGATACGCAATATGCTGAAGGTTTGCACTTGGGGACAAAAATCACTATTCGTCATATGCATTGGGTGAGAGAGAAGATGAAAGTGAAGATAGCTACCCAAACATTGAGCAGAAGTGTCTCAGATGCACTTCTTTATTTGAGTAATGATCTGAAATTACCCAATTTTCGAAATGCAGATGCTACTGCTGTTTTCATTAGAAAATTCAATGATCTTTTTGACAGCCTCAATTCAAGAAACAGATTGGCAAAATATAAATTTAAGAGGCCATTATCACCAGCTACAGTCGCAGATTTTTTTAGTTTTTTTGATGATGTATCTATTTATATTAAAAATTTAAAATTAGCAAGTATTCCCATTATCGAGTCACCCAGAAAAACAGGCTTTTTAGGCTTCCTGATCTGTATAAATAGTATTAAGGGGCTATATAAAACGTACATTTTGAAAAATGAACTAAAATACATATTAACGAATAAGTTCTCACAGGATCACCTGGAACTCTTTTTTGGTGCAATTAGAGGAAAAGGTGGATTCAATAACAACCCAAGTGCCAGGCATTTTGAATCAGCATATAAGAGATTACTTATTCATACCGAGGTAACTGGTCCCAAAACAGGAAATATTACAGTTAGTGATAGATTGACAATTCTTTCGTGTGGCAGTGGACGGCAAATAACTGCTACTGATAACGGAGACGATTTATTAACTACCAAGGAGTATTTAGACTTTGAGCAGTCTGTAAAAGACAATCTTACCGTATACCAGTCTTCCTCTTCTGCTTGGAACCTGACCGTTTATACTGAAAACGTTGTTCAGTACATTTCTGGGTTTGTTGTGAAAACTCTAAAAAAATGTGTCACATGTGCAAAATGTGCAGAAATTTTAGAAAGTGCCACAGTTATTTCATCATTACAAAAAAGAAAACAATATGGTAACCTAGTAAAAGCTTCTGACCTTGTGATTAACGTTTGTACCGCTGCTGAAAGGTATTTTAGATTTTTTCATAAAACTACAAACATTTTCAATAAAAATATTAGACTTTTAATAGAAACGTTGAAAAATAATACCATAAAAACCTTGCCTTCAGCTATTCTAAATCATTTTAATCACCATTTATATGACGACGATCCAGTCGATGGTCATGCCATCCAGCTGATAAAACTCATACTCAATAACTATTTCAAATTAAGGATACACCACGAAACCGCAAAAAACATGGATTTATCAACAAAGAATAGAGTTAGAAGCATATTGACTAAGACCATCTTATTTAAGCATGAGTAATCAGAATTATAGAAACTTTTCGATCAAAACCAGTTGTTGAGAATGTACAAAATAATATAATAAGAAAATGGTAATATAACCGTAGTATGAATGTGAAGTGATGAATGTTTTATAGTATTATTCTGTATTATAGCCTAGAAATGCGTCATCTTTTTGTAAACCTTTTTTTTGTTGGGATCACATAAATGGTTTGAAAAATAAGGGAAAAATGTATTTCGCGAAATATTTTACAACTTTTTTGGTATTTTTTCATAACCCAACCTAATTGATATGCTATTTTACTGTTTTTGGTATGTTTGGTAACGAATGTGATGTGAGTGGCTGCAATTTTTATTTCCTACATCTTGGATTCTGTTTTAGTGGTTGTAGTGGATTTATGCTATAATTTCTATGTTTTTGAAGTTTTTTGGCTCTCTGTGAAATATTTGAATCAATTTGCTTAATGATTAGACTTTTGGTTCGGCGGTACGTGCGATTGCCATATTTCTTGTGGAGTAGGTAGATATAGTTTTATGTTTGTTTATACTTACTGATTAAAGCCTCTGTACACGGAGACAATGGTGGCATCCAATAAACTCAAACTTGTTTGATTTTAATGGCCGTTGGATCGTCCAGTGATGGTCATGTTATAGGTCATGTGACGTTGTGGCAGCCATTAGTGGACATATTTTTCAGCAGTGGACGTGACGAAGACACGCAAGCAGCGCATTTAATATTTGATCTTAAAAGATCTGATCATTGTTTGAAAAGTTTTCATTGATTGGTGATGAATACCAATAGAGGACTTTTGATATTATGTTTCAAGTACGTACCAAAATTATGAAATAATGTAGAACGTGCGGCAAGGATTATGCTATATTATGATGATTGATGGTATGATTTCACCCCTTCTGAGTTTAATCATAAAATTAACATATGTATAGATCTCCATTTCACTAAAATGAATGAATATGAAATCTTGAAGTCTGCTTCCCTGTAATGGTCGGCTCCTAATCATTTTCACATGCGAAAAGTAATATTTTGCGACTACACTCTACTGTCCTAGTAGGAAATCCCATTTTCCGAGAAGATATACACCGAACTGATAAGAATACCGACAGCCATTAGTGGAATTCACAAATGAGCTTGTGTATACTCCTATAGTGGCGCAAATCTAATGGCCTTCACTTATGGCTGCCATTTCTGGACGTTACTATTGTCTCTATGAACAGCAGCCTTTGTACTATTTTTGAGATCATAAACAAGAAAGAGTAATAAATATATATTTATAAATGTATTCTATAGATACAGTTTATTCAGTTTGGCTATATAATGTGTGTATTTGTTTAAGTAGATAGAGTTTAACCTTAAAAAGACTTGCTATACAAATTCTGATCGAAATTGCACTGTTCAAAAATATGTTTAAATAAATACCACATATAAATACAATTTGATACTCCTGTAGTTACTCTTGTTTGTTGACAATCCAAACAATGTATTATACCTTCCTCCTATGTGTTAATAAACTTTTTTATTATTACTATAAAAAGAATAAACATTTTTTCAGGACACCAATTCATATGTACAAGAATCAGGAATGTATGCAATACTTCCTGCGATTAGATGTTTGACATTGTCTGGTGTATTTTAATGGGTAGATATACTGTTTTCAGGAAGCGATTTATTTTTTTGGCTGTATAATTATTTTTAAACATAACATTTAAAGTTATTCTGTGAATCATGTTCATATAAATGTTATATATGTATATATATACACACTGTCTGAATGATGTAATGCTATAATTTTGTAGAAAAACTAACAACTATTACTTATATCTAAATGTTTTTTAGATCTCACACTATGCACATTTATTCTGTGTATTGCTTCAAAATTGTAAACCACTTATAATATGCTGTATAATTGAATAAATAATTGTAAATTCTGTATTTTAAATTATATCCAGCAACAGCGTCACTCAAAAACTTTTATGACAGTTCAATATGTCATCATTGTCATTCCAAAAATTCCAAAGTCTACGGATTGTTTTGAATCTTTCTCTAAAACAGCTAAAAAGTCCAGATATATATCTGTGAACCATGCAACATATGTGTTTCAAATCATTGTAATCATACAGTATCCGCGTTTTTCGTATTTTTACAGATATCGAAAAAGTGTAAATGGTAGGTAGCAGAATATTGGTCCAATGTAACAACAAGCACCTGGAGGAGATTTTTCTTTGTAATAATTCGTCAGGGGCAATTTAAAACTTACGTGAGCGCCAAGTGTATGTAGCTCGGAGGGACAAACGTGAAAGAAGTCCTCGTTGAATTATACACACACGTAGCCTCATTTTCAATACCAATTCTGTAATATACGCCCCAGAAATAAGCCATTTCGTGAATTTCAACAACCTTCGGCGTCTATAGTCAAAGTGAAGTTTCACCTAAACTACCACAAAGGATTCATCACGCCGTTGTGCGGCAGTAAGTATTTTTATGATACGCCACTGGTTGAATTCATTTTACTATCCTACGTGGTCGGCCATTTTATCGACCCCGCCACTCGTCGCTGGCCCCTCGCCTACCAGTTATGTCTGGGGTGAACAAATGGCTATCCATGAATGAACTTCAGTGTCTATACTCGGTTTATCGTCGGTGGGTTTACATCATGAAAATCTATTTCAATAATTTCCGTTCGTTTGTCGGTCCGTCTGTCACCATCTTTCTGCCCGCGTGGGGTCACCATCGCGGTGCGATATAAATTAATGTTCGCAGAAAGACAGTATATCTGCCTCACTCCATAGAACTGCACTGTTTGGGCGCGGTTTTAAATACAACTCCATTCGATCACAATGAAAATACCACGATTATAATATATTGACGTTAAAACAGTGAGTTTTAAGAGATTGTTCTATCAGTTTATTAAATAGGTCGTAACATATCATTTGAAAATGTTTGTTTGTTCTGAATTTCAGGATACAAAGTTTGTTCTATTAGTTTATTAAAAAAGGTCGTAACATATAATTTAAAAATATTTGTTTATTCTGAATTTCAGGATAAAAAGTGTGTCGATACAAATATTTCATGATAGACATGTCTTTTTTTATTGCTATGATTACTTAATTTTTTTATTTGACATAGATATTTTGAAACTGTACTATTTTGCCCCTGTCACCTCTGAACTAAACTACTGTATTATTTGTTGGAGGAACTGCCCTCGTGTTAGTCAGATATTTATCATTCAAAAGAGAATTCTCAGAACGATGTATGGTAAAAATAAAAGACACTCAGTCCGTACCCTGTTTAAAGATTGTGGTATTATGACTATCTACTCACTTTACATTTTTAATTGCATTGTATATTTAATCTTGAGTTGAGAGACGCCAAAAATCCGTTGTATAGTTTAAGGCCCAACTACAACTTGAAACTCCCGGTGCCCCGACTAGCACTCATGTCAAAGAGTCCTAACGTAATGATAGTAACAAGTTGCCTGTAGTGATTAAGAGGATTGATTCCGTGTCGTTATTCATCATCATCATGGTCACAATGTCTTAACAGACATGTTGTGAACTCGTAAAATGCATTAAGTCGGAGCTAGAGTATTGCCGACATGAACATTATCAATAGCTTTGAGAACTGTAGCTCGCCATCGTTCGCGATTTACTGTCAGTTCAGTGGCGACTCATATCTAGCAACTGTTTCGTCGTATCCATCCAGCGTGTAGGGGAACGGCCACGGCGCCGCCCACTTGGGGCGTGACCCTTAACTACAAGTTCTTCTCTGTCACTTAAATAAATACTATCACCGTTCGAATTAGCGTTTGACGGCTGGACCGTGAGTTATGAAAAATAATACACGCTGTTTGATTATAGGTGGCTGATTAACGTAATGGGAGTATATGAAGTTATTAAATTTATTTTATTGTTATTTTGATTATATCCATGGAGTACTAGTAGATAGGCAATCTGTATAGGTTCTCGTAATAATACTTTTGATCGTTTTTGATTTTTCCATATGGGGATGAAGTTGAGTTGACATTAATAAAAGACTTACCCAAAAAATGTTGTTCTCGTGCACTTTACAGAAAATTACTCTTGAAGACATCTGTGGATTTTTTTGTCATCAAGAAATTTTTTAAACAAATATTTATGTAAATGAGAATTTTTTTAGCTGTTCTTGGTATTGTCTCGTTTTTTTTCTAAGAGGGGCAATGAGCGATTGATGGAACAACATATTTTGTGTTTATAAAAGACATACCACTTTATAACTGATAAACTTTATAATATGCGTATATTATATTTAATATATTTTTTATATTGCTCTTGATAATACTATAACATTTGGAAACTACGAACTTGATTATAATGAGTTTGTAACACCATCGTAAAATATGTGTGACCATTGCAAATCGGTACATGCATTCAAGGAGTAATGAACAAAAATCAAGTAAGTGTCAAATTGAGGTGGTAAGGAGAGTTAGGTGTTGGTAAACTATTTCATTATATCCAATTCTGGATACATATTCCTCTTAATAATCCAATAACCAGTCACTTAGAAGCTACGAAGTTTATTATAAGTAAATTTGGACACCATCTTACTGCCATAACAAAGACGAAAATTTTTGCCAATTGGTGACGGAGTAACTGGTGGATCAAATAAGTCCCAAATAAATGTAGCAGAGGCCCCAAAAGCTTTTTTATGCATTTTATTGGTTTCTGATCACCTTACTTCTTTCGAGGAGGTCAAATTGGAATGGTAAGGGGAAGGGAGTGAGGTTTTGGTAGATTACCAAATGTTTTTGTATGTTTGTATGTATGTAAATGACTTTGTGCTGATATGGTTCTGATAGTAGCAATTCGAACAAGTGCTCATTGCCTTCAACGATAGCTATGAGCTTAAAATCTTTTGACCACGGTTTCGATGCATACTTGATATTCTTATTTTGCGAGATGGCATTTATTATGATTATTCAGAAACACCTTGAACGGGCCTATGGTTTTTTATTACCCACACCGATAGGTGGTAGGTATTGTGATTGCAAAAATTTTCGATTTTGAGATACTCGTAATATGCTCCTTTGGCGTTTATGGTATCTGCATCCGTGGGTCTGTGTTCTACATTGTTGGTGTTTTTCTAGCCTCTTAGTCTCAGTAACCACCACATGGATTGTTATGAAATTTGGGTAGCGAAATGCTATGTGGTTGTAGTAGGTAATGCTGCTATAATTTTAAAAATTGGTGCATTGGCGGTGGAGAAATTAGTAAAAAACAAAAAATTATCAGAACCCCTCCAAACTTAGTTTTTAGGCGTTTCAGGCGTTTCTGATCGTTTTCAATTTTTTTTGGGAGGCGGTTAGCTTGGGAATGTGGGAGGTTTGGAAACTCGAAAATTTGTTGTGTTCATAAAATACTTTACATGTGGAATAGTTTGATATATACTTAAATTGTGATACTATAACCTGTAATTTGAAAACTGCGAACATGACTGTGATGAAATTGTGACACCGTATTACTACCGTGGAGGAAATGGTAACGTTGTAGGAATTCTTCCCAGTGGCGAAAGAGAAATCAACAAAGAACGGAAGATTTCAAAATTGCTCATGCAAGCTTCGTTTTTTTTGCCGTTCCAAGGGTCTCTGATCATTATCCACTTTTTTAATGAGGATGGTGTAGAGATAATGGAACTCCATTTTTATTTTGTTAGCACCTACAATGTGTGGGAAGTACTGAGTGAAGACATGTTTTGCAGTTTGTGTAAATTTATTTCAAACTAAATTTTACATTCTAAAGATTTAGATGAGCTGAATAGCTGTATCAAATTTGAGCTCTATTCTGCCATAAATGAAGGTGTGGCTGTTTTAAGAAGTACATTTAATGTAGCTTTTTCTCAAAACACATACTTTGCTCTTTGCTCTTCTCCTTGTTTTCTTTTCTTATTGTTCCATTATTTCCATTGTCTAGTCTCTGAGTAACCAGACCCAGCAGACCAATTATTGACCGACACGACCGCAAAGAAGTATGAAATAATTATAGAGAATAACATTAAACAATCTGACAACGCTAATAAATACATATATCGAAAATTACTTCATATGAGGGTATGAACAGCCAATGATTGAAAATATTAATTCTATGAACATTTGTCAAAGTCCCATAAATACCATGTATGGTATACGGACATGTCTAAATCGACTGGAGTACCCGTCCTTCTTAGGCGAGCGCACTGCTTGGTACATAGGACAATGTTGAATTCCTGGTTTCTTCTTGCGTATATACAGCGTAAGGTCATCGGGTCGCGGACATAATTTTCTTCTAAATGCCTGGAAAATAGACGCGGTGTGGCGCGACCTGATGTGCGGTAGTGTGAGGCTGTGTTTTTTCGCATATAAATTAAGCAGATACCGTGCCATTTATTACTTAATAGTTAAAGGTTACTTTACAGCGATGGAGGAGGTGCTGGGAGAATTCCATGTACACCTTCCTATTGAAGATTTATCCTTAGGATCTACTCTATTGTTATGAAGCAGAAAAATCGAGTCGAATATGCAGATTTTTGATGATTTCAAGACTAAAAATATTCCAGGGTCATTATTAGCACTAAAAGCTCGATTGATTTGTCGTTTAGGCCTTTTCTGCCCGAAGTGTGAGACTTCTAAGTTCGGTATGCTCATCACCGCAGCCGTTTGGTCGTTCGCCATGTATAGCACAATGATAGTGCTTCTTCTATTGCGTGATGGTGATACCGAACAGGTACTAAAAGAAGCGTTATTTAGCGTAAACGAACCCATTGGCCAAAATTAGTTTATAAAAGATGCAATAGGTCAATAATGGGTAGGCTCTCCGTGTTGACAGATTGTTGCCATAATATGTACTTCTCTAGCCTACACGGCAGGCTTGTAATCTGGTTGTTATCAAAGGTAAGTAATATCTCATTCACACAACGTTGGCCTGTCATTGTGCCAGCAATTACAAGTAAAGTTGACTTGATGTTCAATGCAATGGCACTCCAAAGCATCAAACCAACAGGGCGGTGTACATGGGGCTCAACAGCAAACTGGAGATAAAGTCGCCAACCCCATCGTCGCGTCGCCGTCGTCTAAAGGCCCCCACAGACGTCGTTCTTATTTGGCAGTTTTACCCATGCGGTTAAATGGTACGGGTAAACACGAACGACGACCATACCTACACACTATTTTCATAGTTCATACATAACTTCCGATATAACTGTTATCTTTCAAGTACCCCAAATTCGTTTAGGCGCCGATGGTTTCTAGCAATATGTAATCCTGTACTTCTATCACCACTTCTATTTTCTATATTGCGTGGGAGCTGACATTTTCCCAAGATTTCCTAAGTATAGTACCATCAGAGAGCGAGCGACGTGCGACGTAGGCAACATTAACCTTAATGCTCGTTTCTAGGAAAAAAATGCTAAAAACGACAGTTTTAATGGTCACGATGCTAGTAGATCCAGATGGCCATTCCTTAGAAGCACCAGATACCCGAATCTGATTGTCTTTGACCATAGACATAGATATAACAAGAACGGTTGCTCTAAGCTCCTTTCTCAAGCTGCAAGCTCGCTAGCTCTCTATTGGTACTCTTCCTCTGCATTATTCAGGGTAGAAGTACATGCTTACGAATCGAGACCATCGGCTGTCGGACTTTAAAGGATCGACGCTAAAAGTCAGAAACAAAGGAAGAGAAATATACTAGAGTAGTGCACCTAGCCTCTTACCTCGCCGAAAGTTAAAGAGTTCACTTTTGGGTAACTTTGCCGCTTTTCTCAAATATTAGCGTTTTTTATGACCTAACTGTTGTTTGTTTCGGCAATATCTACCCGCCGTTTACGAGTTTTCTGACCTATTTACAGAATTGGATACATATTAAACCTATTTATTTGCATTTTTCATTCCTTAAAAAGTATCCCTGCAGATATTCGTGAAAAAGACTCAAAAACCCCTTTGTTGAAATTTTGGTCTCCCGCTTGTTAGTTTTTCCTAAACAATCCCCCTCTCGTAATAATCAACAAAACTATGGCAACGAGTCTCCAAGGACTCCCAAGTGAAAAAGAAAATAAATGGCATCACAGAATGAAAGGAATTGTATGCTCTATGAAAAGTCACTCATGATCTGACAAATATCAAAATATCTGAATAATATATGATGTAGTGATAATCAAATAAATTACTTAACTGAACTTCATCGAATGACTACACTCATACACTTATATTATAACAATTAACAAATTTGAATCGCTTTTCTTTTCTATCATCTTTCACTGCCGTCAATGTCAAACTTCGGCCGCCTGACAGCTAAAGGTGCATTCTAACATATGGCAGCCAAGAGCACGTTCTGGATCACCACGGCACTTACAGGTACAGGTTTCTTCTTCCATAGGTACCATATTAGAGAAGAAAAACAAATATTTGGACGTTTTGTTTGAGGTTTCAGGCTTCATCAGCTGCTTATGTTTTTTCAAGAAATGTTCAAATCCACTTGCTTCCCTTTATAATGTCCAATCTTTATAGGATATTGCTTAGTTTTTCTTGGGCAAAATTAATCCATAGATTTTCCAAAAATATTCTTAAAAACGGGATTTTTTCACTTTTTAAGCGATTTCCTTTTTCATATTAAAATGATTAATGATTTCGGAAATTTGTGAAATAAGAATCAAGTGTGACTTTCCCTTTCGAAGATACATCATTATTTAGTATTTTATTCATACATCCGAAGAACCTCTTCTACTAAAAGATTTCCACATTGAGTAACGCCCTGTTGAGAATGAGGGTTTTGTTTTGTATCCAATCATTTACGTAGTTTAATTCCTCTCTCAGTAGGTACAAGATGAACGAATTGTGGCTGCACGTTACTAAGATCACTATTGACAGTAGTTAGTAACTTCCCCGACAAAGGAGGAGTTCTAATAAGGAATCGATGCGTTTTTGTCTGGGTGTGTGTGTGTGTGGGTGTGTGTGTGTGTGTGTATGTCCGCGTATGTCTACCTCAAAATAATATTACTATTCGATTAGACTCTTAAGGGTTAAAGGGAGTGGGGGTTGCACAAAACAAGGACAAGGAATGAACAACAACCACTTGAGTCGGGGAAGTTCCTAAAACGAGGTGTATCTCGTTCAAAAAAAACATTTTTATAGTTACTAATAGGTAAAGATTATCGATCAATAGGAATCTTGAATGTCCGTGGCTATCCATTACCGTATATACAGGGTGAGTTTTTAGTACCGGCTCGGTCGATAACTCCAATACTGTAGAAGATAGCGAAAAATGTTGTATACGAAAGTTGTAGCCACGGGTATGTTCCTTGCTCAGAAAATATTTATATTTATACAGGGTGATCCATAACTACGTGGTGATACAAACATGTATTTTTTTAAATGGAACACCCTATATATTATTCCATATTCGAATTCTACTAATGATTTCCGTTCCTACAATATAGGGTACTGTTACATTATACAGGGTATTTCAAAAGTTATGACCATTTTTATATCCATATCGCGGTCAAATGAACGTACTGTATTTCAAAAAGTAATGAATCAAACATTACTTTTTTTACATGAATAGATTAAAAATATCTTCTAGTTTTAAAATCGTCTATAAAAAAGGCCCGTGACGCATATTCGTATACAGGGTGATGTAGAATGCAAAATCTAGATTTTCTCTCTTTTTTTAAATGTAACCCCTAATATTTTATTATACCAAAGAATTGCTTTTAATATGATCTTTCATCTTTGTATAGCACTTGTTATGGCTGCATTCATTAGTTTCTGAGATATTTCGATTTTTCTACAAATTTTAAATATACCTCCTATTTGTTTACTAAAATTTATTTATTTTGAGAAAATACTATCAAATTTAATTTTTGCTTAACAAACAACTAAAATATGAGGCCATAATAGTACTTGATCAAGTCAAAACAATGAATTAACGAGATAATATAGGTCAAGTGTGCTGAAGAAACAATTTTATAGACGTCGTGCATAATTATCAGGCAGATGTATCAGGTAGGCTATGAAATATTAAACGGCACAGTCCAAATAAAACGATTCTTCAGTCTTTCAACACACCTAGTTTTAGAGTGCCTCCGTTGTGGATATTACTTTTCACTGTTGATATATTCTAGAGGCAAGTCGACAGTTTCTCAAAGATTCTCCTAAATACCCTCAATGGAAAAATTAATTTTTAAAGCTGTTTTTTCACATAGTATGGAATTATTGAGCAGGTTATGAAAACTGTCAATTTTTCAAAGCCTACTTGATAAATCTGCTTGATAATTATGCATCACGCCTACAAAATTGTTTCCTCGGCATACTTGACTTCATTATCTAGATGATTTAGGGTTTTGACTTCATGAAATAGTATCATGACCTTATAATTTAGTTGCTTGTTAAATTAAAAAACAAATTACATAGTAATTTCTCAAAATAAATAAATTTCTGTACACAATTAGGAGCTATACTTTAAATTAACCGAAAAATTTAAATATCTCAAAAATTGATGGACGTAGGTACAACAAGTGCTATACAAAGATGAAAGAGCATATTAAAAGAAATTCTTTGGAATAATAAAATATTGGGGGTTACATTTAAAAAAAAAGAGAAAATCTGGATTTTGCATTCTGTATCACCCTGTATACAAATATGCGTCACGGGCTTTTTTTGTAGCCGATTTTAAATCTAGAGGATATCGTCACGGGCTTTTTTTGTAGCCGATTTTAAATCTAGAGGATATCCTTAATCCTGATATGTAAAAAAAATAATTTTTAATTCATTACTTTTTGATATACAGTACGTTCATTTGACCGCGATTTGGATATAAAAATGGTCATAACTTTTGAAACACCCCGTATAATGTAAAAACACCCTATATTGGAAGAACGGAAATCATTAGTGGAATTTGAATGTAGAATAATATATAGGGTGTCCCATTTAAAAAAATGCATGTTTGCATCACCACGTAGTTATGGATCACCCTGTATAAATCAAAATATTTTCTGAGTAAGGAGCATATCCGTGGGTACAACTTTTATATACTGTGTGACAGAGAAATTGCAACACTCAGTAAACGTTAATATATTTTATCAGTATTTGGAGAATCTATTGAGATGAATAGGAATAATAATCGATGGAATTATGAAACAAATTTATTGAAAGGTATTCTCAAAAAATCAGTAGTAAGTTGCGCCTCCATCTAAGTTTTGACACACTGCAACCCTTCGTGGCATGCTGCGAATGAGATGATCGATATCTGCCTGAGGTATGCTGTCCCAGGCTGATCTAACCTCGTCACGTAGTCGGCCTACATCCAGTATAACAACTTGCAATCGACCCAGTCTTCTACCTATCATATCCCATACATGTTCAATGGGCGATAAGTCAGGTGACCTTGTGGGCCATGGAAGGATGGTCACATTGGCTTGTCGGAGAAAGTGTCTGGTAACTGCAGCGGTATGTGGTCTGGCATTGTCCTGATGGAATATTGGGTTTTGTAGTTGCTGAAGGTAAGGCAACGGAGCAGGTTCTAAGACGTTATTAATGTAGGACTGGGCGGTCATGTTTCTGTCTAAAAATACTACAGGTGATCTGCTTCCAACTGTTATAGCATCCCATACCATAACGTCTCTAGTAAGCGCAGTCTCGCGCTCCACACAAAATTGAAGCTAGCGTGTTTCTCCACGTCTTCGCCTGACACTTCTGCGACCGTCTGAGCTGACAAAGAGAAACGTGACTCGTCACTGAAAACGACATGATCCCACTCCTGATTCCAATGAGCCCTTTTTTGACACCATGTCAGTTGTAGCTGTCTATGTCTATTGGTCAATGGTAATACCAGCCGAGGACGGCCCATAAGCCCTAATTCCTCGATAAATTGTTCTCATGCTTAACTGTCGACCCGTAGCTACTCTCGACGCATGTCTGATTGCACTGGTTGAGCTGAAACAGTCTCTTAGGGCACTAAATCTTGAGAGTCGTTCTTCACGGTCAGTGGTTCTCCTTAAAGTCCAAGTGCCCCTGCGACGTGTATGGCGATGATTTATAGACCACTCCCACCAACACCGCATCACTGTTGTAGCATTTCGGCCAATTCTGTTTCCAATTTCCCGGAAAGACATCCTAACCTCGCGTAGACCCACTATCCTACCTCGTTCAAATTCATTTAATTGACTATACACTCCACGTCTCCTTATGGGAGGCATTGCTAAACAATGTTTTACATACCTCATAAGCAATAAAACTAAATTTGTCTTAAATGACCTGGTATTTGAAGGTACATTGGAACAAAAATGTTATCGTTTACTAAAGTGAATGTGAACAATAAGCTGACCAAAAATGATAAATGTATCTGGGCTTATACTGGGTGTTGCAGTTTCTAAGTCATACAGTATATATAACTTTTTTCGCTATATTCTACAGTAGTGGAGTTATCGACCGAGCCGGTACTAAAAACTCACCCTGTATATGCTGGTAACACTTTGAAAAATGCAGCGTAATGCTAAACCTCTAATGTCCAGAAACCCGTTTCGATGATTTCATATAAAGTCAGTGTTAATAACAACTACTTCCCAACAATGCGTTATAATCTTAAACTTCTGTTCAAATGATTATGCCGCTATTAAAGGCGGTAGTACCGTTGACTGCTATTAATGGTTATATCTTCAGTTGGTATAGTGGATTACTCAAATGTTACGTAAGCGTCGAATAGTATTTGAGACGTTTTACTTATAGTGGATTACTCAAATGTTACGTAAGCGTCGAATAGTATTTGAGACGTTTTACTTCTTGGCTATGGAATGTTATGGAGTGCTTTTTGAAATTATGATAAGGGTACAGATAGCATTGGTGGTTTCAGAATGTATGTGATATAGTTATTAGAATGCTGTTAGTTGTGTAACTACTTCATTCAAGATTCTGATCTTTACTACTTTGCTGAACCCACACGTGAGAGTACTATCTACATGGAAGACCTTTTACTACTTGGACGCGTAGATGCTTTGTCGCAGAATAGTTGATGACTTCATGGTATATGCAATACGATTATTGTACTTCTCTGACTTATTTATGTATTCGTTCATTACATGAGATATAAAATAATCTTGAAGTGCCAATTACTATTCGTAAAATTATGTATTCGATGTAAATTTAAAAGAATGCTGATTGCAGCAAATCATTTAAGCATGAAGATTAGCTTATTATTTTCGCTCCACAGTTCCGGAGTTCTGTATACATTGCGACAAATAATCAAGACAATTGCTGGCAAACTTACTGACATTGTGCTTGAATTATTACCATTCCCCCTCTATAGGCGGTAGAAAACAAAGGCTAAAGTGATTCTGCGACCAGAGAAAACTGTAGAGAATCAGAAAATTATCAGCCGCTTGGCCGAGTTGACTCAAATATACTAAAAATAATCTCTAACCAACAAGCTGGTTTCTGACCCAATCAAAGTTTCAGCAAAGAAATTCCCCTTATCACAACTTTCATAGAAGTAAGCTTTTAAAAATAGTTCAAAAGCTCTACTATATTTGAATTATATTATCAGTTGTAGACAAGGATCAAAATACGATCTCCTACGTCTATGTAATACAAAGTAAAAATATTTCTAGTCTTGCTGATAATATGCTCAGTAATAGAACCGTCCGAGTTATAATTGGAAACTCGATGAGCAGTTCTAGAAATGTAAACAAGGGTCGCACCAGGGATCGCTTCTTTACTACTCAGTTTATCATTTAAACTAATAATTTATTTTCCATATAGACATAAATAAAATGCACTCGTCGTCGTCACAATAAACACTTATACAGTAACAAACATAATGACATTCATTTAAAAGAAAGATTTTCAGTTTAACTTTAAACAACTGCGGTGTTGAACAATGTTTCCCATCTATAGGTAACTTATTAACTATTTTTGGGCTTAAGAGATTAGAGGCCCGTTTTACATTGTATTTTAAAAAAGTAGAAAAGAGTAAATTCAAACATCGCTCTCACTGTGGAATTTGTTGGTATAAAAATTTAAAGTTTTTTTTTTCTTTAAATCGGAAGCGATATTGACAAAATCTTTATTTAGTCTTTTGTAGTATACGGAAAAAAGGACAGACGGACAGACGGACAGACGGACAGACGGACAGACGGACAGACGGACAGACGGACAGACGGACAGACGGACAGACGGACAGACGGACAGACGGACAGACGGACAGACGGACAGACGGACAGACGGACAGACGGACAGACGGACAGACGGACAGACGGACAGACGGACAGACGGACAGACGGACAGACGGACAGACGGACAGACGGACAGACGGACAGACGGACAGACGGACAGACGGACAGACGGACAGACGGACAGACGGACAGACGGACAGACGGACAGACGGACAGACGGACAGACGGACAGACGGACAGACGGACAGACGGACAGACGGACAGACGGACAGACGGACAGACGGACAGACGGACAGACGGACAGACGGACAGACGGACAGACGGACAGACGGACAGACGGACAGACGGACAGACGGACAGACGGACAGACGGACAGACGGACAGACGGACAGACGGACAGACGGACAGACGGACAGACGGACAGACGGACAGACGGACAGACGGACAGACGGACAGACGGACAGACGGACAGACGGACAGACGGACAGACGGACAGACGGACAGACGGACAGACGGACAGACGGACAGACGGACAGACGGACAGACGGACAGACGGACAGACGGACAGACGGACAGACGGACAGACGGACAGACGGACAGACGGACAGACGGACAGACGGACAGACGGACAGACGGACAGACGGACAGACGGACAGACGGACAGACGGACAGACGGACAGACGGACAGACGGACAGACGGACAGACGGACAGACGGACAGACGGACAGACGGACAGACGGACGGACGGACGGACGGACGGACGGACGGACGGACGGACGGACGGACGGACGGACGGACGGACGGACGGACGGACGACGGACAGACGGACAGACGGACAGACGGACAGACGGACAGACGGACAGACGGACAGACGGACAGACGGACAGACGGACAGACGGACAGACGGACAGACGGACAGACGGACAGACGGACAGACGGACAGACGGACAGACGGACAGACGGACAGACGGACAGACGGACAGACGGACAGACGGACAGACGGACAGACGGACAGACGGACAGACGGACAGACGGACAG
Source organism: Callosobruchus maculatus (assembly GCA_951848785.1). Classification (NCBI taxonomy): domain Eukaryota; kingdom Metazoa; phylum Arthropoda; class Insecta; order Coleoptera; family Chrysomelidae; genus Callosobruchus; species Callosobruchus maculatus. The sequence goes on from CATOUR010000058.1 coordinate 3,892,895, forward strand.
ACGGACAGACGGACAGACGGACAGACGGACAGACGGACAGACGGACAGACGGACAGACGGACAGACGGACAGACGGACAGACGGACAGACGGACAGACGGACAGACGGACAGACGGACAGACGGACAGACGGACAGACGGACAGACGGACAGACGGACAGACGGACAGACGGACAGACGGACAGACGGACAGACGGACAGACGGACAGACGGACAGACGGACAGACGGACAGACGGACAGACGGACAGACGGACAGACGGACAGACGGACAGACGGACAGACGGACAGACGGACAGACGGACAGACGGACAGACGGACAGACGGACAGACGGACAGACGGACAGACGGACAGACGGACAGACGGACAGACGGACAGACGGACAGACGGACAGACGGACAGACGGACAGACGGACAGACGGACAGACGGACAGACGGACAGACGGACAGACGGACAGACGGACAGACGGACAGACGGACAGACGGACAGACGGACAGACGGACAGACGGACAGACGGACAGACGGACAGACGGACAGACGGACAGACGGACAGACGGACAGACGGACAGACGGACAGACGGACAGACGGACAGACGGACAGACGGACAGACGGACAGACGGACAGACGGACAGACGGACAGACGGACAGACGGACAGACGGACAGACGGACAGACGGACAGACGGACAGACGGACAGACGGACAGACGGACAGACGGACAGACGGACAGACGGACAGACGGACAGACGGACAGACGGACAGACGGACAGACGGACAGACGGACAGACGGACAGACGGACAGACGGACAGACGGACAGACGGACAGACGGACAGACGGACAGACGGACAGACGGACAGACGGACAGACGGACAGACGGACAGACGGACAGACGGACAGACGGACAGACGGACAGACGGACAGACGGACAGACGGACAGACGGACAGACGGACAGACGGACAGACGGACAGACGGACAGACGGACAGACGGACAGACGGACAGACGGACAGACGGACAGACGGACAGACGGACAGACGGACAGACGGACAGACGGACAGACGGACAGACGGACAGACGGACAGACGGACAGACGGACAGACGGACAGACGGACAGACGGACAGACGGACAGACGGACAGACGGACAGACGGACAGACGGACAGACGGACAGACGGACAGACGGACAGACGGACAGACGGACAGACGGACAGACGGACAGACGGACAGACGGACAGACGGACAGACGGACAGACGGACAGACGGACAGACGGACAGACGGACAGACGGACAGACGGACAGACGGACAGACGGACAGACGGACAGACGGACAGACGGACAGACGGACAGACGGACAGACGGACAGACGGACAGACGGACAGACGGACAGACGGACAGACGGACAGACGGACAGACGGACAGACGGACAGACGGACAGACGGACAGACGGACAGACGGACAGACGGACAGACGGACAGACGGACAGACGGACAGACGGACAGACGGACAGACGGACAGACGGACAGACGGACAGACGGACAGACGGACAGACGGACAGACGGACAGACGGACAGACGGACAGACGGACAGACGGACAGACGGACAGACGGACAGACGGACAGACGGACAGACGGACAGACGGACAGACGGACAGACGGACAGACGGACAGACGGACAGACGGACAGACGGACAGACGGACAGACGGACAGACGGACAGACGGACAGACGGACAGACGGACAGACGGACAGACGGACAGACGGACAGACGGACAGACGGACAGACGGACAGACGGACAGACGGACAGACGGACAGACGGACAGACGGACAGACGGACAGACGGACAGACGGACAGACGGACAGACGGACAGACGGACAGACGGACAGACGGACAGACGGACAGACGGACAGACGGACAGACGGACAGACGGACAGACGGACAGACGGACAGACGGACAGACGGACAGACGGACAGACGGACAGACGGACAGACGGACAGACGGACAGACGGACAGACGGACAGACGGACAGACGGACAGACGGACAGACGGACAGACGGACAGACGGACAGACGGACAGACGGACAGACGGACAGACGGACAGACGGACAGACGGACAGACGGACAGACGGACAGACGGACAGACGGACAGACGGACAGACGGACAGACGGACAGACGGACAGACGGACAGACGGACAGACGGACAGACGGACAGACGGACAGACGGACAGACGGACAGACGGACAGACGGACAGACGGACAGACGGACAGACGGACAGACGGACAGACGGACAGACGGACAGACGGACAGACGGACAGACGGACAGACGGACAGACGGACAGACGGACAGACGGACAGACGGACAGACGGACAGACGGACAGACGGACAGACGGACAGACGGACAGACGGACAGACGGACAGACGGACAGACGGACAGACGGACAGACGGACAGACGGACAGACGGACAGACGGACAGACGGACAGACGGACAGACGGACAGACGGACAGACGGACAGACGGACAGACGGACAGACGGACAGACGGACAGACGGACAGACGGACAGACGGACAGACGGACAGACGGACAGACGGACAGACGGACAGACGGACAGACGGACAGACGGACAGACGGACAGACGGACAGACGGACAGACGGACAGACGGACAGACGGACAGACGGACAGACGGACAGACGGACAGACGGACAGACGGACAGACGGACAGACGGACAGACGGACAGACGGACAGACGGACAGACGGACAGACGGACAGACGGACAGACGGACAGACGGACAGACGGACAGACGGACAGACGGACAGACGGACAGACGGACAATAGACTCGTCTTTGACCTAGTATTTATTATTTATCATATGGCTCAAAAACATGTCAATAGTAAGTATCGATAAAAACAATGGTTATAATCTGTAATAAAATATATACAGCTACAAACAAAGATACACTTTTGGCATTTACTGGTTGATGTCCAGAGATTTTAACCAGTAGGCGCCAACGGTGCTGCTGTGAAGAACTCTTCTCGCGATCCCCGAGACGCACGGAGTTCACAGTCGCGTGTGATATGGTCAATGGTTTGGCGGGGCGTGCCAGAATCACACAAGAGAGATTGCACACAGCCCCATTCCCCAGTTTCAAAGGGAGTCGGCACATCTGCCGTGGTCTGTTCGGATTCTATTAAGTTTTACCCGCTCTCTCCGGGATAGTTCTGATCCTGGAAGTAAGGCTGCCCCCATAAATACGCATTGTGAGGGACTGAAAATCTTCCAACTGGGAGCGCCATTAATTTAAGGAGACGAACTTATTGGTTTCAAGCGCTTCTGCATGTCTTTTGGGCGATTGCCGGGACTTGAGTCTATTTATCTACAACAGGGGTATTTCTTGGTAGATGGTCAGTATGTTGTTGGCCGTCATCTTGTTATAATCACTCTCAGATAGGCGCCAGTCCTTCGGAGCTGCGGTGGGGCTGTTACAATGAGTACAGGCAGACATTGAGTTGGGTTGTCTTTATTGCGCCTGTAATAGTAAACAACTTCAAACAACAGAAGAGATGAGGACAATTATCATCCAATACAGTGTATACTAGAAAATCTACGTCTTTTATGTTGCCCAGGAAACATGAACTAGCCACAACAGAACTAGAACCCAATATGGCAAATGGCGGATGTGCGGACTCCCTCATTCACTTCTCAGTGGGATGTTGGGGTCAAAAACCAGTAAAACCATACTGCAAAAGGGTGTCTCCTAAGGGTATCTGATGGAGGTCCCATATATGTGACTTCTGTGGGTATTGATTATATACATGCCTTGGATATTCGTTTTCGTTTATTTGTTTATCATTACATGATCTAACATAGAAACGAAACAAAAAAGATGATAAAACAACTTGTTAGTCCTATGTGCAAGATGCTATATCACAAACTGAAATTATTGAAGAACTAATCAAGATATAGGGGAAGGTTAGCCAAAACAGGATTATATAGTCTGGTAAAACGGGATACCGGCAATTATTTCTGAATAAGGAGCCCAATCTGACAATTGTTGGTTATAATCGATGTAAAATAAGTATGTTCAGATGTAGTAGGTGGCTATTCTAATCGATTATTGATCTATGGTGAGTTAAAAGCAATAATTTCAAAAAGGAAGGTTATACTATTTAGTTTTGTGGATAGTAATTCACGCCATTTTTGTTTAAACAAGCAAGTTAAATAGGGGTGAGTATGTTTCACGCTTTTGTAAATTATGGACTATGTTTTGTGATATCTGTGGATATGGCATCAATTTCCTTTCTGTGAAAATGTTTGAAAAACAGTTGGAGATGTGCAGTCTGGTAAAATGGGACACTAAGCGGTCGAATAAAACCGGATACCATCCCGTGAAGTATAGAATGAGGAAAGTTTGCGAAATGCCCTCGAAGAGGTTGTCAGGCTTCGAAACAATAACGAACTGCATATATGACGAACGACGGTTTGGTGATCTGTCAGGACCGTCGCCTTTGAGCTCACGAAGCATGCGCTAGGGTTGAAGACGATGGGTGAGCTGTGCTCGAGCGACTTTTGTCGATATTAAAATGTTTTAATTATAAATATGAATCGTACAATGTTTTTTGTCTTCAATTCCGATAAATATATTTTACTTTAGTATTTTTTTATCGACGATATGAAAACACCAACCCATTTTATCCGACCGGGTGGGCAAAACAAGATACCTTGCATTGCCTTACTAATAGGATTTTTTCTATCTCATCCTCAAACTATTCAGAAACAACTACATCTAAACTTGGAAAGAAATAAACGACGAAGTAATAGTTAAACAAAGAGCAGGTGTCAGTAGCATAGCTAGAGAGTTGCGAGTCAAATAACGTTAGCTATCCCGTATTAACCAACCCTCCCCTACTTTTTATACATTGTCGGACATTGAGAAATTAGAACATATTGATTCTGACCAGTCTGATCGAATCAGAATGAAAAAATATTACTATTATCTCAAACCTTGTATAGTAAACAATAATTGGTTTTGACCCAAATTTCGCCTCACATTTTTTAAATCTCTGCCGCCATTTGTTAGATTGCTATTGAACAAAAGACACTTTCTACCATTCCCATTGTCTTGCCGACATTATAGATGACAACAACATCCGAATCCAACCAATATTCTAATTGTCCCTTGACAAGAAACATTCTAGATGCTCACGATATGATTGTTACATTATTCATGTGGGCAGCGGTAGGTTCGTGTTCTGGTGATCCTACATCTTGTAATATGTTGCCAAGACAAACGATAGACTTCTTGCTTGTGTGCGACGCAAATGTAGCTCAGACTTTTGCTACAGACATATTGTACTTTTTCTGAGCTGGGTTTTTGTGTATCCACAACGCGTTTATCATTATTCTCAGAAACTTATTTGTGTACAGAGGAAAACAAGTGGGCAGGGATAATAAAGTAGATTTTTGTTTATTTTGAATATTTTTGTCTGGCAAAGTGGCAAATACTAAAGCTTATTGCATATTACCCCTTTAAGCTGCCAACTCTGCTTGTACCCGAGTTTTTCCTTAATCTGTTTTTCATCGGTCGCTTTCCGAATCTTCTGATTATTTCTCTTATCGGTAGAGATTGCTTGGAATAATATCATATATCCAGTTCGACCTTCGGTAACATTCATGTTGCACTATTACTTCACACACCAATAGGTAAGGGGAGTATTGTGATGGCCACAATTTTCGATTTTGAGATAACACGCTTTTTGGGCGATTTATGATGTCCACTTAACGACAATTCACGTCACTCTTTTCCAACGGTCTGTCTAGCAGTTGGCGTTTTTCTACCTCGTAATCTCAGTAACTGCTGCATGGATTATCATGAAATTTGGATAGCGATATGCTGTGGGTCTCAGCAGGTGATGGTGCTAAAAATTTGAAAATCGGTGCATGTGCGCCAGAGTAATTAGCAAAAAACAAAAAAAAATGAAATATTACTCAAACCTCGTTTTTAGGCGTTTTACGGGTTGCTGAACATGTTCTACTTTTTTTGGGTGCGGGTGAAATTGGAGTGGTTGGGGATGGATAGTTGCAAAGCTGAAAATATGATATATTCGTAATAGGCTGTCCATTGGCCTGTGAAAGAAAGACCTAGCGGCATAATACAGTTTCTTTATGTTGACTTGCCTGTTATAGAAATCAAGAGACTTATACTTTTCTGATGTGTAAATTCGATGAGTATTGCTTTAGATCGTTTTGAATTGTATAACGGGGTAATTATTGAATAGACTTTAATGAGTATTACTACCTTTGCGAGGTTGGAAAAAGCGGATGGTTTTTAGAAATCGTGTCAGTGGCAGCGCAGCAATAATAAAAAAACTAAAATATAAAAACAGCTCAAACTTCGATTTAAGGCGTTTTAAGGGTTCCTGATCATTTTCTACTTTTTTGGGTGGAAGTAAAATTGGGGTAGTGGGGTTGTAAAACTGAAAATTTTGTTTCATTCTTAATAGGCTGTTCATTGGCCTGTGAAAGAAAGAACTAGTGGCATAATACACTTCTTTAGATCCATCCGAATATTGCCTTGCCTACTACAGAAACCATAATTTTCTAATGTATACCTACACCCAGTATTGCTTCAGATCATTCTGTATTGTGTAATCTGGAAACTTTTGAATTGATTTTAATGAAATTTCTACACAGCATTATTACCGTGGTGAAAACGCATATGGTTTTTAGGAATCGTGTCAGTAGTGGCGTAGCAATAATCAAAAACTAAAAATATAAAAACAGCTCAAACTTCGTTTTTAGATGGCTTGGGGGTTCCTGATCGTTTCGTTTCATCCAGTTGAAGCTTACAGAAAAAAAACTGTGTCGTCCTAGTTCCTACGGAGGGAGATGTAAGAAACTGTTTACGAGAGTTATTATGTTGGATGCTTTTTTGCGGGTGGGCGGGCAGTGATTTGAGTGCAAGGGGATTGCAGACTATTTTCTTCTTTAGGTGCCATCTCCATTTTGGAGGTTAGCAATCATCAAGGCAATTCGAACTGTGAAAATCGCCGCTCTAAATAACTGTTTATTGGAGCAATTATACCAATCTCTCAGATTTCTCAGCCACGAATGTCTTCTCCTTCCTATCGTTCTTTTTCCTGCGATTTTTTCTTCTATTATTACTTGAAGTAAATGCTATTTTTCCCCTCACATAACGTATCCCAGGTACTATGATTTTTTTTTCTTTATGGTTAGCAATACTTCTCTTGTTTTTCCATACTTATTAATACTATTTCGTTTGTTTTTACTTCCCACACCGATAGGTGAGGGGAGTATTGTGATCGCGAAAATTTTCGATTTTGAGATAGTACGCTTTTTGGGCGTTTTATGATGTCTACATAACGAAAAACCACGTCACTCATTTCCGTCGGTCTGTCTGTCTGTCTGTCTGTCTGTCTGTCTGTCTGTCTGTCTGTCTGTCTGTCTGTCTGTCGGTCTGTCAGTCTATCTGTCGCTTTTTTCTAGCCTCGTAATCTCAGCAACCGCTGCATGGATTGTGATGAAATTTGGGCAGCGGTATGCTGTGGGGTCGTAGTAGGTAATGTTCCTATAATTTTGAAAATCGGTGCATAGGCGGCGGAGTAATTAGCAAAAAACAAAAAAATAAATATTGCTGAAACTTCGTTTTTAGGCGTTTTAGGGGTTCCCGATCATTTTCTACTTTTTTTTGGGTGGGGGTGAAATTGGGGTGGTTGGGGGGTGGGGGGTTGTAAAATTGAAAAATTTGTTGCTGTCATAATAGACTGTCCACTGACCTGCGAAGGAAGACCTGGCACCATAAATAACTTTTTTAGGTCCATCCGAACATTGCCTTGCCTATTACAGAAAGCAAAGGACTTAGAATTTTTTCTGATGTAAACATACGAGAGTATTGTTTTAGATCGTTGTAACGAGGAAACTGTTGAATTGATTTTAATGAAATTTTGACACAGTATTACTAACCATGACGAAGATGGAAAACGCGTATGGTTTTTATAAATCGTGCCAGAGGCGGCGCAGAAATACTAAAAAAACTAAAAATATAAAAACAGTTCAAACTTCGTTTTTAAGCGTTTTAGAGGTTCCTGATCATTTTCTGCGTTTTTTTGGGTTGGGGTGAAATTGGGGTGGTTGGGGGGTTGGGGGTTGAAAAATTAAAAAAATTCTTGTACTCATAATAGGCTGTCCACTAACCTGTGAAGGAAGATCTAGCGACACAAATCACCTTTTTAGGTCCATCCGAACATTGCCTAGCCTATTACGGAAACTAAGGGACTTAGAATTTTGTGTATACATACGAGAATTTATTGGTTTAAATCGTTTTGTATTTGGTAACTTGGACACTATTAAATTGATTCTAATTAAATTTTGACACAGTATATTGTTACCGTGGTGAGAATGGAAAATGCGTATGTTTGTTAAAAATCGTGTCAGTGGCAGCGTAGCAATAATCAAAGAACAAAAAGTATGAAAACAACTCAAATTCGGTTTTTAGATGTTTTAGGGGTTCCTGATCATTTCCTACCAGTTTTTTTGGGTGGGGCTGAAAGTAAGGTGGTTGGGGGGTGGGGGGTTGTAAAACTGGGAAGTTTGTAGTATCGATAATAGGCTGTCCATTGACCTGTGAAGGAAAGACCTAGCGGCATAAGACAATTTTGGGGGGGGGGGGCTGGCGATTATTTGGTTGCAAGGGATCATAGACTAAAGCTTCATGCTATGGGAAAATAATAAACTGGTATCAGCGTAATGTGTGGGAAGTACTGAGTCAATCAACTTGACTTCATTTTTTTATATATAAATGAGCAGACCGCGTAGGCAGAGCGTAAATACCAGAATACCGCGGCTGCTGTGAAAGGGTTATGTTAGGGGTAGTTTGTTAACGCGGGATTTGAATGGGCCAATACCCGCAGACCCAATAAATACATCTTCTGGCAGTCCATTCCAAGCCTTGGATACCCTGGGAATAAATGTGCGGTTGTACCGCTCGGTTCTTGATGTATGAAGAAAAAGAACCACCACCTTAGGATGATATGCCGCGGTCGCGCGGGTGCATCTGATAGGAGCGGTGAGCGGCGGAACGATAGAGGATAGCTCAGAGGAGCAGATTCCATTTGAATATCGGTAGAAGGTAACTTTGTCTACCCATAATTCAGAATTCGTCGATATATTCACATTTCAAAACTTTCGGGGCGTTGGGTATCAATGCAAAATATATAGGCGTCGACCCAGTTCATTAATATAATGAACTATTCATAAATATAAGCAATATTTATTCTTCACAACTTTGAAATTAACGAAGTTCACGTTCATTATACCAATGAGCGGATTGTTTTTGATATTATGACAATAATAATTAATATATGATGAATATATGATAACTAAATAATTTAATTATTGATCAACGTAGATTCGTATTGTTAATGAGTAAGAGGATTAATCGATGATTGACGAATCGTTGATACAATGGAACAGTGCATTATCCCAATGAATAGTTAAGAATTGCCGTTCTTTAATACAATAAACAATATTTTTTCCAGTGCATACACAAACTTTCATTTTCTAATTTCAAATTAATTTATTATTTTATCTGTGCCACATTATCCTGATCCTAATAAGCTTAAACTGTTGCGACGTTAGTGTCCGTAGTTAAGGCATTTACATTGTGACAGAACTCTAAAATCATCATCTCGCTTAAAAGTACAGGTACATATTTTTGTATTGTATGTTTATCGTCATCACGTCTTTAAAAGCTAAATCTGGAAAAATGTATCTCCAAAGAAAAATATCTTATGCCTTCAGGCAATAGTTCAAAAAGTCTTGTCTGAATAAAACTATTTTGTTGGAAGGAACCAGTAGTAGATTTATTTACAAGTAATTATAGCAACTATATGCTTATACAGGGTGGTCCAATAAGCGCGCGGTGCTCCCTAGCGGCCATACCGTTTTAATTAGGCGAAAATGCTTTAAATAAAAAACCTTTCTTTTCAAATGCTCTACATTCAGAAAATAATTTTAAACATGGCGCACTTCCGGATATACCGGAAGTAGGCATCAACTTCCTTATTTTAAATAGAATACCCTGTACATTATTACGTTTTTGAATTCAGCATCTATTTTTAGGGCCAGTTTGTTCACCATAGTTTATGCCTATGATGCCTACTTTCGGAGTTATTCAGCAATTGTTACAAAATTTGACGTTTGTAGTACTTTACAAAAAAAGTTAATATCTCGGAAACTGAACGCGACACAAAGATGCGGTTTTCGGTTTTGAGACAAGCAAGGAACGGACTTGTGTTTCAGTAAGATCGTTGTTTCAAAGGAACATTAGATCAATAGATTAGCAATTTTAAAATTTGAAAAGTTAAAAACGTTAATAACTTTTTTTTCAAATGGGATGGTATGATAAGTTTCACATCGGTGGGTGCGAAATTAAATTATCTTTCACTTTTACCTAAACAAATGTGGTTCTATCTTTGATGATTTTCAAGATATTTACGGTTTTGTAATTATGGCGTAGGTATTGGAAAAATCGTAGGTGGCGTGGGTCGCAGACAACCTTCCATCCAAAGTGTTTCGGTCTCTAATACTAAAATGTGCTTTCGCTCCATCTATCTGTAACCACATTATTTTTAAAAACTCCAGAGGTAAATTTTCCAACAGGTTTTCCAAATTTTCATTTAGAAAATTTTGAAAAACATTAGTTTAATATGCGGTTTCCAATAATACCACACCAAATGCTTAGACTCCATGTTGGTTGTCAACAAACCTCTCAAAATTTGGATCTGTATGACTAGTTATCGAGATCTACTAGAACTTGACAACTCACCAAAAAACGATTAAAAATTTTGAAACACAAGCCAGCGATTGTTGCGATAGTCTAACATCTTCAGAATGAAATTTCACATTTAATGGGATGAAAAAGTAGTCATTTCCGTTAAGCTAAAAGTATCTATTCTATTCAAATGATTTATAGATGTTGCAAAATATAAGTTGAATATGAACCAACCTGTATAGGCGTCAAAATTTAAGCGGAAATATTTTAAGGTTATAGCCCTCAAGGTCTTCTACCATGATCGGGAGAGATTTTTGAAATTCGTTTTAGTTAGCCCACAATCCTCCGTTCACTCACTATTGACCCACCCTGTATATACAAGATTACTCTGCCCTTAAGGGTCCTCAAAGTACATTAGAATTGTACTCCCCAACTACCGTATGTAATTTGTAAAGAGCCTCGTTTACTTTAACTCAGGGTAGTAATAATGAAACCAACCTTCGTTACGTGTAACCAGATTTTTTGAAAACTGTGCATCACATTAGAGTAGCCTTTTCCAAGGCTGACAAATAGTCACTCGATTCGCTTTATGTTCATCGGTCATCACTTTTGGAAACTATCTTGCCATGACGTACAGTACTCTAAAACTTCATAAATAATTTTTGAAATGGAAATCCGGTGATCATTTTGTAGGCAGCCGTTAATTTATAGTTCAATCGTTACGTCGTAAAGAAAGGCTTTTGACAGTAAAAGGTCGGAGAGAAATGAAATTTGGTGGGTTGGTAGACATTGCTCCCCTGAACATACACTTAAGTTTGCGACCTCTAGGGGTTGCCGCTCGACGAGTGGGGGTGAAAACCCTGTATCGCGGCGAGTTTCGGAAAATAGCGTCGTTTTGGTGATATCGAAAAAAGCTTCAAATGATTTATGCAGAGAACAAAATTCTGCATAATTTATGCTTTGCACCTTTTTTTTCGATAGCACTTACCGAAACGAAGTTATTTTTCGAAAATCGTCGCGAAGCAGAGTTTTCACCGTCCCACCCCTCGAGTTTCAACCCCCCGAGCTCGCAAATTTAGGCGTACATTCAGAGAGGATCAATGTCTACCATTCCACCAAATTTAATTTCTTTCCGATCTTTTGCGCTCAAAAGAGTTTCGTACTTTTTTTAAGCCCAAATATGTTAATTAGCTGCAGATAATAGAGATATGAGAAATGCTGTGCTCTTATATTATTTCAACTTTTTTTCGATAGTACTTACCAGAACGGCGCTATTTGTCGAAAAGCGTCACGAAACAGTTTTCACCCCCCCCCCCCCTCACCCACTCCTTCGAGCGGCAATCGCCAGAGATCGCAAATTCAATCTGTTAACAAGAAACCGGATATACAAAATTTAAATACTTGCTATTTTAACCTGATCAGCAAAATACCCAAGAAAAATTAACCACACATTTACTTCTTTTTTTTATAGTCAACTCTGTTCTACATTACCCCATCCCACCCTTTTTCTGCATTTTCTGTTTTCAACTTTGCACTGTATTCAATGTTTATACTTATCAATATTGACAATCTTATGTTTCTTGCTAACCTTTTTGTGCCCCTATAGAATTCCTTTCAAATACCTATGATTTTCACCAATCCGGCGTATACATCGATTGTGAATAGACATATAATATACAATCTCCGTTTTATTGTCTGATTTATTTATTACGCGTCGTTTTGCCCTCAATATACATAATTTTTTTATACTACATGTGCATTTTCGCCATATTTGACTCAAGGAGTCCATCATTGGTGTAAGTACCACCTGTTTATTGTGTATATTATATATTAGGTTTTTTTTTTAATAACAATGATCATCCCTCTTTTTTAATTTGTTATAGTTTATTGTCATTTTATATATTCAATTTTTTATAACTATCATGTATATTTGTCTGTTTAATTGAAAAAAAATTTTTGTGCCCTGAAGATGGTCTAATAAAGGCCGAAACGTCGGCAAAATAGTAAAGAGAGACTCCCTCTGTTTCTTGACCTAAACCCAATCATCTGTTTCCTGGATAGTATACAGGGTGAGTCAAGCTCAACGCCTTGGACTCTTGTGACCAAACGATACGACCTTTCGAAAAATCGACTTGCAAGTGTATGTAGTTCGAGTTGGGCTACATTTTAAAAATAATGACTTTTATACAAGGTGTCTAATAAAAGCGTGATATATCAAAGTTATATTTCTCAAATGAAACACCCTGTATATTATTGCATATTTAGATTCCTGGGTGCATTTTAGTACAACGTAGGCTGACACATTTCATGCTTAGTAACACGGAAAAGTCACAGCCCTCTAAGATTTAAAATAGCTGCGGTATTCAATTTTTTTCTGACATCTACCTATACCCAAAATTGTGATTTGCACCTAAACGGATCGCTTAAAGTCCCATATACATAAAGTCACACTAAAATGCATCCGGGATTCTAAATATTCAATAATATACAGGGTATTCGGTTAAAAAAAGCATAACTTTGATATGTCACGCTTTTATTAGACACCCTGTATAAAAGTCATTATTTTTAAAATGTAGTTCAACTCGACCTACATACACTCGCAAAGTCGATGCTTCGACAAGTGGTATCGTTTGGTCACAAGAGTCCTAGGCGTTTAGTTTGACTCACCCTGTATATACAGTAGGTCACTAAACAATTGAGTTGAATCTTATTTTAAATAAGCAACGCCGAAGTAGTATCATTTTCTAAAAGTTTGCACAAATAAGATATTTTTCACAACAGCACATATCGGTAGTAGGTAGCGTGTAATCTTTGGTAGCGGCAAAGATCACAGAATAAAATAAATATAAATAAATACCGCGAGTGGGGTATCTTATATTTTATTCTGTAATCTTTGGTAGCGGTGTGTTCCCAAATGTCGTTTTTTTTAAACCAAATGCGTGAGTTTAGGCAGCTGCAGATAATAAAAAAATCAGAAAATATCATTCTTTTAGGGAAACAAAAATGTTACACGACTTTTTGATATTTTTCACAACAGCACACATCGGTAGTAGGTAGCGGTGTGTTCTCAGATGTCGTATTTTTTTTTAAGCCAAATGCGTGAGTTTAGGCAGCTGCAGATAATAAAAAAATCAGAAAATATCATTCTTTTAGGGAAAAAAAATGTTTCACCACTTTTACTTCCCACACCGATAGGTGAGGGGAGTATTGTGATCGCGAAAATTTTCGATTTTGAGATAATACGCTTTTTGGGCGTTTTATGATGGTTACATAAAGAAAATCCACGTCACTCATTTCCGTCGGTCTGTCAGTCTGTCGGTCTGTCCGTCTGTCTGTCTGTCTGTCGGCCTGTGCGCGTTTTTCTAGCCTCGTAATCTCAGTAACCGCTGCATGGATTGTGATGAAATTTGGGCAGCGATATGCTGGGTGGTCGTAGTAGGTAATGTTCCTATAATTTTGAAAATCGGTACAGGGGCGGCGGAGTAATTATCAAAAAACAAAAAAAATTCGTTTTTAGGTGTTTTAGGGGTTCCTGATCATTTTTTACTTTTTTTTGTGTTGTACTCATAATAGGCTATCCATTGACCTGTAAAAGAATGACCTAGCGGCATAATACCCTTTTTTAGGCCCATCCGAACATTGCCTTACCTACTCCAGAAACCAAGGGACTTCGAATTTTCTGTTAAATACATAGGAATATTGCTTCAGATCGTTCTGTATTGAGTAACGTAATAGGAATGGATTGTAATGAAACTTTGTCACAGTATTATTACCGCGGCGAGGATGGAAAACGCGTATGTTCTGAAAAAATCGTGTCAGTGGCGGCGCAGCAATAATAAAAAATAAAAAAAAATAAAAACGTCTCAAAATTTGTTTTTAGGCGTTTTAGGGGTTCCTGATTATTTTCTACTTTTTTTTGGTAGGGGTGAGTTTGGGGTGGTTGGGTGGTGGGGGGTTGGAAAACTGAAAAATTTGTTGTATTCATAATCGGCTGTCCATTGACCTGTGAATGAAAAACCTAGCGGCATAATACACTTTTTTAGGTCCATTTGAACATTGCCTTGCTCAGTATAGAAACCAAGGGACTTAGAATTTGTGATGTATACAGACATACGAGTATTGTTTTAGATCGTTCTATATTGCGTAACGCAATTATTCAATTGATTTTAACGAACATTTGAGACAGTATTACTACCGCGACGAGGATGGAAAACGTGTATATTTGGAAAAATCGTGTCAGTGGCGGTGCAGCAATAATAAAAGAATAAAAATATAAAAACAGCTCACACTTCGCTTTTAGACGGTTTAGAGGCTCCTGATCGTTTTGCATCGTTCAGTTGAAGCATGCAGAATGAAAACTGTGGCGTCCTAGTTTCTAAGGAGGCAGACGCAAGAAACTATTTTCGAGAGTTTTTGTGTTGGACGTTTTTTTTTGGGAGGGTGGGCGTGATTTAGTTGCAAGGGGATTTCAGACTATAGCTTCATGCAATGGGAAAGCAATAAAACGAAATCATTATTATGTGTGGGAAGTACTGAGTCAATCAACTTGACTCCATTTTTTGATAAAGTTCTTCGTCTTAATCCTCGATGAAATTCTTATTTAAGTTAAAATCACAAACTAACCTTTAACTTTGGCGCACTGTAGGACGGAAACTATTGGTCGCACACGAAAAATGTAAGAATCAAAATTATGCAGTATTTTGTTCTCTCTATAAAATTTCGAAAGAACACTTACCAAACTGACGCTTTTTTTCGAAAATCGTTGCTTAGGTGTAGGTTCAGGGGACCAATCGCTCCAAATTTCATTTTTTACGACTACCTACCACATGGACTATTATGCAATTCCTGCAGTTTATGGCCCATGGGGATGAGATTCACCTTCAACTGATTCACAACCGTCTATAAAATTCTTATGCCACTCAGACATCGCGATAAATTATCATCTGGATATTAACATTTAATCGCTCCAAAAGCGTCACTTGCTATTTCCCAATCCGATTTATCTTCGTCTGGAAATATGTGTGGCATCGCTAACTACTATGTTTCCACTTAAAATGTATTTAAGCAAAAATAACTAAATATTCTATATTAGTACTGATCGTGGGAAACCATTTTCATATTACACAACCTACGAGATACCCGTATACTCCAACATTTGCAAATAGTAATTTTAACGTCCAATAACATTTCGATGTCATATATACGTAATGCGCTAATGAACTGCAGCATTAAAGGCACATAACATTGTATCAAGATGCATAACTTATAACGGTTTTGCGGTAGATAGGATTTAGGAATTTTGCGCCGAAGGTTTTAGTCGAATTTACTTTGTTTTTGTTCAGTAAAATGTTTCAGATGTTAGTCTGAAATCATCTAAGTAGTAGTAGTAGCAGTAGCAGTTTAGTATTCGAAGAATTGCAAACAAACCGAGTCAAAACAACGTATACTGTTGCTATATATCACCCAACATACCAATGAGTCGATATATGGAGTACATAGATGCGGTATTCGATGAAGGTAGGAACAGCAGCGAAGCCCTAGTAATGGGAGACCTAAACTCAAAGTCCGTCGAATGGGGCTCACATACTGATCGCGGAGGTATCTACCTAACAGAACACATAGCAGCTTTAAGCCTCGTTAATCTCAATGACGGGGATATACTAACATCTATGAGAGGCGATTATCAATCTTACATCGATGTGACGATAGCAACTCAAAGTACAGCCAGCGAGGTAATAGACTGGAAGGTGCTGGATACGCAAACATTGAGCGATCACAGACACATACTGATCGAAACAGCATCGAAAACGAAGTATAAGCCAAAGTATGGTCAAAAGGGTATCATATACCAAAACACACTGAAGGAGGAAATACGCACCTCATTTGCAGCGGAGAACACCTCAAGTATGTTATTTGACGGCACAGTTCGGAAAATCAACCAAAAATGTCAAATACGAAGGGATGCTGACCAGAGACTTTGACTTTTTTGGTGGAACAGTGATATCGAACATAAGAGGAAGGAATGCTTAAAAATAAGAAGACATATCGGAAACTGATTAATACCACTGCTGGAGAACCTTATTAGGCGAGCTAAAATAAAGGCCTGGAAGGACGAACTCAATGTAGATATATGAGGCGATGGATATAAAGTCACTATGAAGAGTCTGGGGGTATTTAACACTCCATACTAGCTTGCAGACGAAGAAAAGATGCATATTGCGCACGACGTGCTCCCTAGCAGGAATAAAACCCGGGAGATAATCACTAGCATACAAAGTTTAAGCCCATTTACAAAAGACGAACTTATCGCTGCTGGATGTAGACTCAAATCAAAAAAGGCGTCAGGGTCTGATGAACGAAAGAATTAACTGTTTACGTTGCCGAAGTGACGTTAGGAATCGTGAACAATCTATTAGCCCAGCAAAAATTCACCAAGTAATGGAAGCACGCCCGCCTCGTACTGTTGCCCAAGCCAAAGAAACGTACAGATGACCGTACGACATAGCGACCTATCTGTCTTGCAAACACTGCAGGAAAGCTCTACGAAGACATGGTACTTGACTGACTGAAGGACTGTCTGAAAGACAATACCGATTTAGGAAAGGTAGATCTACAGTCCAAGCAGGGCAATATGTCATTCGGATGGCACGAGATACCAGACAAAAATGGTGTGCGCTGGCCAGATTTTGCCGAAGTAAAGAGAAGAACCATATCATAGTATTTGATGAATCTCATCAGCAGTTAATTCGAAGACAGGGTGATTAAAATTTCGAACAGAATCAGCATGACGGTCACAACAGGGGTACCGCAGGGTTCAGTGATGGGCCCAACACTGTGAACCATTCTGTATGATGGTCTCTTACGCCTACAGTATATTTAATCTCACGTTACTGTCTGCCAACGCGCCAGCTATAGTCAAAACTGACTAAATATTCTACTATATTAGTAATGATCGTGGGAAACCATTTTCATATTACACAAACAACGAGATGCCCGTAATCCCGTATACTCCAACATTTGCAAATAGTAATTTTAACGTCCGACAGCATTTCGGTGTCATATACGTAATGCGCTAATGAACTGGAGCATTTAAGACACACACAATCGTATCAAGATGCATAACTTAAACGATTTTCCGGTAGATAAGATTTAGGAATTTTGCGCCGAAGCTATTAGTAGAATTCACTTTGTTCAATAAAATTTTTGAGACGGTAGTCTGAAGTCGTCCAAGTAGTAGTAAGAGTAGCTTAGTATTCGAAGAATTTCAGGCTGTATAAATATCGAGCCAAAACAATGTATACTGATGCTATATATCACCTAACATACCAATAAGTCGATATATTATATGGAATACATAGATGCGGTAATGAATGAATGAATGAAGAGTCCCACACTACCAGAGAAGTGCGGAACCGTTACCTGGTCTGCATAAAGCATTTCCGCCTGTCAAAAAAAGTAGTATTGGTAGGAGTAGTAGTAGTAGTAGTAGTAGTAGAGAAGGGGGGGAGCGAAGCCAGGCAAGTAGGCCAACATTGACCCTTTTTGCCAACCCAACTGAACCAACACTGAAAACACTAAAAGTCTACGTCCTAGAAAGCTCTTTGTCGAACCTACCGACGAAAGTCAATATGTCGGACCATCTCGCAAAATATAGTGACTCTTCGCCGAACTCCGTCGTGTCGAATATCTGAATCCTAAGGTTGCGATACACAGCACATGTGCCCAGGAAATGAACGTTGTATCGTCCTCCTACCAGCATTTGGAGCAGATGGGATGTCCTACCACTCTCATAAGTGACAAATGTCTGTTCAGCTGGCAATGGTTTGTGAAAACCCAAACCAAAAGATTGAGCGTCCCTCTGACTGAAATCATCTAAGCTTAAGCTAAGAGAGTCTAGTTTGGGTTTCAAACAATCATTGCTGGTCCGAGTACACGTGGGATTTAAAATAATTCGAGTCTCCATAGAAAATTGATCATGAGGAAACTTGTGCATGTACAGGGTGACCTAATAAGAATGGACGCCGGCAATATCTCGGTAACCGTTAATCGTATAACTTCGAGCAGAAGATATTATCAGGTAAATCGGCTAAGAGAAATCGGTGGAAATTATTTTCAAGTTCCGCAAGTAGCGGGGGCGTAACTGTTAGGGTCAATCAGAAAAACGGCCTTTTCTCAAAAAATATGCAAATAAAGGTATATCATAAATTCTACCGTTATGTAGACTGAACAATTCTCGATTTTTTTTGTTAATCGTTTTTTGCTGTATCTTGTAAGATGTAGCGGTGGGGGAATGTAATAAAGCTTTTTATTTAAATGGCCGTAACTTTGGCATAAGTTAACGGAATTAAACAAGCTAGGTCTCGTTTGAAAGAGCTGTTCTTATAGTTAAATTTCACATTGCATGATACCTCCGCTAGCGGTAAATCGGCGCAAACAATGTTGTCACGCGCTTATATAACAAAATCGTAAGATCCCTTAGATGCTCAGATAACGAATAGGTATTATTGTATGCTTGATTGTATCCATAATCTGTGAGCAAATATTCAACAATGTTTCTCAATTTTCTATTATTTGGAGTCAAACATTAATTGCAATCCTTAATTTCTAATATGCCTAATCCACGTCCAATCATACCAACGGCAGCACGACTGCTGAAACATACGTACACTTGGCAACAGCGCTTGAAATGGCGGCATGCGAGCTCTCGGCGTTGCCCCTTTGTGCAGGTCCTTTAGCCATAGCCTAGAGATCGGTACAGGCATGCACACGCATACTGTGGGAAGCTATAGATGTGCGAGTGTACTCAATATATTCGCACTCAGAACGTTCATCGCAGACTTGTACTGTCGCATATCTGTGCGAACTCAAGTCGCTTGATCCATTCGGTATCGTGATAAAAATTTCTGAGGAGCAAAAAAACCGTAAATTAGAGCACCAACGCACATGTATATTTCTTTGATGTTAATCAAAAAACCGACACCAGTTTTAGGCTCACACCATGTCGCTTATCTATTTTGCGCGATGTGACGCATTGTGAGAGGGGCCATGAAATCACAGCAGTTTCGCAGCAATTACGCACGGTTTGACAATGCCGCAAGATCCGCCGAGGGTTTGGTTTGCCGCTTCGCGTGGCCGCCCGTTTAAATTTGACGCGCCAGTCTCAGCCAGGGGCGTAACAATGCAGCAAGGCACATCGGTTAGCAATACAGCATCCAAACGACATGTTTTATCAACCGGTGAACGCAATATAGTGAAGAATGTTTACGATGGTGTACGTACACGATTTCCTGAAAGGCCGGTGAAGGAAATCGTTAAACTTTGCAGCGATCTGACTAAGGTCTCAGTTGCAACAATTTTCAGAATTTTGAAGGAAAAGAAGGGCGACGTAGTATTTGTGGTAAAATCACTTAAACAAAAAAGAGGAGTTAAAAAGATTGTTTTGGATGGTGACGTGAAAAATGCGATTCGTCGAAAAGTCCATTCATTTTATCTCCGTAATGAACTTCCAACGATAAAAAACTACAACAGGAATTACAAAATGATGAAAGACTGCCAAAGATATCTCGTCGGGTATTATTGAGAACATTACGCGAAATAAATATCAGATATTTGAAAAGAAAGCGGAACATCGCATTGATTGAAAGAGACGATATAGTATTATGGCGTAGAGAATATTTAAGAAAAATACGTAGTATCCGTAACGCCGGGGGAATAAAAATCTATTACTTGGACGAAACTTGGTTGAATGAAGGGCACACGGTTACTAAGTGTTGGCAGGATTTGAATATAGCGAGTCGTAGACAAGCCCATCTTGAAGGCCTAAGTACGGGATTAAAATGCCCTTCAGGCAAAGGCCGTCGGCTAATAATAACGCATATTGGCAGCGAATCTGGGTTTGTGGATGGGGGATTGAACGTCTTTGAATCTCGGAAAACTGGTGATTATCATGAGGATATGGACGCTGTAGTTTTTGAATCTTGGTTTAAATCCATATTGACAAAATCAGAACCCGGTTCGGTTATTGTATTAGATAACGCGTCCTACCATAGTCGGCGTTTAGAAGCTCTTCCGACTTCTAATTGGAAAAAAGCGGATATCTATGACTGGCTCGTGTCAAAAAATATAGAATGCGATATGACTATGCTCAAAGCACAACTGTCACAACTCGCGCGTCACCACAAATAAAGGTATATAAAATTAGCAGTAGACGAAATGGCTAGGGAAAAGGGTTTTACAGTTTTAAGACTGCCTCCGTATCACTGCGAGTTAAACCCAATCGAGTTAGTATGGGCACAAGTGAAAAATGAAGTAGCGCGTAAGAATACAACTTTTAAGTTGGCCGATATACGTATCCTTTTAGAAGAAGCAATCCGTGCGGTAACTGCAGATAACTGGCAGAAATGCGTATCACACGTAAAAGCAGAGGAAGAAAAGTTTTGGAAATTAGATCCCCATATAGATTCCGTAATAGAGCCAGTCATAGTTAACCTTGGCAGTGATACAACTAGTGACAATGACGACTCCTTTGACTGTAGTTCTGCTAGTGATGACGAATTTCCACCGCACACGTCCGCAACTGACTGAGATTCAGAGCAAGTATATTTATTTACTTTTTATTTGTTTTTGTTGTTTTATTTGTTGTTTATTTTTTTAATTTATATTAATTTATATATTTACTTTTTTATTCGTTGTTTATTTTTAAGAGGTTCATAGACAATTTAGTCAATCATTTTTGTTGCTGTTGCTCCAGTTTCTTAAGCAGAATATATTTTTTGTTCATTGTAACTTTTAAGAGTTTACTTCTTACTCTGAATTTAATTTGTTGAATTCTAAGTTCTCCTTTGAAGTTTAGAGAGTTTATTTATTGTTTCATTTTCGTATTCATGCACCTTTTCAGTTTCCTATTCATTTTGTTAAACATAAAAGAAGGGCGGGAGGAGTGGTGGGACTCGATATGCAGCCACCTCTTCGTGGTGAGTCGTGGGTAGTCCGCATAAAGACTAGCTGAGAGCTGCATTACTGTTGTAGATTATTTCAATTCCACTTCCAGTATGACCGAATGTGAGAACTTTACTATTTTAAATCTTTGGCTGACGTCTAACGTAATATAATGTTTCCATTGAAACTTTACCTGTGGTTGCCTGCCCCTACCAAGCCGCTGTGCTGTTGGCCAATAATTAAGCCCATAGCTATTTGACAATATCATACTTGCATTTTTGAGAAAGACTGCACATTTATGTAAACGAAACATTAGCAACTACTCAACTAGTTATAACTTCCAATATCTAGTAGCATATATCTAGCTTATGATTCGGATAAGTAATATTTTATCATTAAAATATATCTTTACATTTCAAAATAAAATCGGGTACACCTATTTGTAAAAAATGAATACAGAACGTATAGAATTTTATGATAGCTTTAAATTGTATATTGGCTCTAAATCCCTATCTAGACCTTCAAAGAAATCGAGCGCGCCACTGCTACCCGGCGTGACCAGGCGTGACGCAGGTATCATCGAATGTGGAACTTGACTTTACCTAATAATCTGTTATATAAAAATTGTCCAAGTTTGTCTTGTCTTAGTAGCTACAGAGCGATATTTGACATAATAACAATTATTACGCATTATTACGAAAAATTTAAATGGTATGCTATATATCTTACAACATAGGTATGTAGAGGACAAAATTACCAAAAAGTCAGCGAAGTCCTAGCTATTCTCAAACCGGAGATATGAGTAAAACAAGTATTCAAGTGCGCTGTAAGTTTCAAAAACGAATCATATTTTGACTTTCTGAAACAACCACCAGGTGGCGTAGTAGGCGCCAACAGCTGCTGTATTCAATTTTCATAATAATGGAACTTTTTAAAGAAGCAATCAAAAGCAAATTACAGTATAAAATTGATTGTTATTTTCGTCATTATTAAACGTCAATTTGAGCAGATCACAAGGTATTATATGAATTCGATAGCAAAGATAGTAAGAAAAAATCAATGTGAATAGATCTTAAAAATTAAGACCAATTAACAGCAAAATAAAGCAAAATAACGTGGTACAACTACAATTTTAATAGATAAAATACATAAACCTAAATCACAAGTGTATACCATACCCATTTACAGTGTTGCTCTAGATGCCTAACTGGTAGCTTTATCTACGCTAGAATGGATGCATAAGTGGATCTAACACGATAGACGCCATCGAACACTGGCAACGCTGACAATAGGTATGGTATGCGCATGTGAATTACGTTTGTGTATCATTTGTTTGTTATCCTTGTTATTATGCCACCTTATTGCTTTATTTCGCTGTTAATTGGCCTTAATTTGTAAGATCTATTCACGTTGATTTTTTCTTAGTATCCTTGCTTGTTGAGTTCATATAACACTTTGTGATCAGCTCAAATTGACTTTTAATAATGACTAAACTAATAATCAATTTTATACTGTAATTTATTTTTATTTGTTCCTTTTAGAAGATTCATTATCATGAAAATTGTATACGGCACTTATAAGCGCCTATTACGCCACCTGGTGGTTGTTTCAGAAAGTCAACATATGCTTTTAGTGTTTTTACTTGAGTATTATCTATAAAATGATTACTAAAATTATTAGACGTAGGGTATATCCCTATAGGGCGGCAATAGTTTCTGCAACTCACAGCACACTTGTCAGAATACTTGTTTTACTGATATCTCCGGTTTGAAAATAGCTAGGAGGTTGATACTTTCGCTGACTTTTTAAGAATTTTGTCCTCTATATACTTATGTTAAAATTATAGCATACCATTTAAAATTTTCGTAATAATGCGTAATAATTGCTATTATGTCAAATATCGCCCTGTAGCTACTAAGTCAAGATAAACTTGGACAATTTTTATATAACTGATTGAATTGACTGATTATTAAGTAAGAAAAGCTCTTCCAAACGAGATCTAGCTTGTTTAATTCCGTTATACCAAAATTACGGCCATTTAAATAAAAAGCTTTATTACATCCCCCACCACTACATCTTACAAGATGGCGCAAAAAACGATTAACAAAAAAAATCGAGAATTATTCATTCTACATGAAGGTAGAATTTATAATATACCTTTATTTGCATATTTTTTGAGAAAAAGCGGTTTTTCTGATTTATCGTAACAGTTACGCCCCCTAGCGGCTACTTGCGGAACTTGAAAATAATTTCCTGCAATTTCTCTTAGCTGATTTACCTAATATTTTTTGCTCGAAGTTATACGATTAACGGTTACCGAGATATTGCCGGCGTCCATTCTTATTAAGTCACCCTGTACAATAAGGGAATATTGTAGGTATGTCCGCAGTAAAAGAAAAACTGAAGGAGCCGACAAAAATGTAGAAGGATGGTAACCCCAACGGTACGAAATACGTAATTTACATCATCATGTCCAAACAAAAATGATGTATGTTGGTAACACCTGGTAATAAAAGAAATGTTCTTTAGTTAGCACCAATATACCCATTCTGACATCGTTATGGTAACACATTAATCAGTTGACTTGTAAACAACATTTTTCCCTATCATTTTGGATAGATCCTTTTCCTGCATCATGTCCTGAGTGAGGGTGAGAACAGTGGCGTAACTAAGGGCCCGCAGGTGCGGAGGGTCCTCAAGCGCCATCCTTTGTGCAACAAGAAGCTGGATATTAGATTAAACACAAATTTTAGGATTTACCAATTCAAAACTATCTACGATAAACTGAAGGTGACTAGTACACTAATTAACAGGTACAATTCCCGATGATAGTACAAAAATTCGAGCAAAAAACTAAACATATAGAGACTAGGTACGTCTTAATACACAAGTCCAGACCAGGGTTTAGACCTACTCTTTTTGATTCTGTATCTCGCTTATTTTGCAGTTTTCGGAAAAAAGTTATTTGAAAAAGTCGTTTATTTTAATGACTTCTATACACAGTAAAAAAAGACTTAGGACTCACCAGGTATATAGACATAAAATATTATGAAAAAGGAGGCCACGGAAAGTTTCTTGCGGGGGTGGGGGGCGAATTTGAAGTTACGCTACTGGGTGAGAACAAATACTCAAATATAAACACGCTAACATACATATCATCCAATCACTTCAGCTTCATCTCCTCGCGGAAAAATTGATAATGTCCAAGAATCCACCAATCTACAACAGACCAAGTTTGAAAGGATTCTGAGATTTTTTCTGTTAATTACTCCTCTCAAAAGTGAAGTAACATCCCCTCAGTATCACATTTCTTTATTTTAGTTTCTTTATTATTACTTCGCCGGCACTGGAGTGACTTTCAAGGAACTCTAAAGCTTCTTGACCTTAGTCAAATTACTAACCTAGAAATTTCGATAAAATTATCTCAGTACTTTTGTGTGACCAATTATTTTTTTACCACCACCCATCGATAATCAAAAACTATAATGCTTTTTCATCCTTAATTAAGTTCGAACGTACTACAAAATTTTATTGAGGTTATGTCAGCACTTTTCTATTATACCATTTCCAGATCCTAAAAATGTCGCAGTTGCAATACTTCTTTCGCCTACTGTCACATGAAAAAGTTTAACTAAGTAACAACATCTACAATCGATAGAAAATATTTTGTATATTCAAGCCGATTGTAACCACTTTGTACAAAGTATAGGCAGATTAGTTCTACACTCGCTTCATTATAGTCAATTTAAATGGAAATAACGCATGCCGACTATTTTCCAATATACGAGGTGCCAAACTGAGCAACATTCTGTGTTTTACGATCCATAAACGTGGCTTCAAAATGGAAAGTAACTACCGTACATCGTGCCCTCAAAATGTATTACTGAATGCTACCCGATCCCATAAAATCAATTTGCGGGATGCGTTATTTATTGCAAGAGGTCCGAAAGTGAATTAGTTTCATACAACACCTATTATTGTAGCTGTGTAGTTGATGACATTACAATTCTAAAAGATACTCTAAAGGTTACTATAGGTCAAACAGCAAACGGATAGAAATAGACTTGTATTCAACTTTGTAGTGGGTGTGGTGGGTTTTAGCTTGGAAAATGCAACTGGCGTCATATAGCCATTCTCTTAATAACTCTTTGATACTGTAGGTACTCAATTCTATAACTTAGCTCTGAAAATAACGTTAAAAGTTTGGAATATTTCACGATCTACACATGGTACAGTTGTTACTCTGTGAGTAAATTCACGCGAAGCCGACTTTTCATATAGCCCTTGTGAGGCGAGAATCTTGGTAGAATTGAGACATGAATTTTCCAAAACCCTAAATAAAGTTTCCTATAAAACTCATGCAGATAAATGGAACCAATTAAGATTAAAACAAAAATAAATTTGTGCTACAAATTCAAGTTATTGTACTTATTTTTGTTTTACTAATTAATTACAGTTCAGCAACAAAAACTGCGCTTTTCAAAAATATACCCTCTCCTCCAACCCAGCTTCCCCCCTTAAAAAAATGGAAGTGGTTAGGAACGCCTAAAATACTTAAGAAATAAGTTTGGAAGGGGTCTGGTACTTTTAAAAGACAAACAGATAAACCGACCGACATAAACGAGAGACATGGATTTTAGTTATGCAAGTATCATCAAATGCCCCAAAACCTTTTATCTTAAAATGTAAAATTTCACCATAATATTTCCCTCACCCACTAACCTATGTTGTAGAAGTAGAACATGTGTCCGCCCCTGATGAAATCAACCTGTTAATTTATAAACAATTTTCACACACACCGGCGGTTTCATTTTAACTTGATTCAAGGATAATGATATCCTGTATATATTATCTTGGCTTGAAATGGTTGCGCCGTTGAAAGATGTGTTAGTGTAATCCTTATTCAGGTTGCTACTGTTCCTATAAACTGATATCTTTGCACAAACAGTAAGGATTTTTATTTTATTTATTATATTTATATATTTTTATTTTTCACTACAACTAAATATGTAAAGGTACGAGTCCACTGGATTATTTCCTGTCGTGGTCAATGTACTAACGGTATTTGGTAGAAACTAAACCAATGCTTGTATTCTGCTCTAGAGATAATCTTTTGTGCTTCTATCAATAATTAGTATACTTGTATATTCTGTTTTTTGAAATTCACTCCAGTGCCGGCGTAATGATAAAGAAATTACATAAAATAAATAAATGTGATACTGACGGGTCATAGGTGATGTTACTTCACTCTTCAATCGACTAACTAGCACAGAAACATTCTCACAATCCTTTCTTAGTTAGCTTGGTGTGTTCCTGGACATTACAAACTTTTTCAGGGAGGAGATGAAGTTGAAGTGATTGGATGATGTGGAATATGAGAAAAGTATATTGGCGTCCTTAATGTCTGTCTGTTATATGTCGTTATTATTGTCACCCCTTAATCGGAGTCAGGGCAGTTGGTTCTTTGGCAGGGGACACTCTGTCATCCTCTCGGAGCTCCAAAGGGATGACTATCCTACATTATGATAAGTGGTATAATTTCGCCTACATATTGCTTCGACTGCAAATTTACGATAAAGTATCCTGCAAGGAAAGAGTGGGGGGTCAAGCGGCAGGCCGTCTTTTGAGCAGTCTGGTATTCGGACACCTCACTTATCAACGAAGGCAAAAGCATTCCATATCTCATAAAATCATCATATTACTAAAATTTCTCTATTTGTTCATATCAAATACGCATTCAGAGGTCAAAACACTAACAATGCACGTAGTTGAAATAATTATTACTAATAAGTGGATTGATAAAAGGTCTGACATTTTCACAAAATTGGTTGAGTACTTCTGAATTCACTTTTAGTGGGTCTCCAGGTTGTATACAGGGCTCCTAGAAGGCATTAAAATTTGCCAACTAGACCTTCTTATTTAAATCTGCGACTGATCAATGTAGAATCAGTGTGTTCGACTGCCAATGCTAGCTTATGAGTTTGTTGAACTTCATTAAAGTCATTTAATTTGGATGAACAATGGATATGTACAAAATCGTAATGCGAAAATCAAAATCGTATGTTCTATTCCACTATATTTCAACTTGAAACACCCCTCGCCCCCTTTTCTGATTTGATGAGAGGCAAGGGACCATGACGAAGCAACACCATACCATATACATGTACCAGCAACGCAACTATCTACAACTAAGGGGTTTCGTGTATCGCATCACACGCATATGTTCCTTATGATGCAGAGCATCGCGACAACTTCAGTGTTGTTCGGATCTTGTGCGGGAACACTGTTGATTTGACCGAGTCCGGTTACGGAGAGTTTGTGAATGGCAAGTATACCGGAATGCTTGTAGTGGATCGATGTGCTGCAACATACTGTGAGAACAATTTCAAGAACAGAAGTACAGTCATTTATGGGCAGGGTGCTCTATTAAAATACCCCATAACTGATATTTTTCAAAAATTTGTAACTATATACAGGAATTTGCAATAAATTTTTCCCTGATCAGTTTTCCATATGAGTATGTTGCTCGACTGTATATTAAAATTCGTTTGATTTGTACAGAAAAAAAATTATGTCAATTTAAAAAATCTAAGCAGAAATATAAAATTTATAATTTGCAACTATGATGAAAACGAGGTTGGAAATTTCTCATAATCAATTTTATGTATGAAATATTCTTATTTCACATCAGTTCTATCAATACAAATCCAGCAGAACACATAACACATAGGTCTGTATGTACGATCTAAGGAAGGTAATCGCCTTGTGTTTGTTGTGACAGATTGGTTCACTAAATTTGTTTTGGTTCAGCCTTTGTTGAAAGCTACTTCTGCTACTGTCGTTAAGTTCCTAGAAAATCAGGTTCTCCTTATTTTTGGTGTGCCGCAAATTGTCGTTGTCGACAATGGGCCGCATTCATTTCTAGATAATTTCGTAATCTTAGTACAACGTTCAAAAGGTTCGGTATAATGCTAGATATCACCGGATCACCCTTAGGTAAACCCTAGAGAGCCCGTGAATCGCACCATAGTAACGGCTATTCGATCTTACTTTAAGGATAATCACAAAACCTGGGACGAAAATATCTTCCAGATTGCTCAGGGAATAAGGGTTGCGAAACACGAGACTCCTCGGTATTCGCCTAGATTTCTCAACTTCTTTCGTAATGTCCCTGTGGATGGTTCTTTTTATAGAAAGATTGCTGAGAATACTAACAATGAAGCTGACATCGTGAAGAACACGTTGGATCCAGATTTTGTGCAGCATATTCCTGAAGTTTATCGTAAGGTAGAGAAGCGTCTTCGTAAGTCTCACGAATGTAATGAAGTCAGGTACAATCATCGGCGCGACGAGCGACGTTTGGTTTCATGTACAGGGTGGTCCAATAAGCGCGCGGTGCTCTCTAGCGGCCATACCGTTCAAATTAGACGAAAATTTTTTAAATAAAAAACCTTTCTTTTCAAATTCTCTACACTTAGAACGTAATTACAAAGATGGCGGACTTCCGGATATACCGGAAGTAGGCATCAACTTCCTTATTTTAAATGGAACACCCTGTATTATATTACGTTTTTGAATTCAACATCAACTTTTAGGTCCAGTTTGTTAACAATTGTTTATGTCTATGAAGCCTATTTTTGGAGTTATTCAGCATTTTTCCAAAATTTGACGTTTGTAGTACTTTACAAGAAAAGTTAATATCTCGGAAACTAAATGCGATAAAAAGATGCGGTTTTCGGTTTTGAAACAAGCAGGAAACGTACTTGTGTTTCTGTAAGATCATTGTTTCAAAAGAACATTAAATCAATAGACGCAATTTTCAAATTTGAAAAGCTAAAAACGTTAAAACCTTTTTTTTTCAAATGGGATGATATGATAAGTTTCACATTGGTGGATGTGAAATTAAATACTCTTCCACTCTTATCTAGACACATGTGGTTCTATTTTTGATGGTTTTCATGATATTTACGGTTTTGTAATTATTGCGTAGGAATTGGAAAAATTGTAGGTGGCGTGGCTCGCAGACGAAACAATTGGCAGCAAACTTTTCATCCAAAGTGTTTCGACCTCTAATACTAAAATGTGATTTCGCTCCATCTAACTGTAACCACACTATTCTTAAAAACTCCAGTGGTGAATTCTCCAACAGATTTTCCAAATTTTCATTTAGAAATTTTTGGAGATATTAACTTTTCTTGTAAAGTACTACAAACGTCAAATTTTGTAACAATTGCTGAATAACTCCGAAAATAGGCATCGTAGGCGTAAACTATGGTTAACAAACTGAAACAAAAAATCCATGCTGAATTCAAAAATGTAATAATATAGGTACAGGATGTTCTATTTAAAATAAGGAAGTTGATGCCTACTTCTGGTATATCCGGAAGTCCGCCATCTTTGAAATTATTTTCCAAATGTAGAGCATTTGAAAAGAAAAGTTTTTTATCCAAGCCATTTTCGTCCAATCTAAACGTTATAGTCGCTAGAGAGCACCGCGCGCTTATTGGACCACCCTGTATGTAGGCGACAGAGTTCTAAAACGGAATTTTGCTCAGTCAAAGGCGTCGGACGATTTTACTGCTAAACTGTGTCCTAAGTACATTCCTTGCACCGCACATAAAGTCAAGTCTCGTTTGGTGTATACTATGAATGATCGTGTTTTAGGTGATTTTACTGAAATTTTGGTGTTTTGCATCCATAATATCATGAAACTAAATTTTAAGGACGTTCCTTCACGAGAGTGGTTAGCAGATGAAATGATTTTTTTTTATTTTTGATAAGTTTAAACATAAAAACACAGATTAGCGTTTTTTTTTTGTATTTGAAGGTAGAAGAACCATATTTTAATAGTAGACACAAAATGTTTACAAATATTCTTTGGATTGACGACCGTTTGGATGACTTATTAAATATTTTAGTCATGGTAGTTCAAACTGTGTTGGCAATTAAGAGACCACATTGAAAACTGGCAACAGCGCGCTGTTCTCACCATTCTCTCTCTCTCTCTCTCCTAAAAGTCCATAACGACAGTGACATAAGTGTGCAGTTTTCATGAGTTAGATTGTAATTGATTTATTTCCCAAATCAATATAATGTTGTTATGACTTTTCAGACTTAGTCGAAAAGCTATTGTCATTTGTCAGTTGTAATATTTTCTCTTGGAAATTTGAGAAGCAGATTGATTTACGTTTCTGTTTCTGATATTATATTGGATAGCTAATTGCGTATTATTTAGATAATTTGAAATTTTTTGACTCGTTTTTCGACTATTGCTATTCAGTAAATATATCGCGGGTAAAGCTCAACGGTGGCTCAACGCCCGTAGGTGTAGTTAGGTGGGGCATAGGGGGTTAGCCCTCCAAGAATGAGATTAGCCCCTCAAAAATCAAAAAATCATTCGTTCTGTTAAGTTTATTGTAGGTATCTAGGGCGGGGACTTAAGGCTTCCCCCCCACATTCAGGGACTTAACTACGCCTATGAGCGCCTCGGACCAAACGATACCTTTTTTCAGAAAAATAACCACGGTGTATGTATGTCGACTTGGACTACATTTTAGATTACTGGGTCGATTCAAGTGTGACCTTATGCATGACACCTGAAGCGTTTAGGTGCGAATCATTCTAAAAACTTTTATTTAACTTGCAATGTATGTACTTATCTATGTACATATGTGTGTGTTCGGGTGGAGTTTTGCTACTCAATTTTGAAGCAGATATCGTCAACCGATTGAGCTGAAATGTTGTATTCTTGTTTAGTTCGGATGACAATACATGATGAGCTGTGTGACGTCATTCTAAATCCAATATGGCAGACCATCCAGGATAGCGGAGTAGTTATTTTTAACACATTTTTACAATATGATGATGAATTTAGATTAACTCATTTTTCAATATAGATCTCATAAGTATCTACTAAATATAAAAATAATTTACAAATAATTGCACGAACTTTTCTAAAGTCCCGAATAAATTGTTTCATAAAAGTATAATACTCATTTGACTGTAGCCTATTGAACGAATGTCCTTGTTACCTAGTAGTAAAAATGTTACTGTTAGAATAAAATACCCATTTTGTTTAATAAATGATTTCATTTAAGCACTCAAAATAGTGAAAAGCAACAATTATCGATAGACCAACATCAATATCGATGTCATTCTGCCCAGGGCGCTGGTAGTGCTAAAACCGGCACGATGTTCTACCCCAATCATATTTGGAGGATTATAAAAATTTTTCACATGATAATCTATTGAATGAATATTAGTTCAGAATGAATTGAAACGTCAAATGAACAACTAACAGACACGTATCCTGAATTTGGTTTGGGGAGGAGGTGCATTTTTATGGATTAGATTTTTTGCGGCATTATACATTATAATGTTTATTCAGTTTGGGGGCAGATTAGGGTTACTTTTTAAATTTGCAGTGTCAGGGTAGGGGTGCATATTTTTTGTGGATTAATTTTTTTTGGCTGCATACTATAACGTTTCGGGGATTCGTACCCCTGACCCCTCCCCTAAATAAGTGCCTGTCAACTAACAAACTTAAATGAAGAAAGACTCAAAATTCAAACTAATTTCAACCTACGCTACTACGCGTTAAAATTATAGCAATGAAATTTAGGTACATTTTTTTTATTCCATTGCTCATGAATCTTCTAACACGACCCTGTGCTGAAACGTTCATGCAAGGATGTTGAAGCAGCCTGCGCAGGATCATGTAGAGGTCATGTAGAGGTCATTAATAGCCGGACCACAAATCCTGCGCAATCTCTTTAGAGTGACACTGCTGGCACATAAATATGGTTTGGCAACGCTTCCTTCGTGAAGTACCATCATTACTAGGACGATGAAGACCACAAGACCGTACCGCGTGGTGCGGCCTGCGGCGGTTTTTTGCCTGCTATTGGTCCATCCTTCTTCATTCTTCCGCTATCCGCTGGAATTCCTCGAAACGCGATGATTGAGACATCATGAGCCAGCAAGGTCACACAGTAACCAGATACTAGTCACTATGATTCGTTCGATTCGATATAATGTGTGGATTTAACGATCTCTTTTGATCACCGGAGTGAAGGCGGCGATGTCTGGTGGGTTAAACTGAGGTATATAGCACATCAAAAAAGCTAAGCATTACTTTACTCACTTTTTTGTGGTAGCTGGTCTTTTATACGCAATGAGCGTGTCTTTTGTACGAGATGACAATACATTATATTGAATGGTTGGATAGAATGTTGCCAGATTCCAGGCTCCAACCTAATTTAGACAATTTTTAGGAGAGTATTTGAGACATGGTTACATAAAAAAAAGAAGGGAATAATCAAAAAAACCTTGGCATTGAGTCATAATACAGTTATGTTGTTTCAGTGATGATTACATGCTATAGTAAATGTTCTTATTTCTTTGTCTTCCGCCGTTTTTCAAATATGTCTCTATTAACTATTAAACCTCTAGTTAGTTTAACGATTTTATACCAAAACGAAACATTTGGTGCACTTTCCCTTTATGTGTCAATTCCTAAAGTTCGTATTGTTAACAGGAGGGGTTTCAACTTTCAACACAGCCTTGTGAAACGTTGCTTTCCTTATTAATATGGAAACGTTTATCCTCAACTGAATTATGGCACTTAAAACCTGATTTGGGTATAGTTTTGTCGTTCTTAGCGATAAAATGCAAAACGAATTGAAGCAGGAGACAACGCATAATATTTCTTAGCTTTTGACTCCAAGTTTACAACTTCAGTTATCACCAAGCATTATCTATTGCTCTAAGGTTCAGAATTGTATTTCCGGCTTCTAGGATCAGTGAAATATATGGATAATCGTTTTTCTTTGCTCTTCTAAATTATTTTGTCACAATTTGGGACCAGGACTAGTTGAACTTTGTTATGATTTCCATGGAGCGACACTCCAGAAACATCTACCATTTGGATGACCAACTCACACCTGCATCTCAGAACATAATAATGTGAGTGAATAGGACTAGCTCAGTCTTCAATGTCTTCACACCACCTATCCAAAGTATTGCAGGCTGTCTATATCCTATGGCAGACGTCACCAGGAATCTACCGGAGACTAATACCAGGCCATGGTCAGCATAGTCTTGCATATAGAAGCATTCCGTACTGTTTCTCAAGGAGGCTGCCAGAGGCAGCGGGAAAAGCAGCTGCCTTGTGAGCAGCCCTCACTCACTTCAACCTCTAACTGAACCTCGCCTAGTGTCGCGCTAGCCTTGCGATTCCTAAGTGCTGAACTTACCTAGCAGACCAGAGAAGATGCTTTATCGAAAGCTCCGTGTACATCGGAGAATACTTACAGAGTCATCACCACTTTGTGACAGGAGGCTTTTTCCACCTTTCCTACTGTAGCCTGCACGACCGTCTCCGTGGAGTGGCCCTGTCTATAGGCATGCCGATTGTCGTGGATGGGATAAGTAGTGAGAATTTCCTCCACCAGGTATCTGTCGACGATATTCTCCAATGCTTTGATAAAAAATGAGCTAAGACTAATTGATCTATACGACTTTGCTGCTTTCCAGGACGACGGCGACGGTACGTATCCTAGCGCTATGGAGCTCCTGAATACTGCCGCAAATCTTCCAGACCCCTTTGTCATAGCGCGGGGAATATACAATCGGGTTTGGCTGATTTAAATGAACCAAACTTGTTTATAACCGAGGAGACGTATACGTTGGTCATCATCCTCTCAGCCAAGCCAGGGTCCCCTGTTGAGAGCGCCGACACAACTTCTAGAGACAATCCGACAGAGTCTCCCCGAAAGTGCGAGTCGAGGAGGTGTTGGAGGGATTCTTCCACCGATGTAGGCCATATAAAGGGTGTCCCAGAAGTCAACGTCAAGCCACTACGGGGTGACAGAGTTGGTTGCAACTAACATGAGAAAAATCAGAAAAAAAATCTATCCCATACAATTTGAAAATTATGGGCATTTAAAAAAATCCTAGAAATTTTCTCAAATTATAACAATTTTTCGGTTATTGTGGTTAATTTTTATTATTTTTGTTCATTTAAACTTTGGAACCGTAACCCGAAATAACATTTCTAAAAGCACGGTTAAAAATAATGGCACAATTGCCTCAAGTTTTCTAGGATGAAGACTATTTATTAAACTATGAATTTAAAATTTTCAAAGTTTGCCGACTTTGAAAGACCCTCCTTTAAAAAAAGGTATTAAAGTACCTTGGCAAGTACCATTAAAAGTTGGCGCATTTAACGAGGATTGTAAAATGGTACAATACTTGTTAGTTTCATACTAAAAAAAATCGAGAAAAAAAATAAAAACCTCAAGTAACCCGATTTTTGCTAACCCATTTCACTCTGATCAGATGTCCTTTATTCGCACAAGCTTTTGGTAGATTCTTAATTTTACGGCAAAATGATGAGAGAGGTGGATAGTGGACATGTTTGCCATGAGTGAGCAAGACAGATAGTGACGCCACTTTCAGCAAATTTAACAAAAATAAGTAAAATTAATAAAATAATGAAAAATCTTGACCTAGCTTAGTTTAGGCTTAGGTTTTTATTACAATGAAAGTTCAAATTGTGTACCGTCAGCGAAAATACACGTCCTACATTTTTTTAAAAGAGATCTACTTATCAGCCAGGCACATAATGCGAGAAGACGGATCCCAGTATCGCTTTAAAGTAAGCCTGTGGACCGGAATATTAAACGGCAAAATTTTTGGGCCTTTTGAGCTGCCTGAGAATTTGAATAGCACGAATTACCTACATTTTTTACGATAAAATTTACCAACTTTGTTGGAGGACGTACCACTAAAGCGGCCTACAGACGTTGATGCAAGCTGCGATTCCTCAATTGATTCAAGGTTTCATGAAACTTGCATCAGTTGCATAAGTTCCTACTCGACTTGATATTTCATGCACGTTTTATGCAACACAAGAATAGTAGGGTGGGCTTATTTCTTTGCATCGACGCAATACTATACACGTTGAAACCTGCATCACTGCATCAGCGTCACGGGCTCGGCGACATGGCTCACCGTCCATAATAGGATTCCAGAATCTGCATCGCTGCAAGCCGCAACTGATACCAAATTCGTGATTCAGTACCACACACGCTGCTACTTGTGTTATGAAACGTAGAAGTCGATTCCTGAATCGCAGCATGCATCAACGTCTGCAGACCGCTTAACAGATCGTCGCCACATGAGATATCAACAAGATGGCTGCCCAGCGCATTACGCAGTGCAAATAATAGGTTTTCTTGACCAAAAATATCCGGAAGGTGGAGGTGGACGTTCAGGCACTATCTCGTGGCTAGCCCGTTCCCCAGATTCAAATCATCTGGAATTTTGTTATCGGAGTGTTCTCAAAGAAAAAGATTATTCAAAGCTCATTGAGAGCGTAGCCGAGCTGCGTAAACGAATTTCTCAAGCTGCTGAGGATATCTACTCTCGAGGATATGCCTGGGTAATAAGTAAAATTAGATAATAAAACAGTAGTAGTAAAATAAGAAGATGTAGGGCGTGCATTGAGGCTGATGGTAAACAATTTGAACATTATTTTATTGCCTGACTTTTGTTCCAATAAACCTAAACTAAACTAGGTCAAAATTTTTCATTATTTTATTAATTTTACTTATTTTTGTTGACTTTGCTAAAAGTGGCTTCACTATCTGTCTCGCTCACTCATAGCAAATATGTTCATTATCCATATCTCTCATCATTTTACCGTAAAATTAAGAATCTACCAAAAGCTTGTGCGAATAAAGGACATCTGATCAGAGTGAAATGGGTTAGCAAAAATCGGGTTACTTGAGGTTTTTATTTTTTTTCTCGATTTTTTTTAGTATGAAACTAACAAGTATTGTACCATTTTACAATCCTGGTTAAATGCGCCAACTTTTAATGATACTTGCCAAGGTACTTTAATGCATTTTTTTGAAATGACGGTCTTTCAAAGTCAGCAAACTTTGAAAATCTTAAATTCATAGTTTAATAAATAGTCTTCATTCTAGAAAACTTGGGGCAATTGTTTCATTATTTTTGACTGTGCTTCTAGAAATGTTATTTAGGGTTACGGTTCCAAAGTTTAAATGAACAAAAATAATAAAAGTTAACCACAATAACCGAAAAATTGTTATAATTTGAGAAAATTTCTAGGTTTTTTTAAATGCCCTACATGGGATAGATTTTTTTTCTGATTTTTCTCATGATAGTTACAACCAATCCTGTCACCCCGTAGCGGCTTGACGTTGACTTCTGGGACACCCTGTATAACGTGACCATACGTCCCGCTTTGGGCGGTACAGTCCCGTCTTCAGACGGTCTGTCCCGGTGTCCCCCGCGAGTCTGAAATTGTCTGGCTTTTGCAAACAAACCAAACGATAATTTAAAATGTCTTTTTCTCGCTCGAAATGCATGGCACGGTGCGCGCAATTTCTCTTATTTTGAACTTTGTGCCAGATGAAAAAATCTCTGGCTGGAATATCGAGAGTGTTTCTACTGAAAATCGTTGGGTCGGTTTATTCTAGCGCTTTCGTACCAATAATATAATTTTAACAAACTTTTCCATGACTATTGAGTACATTATGTGTCTGCCTGGAAGTAACGCACCTGTGGAAAGAGTTTTTTCTCAAATGAACAAAGTATGGACATGTGATAAAACACAGTTGAGTGTCTCAGTAACGAAAGCTATTTTGATTACGAAGATAAATATAAATAAATCATGTACTGAGCTCCACACTTCTCTCAAAACAAGACCCGATGTTTTAAAACAAATTTGTTCAGCCGGTAATTATAAAAATGCAAACTAGAATTCACGCCACTACTTATTCGCTTTGATTATTTTGAGTTATTCTATCTACTATAAAAAAAAAACTTGTAAAACACTAATACTTTTTTTTATTACGTAATTCCGCAGATGTCCCGCTCTGACAAAAAAATAAATGCTCACGTTAGCCATATACCGTCCTCTTTCTCAATTGAACTAATGGTTTGTCTCTTCTCGCAGCTGAGCAATTTCATTAGTCTGGCGGCTTCTGAAAGGGATTACATGTCACCACAGTAGTTCCGCCAGCTCGCTCTTTAGTTGCTGCGTAGCTTTTTTTATACTTTCTCCTTGCGACTCTGTCGGGATCCCAGGAGGCTTCGTCACCCCTCTTTGTTACCCTGTTGAGAGCTCGCCTTGTGGCCCTTCGCACCCTATATAAATATGGTGTATGTAACGTATATCCGGTGGCGTTGAGGCAACCAGTGCACCTTTGCAAGGTCGTAGAGGTCATGAATAGTCGGACAAAGTGTCTAATTGCGCTTCTGGTACGAAAATTCAAATATCTAACAGTATTGCCCTTACTCCACCACTGAAACT
This sequence comes from Callosobruchus maculatus, assembly GCA_951848785.1. NCBI lineage: Eukaryota > Metazoa > Arthropoda > Insecta > Coleoptera > Chrysomelidae > Callosobruchus > Callosobruchus maculatus. Next base: position 3,930,965 of record CATOUR010000058.1, read on the forward strand.
GTTCTGTCTTCGCGGCCCAATTTCGGCGCTGAAGCAAAGTCCCATGATCAAGTCTGGCAACGAAAAACATCTCCGCGTACCTCTCACTCTGTCAACTAATTTACAGGTAAGCACAAAAGAGCAGCGCTTTCTTTTTGTTTCGACTGATCGGCGAGATCACCACTCGAAAACACCATAATATGTGGGGAATTCGACGTTGAAATGCTGCCGACCTATTCGGTTTCCAGAAACAATGGTGCTCGAGGTATTTCTTGAATGGTGAACTATTTTAATTGTCCCTGGGTAGCGCTAGCCTGTAAGGGATCCAGTTTATGGCTTCGAACAACTCATTTACAAGCGAGTCTTATGGTGGATCATCCGCTGGGAAAACTGTCAGAGAGCGCGAAACATGGTGTCCTTGCTACATGCGTACCTACCTATTACATTAGGAGATATACGTTATAATACGAAACGTTTGTTTGACTCAGTACTACTAACACATTCTAACAAAAGTTTTGGAATTACCAAATTCCCCACTGTCCAAATGCTGCCCTCATACCTGAGGACACTATTTGTAATAAATACACATCTAGATGCCTTGTTATATACGATGAGACTTTGTTGCGTTAAACGTTCCGTCCATGTTACTAGACTTAGAAACCCTGTTGGATATGATCTTGCAGAACATCATACTGAGACAGGTCACAAAATATTATTCAAAGGTACAACAGATTATTGCAAGAGCCCCTTAAACTTCTCAAAGGAAGGTTCTAGAAGCAATCAAATTTCTGAGAAATTCAGGTGACTGTAGTGTCTACCTGCATAACATCTGATAATCCTTGTTCATCGTAATAATCCACGTCATCTACATCAACACCCACGTACTGTGGGACCATCGTAAATTGACCAGCGTGACATGAGGAAGGGTAGAGCGAGCGGTTCCCTCAGGTAGCGATCGTCATTATCATGTCGAGTGTAAAAAGGGATAGAAAACATAAGTATAACAGAGACATTAAATGTCGTCTGCTGCGATTATCCAATCCCGATGCTGGACCAATTGTGCTGTTGCCGGTTGTAGTTATAAGTTTTATGAAGTAGATAAATAGGATATTAAGTGAATATAAATTACATATTTACCGTTGCGTTTATATATCAATTAAAACAAGTTATGGAGGCATGATAGAATTATTGAGAGTTATGGCAACGTCCTTACTTCTTTCACCGAATTCTTTTCACTGGTCAATTTATGTTGGTCACACAATAGTGATAACTGACCATACTGGTCCGCTAATCCTCTTTACCTCTCCCGAGGATGTGTATATATACAGGTCTGGTAAGCGCTTAGGTTAGTCTCAGTCGTAGTAGTACCCTGAAGACGTCCCTGGCAATCGTGGACGAAGTGACAATGCCCGTGGAAATTTGAAAACTAATATGAGACTATTATTTCTGTGGAAATTGTCAATACATTCGGGTGCAGCGTCAGCGAGTAGCCGTGCTAAAGGAGTAAATAAACCTTTAATGGGTTTTTATGCGGCACTGATTTTATAAGTACAGAACAGTATTAGCTGTTTTCTCGAAGAAATCTGGAACATAACTAGAATAAATAGGAATTTATGAAATGCTCATGCATGTCTTCGAATTGGTTCTAAATTTTTCAACTCCGCAAGTTCTATGAGAAACGAGGTTGTAAACAGAATATTCTAAGGCGTACAGCTAAAACACAAAACCTGCAAAATAGGAATTACCACAAAATAAGTACTTCAGAACAGAACAGTGGAGGTTATGTATGGACTTCAGAATTACAATAATACCCCTGCCTTGATTCTAGAATCTGCTGTACGCGTTACGAACAAGTACAAATGTCAAGGAGCACGCTCCAGCTCCACGAAGACGGAATTTTCCATCAAGAACAAGGATGGAGTAGTTTCATGATTTTTTTATGATTGCATATTATAAATAATGCAGAGAGTAACGAAGTGCATCAATACACCTATTTTATTATACATCATCATCATAGTCACAATGTCTTAACAGACATGTTGTGAACTCGTAAAATGCATTTACTCATTTTACGAGTTTCTCTTGGGATAATTTTAAGATCTTTAATACAGTAGTTTCCCATTTGCTTTCTGCATCCTCATGCCGTTGACCCGATGTGTCTACTGGTGCATCCGCCTTTAAGGGCAATTTCTCACCCCAAGGACAAGAAGGTGTCCTGGCTCTTCTCAACTTGTCCACCCAAAGCTGTTGGTTGAGAAGAGGTTACTGTTTATAGCGAAAGTAGTTCGGTTCCTTTTAGTCGCCTTTTACGACACGCAGGATATACGATGGGAGATATTCTGACCCGCCCCCACACGGGTTTTTTTGTATACATTAAGTGGTTAAAGGACTTAATCATAGTTTTCAAACCCATGATGCTAATTCATTTGCTTCACCACGAAGCACAACTTTACAACTGCGCATGCACCAAACGTTCTGAATGTGTTCGGGTTTAGCTCCCCGAAGGCAGCTATTATTTGCAGGGATACACATTAAGACTGTTCGAATACTAAGTAAATAAGCTATATAAAAATACAGGTCTTAGGTCAAAACCATATCAAAACCTTCACATATGTATCCTCAAAGGCAAAGTTTGGATAGCTCTGTAAAGGATAAAATACCTATCACCAATATCATTTCTCTAAAAGAATGCCTGTATTAATACGTAATTTTTTGGACATCCTCCAACACCTGCGCCACAACAATTTCAGTAATTTCACCCTACACGGAACAATTGTAAAATCTTCATTAGCCTCTAAATCAAAATGAACGCAAAAATTACTGAGGTTACGAGATCGCAGGAATAGATCCTTTTTGGCATGGGAAAAAAATCGGTCGATATGTTTTTGTCAAAACCAATGTTCGGATAAGTCTGTAAAGTACAGAATGTCACTGAGGTCAGGTCCATATTATTCTGAGCAATAAGATAAGTGGGTCATAAAATCCTATTCATTTAAACGCTTATTTAAGTTTCCAGCTTTCGCTTACAACTTTGGAAAACAATTTTTAGTAGAGCTTCTTCAATTAAGATTTTCCTTCATTGGGGTGTTGGGTAGAGTGGGGAATGTAGTAGCTCAGAAATGCATGTGTACTGAGTCAAGCCACTTATCACCAGTTTAGCCCAAGACAGAGAAGAGTTCCAAATGGTGGTCGCCAACCTCCGCTGAGGAGATGGTACTGAAAGAAGAAGAAGACAAGACCGTGAGTCGCGATGAATTAAAGGCATAATCACATGATAAGTTTATGAAGATGCGTTAATAAATCGACGCTATTAGTTAGCATAGTTAGGCGAGAATCAATCTTTGCAAAGTTGCCAGTCACTCTCTTAAGATTCTCAAGATCACAACAAAATTTCATAGAATATTACAATCTGTTCACACTGCATATTGTGTGAAAATTTATTGGAAGATACCTTGCTTCACCCTGCAGAATGAAATGATTTGGGTATGACTTTTATTGATCCATATATCGAATCGATTGGTCACAGTCGTCGCCTTATTTTAATGGTCTCTTCAAAACGAAGACTGCCTGTAAGGCTTCCCGTTGGAAATATGTATGAGCTCACGTTCTATTACTGCCTGTTCGCAATTTAACTCCAAAACGAACGCGTATATAGTGTGTAGTACCGACATAATGAAATGATTTTAGTAGAACGGTCTTACCGACTTGCCACATCTACAGGACTGGACTAGTCCGTAGTCGCTTAACTGCACACATAAAACAAACTTTCGATGCAAGAATAGTGATAACCTTATAAAGATATAACTACGACAAGAAGTCACTCATTCTGAGACACTCTGCTTGTGGAAAAATATTAGTATGATATCCGTATAATATAATATACCTCCCACCTGACCATTGACTGTTCTAATTAACAGTGCTGTTCCTAGTGTGGCGCCTTGAATAGTAACACAAGGCCTACACAGAATACTAGAAATTACCAGCCTATAATGGGCATGGGCAAGGAATAAGGAAATTAGTATCTATGTATATATGTGAATTATGTATTGTTGGCAAAAAGGGTCAAAGGTGGCCTACTTGCCCTGCTTGGCTTCCCCACCACTACTACGACTACTTCATAAAGGTCGGTACTAGAGCATGTCCTCTGGAACATCCTGCATAATGTGATATTGAAGCTACCGTTACCCTGTAGCATTAGAACCACCGACGAATTAGAATGATAGGCTTCGCAGATGACTAACTTAACCTTAGTCGCGACAGGCAAGGACGAGGTATTCCTCTCATATAAGTTGGACCGGGCCTTGCAAAAGATTGACGACTGGATAAGTCACCTAGATTTAGCTCAAGAAAAGACCGAGGCAGTGATACTATGAGGTTTTAGCATAAAGAGGAAGGAGGTGGACTTCCAGCTTAGAGGCAGAATGATAATCCCCAGTAAATTTGTGAGCTGCTTGGGAGTGTCTATATAGGCAACGAGAGGTGCTTCTCAGACTACATTAAGAAGTCAATCCAGAAGGTAGAAGCTAGAATAGCAGTGCTCTCTAAACTGATGTCCGATAGTGGGGGATCCAGCAATAGAAAAAGAGCAGTCCTGACCGGAATCTTCCAGTAGATGTCCTTTACGAAGCGTCAGTTTGGCACAGGGCACTCAAAAGGAAAAACGTCAGTATGAGCTGGACAGGCTGCAAAGGAAGTCACTGACGAGGGTAGCCATTGCCTACGGCACAGTATCCAGTAAAGCCTTGCAAGTGGTGACAGTGGTGACTGCAGACAATGGATCATAAAGAAGTGGCAGATATGGACTTAGACGACGGATGTTGAGCAGTGGACAAAAAAACTGATACCATCAGTAGGAGAATGGATAAACTGCGAGCACAGAACTACCTGCTATTTTCTGACGCTCTAACGGCACATGACCCGTTCTGCGTCTATCGGTAAATGGTAGAAAGAGCTAGCGACGTCATTGCGGACAGCTAGACACGGCGGAACGTACGCTCTTCGAGTATGAGGGGTGGCTCACATTCAGACAAGAAGCCTATGCAAACCTACCTGAAGATCTGAAGGCAGATAACATGGTGAGACTGATGATCTCCCGTAAAGTCTATTGGAAGACTATCCACTGCATGGTGAAGGAAATTCTGAACGCCAAAGTAAGCGAAAAACGTAGAAGCGATAATTAGACAATAAGATCAATGAGCTCGGACCAGCCCTACGGTTCCATGTGTGCTAGGAGGGTTTGGAGATAAGAAAAGAGGAAATGGGTTTTAGCCGATCGGGCCGTGGTGGCATATCGAATGGACGCGTTTACGTCCTTTGGACATGTACTCAGAGGTTTCAAGGTGGTTCAGCATCGGCCGGACAGAGTCTCACACTTCCGGGTGTGTGAGTGCTTCTGTCCTTGTGATCAAGCCGATTTTCCTAAACCCTCTGTGTTAAACAAACTACCACCACTAATACTACACCTTTTCCAGTTGTTAATCGGAAAGCGTCAGTTGTAATTCAGAAAGCATCATATGTAAATCAGAACGTATCAAATGTAAATCAAAACAGTCAATTGAAAATTAGGATGCGTCGTATATAAATCATTTGACTATTCCGATTTACATATGACGAGGTCTGATTTCCTATTGACTGTTCTGATTTACTTTAGATACGTTCTGATTTACATATGATGCTTTCTGAATTACAACTGACGCGTTCCGATTAACAGCTGGAAAAGATGTAGATACTTTAGCATAAATGTGCTACTTATACTGTAGTAGGGGAGATTGGGAGAGTAAATTATTTTATGAATCAATAAATAAATCATAATTTTTCTTATTAAGGAAATTACCATTTGTAAAATCAGTAAACACCCAGCATATATAAATCCTTATTATTAACTGATCTAACGTGCAACTCATACAGATAATTTTAAACAATACCCATAGTTCGTAATGACTCTCTAAATGTGTGCAAAGGTTTACAAATAGGCCCAAATACAACGTAGAACGACTGAAAGACCCAAGCACCCAAAACACATTCGAGCAAAAACTGGCAACTAGAGCAGCAGACTTTGAAGAAACAGAAAGGATGGAATGGAAGAAATACCAAGAAACTATCCTGGAAGTCGCAGAAGAAGTTATAGGACGGAAGGAACACACGAGGAAGGAATGGATCACCGACGACACCTGGAAATTAATTGCAGAAAGAAGGAAGAAAAAACAAGAAATAATGAACAACCCACAGCTAGGACATAAAATACTAGACAGCGATTACAAGAAGCTGAACAACGCCGTCAAACGGAGTGCCAGGAAGGACAAGCGTCAATGGGCAGACAAACTAGCTCAAGCAGCAGAACGAGCTGCCTTAGAAGGCAACACCAAAAACTTATACTCCATCACGAAATCTTTGATTGGCAATAGAACAAAAATTCAGTCCACATTAAAAGGAAAAAATGGGCAAATAATAACTGATTCGAATGAACAGCTAAAGCGATGGAGTGAGTACATAACAGAGACTACATCCCTAGCTTCACAACATGACTGTGCAGAAGAAGGAGACTACAATCCACCACTGAACACAGCACTTGAGGTGGACACGTCAACCCCAAGAGTGGATGAAATTAGGAAGGCTATTGGGCTCCTTAAGTCAGGTAATTCACCAGGTCCAGATAATGTGCCACCCGAGTTACTAAAAGCCAGTATCGATCCGACTTCAACTATTTTGCTTCCCACAATAACAGCAATGTGGCAAGAATAAAAAATACCCGAAGACTGGAAAGAAGGACTGATTATCAACTTGCCAAAAAAAGGAGACCTCACGGAATGCAGGAATTGGAGAGGTATAACTCTACTAAACACGGTGTATAAAATACTAGCGATAATAGTACTGGAACGATTGAAACCTTACATAGAGAATACTTTGAGAATTGAACAAGCCGGCTTCCGCCCAGGTAAGTCTTGCATCGACCAAATAAATACACTGAGGATTATAATAGAGCAGTCGTATGAGTGGAACTCCCCGCTGCATTTAGTGTTCGTTGATTTTGAAAGGGCTTTCGACACAGTAATACGTACAAGTGTATGGGAATGCATGATACAGAAAGGCATACCCCAGGAGATTATAAACATCGTGAAAGAGCTATACAAGGATGCCACAAGCCAGGTGCTTCACAAAGGACATAAAGGTGAAAGAATTAGTATCAAGCGTGGTGTGAAGCAGGGATGTGTACTTTCGCCTTTGCTATTTAACGTAGTGCTAGACTGCTTACTGAGAAAGGTATGTGATGGCCGAGGAGGCATTAGATGGGGACTGATGGGCAGCCTTCAAGATCTGGATATACGCAGATGACATCTGCCTAATATCGCACAATATCCAAGACACGAAAAGAAAGATTGAAGTCCTTAAAACAGAGGCAGCAAAAATGGGACTAAGAGTAAATGTGAAGAAGACCAAAGAAATGCGGATTAATATAGCCAACCACGAACCTCTTCTGCTCTACAACGAAGTGATAGAAAGAGTCGACTACTTTGAATATCTAGGCAGCATAGTTAATAACACAGGAGGGACAGATCAAGATATTCAGCAGCGTCTAATAAAAGCAAGAAGAGCATTTGGGTCCCTTAACAAAGTCTGGAAATCTACCACGTACTCAATCAGAACTAAATTGCGCATTTTCAATAGCAACGTGAAATCAGTGTTATTGTATGGATGCGAAACATGGAAAAGCACAAAAGCCAATGAGCAAAAACTCCAGGTTTTCATTAATAGATGTCTAAGGAGGGTCCTACGTATTTTTTGGCCAAGGACAATCTCGAACGAGGACTTGTGGAAAATATCAGGGTCTAAGAAAGTAGGGACGGAAATCAGACAGAGAAAGTGGAATTGGATAGGTCACATTCTGCGAAGAGGAACGGAAGAATCTGTAGCTAGAACGGCGTTAGACTGGAACCCCCAGGGCAGCAGACACATAGGAAGACCAAGGGTGACCTGGAGAAGAACGGTTACAGATGAGGCAAGAAGAATGGGCAAGACATGGAGAGAGATAAAAGCGCTTGCAAAGAATAGATCAAACTGGCGTCAGTTTGTAGAGGCCCTATGTTCCTTAATGGAATGATGGGACTATATATATAGTTCGTAATATCAATAACGGGTAACGGGCAATCATAAATGATTGGTCCATCGTTCTTCTATTACTTAATGAATAGCATACATGTTTGGTATTTACTGATTTATTGACTCATTAATCTACATGAAAATTGAAGTACAGCTTGACATGATTTGTAGTACTTTTTTAGTACCAAACACCTTCTTGTTCCGTATACGCCAAGAAACATATAAAATTAAAATTGGGAATTTCTAGCATGTTCCTTAAGAAATTCGTGGTAATAGGAGGATTTCAACAAAGTTATCCGTATTATGTACACTCGACGAAAATCTTGATATGACTTGAAATGTTTAAGAATTTCATAAATATACAAATCACATTTGTAATTTTTTTATTAAGCTCAAATGCGGTCGAAGACCTGAAGTAGGTTGGTGAGGTTTGATACCACTTTCGCCGGTAAGGCTTGAAATAAAAACTGCATGTATTACCTAGGGACTATAGAACCGTATTTTAGCAACGGGAAATTTTATTGCATAAATAACTTGAAATATGTCTCAAACAGTACAATACCACTGGGTCTTAGGTAAACACTTAAAATCAACGTAGTCCAAATTAATTTTGGTCCGACATCATAGATCGCTAATGCAAGGAAAATTGTATAGCAATATTCGTTTCCACCTAATTACGATTGCTGCACATTAAGTCAATAAGTATATACCATAACTGGATCCATGCTTACAGTTGCTGAGCATTGTATTAATGAACAGTGCCGATGAATCTATAATCTCCGGTCATTACTATTACGAACAACAGCAGCGACTCGGTGATCCATCTGTTTCTTGCCACCGTCAACTCCAGCACGTTGCCTAAATGTTGCTGGGTTTGTAAAAGCAATTCCATTGAAAACGCTTACCCTTTATGAGGTTTGTCTTCATAAATCATGGACAACAAAATAATTATAATAAACAAAGAGGTTTTAATTAATAATTATATTGATGGTTGTTAATTTACTAATGTTTTGCGTTTAATACTGATTCTAGTACTGTTTAACTATACTGCGTTACTGATCTAGGATCAGAAATCATAGTTACAATACTCGGTAGTAAATTCTGCGAAGAGCTTGCTGAGATTAGACGATAACAAGAGCGCCAATGGACATATTCAAAGAAATTTACGTACCTTCAAGTCCCTGTACATATTAGCGTGGAAAATGAAAATGTTTTTCTGAAAATTAGAATTTTAATTACATTTACAATTTAACTATATAGCTGAAAAATACTGAAACATAGGTTTACTAATACCGACTTGAATTTTTCATATACAGGGTGGGCCAATAGTGCGTGGACGGAGGATTGTGGGTTTATTAGAGAATATTTCAAAAATTTGTCACTTGATCATGGTAGGGACCCTTGAGAGCTATAACGTAAAAATATTTTCACTTAAATTTTGACGTTCATACAGGGTGATTCATATCAAACCTACATTTTTTTGAATGGAACCCCCTATGCATTATTGCATATTTGGATTCCTTGGTCAATTCTAGTGTGACTTTATGTATCACACATGGAACTTTAAACGAACCGTTTAGGCGCAAATCACCATTTTTGGTATAAGTAGGTATCAGAAACAAATTGAATATCGCAGCGATTCTAAAACCTAGAAGGTCTTGACTTTGCGGTACGACTAAGCATGAAATGCGTCATCTTAGGTCAGACGGCTAAATTTGAATTCTTTTTGTACTTGGAGAAATCAGAGGATAAATTAAGGAAACTTCAATCACAGATAACTTGATTTTTTCAAATGGGAATGCCTATTTTGTTTTAAAGAATGAAATGTAAAATTTGGTTACCTTTCTAACGATATGGCATTCTTGATATCAATCTTTTTTGGTTTTCATTTTATTTCAAATTTTCAGTCAAATCGGTGTTTTTCAATTTTCCTGCATGCAAGCAACCTAGCAGGCCATGCAAAATAAACAAAAGCTCGGTAATATGGAAGAAAGCAACTAACTTAGTAGAAAGATGCAAACCAACTAGAGCAACGAGGCAAGATTATGAAAATTCCTTACAACATATTAGCTCTAACCAGAAACAATGGCGGTAACAATAACGCTCATTTTTCACATCCTACTAGCCATTATCCAATTTCCAAAGTCAGTAAAAAAATATTTAATCAAAGAAAAACTACTAGTGATTATTGCTGGCAGTAGAATATCTATATCTTCTGAATAAATTTTCACATTTAATGCTATAAAAAAGTAGCCATTTCCGTAAGTCAAAAGTAATGGTACCTCTGACCAGAACCCTTCAAATTCTTCAGTAGGTACTTCTACTTATTAGCAAAATCGCGGAAAATGAAATTTGATTTGCAGTCTGTTTGAATTGTAAAACATAATTTAGTTTGCAGAAAAATACATGAAATAATCACAATTACAACATAGCGTAATTAAAAAATTCTAACAATTATTTCAATAGATGTTCAGAATGCTCCAGTTGGAGATGTCTTCACTTTTGACTTAACTAACCGAAAATAACTAATTTTTTTATCCCATTAAATGTGAAATTTCGTTTTAAACATGTTAGACTGTGAGCAAAAATCGCTGATAGTTTTCCTTTTGTTCCAAAATTTTTAATCGTGTTGGAAAGTTGCCAAGCTCTAGTAGACCTCAATAGCTAGTAGGCTGTGAAAAACAAACACTTCTGTCGTACCCCAGCTACTCATTGACATTGGATATCTTACCGCTGCTGTATCCGGTTAGAGCTAATATGTTGTAAGGAATTTTCATAATCTTGCCTCGTTGCTCTAGTTAAATTGCATCTTTCTACTAAGTTAGTTGGTTTCTTCCGTATTAATGGTCTTTTGTTTATTTTTCATGGCCTGCTAGGTTGCTTGCACGCAGGAAAATTGAAAAACACCAATTTGACTGAAAATTTGAAATAAAATGGAAACCAAGAAAGATTGATATCAAGAATGCTATATCGTTAGAAAGGTAACCAAATTGTACATTTGATTCTTTAAACCAAAATAGACATTCCCATTTGAAAAAATCAAGTTATCTGTGATTGAAGTTTCATTAGTTAATCTACCGATTTCTGCAATTACAAAAAAAATTCAAATTTAGCCGTCTGACCTTAGGTGACGCATTTCATGCCTAGTCGTACCGCAAAGTCACGGCCTTCTAAGTTTTATAATCGCTGCGATATTCAATTTTTTTCTGATACCTACTTATACCAAAAATGGTGATTAGCGCCTAAACGGTTCGTTTGAAGTTCCATGTGTGATACATAAAGTCACACTAGAATTGACCAAGGAATCAAAATATGCAATAATACATAGGGGGTTCCATTCAAAAAAATGTAAGTTTGATATGAATCACCCTGTATAAACGTCAGAATTTAAGTGAACATATTTTTACGTTATAGCCCTAAAGGGTCCCTACCATGATCAAGTAACAGATTTTTGAAATATTTTTTAGTAAGCCCACAATCCTCCGTCCACGCACTATTGGCCCACCCTGTAGACACCTTAATTTTTTCAGCATTTTATAAAACTGAAGATTCGAAATAATAACACTATATTAATATTTTGAAAAATTACTGATATTGGCAAACTAGACTTTGAAATTTGCTCTGCGAAGTATAATGTTTGTAGACAAGTGTAGACTAAGCTCATTAGATCCATTGTTTGGTACCGTTTAAAACGGGATTAAATATATTTATACAGGTTAGAGGTGTGATCATAGATACTCAATCAATCTGTATTAACAAGTGCTTTCATACCCCGAAGTTCTTTATGATCTTGGTGATGAAGAAAGTCAAAAAATTCTGAGTTATAACTATACGTTGACAGCTACGGATGAATAGTTCACACTTAATCACTTGTATTTCAACCCAACAAAAACCAATTGTGTTCACTTTCATAATGGGTATAAAATAAATGGTGTGTCTGTTACGAGTGAAGTCTCGGCTTCACATTAGAAATGTAAATAATACACTCCTTATACGTGATATACACTTCTAGTAAGTATGTATGATATGATAGAGTCGTTGATTCGTGTAAATTATTTATTTGTTCGTTAAAATCATGGGCTCGAGCTATGAAACGGCTTACCTTTGACATGATTTTGACTTGCCTTTCTGAAATTATCCTGCATCCTGTTGGTTACTAAGACTGTTAATTCATTGTTAGAAAAAGGGTATCTTCCTGGAATAAAATCTTTGGTATTGTCTACGGTCTTAGAAAAAATGAGATTTTCAGGTTATGTTGACAACAGTGGTATTAGCGCCAAAAACTAATCTCGCTCCACAACAAAAGAAGTTGTTCGGCACTAGTTACAATTGATTACTTCAAGTTCAAGGCTTCGATAATATCAATCACAGGCTCTTTTGTTGCTGAACTGAAATTATTTGGCTCTGTTCGCACATATTTAACACATCTAACTCTAATGCGTATCAACATTTCTTACTTAAATTCTATCTCCTACAGTGTACTCCAAGGTTTGAAACCTTAATCGTCCTAATTTACGTCACCGATTTGCCTCCGCAAGTCAGTTCTTCTAGTTAGCAATCATTTGATGATCGTACACGCACATCTTATATCACTACAACCCAGATGATTCAACAATTGATAATTTGCAGTCTGATCTTGACAAACTTATCTCATGCTCTAATAACCACTATTTAGCGATTAATCCCCAAATTGAATGTGTTATATTCTCCCCTGACTAAAAATATAGAATATCTCCGGGTAAATCACGTTGAAAGTCAGATTCAACACGTTGCAGCTGTCCGTCAAAGTGAAGAATTTAAATGATCAAAACCTCAGGTTTAAAGCTCTCTTAAAGTGCCAGTTGTGTAATGTGGATACATCCCCACTCATCCTCTCTGTTCAAACATAGTTTTAATTACAATGTAGCTAAGTTATCATGTTTGCTCTAGTAACTAGTTATAGTATATAGTATAGTATATCATTGTCCTGCTTTCGTAAAAGTATCAAGTTTATTTATTAGTTTTGTACTTGCCACTTTTCTGATTATATCTTTATTTACTCATTCTATTCAGTAGGACCTTGTGTTATCTTGATAAGGTAGTCCCAAGTTATTTATTTATTTATTATTAGAAGCCATTATAATAATTAACTTCTTAGTCAGTGCTGACTTAGCCTCTTATTGCAGTGAACAACACTGCCAAATTACAAAAAAAAAACGGATCAATGATGTCTAGAAAATTAATAAAATATAATTTTTTTCCAAACTTAAAAACGAATCTTTTGCGAAACCATGTTTATATAAAACTTCCACCTTAAAGTCGGATTTTCTGGTGGAAAGTAGTGAAACATATCGTACATAAACATAAATAAAACAAAGCTTATGCTAATATCTAGAATCACACAAAACATTGGAAATCTGTATATTCACAACCTAGCGGTTGAATGTGTTAAGCGATACACTTATCTTGGAATATGTATAAATGAAAACAACGATTGCTCTGTTGAAATAAGAATACGCATAGAGAAAGCCAGAAATACATTCATGAAGATGAAAAAAGTATTGAATAGTCGGGATCTAAGCCTGGAATTGAAATGCTACGTATTTTCTGCACTGTACTATGGGATGGAAACGTGGACAATGAAAAAAAAATAGATACCCAACGCCTCGAAAGTTTTGAAATGTGGATATATCGTCGAATTTTGAGAATATCATCGGTAGATAAAGTTACAAACGAAACAGTATTAATGAGAATGGAAAAAGAAAGAGAAGTGTTGCCAACCATAAAGAAGAGAAAATTACAGTACCTGAGACACGTTATGAGCGGGGAGGTAATAATAGAAGGAAAAATCGCAGGAAAAAGAACTATAGGAAGGAGAACACATCCGTGGCTGAAGAATCTGAGGGATTGGTATAATTGCTCCAATAACCAGCTATTTAGAGCGGCGGTTTCCAAAGTTCGAATTGATTGCCAACCTCCAGAATAGGGATGGCACAGAAGAAACGTAGACAAGACCAGACCCTTGAAGTGGGTCCTATAGAGGCGAACCTCTTGAATTCCTAATCCACATGCCGTTGCCTCTGATTGGGTGCCGTCCTGCCGTACAGGGAAATTCCGTTTCTATTACCTTTTGTGTAAGGGTTAATAAAAATTTGCACAGCACATCATATTCAATGTACGGAGTTCTCACAGGACGATTCGTATAATTGTTATTTATCAATAACCCCAAAATTTTCGGACACTGATGATAGTGTGCAGATTTATTGCGGGTTGAGGACGAGTATCATGAGAGAGAGAGCGTGAAAAGAAGAATTGAGTAAAAGAGCATAAAACGACCCTCGTGTGTTCGATAACGGGACCTAACCTCTGTTCCACTGCTTCTGAGACTAGATACGGACCTGTATCCTATACCCGACTCCAGACCGCAATTAATATGTAATGTTGATAGAAATATTATTTATAGTATACAGGTGCAAAATGCAGTGCTGCGTTTCCCCTGAATGTATTCTATAATTAGGTTCAAAGGTGCGTTGTGGATTTAAAGCATTCAAGCGGACACTAATGAAGATTTAAAAAGCGGATAGTTTTAATTCGCGTTTATAGGTTATAGACATAACAAGAAATAATAATACTGGCTTGGCAGCTACCTTCCCGCCGATCTTTTTAATTTCTTCGCATATCATTAATCATTTTTGTGAGATACTTCAAATTATTCGAAAGAGAGTATTGAGTATAAGCTTTGATTTGTTTGAATTTAAGTTAATTTTTCTTAAGTTTCAAATTATTAAAAAGCAGCTCTATGAATTTCATTAAAACCACCGCCGCGGTTAAAGGAATCAAATTGTTGATCAAATTACTTCGTCTGCAGTGTTTCGATTTTAGGTAGTGAAGCAGTATTACTCACTACTATTACGGAGTTCAACAAGAATACCGTGACTACTATTATAGTAGTAGTACTAGTTCTTTATTTAAAAATATTCAAATATATTTGTTTGTGTTTTTGTGTTTTAATACTTTTTGATCATTCTTACCCTCAGAGCGCACAAAATCAATTAAATAATGCTTCTGATACTAGACCTAGTAAATAGGCGTATCCAGAAATTATCCATGGAGGGGGGTGAGGGTTGCAAGTTTAGACCCTCAGCACTTTTGAAGAGCAGGAAAGGTCTCTGCAGTATTGTCTCTGGCACCAACGTGAAAACAGGAAGCGGCAACCCCAGGTTTTCTTGTGACAAAAGTTGTCTACCTGAGCGGATTTTGACCTGCCAAATCCAACCCATGGCGACGCCGTTGACCTAGTAACATCTGTTATGAGCCTGAATTATTTATTTACTTAAGAAGAGATCGTCCTTCAATGTAGTTTATATGACGCAACAGATTTTAAAGTAAACAAAATTCAACATTTCAGCGTTCCGAGAGTTTGGGCAACTATTTTGACAAAGAAATCGTAAGTTGGTTTGCACCCAATTGCAACGTTATCTTCCATCAAGCTTCTGGCGGTTAACAATAACATCTTGGAATCTGGAATAATTGTAATTCTGCATTTTGTATTCACCGAACCCAGTGTTTCTACTCTATCCGACTGTTAAGACCATATTTGTAGTACTGCTTGTTTTCGTAAGGATCTCCTCTAAAATACTTCTAAAATACTTGAAACTTCTAAATTCAATCCTGAGAAGAGCAATGTCATATGTGGGACCTCTAGAGCCTAGGACGTTTATTTGTTGATATTTGACAGATTTTAATATTAAGCTGTCTATTAGGATAACACAAACAACAAACATTTCCCTCTAATACACAGTGCTTTTAAAGCATAATAGGTGTTCTACCTTCGTGAGAGATACTGTCTTAAACATGAAACTCCATCGTGAAGCTAAAAGCCATGAAAATGTTCAAGTGTAGGGTGGCCAGAAAGGACAATAAATTTACTGCGCCTTTTTGATTACCCCACCGTAGGTAGGGTAGATAGTAAGCCTTTAGGGCGTTTTATCTTTATGGCTATATCACTAAAAACCTGTCACTTATCCCCTTTGGTCTGTTTGTCCGTCGGACTCTCTATCAAGCTGTTGTTGAAATTTGGTGTATGATATGCTGAGGAGTCACAGTAGATCATGCTTGAAAATCGATGCATATTGGGCCTGTGTAATTAGCAAAACTGCCCCAAACAACGATTTTAGGCATTTTAGGAGCTTTTCTAGCTGGGTGTTAAGTTAGAGTGATGGTGAGTTTGGGTTAAAGGGACTTCAAAGGCGTTTGAAATTAATTTCTTTTTACTTAGATATAATGAGCCATCACCATTGAGTCAGGAAAATGTATATTGCGCTTTATAGACTAGTGGACAATTTTTGGAAAAATGCTGATCTGTAAGTGTTCCATCCGATTAAGCTGCTACTGTGTGTATAAATTCCAATTATCTGTACCATTGCAAATGATTCTGCTCTATGAACGTTTATAATATCTACTTGAACATATATTTGAAACGCATCTCTATTCCAATTTACTTCACTCCCAAACGTGTTCACAACTTCGTTAAATTGAGAAATATCATCGTACTTCGAGCGCATGGTATAAAGATCTGCCCAGTAACATTTGGAATTTGGAAACCTCAAACTACTTGGTATTATTAATGTGAAGGTGTGGGAAGTAGTGAGTCAAGCCACTTGGCGCAACTTTTTCGTTGTACCAGTAGCGAATAGTGTGAAAGAGTAAGTTGAGTTCCAGCTTGGTTATTTAGATGAGTATGTAACCACATCATTTAAAAGCAGCAAACCATCAGATCCATTCTAATTACGATGAAACTCAATCCTTACCGAGCTAACCGTGCGATGTACAAATAGATATCGTTTACAGAAGAAACAAATGCTTGTGTGCAACGGCATACAGGGTGTGAAACGTACATTTGAGATGTATTTTGTTCAACAATAATTACTTCGGATATTAAAGTTCTCTGCTTTTAAAAAAATAGTAAGGAATTTATGAATAAGTTCAAACGGCGCTGTCCCTGTGGAAACGGAAGCAATATTGACAAAACCGGATTTTCCCTGATTAGTTTTTTCATGCTGATCCCGAATCTGTATTTAGTTTTTCTCTATCACCGTAGTTTAGGCTATCTTTTGTATACGGACAGACGGACGGACGGACAGACGGAGGCGCTGCATAAGCTCCTTCAGTGAGAGCTAAAAAGAGTGTGTCCTCCTTATGCATTGAATACAAATAGACTTCGTTCGGTTCACTACTGAACCAATTGTAGGAGGATATATCAATATATAACGAGCCTGATATAACTTTTGAAAAAAAATTATTGAAATTTTTTTTATCTATTTTATGAATTTATTATAGATAATATTGATATTTAATGTGAAAAAAAATTATAATTACTCATAAGCAATTAAAACTAGATAAAATTTGAAACAAAATCACGTGACTAAGAATACTTCACGATTGTGTTGTGACATCATAACGTTAAAGCTATTCTATAACATTACAAATCGCCCCTAGTAGGTATTGCGATGTTAACTTTAAACGTCTTGGGTCACAAGAACTATAGAAAATCATCTCCCTGCATACCCTTCAAAATTCCCCTGACATGCACCAACACCAGCACGATAATAGTCAAAGTACCAGTGGTAAGTGACAGATACCAGTTGACATCTCGACAAAGCTCATCTACTTTTGTTCAAAAATCGTGTATATTTAGTGGTGAAAAGTGGTGAAAAATGATTAATTAGAACTATGTATATTTTGATAAACCTCAGTATGGTGATTTTTCTTGTCATCGATAAGCTAGCTAATTCTTCGGCTACTAGGGGTCCAGATTGGAGTTGCCACCCCTTAAATCCTTAAATTTGCGGGGGGGGGGGTAGGTGCAAATTTGTGGATTCCATTTTTAGACGGCATTCTATAACGTTTTGGGGGGGGGGGGTCCGGGGTCCGGAAAAAAGATAGCCAAAACTACAGGTGATATTCGGAATCTCTTTTGTCAGTAAGTATCGCTTCCGGTTCCACACTGAGAGCGCCGTTTGAATTTACTCAAGTAAATCCTTTCCTACATCTTTTTTAATTGAAAATGCTGCTTTTTTGAACTATTATATGCTGCTGGTGTTGTCTGTTTTTATTGTTGCACAAACTAGTGTTGTTTTGTAAACTACCTACTATTACTGATAGTGGTAATAGAAATATCAGTTTTCAACGCCTGGGCTAGGACGTTGGAAAATTCATGTATTGTCGAAAGGGACTAGACTGTGTTCCCTCTGTTGCATTCATCATGAGTGAAAAGCACTGTACTTATTTATATGTCTGTATAAAAAACTGCAATGATGCAAACTAACATTCGTCACACGGGTTCGGTTTTATTCGGAGCTGTCGGCGTGTCTTCGGTACTGGATCCAAAAATTAATTTTGATTTGATATAATTTTTGAATTGTCGCCAAAAAATACTTTGGTTATAAAACTCATAAGACCTACAATATCACAAAAAAATGTTTTCCAAAACTCAATTTAATAACACACAAAATGAGACATGAAAGCTTTATCTTTAATGTACTGTCGCACAAGTAGTTTGTTGGAAATTAATTATGGTTTTTAGTATTGAAATATCAGTATTTTTCGTACCCATCGAAAAAATGACAGCGGAGTAAAGGTATGCGATAAAATTTTGTGTGGGTTGGGTCAAACTGTCAAACACTAACTGAAACTTTTGAAATGACGAAACGTGCTTATCCAGATGACAGTTCATTACTATGTGGAGCATTTGAGTGGTATAGGAAGTTTAAAGGCGGACGTGAATCACTTGATAATGAATCTCGTCGTCCCGATCGACCAAAAACTGGGCAAACTGCCACAAAAATTTCAGAAATGAATGACTTGAAAATGATCGACTGATTGGCAAACAACGCATTCCAGAGAATATAAACTTGTCTTACAGTTCCACTCAAAATCATTCATGAGTATCGGAACTATCGGATGGTCGCGGTAAGATAGATTCCAGAAGTAATGACCAATGAACAAAACCGAAACGAATGACAATTTGTCAGCAGTGGAAAATACAACTGAAATGTAATTTACAGTTTCTAAATGGTGTGATTATACCTGAAATACCTGGGCTACAATAACATCATAAATGATCGTCAGTATGGATTCCATAATAAATAGGTGGAAACAACACTTCAGTGATATACTCAATAGCAATGATGATGAGACGCCTGACGACGACACGAATACAAGCTTCGAAGATGACGAGGAATTACCAACGAGAGAGGAGATAGAACAGATAATCAAAAACTTGAAGAACAACAAAAGCGCAGGGGATAACGGGATTATAAATGAATTTATTAAAGAAGGCGGGCCGAAACTGGAAGAAATTATTTATCAGCTGGTGGTGAGGATATGGGACGAAGAAACAATGCCAAAAAAGTGGTCAGAAGCAATCCTAATCCCGATTTTGAAGAAAGGAGACATCACAGTCTGTAATAACTACAGAGGTATTGCCCTACTTGACGTTGTCTATAAAATTGTTGCAGGCCTGATAAAACAAAGGATAGGTAAATATGAAGATCAAGTAATTGGAGACTACCAGGCTGGTTTTAGGAGAGGGAGATCCGTCACTGACCAGATTTTCACTTTAAAACAGATAATGTGTTGCAGCTACGAGTACAATCTATCGATGCATATTTTATTTATAGACTTCAAACAAGCCTACGACAAAATACACAGAAATGAAATCTACAAAGGAATGAAGAACCTCGGCATCCCTCAGAAGTTAGTGCGGCTCACTAAAATGACGCTAGAAACTACAGAAAATAAGGTACGGGTAAATGGACTTAAGTCAGAGGGTTTTAAAACAAATAGAGGTGTAAGGCAAGGAGACCCATTGTCTACCACAGTTTTCAATATTGTATTAGAAAATGTGCTAAGAGAGAGCAATATCCATAGGCAAGGAACAATACTTAACTTAAAACACCAATGTCTAGCATACGCCGACGACCTTGTCCTAATAACGAGATCAAAGAAAGAGTTGCAGGATATAACAAGGAGATTAGAAATTTCTGCAAAAAGAAAGGGACTAGAAATTAACGAAAACAAAACAAAATACATGATTATGAGGAGCGGTAATGGGGAAAAAGACGAAGATTTAGTCATAAAGAACTGCACAAATGAAAAAACATATAAATTTGAGGCAATAGAAAATTTCAATTACCTGGGAGTCAACATCAACAACAGAAATGAAGAGACGAGAGAAATTAATAGTAGGATAAACAAAGGCAGCAGAAGCGCAGGATCGCTCAGGAAAATCTTGAAGTCGAAAATGGTGTCTAGAAGAGCAAAGGAGAGATTGTACAGAACAGTTATTAGACCGGTCACTCTTTATGGATGTGAGGTATGGACATTAAATAAGTCAGAACAGCAGAAATTAGAAATTTGGGAAAGAAAGATCTTGAGGGGAATATATGGAGGGCAAAAAATAGGCGAAATGTGGACCAGAAGAACAAATGAGCAGGTGATGGAATTATATGATAGCCATTCTATAACATCGGTTATAAAAGCACAAAGAATTAGATGGTTAGGACACCTAGAAAGAATGCCAGATTCGAGAGCAGCAAAGAAAATGCTTAGGGGAAGTGTGACAGGGAAGAGAAGAAGAGGAAGACCCAGGAGGAAATGGCTGACGGCAGTGGAGGAAGATTTAGAGAAGCTGAATGTCAGAAATTGGAAAAACAAAGCATTGAACAGAAATGAGTGGAGAAAAATCTCCAACCAAGCCTTAGGCCTACAAGGCCTGTAGAGCTGATTATATATATGGATTCCATAAGCATGAGTCTACGGGTGACCTGACCTACGTCGCTCACTTGTGGAATAGCGAATCCCGTGTTGTTGCACGTGACATATCGAAAATAGAAAGCCTTCGATAGAGTGTGGCATGAAGGGCTTCTGGTCAAGCTTACTGCTTATGGACTCAGGGATCTATCCTATCCCCTACCCTGTTTCTGCTGTACATTAACGAGCTGCTGGGAATACATCCAATCCAATCTCAGCTTCGCAGACGACAGTACATTAATATCGTGCATGGAACCAGGCAAGCCACTATCATCCCATCGGAGAGAGCAACATGCCTCACAGGTAAACGTAGATATCAAACATGCTGATGATCCTTGTGTACATCAGGCTCTCTTCTTCTACAGGTCACAATATGAATACATATTATGATGAATGTATTCTCTCAATGATATATTATCAGTTTATAATTCTACTGCGTACAAGGTGTTCCACCTTTTTGATGTTTATTTAATTAATTACATATGGAACACGTATTGTAACTTTTATAGGTCATTATTATTATCACCCACACAAAATTTAGTTTGAATTTTCTCCTAGAACTGCTTAAGGGGCCTGGATACATACATTTATACATACGTATTTGCCATGTAAAACACGGACTCACAATTTCTCGCATAACTCACTCTATTTCCAAACTACATACATAATATTTCAGAAGGCGATAGTTAAGACCTTAATGAATGACAACTATTTTCGATTTTCTCAAAAAAGTTTTTTAATGTGCAAAAAAACTCGCAATGTAAAATCATACATTCTATAAATGCCTGTAATTTAACAACCAAACACGATATCAAAAAAAGCGCAAGCTTTCTTCTTCAATTTACTCTTTGAGTCATTACTGTAAGTTTAAAGGTAACGTCAGGAGCTTGGAAATGCGAAATTCATTTTTATGGTGACCTTTGGACCTTACCTTTGGACCTTTTGACCTTACCTTTGCATTTTTGGACTTATCTCCCCTCATCTTAGACACACACACACTGGAGAAAGAGAACAGGCGGCCACGCCTCCTTGCTAACACTGGAATGTGTCTTTTTTTGGATTCTCATACTATGTTCCAAAATCCCATCAAAGACCTCGATTTGCTCTGTAGCGTTTCAGTATTCACTCAACATCGAACTGTGTTCCGTTATTACATTTCCGAGGCCATGGATTTCATCGTTTTGCTCGGAAATCAAATTGAGATTTTAGACTGTCAAGAGATATTTTTCACTTGACAGCTAACAACTTAACATAACCTATTCTGCTTTATTTGTATGCATTGACATTCCAACGGGTACGACTACTCTGACACTCGTGACTCTGAGAAAACAGTACAGGTTATGTGATACCTATGTCAAAATGGTCAAAAAAAGATCTTTGCCGTTTCATAAATATTCCAACATCCCTAACATCTGGAGAGTCCTAGACCCTTAACATATTCAGCGGGACAGGTATTGGATTTGAAAAAATGGGAGTTTGTTGTTGCGTCAAAAATGATACAGTGTCACATTATTTTGATCATTCTTATTGCGAGTCTACCCTGTATGAATACGGCGACGAGCATAGTGCCCGGATACCAAAGGCGTCCGGCGAGTTGTAAGTAGCTGAAAAAGGGCACATCAAGTTGGCGTGTCTCCCTATGGCATCGCCGCACGTATAAATCAAGAGTGCGTTGGAAGAAGGAATGGGCAAGAATGCGAAGAACAACGCCACGAACCCACACAAGCAGGTTAATAAATTACCGTAGAGGCTCAGGGGTGGCGGGGATCCAATGCCAAGGTAGGGAGAGTCGGCAAAATAAGGTCAAATGCAAGGGATCCATTGCATTGCTTTCTATCCTTACAACCAATCGTGAATACGGTTGCTGTTACAACTTGTAGTGAGCAACAGGTCACTTTCAAAACTGATAACAAATTTTGAAATAGCCAAAGTGATCAAGATGTCTAGTGGTGGAATTTAGAACCCAATGGTGTGTGTGTTTATGACTGCATTTGCTGTGACATCGTGTGCGTGAATAATCGTGGACTGTGACCTCTGCCTTAGCTGTGGCATCTTACACCCCGATGTCACAGCAATACATGCGATAACTCTCTTAATTTATCATTTAAATCCATCCTTTCTAGTGTTTCGGGACGACCATTTGGCAACGCCGCCGATGGGTTCATCGATGTTGGTCTACGCTCAGTGCTTAATATTTTCCTCGATTGTGTATGTGATGTCACAATTCGGTTTGTAGCACACAAGTTTCATCCTGAATTGTAACATCATTTATAAAGTCTGTTATGAAGCGCCCTCTACAGAATACACATTTCACTATGAGCGTAAAAGTGTGTAAACGTATCTTTTGCTATCAGCATCACTTTGGTGCCCAAGAGAGAAGCATTGGAGAAGAGCGCGTATTTCAGCCAAAGATAGGTAAACGGTCTTACTTTTAGCAGCGATAGCAATAATAGTAACGATAATCCCTTATTTTAGCGTTTTTATTTTGTTTCACATGGGCGCTGATTGTTATTGATGTTGTTGGTTTTGGGTCAAATCTAGAGTGTGAGTGACCATGAAATGAAATCTTCGAAGCTCATCTCCGGATTGAGTTGCTCAAGTTCTCTAACTTGCGTGCCCGCATTATCTCCAGCAAATGGAGCCAATCTGTTGAAGTGCACGACATTGGATTTTCCACCGTTGGCATTCTGGATTCGATGGATTACGTCGTTGATTTTTTTGACGACTTCATACGGGCCCTCCCAAAGGAGCTCTGGAGTTTCGGTGACAGGCTTCGGTCTTTCTGAGGGTTGTACAGCCAGACCAGGACTCCGGATTGGTACGCTGTTTCGCTGGACCCTACGTCGTACGTCACCTTCATCCGATCGCTTGCGGTGCGAATATTGTGCCGAACTTAATCACCTCAGCCATTCTTCTGTGTAGGTTGGTAACGTAGCCTTCGCCTGCCACATCGTCCCCTGATTTGCGGCCAAACATGAGGTCATACATGATATCCTAGCCGGAGTTCTCGCCCAAACACAATACTGGCTGGTGTCTCTCCCGTGGTATCATGAACTGCCGAGCGGTACGCTAATAGGAACAGATGAAGCCAGCTATCCCAGTCTCGTTGGCGGTCCGAGACAACCTCGGCCAAATAGCGATTCATCGTTCTGTTCATTCTCTCCGAGTTTTCCTAATCCCCAAAGCTTTGCACAGGTTCTAGAAGGGCGCAGTTCCTTCCCTGGTCCGAATGCAGCTCGAGCGGGACTCCAAAACGACAAATCCAGTCCTAAACCAGAGCCTCGGCAAGGGTTGCGGCCTCCTGGTTTGGCAGAGCATAAGCTTCGACCCATTTGCTAGTAGTCGATAGCGATCCTCTCGAAGGGACTTCCAACATTGTATTGGTGCGTGGGAGCCTTCGTACATCTCTCTGGACCATTGCATGCGACACAAACTGTACAATTCCTGTATCATTTCTTGACGTCTTCCTTGCATCTAAACCAGTAGAACCGTTTCCGAACCTTCTCCAGGATCTTGGCCACGCCCAGATGAGCTCCACTGGTTCCGCTGCGAATCTCCCTTAGTACCATCACGGACTGTCTTCTTTCTCTGGTCCCTCCTTTGTCTTCCATTGGTTTCAGGATTCCATCCTCCATCACCAGAGTGTCCCACTGAGCCCAGTAGGACTTGAGGGTGGGCGAGTAAAGTGAAATTTTAGGTGAAGAACTTGGTCGTTGGTCCTCCCTCTTTCACATTGATCATTTTAAGGCTAGAATCCTCCTCTTGGTCTTTCTGGAGTTCGATAGGCCACCAGAGATCATCCACCACGGTGGTCCTCCTTGGGACTGGCCTCGATAATTACCCGCCGCGGTTCCTCAACTAGGGACAGCACTTCTGTCTCACCTTCACATTCCGGAACTGGGGCCTGGCAGTGGTAGGTGTTTTTCACAACCTACAGCCTCATATTCTAACACTCTGGCTAGTGCGACCACCAGACGTTCCGAATGTGCCAGAGCTACAGCTTGACGCATTTCGCCATCACGCAGGCCACCCACTTATTCCCTACACAGCTAGTCGCCCCATTAGATCCTGGAGCCGTCGCGTCGGATATATCAGTTGAACAAAGCAGGCTACATCTGCTTCAAATTCTTGCAACGTCTCGTTCAATCGTTGGGAGCGATTCTTCAGCTGAGCGTGGAAGGCGTGACCGAATCTGACTTGACCAAATCTCATGTCCAGATGTCTGACTAGCTGTACGTAGTCCCCTCGTTCTGTCAGTGATAGCGTCTGAAGCACATCTGTAGCTTCGCCTCTCAGTGCTGTCGCCTTTTCACCAGATAACCAACCATTAGCGTTTGCGGCCGCTTCGAATTAGTGGAGGTAATTCTGCCAGGACGTGTTACCATCATACTGAGGAAGTTCTAATCTCAGCTTACTCGAATCTCCTGCCTTCAGATCACTTAGTGTCATTACGCTTGCAGCCTGAAGCTGCATTCGCAGGATGTTGTCTCCAATCCTTTCTTCGATGTTCTTTGCTACAGCAGTAATCTGTTTGGAGCTTGCTTCGTTTTTTGATTGGAGCTGTTTGGCGCACTAAAATTCAGGAGATTCGAATATGAAGGTATCTGGATCCTCGCCCCCTTCCATCATTATATGCCGAAGTCGATCCTGGAGAACGGCCTGCAACCTACTGCTGTCAGCACCACGTTCATCGAGCTCTCGAATTTTGCCATTTTGACAGTTTATTCTCTTAGTTGTCCGTACCATGTTACCCAATCAATCAGTCTACCCCACACTTGACACCACTGTTACAAGTCTTTGACTTGATTGGGCAGGAAGACACTTGGTACGGATTAAACTATTTATTTACACTAACTTTATACACTGGTATGCCTACGCTTAACCTATCACCTATCAGTCTAATTTATTTACAGTTACTATACTAATTTATGCATGTCCCTCACTCTACTTTTTTATTTCACTGACCATTTATTTTACGCACGCGACTGGTAGACCACGGATTGCGACTCGCTGCTTAACTCTGCTGTCCGGTTGCGCTGCTCCTTCTTATATAATGCCTGTCGCCCGCTCTCGAACGTTCTCTCTGCGTTCTCGACGCTGGCGGCCACAGCAAGCAGGTTTCTGGAAGTCGGCCCGTTTTTGCGAATTCAATCGCTCGCGATATGGCGGACAGGTCCGAACTGGTACAATATCTTTATTTACTCTCCAGCAATTAGTTGTGAGATGCTAAAGCAGGTCATGTCATTACAGCTTTGCTAGGTAACAACTTTATTATGACATAAGATTTTCAGGATAAAGAGATAAAGATGTTAATACCCGAGTTGTCCTAGTTGTTAGATACCCTAGTCAGTAAAGTGTCTCCAAACAAAGCCCTCCGAGACCAGAAAAAAAGGTCGCAGAGGAAAAAAGTGTTAGACTAGATCTAATGATTGCTTAGAAAACAGATTTGACTGTTTGTTTTGTGTTTTATGTTGTACGGTGTTTAAATAAAGCTTTACTTTATTTCTGGTTTCAGCAGTTTATTTTGATATTTGCTAGAATCCGAATTTCATTGCTCCATCTCTAATCATATAAAATTTACAAAAATAAACAAGTGGTTATTGTCTGAAGTCATATTATTAACACAGCTTTTATGCAGCTCGTTATACACACTTCAATTCCGTATTTGCTGTGGCATCCCTTTAAAGATGTCACAACAAATACAGAAGCAGAAAGTTACACACGTGAATTTTATAGTTGCTGTGACATCGATGTCACAAGTCAGGTTCTTGCACGCGAACACAGCTACCTAACCACGGAGTGTAAAACGAAACGGAAAAGAGTCACGTGATGATAAAATTTTTCTCTCTCTAACAGTCGGTATGTTTTGGATGAGGCCACAATTGAGGATAATTCATGGATGTCACAGCAAATACGAGCACCTGTATAGGTGGGTGTGTGTGTGTGTGTGTGTGTGCCCGTGATAACCAGATTCTTTTAGCATGCATGTGTACCAACTCAGAGAGAATGAAATCAAAACACAGATATGTTATGATATTGTTTTTTTATTATTTGTTTCTTAACATTTGTTTTGTATGTATTAATCATGAGTGCTGAGTGTTTATGACATGCTTTTATTACTTGATTCTTGTATTTATTAAAGTGTGCTTTTCATATATTTCGCCGGTGACATATTTATATTGATATGTTGAAATATACGATTCAAAAATGTCTTAATAATAGTGGTAAACTGATCTTATTATTGATATTGTATAATAAAGAAATTGTTGTAAACATTCACAGTCTAAATGATAAATAATAATAATAATAATAATACATGGTGGGCTAGATCTCTGTTCAACGTCAGGGAGAGAAATATGGATAGGGTGTGCATATAGCATATAAATAGATCAATAAATAAATATAAACAGTAAACAACATATATAAAAGGGCTGGTTAGAGGAAACCGTATAGTTCGTGGTACACGTGATTCATCCCACTTATCTCTATTGATAAGATGATTAGGCTGTCCCGGCCAGTCGCCACGGTTTCCACAACCATAAAATAAATATCGTATATAAATAAAGAGGATCAGTAAAGGTTGCAATAGATACACCTAAATAAGACAAAGTTGTTTCTGCTCACCACCAGCCTGCAATCTCTCAGGACCTAATACCTAGAGTAGACGTAAATCAGAGACCCAACGTCATATAAAGTCGTCTTAAAAGCCGGATGTATAGTATACGTTGTGAAACACTGAAAATATTGTAGCCAGACCACATTAGTTAATAATACAAAGTCAAAATACAACATACCTGCAGATATTCGTGAAAAAGACTCAAAAAACCCCTTTGTTGAAATTTTGGTCTCCAGCTTGTAACGTTTTTCAAAAACAATCCCCTCTCGTAATAAAATAAACAAAACTATGGCAACGAGTCTCCAAAGACTCCCATGTGAAAAAGAAAAATTAAAGGCATCACAGAACAGTATCTTTTGCTTACTCACAGATTGAAAGGAATTTTTGCTCTATGAAAAGTCACTCATGATCTGACAAATATCAAAATATATATACAATATATGATGTAGTAATAATCAAATAAATTACTTATCTGAACTTCATCGAATGACTACAGTCATATACTATATTATAACAATTAAAAAATTTGGATCGCTTTTCTTTTCTATCATCTTTCACAGCCGTCAATGTCAAACTTCGGCCGCCTGACAGCTAAAGGTGCGTACTAACGTATGGCAGACAGGAGCGCGTTCCGGTTCACCACTAAACTTTGTAGTATAATTACAAAAATTCCTTGAAATGGTTAATGGAATGATTGAGATGATAAAGTAATGCACCAGAAATGTCCGTACAAATACGTGCGCGCAGCCTGTTCGCTAGATTTGTACGGGGTCCGTACAAATACGCGCGCGCGCCGCTCGCGTACTGTTCGTCGTGATCTACCACCTGTCGGTTTTTCAATTGATGCTTTGTGTGTTCGCCGTATAGATTTGGACGGGAGCGTGACATTTTTGTGGTTTTTGGGCGTGCACCTTCAGTGTGGATCGCATAAGGTTCGTCGAACGACGGACACCTAACGCGCAACAAACGCACGGCGCACACACGGCGTTCGCGGCGCGCAGATTTGTGTCCACCTTTAGAGATTACGAAAACCTATGTAACTTATTTTCGTCGGTCTGCCTGTTCATCTTACTGTCTTTTGCTAGTAGTTCATCGCCGTCTTTCTAACCGCATCTCAGTAACCATTGAACCGATAGTAATGAAAGTTGTGGTGTGACATGGTTGGTGCCCCAATGGGTAACGTTCACTGTAATGACGTCGGAGTAATTAGCTTAACACTAAAATTCTCAGATATGGTCCAAACCTCATTTTCAGGCGTTTTAGGGGTTACTTATTATTTTTCTAAGAGGCGGTATAATTAGAGATATTGGTAAGGTGGATAAGGGAGAATCCTACATTTTTTTATACTCATAATGAACAGCACGTATTCCTAAAAACGGGCTTGGTGATATTTTCTTATTTATAAACTTATGCTCTTCTTTTCCCAATGTCATACCGTAATTTTAACTGCTGTCTCGATTCTGATGAAATTTGTGGTGTAATCTGATGTGTATACGGTGCTGCTACTTTTTGGAAATCGGTTCATTGACGGTGGAGTAACTAGCTGAAAACAAAAATCTTCAGAACAACTCAAAGTTCCTATGCTTGGCGTTTGAATTCCTCATCGTTTTCCCTTTTTTCAGAAGGGGTGAAATAAGTGAGGCCAAGGGCAGCTGCCCCCCCCTAGAAGATTAAATAAATGTAATTTTATTTGGCAAATAAAAATTAAAAACGTGTTACCTACTCTGCGCAAAATGAAGTGTTGGAAACAAAATATCTTTTCAGCCAGATTTGTTCTTTATTTTCTATAGTTAAATATTCTACAACATTCGATATAGAGTCTGTATAGTGAGTCGTGTCGGTCGTGTCACAACGTATTTATTAGAATATTTTATATGGCGACCTTCAGCCGCCGTCAAACGAAACGCAAAATGTTTTGATCAAGTTTTGATACACTTTATTTATTTCTTTATTTCGTTTTTATTATTTGTTAGTTATCACTAACAAATGAAAGTGTCAGTAATGATTTATAGTCGATAATTTAATTTCTAGAATCTGATTTTGATTACGAGACAGAATAAATAAAAATTAAGTACGGTTTTGATGCAAGTTTGGTTTTATTATATAATTTTTGTTTTCAATGCTATGCTAAAATAAAATAATATTCAATATGTTGCATATTATTTTAAGTAGTATATATCTGTACAGATTTAGTTTAAGATTCTTAGTGTTCATAAAATAAAATAGTGAAAGTATCAAACTCAAATTTCATAGCATATTCTATTCAGTGCTTACAACTAAATTATTTTTAAATTTGCCGCGGTTATTTCTGTGCCGCGACTCACTAGACAGACTCTAGTATACTGTTAGCGATGCAATATAATTTAAATCTCCCACAAAACCGTGGTATCTCGTAGTTTCCGCTTCCGACGAGACAATCAGAGCCATATAGGATTAAAGCTGAATATAATTGGAAGAAAATAACATCTAACGCCATTTAGTTTCGGACGGCAGTACTTTTTCCAGTAAAAAGAAATAGGCTCAATGTATACTGTATACGGTCAATAGAGACATCTAGTATTGAATAGCAATACCACGAAGAATATTCTAGCATGGACTATTCCGGAAAGAAAAGACAGTGATAGCATGTATTATAAGACAAGGATGGAAATAGAGTCGAGCTCGAGTATTTTCTACATATTTCGGGAGCGAGAATATTTTCAATATATAAGCGGAACGTAAGGCAGAGCACGTGAATTTAGTTCGAATACAATTCAGTTCGGAGTGGAATACGAGCGAATATTTCATACGCCATAGATAGTGTCTTATAGTTTCGTTGCGGAGACACGAGATTTACGTTTACTGCGCAACAACTGGAAATATTACTCCGTCAAATGGATATCAGGAAATTCTTTGAAAGAGGTGAGTCAAAACAAAACACTTAAGTACATACTTAATATGATTATTTGATTTGTTTAAGGGGGGCTATGACTCTCTTGTAAGTGTATATCTTAGGCATTACTTACAATATTTAAATTTATTAATTACAACACGTGGTTTTGTTATAATAGCTAAAATAACATTTGTGAATATTTTGTGATAAAAAAGTTAAAAAAAAAAACATAAAAGAAAGATCCTTGCAATATTTTGGATTTATTAATAAGATCATACCGACAACAAAATCCCTTTTCTCTAACGTCACAACAAGTGTATTATTTCAAATTACTTACCTAGTTTTGATTATTTGGCGTTCAAACCATATGCAAGAGAATGTGAAACTTGATCTTTGATTTTCGTCCTATGCAACCCGCCTAAACACTGTAAGGGTAATTCTGTGTATCCATTTTTTAGGGAGGCCACGCGAAAAAAGAAAAAAAGGTCGGGAAAGTAGCAGTGGAAGCGATGAAAATGACAACCATGATAAAACCACTCATGTAATGCCAATATCATTGCATGCTAACATTGGACAAGCGTCAAATTCTTCAGTAGAACCTCTTAATATATCTGTTGCCGACTATTCTTCTCCATCGACATCCCAACAAACTTATGACGTCAACGTCGATCCTGAAATTATAGTGGACGATGGCTGTCATGAAAATGATCTGGGTCGTTATGTTGGATTGGCTACCCAGCTATCGACGGAAAAGAAGAGGGAGTTGTTACAAAATCCTTGGATCCCGCCCAGAAATTACGATTTTGAAAGTGATGCAAGCCATTTAAAAAGAAAATTTAATCATGCTTGGTTGGATCAATATTCACCATGGCTAGTATATTCCAAGCGACTAAAAGGTGCTCTTTGTAAGTATTGTGTTTTGTTTCCTCCGCCCATTAGCACTGTGAGAGGAATTTTGGGATCGTTTATGGTCAGGCCATATTTAAAGTTCAAAAATATGCATGAAGACTGCCGAAAGCATGCAACGACCAACCTTCACCAAACGGCGACAAATGCTGCAAAAAATTTTCTTGAAAATGTTCCTGTAGACATCCAACTGCAAAGTGGACACCAAAAAGCAATCGATGAAAACAGACAAATATTGTCATCAATTATTTCTTGTATAGTATTTTGCGGTACACATGATATGCCTCTTAGGGGCAAACAAGCAGATGAGGGTGTTTTATTAGATTTATTGAAGTTGAGAATCGATTCAGGGGACAACAAATTAAAGAGTCACTTTGAAAAGTGCCGTCGAAATGCAATTTATACTTCGCCAAGAATACAAAACGAACTAATAAATTTATGTGGCGAAGTTATTCAGGAGAATGTAGTTAGTGAGGTTCGGAAGACCATGGCTTACTCAATCTTAGCTGATGAAACAGCAGACGTATCTGGGAAAGAACAGCTGTCAATAGGCGTGCGGTTCTACGACGAAAGCAAAAGTAAAATCAGAGAAGAATTTGTAGGGTTCGTTGAACTAAAAGCACAAAATGCTTCCGCAATCGCCGAAGCAATTGACAATTTCTTAATTAGTTCTAACCTCTCCAAAGAAGATTGCGTAGGGTTTGGATTCGATGGCTGTTCTACAATGGCAGGAAAAGAGGGTGGCGTACAAGCCATTTTGAGAAAAAAATATCCTCGTGCTTTATATTTTCATTGCTCAAGTCACAAACTCAACCTTGTTGTGAATGATGCGAACGCAGTGCCAGAAATTAGAAATACTGTCGCCACTGTAAGGGATGTTATAACGTTTTTCAGAGAATCGACTACACGTCGAAACTACGCTCCAAACCTATCACGATTATGTGAGACGAGATGGTCCGAAAAATATAAATCAATCAGAAAGTTTTCTCAACATTTTTCAGAGCTCGTGAAATCTCTAGAAACGTTATCTGTAGAGGGAAATTATGCCACCAGAAAATCTGCATATCAGTTGCATTCAGCCGTTACAAAACCAGTGTTTATTGTTTCTCTACAAACAATAGCCAAATATTCAGCAGTTATAGAACCAGTAGTTAACGCACTGCAAGCTAAATCGATCGACATGATCTCGGTAGGAAAACACATTAAAAATATCAAGGACATTCTCAGAAATGACCGCGAGTTTCCTGATAGAATAAGTAATGAAATACTTCAAAAAGCACGAGCTGTTGCAATGGATTTGAACATAGAAATTTCGGTTCCACGTCTTGCTCATAAGCAAACACATAGAAGTAATCCGCCATCAGACAATGATAACGAATATTGGCGGCGTTCCCTGATAATACCATACATTGATTCACTCATTTCATCATTGAATATTCGATTCTCCCAAGAAAATACTCCGGCGTTTGCTTTAAGCAGGCTACATCCCTTGTATATGACAAAAACCAGCATTGCAGACCTACACAAAAACGCAGAATCATTCCAAGAATTTTATAACCTGGATATCACCGGGGAACTGAACCTTTGGCATAATTTATGGGTGACGAAGGCTTTATCAGATGATCAATTAAAGGACATAGAAGTAGTTGATCTGTTCAAAGAAGCGAACATTTTTTACCCTGCTGTCAGAAAGGCATTAATTATTTTAAGCACTATCCCATGCACCACGGCGACCGTAGAACGGTCCTTCAGTACGCTGCGAAGAGTTAAAACGTGGCTAAGAAGCACCATGGGTGAAGAAAGGCTTACGGGTTTATGTCTGATGAGCGTACATCGCAATTATTTAAAAGACAACAGTGAGTTTATTGAAAAGATTGTCATAGACAAATTTTCGGCAAATCCGAGAAGATTACTGTTAAATTAAAATAAACATATATAATATTATATATTATACATAATGTATAGTATAATTATTATGTACTTATAATATTTGTTTTGTGTCATCATAAAAGTTAATGAATAAAAGTCAATTTTCGAAACAGGTATAAGCACTAAGCAGCCCCCTGCCCCCCCCTAACTGAAATCCTGGGTACGCCCTTGAGTGAGGCGGGGTAATAGAAGGACTCTGCGTTGCATTCAAAAATACGTTATTAATATTTTATATTCTTTACAAGCCTATCTGAACAGAGCCTTTATAACTTTTGGTAGATACTGCACTACTTCTTAATCGTAATAAGTAACTTGTCAGTCTGACCTTTGCTTCTGGTGTTAAATATTTAGGAGTAGCCTTAAATGCTAGACTAAACTGGCATCTTATTTTAGAAAGAATATTAAAAAACGCAAGTATCCTATAGGCAGTGCCGTAGAATCATTGGTAAGAGATGGAGCATAGAATCTCAAGTTGTCATGTGGATATGCACAGCCATAATCAAAACCACCGGTGGCCTACCGAGCCATAGCTTGGGTGATTAAATCTGAGCAACTTGCTACAAAACTTGTAAGTACAAAACTGCTGCCATGGGAACAATTTCAATGGAGGTGATAATGAATTTGGCACCATTGGAAATATACCTAGAAAAAAAGTGGCTAATGTTGGTATGCTTGAAATCCTTTGGCATACAACCTATGATGTGGAGTGTTTAGAGATCGCATGCGGAGTATGTCTGTTGCGAGTTCTCTCTTCTGCAGGTTGGCACCAATGGAGTTCCCCCAAATTAGGATTTGATCTTCCCTATACGATTCTCACAACATCAGACGTTCGACCGCGGAAGGTATCACTAACATCTTCACAGACAGATCCGAGAAAATTAATGAGGCTGGTTGCGAAGTATTCTCCAAAAGTCTCCACATAAAAGAAACATGCTAGCATAACTTATTGAGCTCGAGCTGGCCGGAATAACAATAGCAACCAAAGAAATTTTGCTAAAAATTATCACCGGCAAAAATATCAGAATCCGGCTAGATAAGTGCTACTGACTCTCAAGTGCTTTAAACTTATGACGAGCTTCGCATGGGATTGTAAGCAGGTACTCGTGAACGATGCTCAAAAATCCAACAATATTTAGGTCCTGAAAATTCTAAATATATAGATGGCGCACTGATAATGCACGATCTACAGAAATATGCTGGAACAGGACAATTAGTACCTTATTAGCTGAGATTTGGAGTATGAGGATGATAAGAAAGAAGAAACGGAAAGTTATTTAGGTTTGCAAATAAGTTGGACTCATTTTTGCGTAGTAATCCGTAATATTCGTAATAAAATATAGGGAATTCGAAAGAAATATATACGGTTTCCTATATGATATTGCATTATCAGTAATATACACGTGTACCTAAATTTAACATTCATAAAACAGACATGCATCGATACACGTGTTTCTCATATAACTAGAAGTTAACATAATAGACAGTTATAGAGTTGTTGTTAACTCCCAGATAAGCCATATAAATAAATTAAAAAAACAGTATTTGAGATTTTCAGTACCTACTTGAACAGATGAAAGTAAACCGTAAATCAGCAAACGCAGTCTTCTAATAAACATAACACAACTGAAGTATTGTAGGAGTTGGGAATTAATATATGGGAGGATCCCTAGGGCACACTCCATGCGAGGTTGCCAATTTATGCTAAATTTCGTTAACTAAAATGAAACAGATTTAAAACCGTCGGCGTCGCACAATTTTATTCTTATGAAAGAAGCAAGTGTTCATATACTTTGATGCCCCCCCTTTTTTATTTTTTGAACGAATCAACTCAAAGAACTGAAACTTGGGATAATAAAATTGATACATGAATACCATATTTTGGAGTAAAGTTATCAGATGAAACTTTCAAGGTAGCAACTGGGTACTATTGAAAATTGAATTGGAAGGGGGCACTTGTGATACATCTCTTTGAAGCTCCTGACGAATACTTCACGACCCTAGAATATAAAGTCAATATATTCACCTACAACAAAATGGCGAATATTTAAGATTAGACGATAACGTTAATATCGATATAAATATCTAGAAATATTTGTGTAAATTTTGAAGCTAAACGTAGAAATTTAAAACAGAATGTGAAGTTTATTTTAAGGATACAATTTAATTTTAGATAAAACAACATGTTTCAATTTTTCTTCCAGATGACGTCGAGTTACTAACTTAAAAGTTTCATCTGTCAGTTTTACTCACAAATATAGTATTATTGCATCAATGTCATTATTCCAAATTTCAGTTTTTTTAGTTGATCTCAAAAAATAAAGGGGGGGGGGCATTAAAGAAGAGCACTATATAGAGACATACCTATAACAAACACCAAATATCGCTAAAACCTGACCAGATATAAGAGAGGCAAGTTTGTTTTTGTTTTTAACACACCAAGAATACTGATATTTAGTTTTAGATACATTTTGGCTATTGTCCGGTACGTGTATGTATACACACGTTGCATTTTGTTTCTATTTGTATCAACTATATCAATTATCGTATTTTAGTAACTTTAAACTTATATTTCGCACAACGCTGCGCCTTCTGTGAGACAGTCATATTTATTGACTTATAAGACTACTACTACTTCTTCTCAAGTGGTTGTTGTTAATACGTTTGAGTATTTCAGTTTATTTAATTTTTTAGCTTCCATTTCAAAAGACATAGAGACACATTCTCTTTCAACTGGTGCTATCAAATTTACATATTGTTATACATTTTTTTGTGTACCCCCCATCCTATTCTACCTCCATTGTCCAATCGGCACCAAAACCTAGAAAGGGCCTTTATTAATTCAAGTTGGCCAAATTTGGGAGCAATCGCTTGAGGCATTTTCGAGTAATCGTTGGAGAATGAAATCGATAGAGACACACAGACGGGCATCAAAAAACCAAAGTTTTCCGATTTTCTTGACCCTTGCTAACTATGGAAAGGTTATCATTAGAAAAAAAATATAGTTTTTGGTCCTGCTGTGATGACGAAAAAGGGGTGGGGGTGAAGGTAACTCAAAAAATAATATTATAACGTGAAATTCTAATGGTACTACAATAAAGAGCATATTTGGTTATGTCGAAAACGCTACCGAGCATGCCGCAAAATTGTCAAATTGGAGGAATACAAATTCATAGTGTAGCAAATTTTCAATCTGTAAAATGGCAGTAACTGTCACAAAAATGATTCAAATAATTTCAAACTTCACTGCCATAATGATGTTTTCATTCTCTATCTTTTGGTCTACTTTTGGTGTAAATCTATGATTTAATGGTGGGGGTGGTGGGGGTTACTCGGAAAAATAATAATGTAACATGGCATTTTCTTTTCAGAAAATGAAACAGGAGGTGATTTTACTTTGTAAACGATACCTCGCACGTTGATTTCTGTGAAATTTGCGAAAACGGGCCGATTCTAATAACTTACCCCTCCTTTGTCGGGGAAGTTAAAAAACAAAGAATCAGTGATCCTGGCGTTCTTTTTTTATTTTTCACTTATTATTTTTTGCCCCAAAAAACAGGTACTATGAACACAAGTGCCGCTTTTAACTGAAAGACAACGTCGTCAAAATAACAATATTGCAGTCTTCCTCTCTCGCTCTATGCAGACGATGTACGGCTCCGCGGCTAGTTTTGATAATCAAATTTGCGATAGCATAGGTTTCTTGATATTTTATTCTAACACAATTACTGACTACGTGGTCATTAATATTCATTCTAACCGAGGAACAGGTCATATTTTTTCTATTTCCATTAGTTAACGTAACCTCAAAGCAACTGCATCCACATCTGACACAGGCAGTTTTGAAAACCATGGTAATCAGTTTGTTGAAAAAAAAATTACGAAATAATAATTCTGTGTCTTGTTATAGAATGATAATAAATGCAATCTGAATCATAGGCTTCAGAATAAATATTCTAGTTATAAAGTTATAATAGGTCTGTTTTTACAGAGAATCACAAACCAGTCAGAGCCAATCAGTATTCCCCATTGCAGTTGTCAAACTATTTCTGACTAGTACTGGCCAATCAAATTGACGCTGACTAGTTTGTGATTGCTGTAAAAACAGACCTATTATCAATCTCTATTTGGATCGACAGCAACCCCTAATGTTTTAGAAGTGATGTTAAAGCGAGAGATACTTACTTGATTTTACCTGCGTCTACTAAGCCGGAGCATCGAAGCTGATCAACTTGACCTAATTTTCTTGCAATTAAAATATTTCTCATCATAGGAGTTCAAACTACGGCTGTTTTGTTCTACCTGCGACTTGTGCAAAACGCCACTGGTACAAAGTTCAATTAAAAGACGTGCAATAGGTTTCAAAGAAAGTGGGCGTATAGCATTTTAAAAAATCACCATAAATTGTTTTTATAGGTTATTGACAGAAAGAAAATTGGTAAGGAGTTGATTCTTTTGTTTTTTCACATTAGCTCACCAGGGAATCTAATTTATCGTTTAGCCAGCCGTTGATACCGAATTGATATGTTGGTTACGTTCTACGGTGTATAAGAGCCAGATATTTATGGTGCGTGGGTTCTGGGTAGATGTAGATGGCTTCACCTTATCCGGGCTACTTGTTAACTTTTATGGAAAATCGCATCGGTCAAGAGGTTTTAGTAAATATGATCTACTGACACGTTTCTAAATAACAACGTTAGAGCTCGAAAGTACTGGAGCAATATTGATGAAATGTTCACACTGGCTTATTTCTGCGGCAAGGACGAACAAACCTTTATAGTTGTCGAAATCTATCCCATTAGTAATGCAGTAATAATAATAAATTAAAACAGAAAACTTAAAAAAAGCTTTTATTTAAAGGTATGAATGAAATGTTTACCACAAATTACCTCTATATACACAAGAAGCCCATGCTGCGTTTTAGAATACATTTAGTGGCGGAGGAAAAATGATTAACCTTCGTTTTTAGGCGTATTAATTTAATAGTGTAGGAAATGGGACATGGGGTGGTTATGGATTGGCCTACCATTGAAAATAATTATCGGTAAAGGAGATTCTGTTGCATTGATGATATCTAATAATTTCCAGAACTAGCCGAAAATGCTCTCATGTGTCTTCAAATGAAAAATTTTCAGTAGATGTGGACTTTATTATTTAATTTATTATTTAATATATACTACATACTTTGGCCTGGCAGCAAAAGAATAGTCAAAAAACGATTGATCTTCGGCCTGTTATGTCTACTACCACGCTTTTAGTGTTTTTGAAAAACAGTTTCCTGGGGGCGGATACCTTTCAAAACTTGGGTATAGAAGGTTAGGTTACCTTTAAAAAAATAAGATAAGTTGACTACCTCAGTTTATTCGACACATTATGTAGATTTCAGTACTTTCAATAATTCTGGAAATGGTCAATCTCTATCTAGTACATCTCAAAAGCTAGTAGTTTGTGAAAAAATAACCATTTATGTCATACTCCAACTTCTCTTTGACCACAGATATGCTGCCGCCATTGTTTCTAGTTAGAGCTATGATGTTAGCAGGTATTTTTGTAATCTTGTCTCGTTGTCTTCTTCCATCTGAAGAGGCTTCTGTTTATTTTTCATGGCCTGCTGGGTTGCTTGCAGGTAGAAAAATTCGAAAAACACCGATTTGACAGAAAATTTGAAACAAGATGGAAACTACAAAATATTGATACCGACAATCCTATATGGTTTCCATTTAACAATATAACAAAAATTAGGCATTCCCATTTGAAAAAATTATGTTACCTATGATTGAAAGAATTCAAATTTGATAGTATTACCTAAACTGACAGATCTAATGCTTAGTCACACCGCAAAAGACACAGCCTTCTAAGTTTTATAGTCGCTGCGACACTATTTTTTTTTCTGATATCTACTTATAAAAAATAGTTATTTGCGCATGAGTGGTTCGTTTTAATTATCATGTGTGATGATACTCAAAGCCATACTAAAACCCATCAGGGAATCCAAATATGTGATAATATACAGGGCGTTCGATTTAAAGATGTTTAACTTTGATATGAATCACCCTGTATGAATGCAAAAATTTAATTGAAAATATTTCATAGTTATAGCCTTCAAAGCCCCCCACTAGAATCAAGTAACAGATTGCTGCTATATGTTTTACTAAGCCCACCATATTCCGCCCACGCACTATTGGTCCACCCTGTATACCCCAAGTTTCCTCAAAATCACTACAACTGATACTGATGAGATTATGCGGACAGAAATATGGTGATAATATAAAGACACACCAACAGATGAACTGATCAACTGATTAAGATACATAAATATATTCGTGATAATTATTATCATAACGCATCCCAAACATTCTTATCATACCAAAATCAAAATTTTTGTGATAACAAACAATACCCCTCTGACCTACGCTGTGGGAAGTAAAAATAAAATAAAAAATGCAAATAAATATATGTATAGGTAAATAAATGAATTAAAGAATTATAGTATACATTTACGTACGTTTGGTGTCCTGGCCTGTGCATAGTATGCATGTCAGTGTTTAGAGCCTTTTCCCATATATTGGGGGGAAGATATATAATACCTAGCAATCCAATTTTTCAACATTATTTTGTGAAGGTTCGGTTGACCGGCCGTTGCATTGTTTGAACTTTAATAGGCATAATTGCAGCTTCCAGGAATAAAATTCCTTAGAAGCATTAGCATACCGTTTGCAACTGTGGACACCCTCGCACGTATTTTATCGAATACCGTAATACCTGCATCTGTTTATTTTATAAAGGAATTTGAGAAAGGCATTACGTCTTTTTATGGTGTTTATCATAGTCTTATACATATTCATCTGCTAGCGGTAGTCTTTACCGGCGATAAAACCTTTGATAAACCATGTTATAATCGTATGCTAGAATTTTTATTGTGCAGGAATGGACGCGCAGCATTCTGTCATTGACAATCTTCCCTATCTTAAATCCAAAACAATAATTAAGCCTTCCAATGAAGACGTGATCTCAGAGTGCTACCCACGCATCGTAAATTTAATACTCGCCGTCTCTTATAGAACCGACTGAACTATAAATTTACTTCCTGCTGAGATGCGGTGAAGAATCCTAAAAGGAAACAGCTATCGATTAACGCCAATAAGATGTTTCTCAAAACCCGTCAGTGCATTAGTACTGAAAGGAAAGAACTAATTAATACGACGTTTCGGTTATACTTATAGTACTTACCATAAATTCTCGGTAATAACATAATTGTTGCAGCTACTTCCTCACTTTCCCCAGCATCCCAATTTCACTCACATTATCTGTTATAAATAATATTATTGAACGATGCGTCCGATGCCGATGCCTTGATATGCGATCTACTGAAAATTATTTTCCGAAATTGTAAATACGATCGGGACCCAGCATCAGGCAGCAAATAAGGCTGCGTTTCCACAAGAGATGTGCTAGGAGATGAGCGGTGCGAAGGTGGGTGGCGGAGCTGTGAAATAGTGTGCAGTTGAGCGTTGCGAGGATGTGTATCGGGCTTTTTTCAAATTGCCAGCGAGCACGTATTGTTGAATATAATAATGCTTTCTTTGTCCGTTGATCCGTTTTAACAAACGCAATTTCTAAATTGATTGCTAGTAGCTTTTTGCTTGCCTACATCCACATCACACATCCCTCGCAACAAATTTGTAGCACACATCTCTGGAAACACATTCCTAGCACACATTCCTTACCAACATGCCTTGTTTTGTATGTACAAGAACCTCGCTCCGCTAAGCCATTGCACCGCCGTTGCCACCAGAGCTCAGTGGCATAACTAAGAGCCCGCAGCTGCGGGGGGGGGGGGGGGGGGGGGCGCGGATTTGGGGGCCCCGTAGTCTTGGAGGCACAGAGTCTTCATGCGCCATCGTTTGTGCAACAAGAAAGTACTAAATTAAACGGTTGCTTTCCTTGTATGTTAACATTTTTTACAAATAATACCTATGAACCTCACGATACATACTTAACATTGAAAATGTGGAACAGTATTGCATTTTAAACTAAAATCGGCGCAGTATCCGCAGTAAATGGAAAAATACGGCAAGGCAGCATACGTCAACAAATTTTTGGCTAATTTAACTCGGTGTCTTCCACAACACAGGTCACACAAACAACCAACACACTACAATACAAACACAACGACCTTAAAAAAATTTAAATCGAAAAATGTGTGTTTTCAAACCACGAATTTTGTAATTTTTTGAGTGATTTAAATGTGTAATAGTCGCTGTTTAATTTGAATTTTACATCTATGTGTTGTTTGTTTGTGTGATCTGTGTTGTGGAAGACCCCGAGTTAAATTAGCCAAATATTTTTTGACGTTTTTTGTTTCAGAATTGCATTTGAAAACCTATATCTCAATGTACATTGCTGTTTTTGCGAGCAAGCCTCAACGTTAAAGCCTTGAAGATGACAATAAATATTGCCGATGGCTTGGCAGCAACTTGGTAGTAGTATACAGGGTGTCCCTAAGTTGGTACTTTTATAACTGTGTATAGAAGTCGTTGAAATAAACTAGTTTTTCAAAAAACTAAAAAATAAGGGAGATCCAAAATAAAAAATATAAATCTAAGCTTGTGTATCAAGACATACGTACCTAGTTTGTATATGTTTCGCTTTTTGCTCGGTTTTTTGCTTTATCGATTAGGCATTGCACCTATCAGATATTGCAGTAGTCACTTTCTGTTTATCTTTGCTAATTTTAAATTCCTAAAACGGCACATTATTATGCGCAACTTTTAGGATCTACCACTTTAGAATTACTTACGGTAAACTGAAAGTGACTAGTGCACTAATTGACAGGTACAATCGGGTACAATGTCTGATGATAAGATAAAAATTCGAGCAAAAAACTAAACATAAAGAGACTAGGAACGTCTTAGCACAAGTTCGCACCGGGATCCAGACTTACTCCGCTTGATAACTCGCTTACTTTTCAGGTTTTACATAAAAGTTATTTGAGT
Organism: Callosobruchus maculatus; assembly: GCA_951848785.1. Taxonomy (NCBI): domain Eukaryota; kingdom Metazoa; phylum Arthropoda; class Insecta; order Coleoptera; family Chrysomelidae; genus Callosobruchus; species Callosobruchus maculatus. The sequence goes on from CATOUR010000058.1 coordinate 3,973,149, forward strand.
TGTTAAGTTGTTTATTTCATCGACCTCTGTATATACACAGTTAAAAAAAAGAATCAATTTAGGAATCACCCTAAATATATACATGATATATTATGAAAAAATAAGCCACCGAAAATCTCTTGGGGGGGGGGGGGGCGAATTTGAAGTTACGCTACTGCCAGAGCTGTGCTGAGCGAGACGAGGTGATTCAAGCGATTCTATTAGTTCGCTAAAAACACATTCCTCACAACACATCCTCGCACATGAAACGCAGCGTAAGTCATCTGTGAAGCCTATCGTTCTAATGCTACCCGGTAGCGGTAGCTTCAATATCCCATCGCACAGAATGTTCCAGAGGATGGGCCCTACTGCCGACCCTTGTGGAGTAGTCGCAGCAGTGGTGGGGAAACCAAGCAACACAAATAGGTTACCTTTGATCCTTTCTGGAAACGCAGCCTAAACGAGACGCCGTGACAGAGCATCCAAGTATAGGTTTTATGCTACACTGATTTTATCAATTTGAATAGCATTTTGGCAGTGATACATAGAAATGCTGTTCAGATGCTAAGCTGCCAGGCTAGTACTCGTAGTTTCCAAGTTACAGGTTAGATTAGGAGACGAGGGATCGGTTGTACCTGGGGTTTAAGCCCCTCAGTTGTAAACTGGCTGTACACCAGGGTAATCAGACCCACGATGGTGTACAGAGCTATTGTATGGTGGCCAAATACTCATCAAAGTACAGCATCTAAATGTATTGTGTAAGACTTACGCGACCATGATCCGATGATCTTGGGTTCTTGGGCTGTTCTGCCGGCATCGACACGCTCCGCCACCTTGGCGTCCGCGCGCATCGCTGCTTGATGTTTCGCCAACACGAGTGGTCGGCATCCTCAGAAGTTGATGTCACCTGTTCGGCGTGTACCGAGGGCCTCTCGTCTGCCGCTTACTTTTTCCGAAGTAAGACCTCCAAATTTTCAAGTTGCGATACAAAAATTGAATCAAATTTCGTATTTCGTTGTGCATTAGATAGATGCTATTTGAAAATAGCTAATTGACTGTTTTACACAAACTTTTTGCCGATTTCAACAATTTTGTTTTCATGCTCAACAGTTTTTTACTTCCCACATCGATAGGTCAGGGGGTATTATGATCGCGAAAATTTTCGATTTTGGGATAATATGCTTTTTGGGCGTTTTATGATGTCTGCATAACGAAAATCCACGTCACTCGGTCTGTCTGTCTGTCTGTCAGTCAGTCTCCTCGTAATCTCAGTAACCGCTGCATGGATTGTGATGGAATTTGGGAAGCAATATGCTGTGAGGTCGTAGTAGGTAACGTTCCTATAATTTTGAAAATCGGTGATTTGGCGGCGGAGTAATTAGCAAAAAACAAAAAAAAAATAGATAGTCCTTAAACTTTGTTTTTTGGCGTTTTAGGATTTCGCTAATCTTTTCCTATATTTTTGGGTGGAGGTGAAATTGAGGGGTGGGGGGGTGGGGGTTGTAAAGCTCAAACATTTGTTGTATTCATAATAGGCTATCCATTGACCTATGAAAGAGAGTCCTAGCGGCATAATACTCCTTTTTAGGGTGAATACTCGTACGGACATTGCCCTAGATCGTTCTGTATTGTCCATTGGAACATTTTCTTGCCTATTCATATTACAGAAATCAAGGGACTTTGATTTTTTTCTGATGTATGTTACATACAAGTATTGCTTTACATCGTTCTGTATTGTGTAACCTGAAATTGATTTTAATGAAATTTCGACACAATATTATTACCGTGGCGAGGATGAAAAATGTGTATGCTTTTTAATATTAAAAAAAAACTAAAAATATAAAAATAGTTCAAAATTCGTTTCCTGATCGTTTCGTTTCATCCAGTTGAAGCTCGCAGAATAAAACTGTGTCATTCTAGTTCCAACAGATGGAGAAACTATTTAGTTTTTGTGTTGGATGTCTTTTGAAGGCAGGCTGGCGATGATTTGGTTGCAAGGGAATCTCAGACTATAGCGTCATGCAATGGTAAAAGAATAAAATGACCCCGTTATGTGTGGGAAGTACTGAGCCAATCAACTTGACTCTATTTTTTTTGTTATACTGCCAGCAAAATGATATTCGTTATTTGCTCCATCTCCTCATAACTATCAGGACTTTGGACTTTAGAAGGCAAATCTAGGGTACTATGCGGTTCACACTGCGTAATTGTGAATCATAAAAGAGGTTTGTAAACTCAGATGTAGGAGTACACCTATCGTATCAACAGAGTCACAAAGCATCCCCAGCTGATGGCTTCTAGTATAAAAGTTAAATATTTATGTTCGCTTCAGAGCAGCAACTGGATACCAATGTAGCACTACATACATTGCAAGCATGAACAAAGCTGTTCTTAGAAGTACTGTTATAGGTGTATGTACGAGTATGTATGTGCGCTCGGTTGTAATAAGTGAAGTCATAAACATAAACCATCATAGCTGTATGTCTCGCACTAATTTGGCTATTGTTCTGGCTAAAAATAATTACTGGGTGGAATTAGCGATACAAAGATGGATGCTAATGAGACAAATCAGAGTCGTACAGTTTTGACTATCTAGATCCATTAGTTCACTTATTTCGATAGGTGCTTAAGTTAGTAGGGCGTAATATTTTTGAAGGTGTCATGTAATTTCTTAATATTCTACTGCTTCTGTTCCTGTGATTCGTTGTCAGACTAAATAGGACCATTTTCGTTAAAATAAAGTTTACTAACGTCTCTTCTTGAAAGTACGGCACATGTTAATACTGTGTGCAAAAAACTGGCATCAGTATCGTATTGCATCGAGCAGTTGCGCTTTATAATGGATAAAGATGTTCTAATGACTTACATTTTTCCAGTCAATTCTCATAGATTTACTAACACAAAAAATATTCCAAAGCATATAGTAACCAATTTCACAGGGGGTCAAGGAAGTGCGGAGGCTCGAGATCACCAGGTTTTTTACAGGTACTCGAGCCTCTTCACTCTCAGGGGGGGTCGCAAGGCCCCCCAAGACCGTCCAGGAGTGGATAGGAGACAAATGTGTCACCTACCCCGTGCAGAAATGCACCTTTCTCGTAGTGGCCCCTGTCTTCGTCAAATTTGACGAAGCTAATCCTGGCGGATCTAGGCTGGAGCCCCGAAAGGCTCCCTGGCAATGGGCAACAGCATTGCCAGTATCGGTGCCAGCTCCTGGGGGAGGGTGTACTCACGATAAAAGTGAGTGCACCCTTGCCTAGGAGATCGCACCGAACGTCCTCTAGGATAACTGAAGAACCCAACCCAATGTGTCATGCGATCCGTGCTAAAGGGTGCGTGGCGGTGGGGGTGCACCGTCGCTAACGGAGCCTCTGGGATACCAGGCGACCTCCCAGAGTAACAAGCCTTACACTCGTGCAGGGGGCGCCGCGAGTGTGGACCATGTAGTTCCCCCTTACTCGTGGGATTTATTATGAGTAAAAAAAACAATAATAATAAACCCAAATCCGGGGGCCCCCCATCAGGGGACCCCGAACAGCAACCGGGTGGCCTCTCACCAGGGGACCCCGATAGAGCCCTCACTGGCGAAGAGCAAGTGAGAGATATTTCAAGGGAACTCGCCAAGAGGGTGGGTACCTTGAATCTGAAGAAAAAGGGTAGGACGGGAGCGCAGAAGAAGCGGGCCCGGAGGCTAAGGCTGGCGCAGGAGGGGCAGGGCTCCGGAAGTCGAGATGCCTCTTCGGGGGCATCTGCTTCGGGGGGCGCTGCGGCTTCTGTGCGGGCTAGGGCGCCTTCGGGTGTTGCAGCTGCGGCTTCGGCGGGGCCTAGCATTGCTGGGAAACGTCCGAGGTCGGCGGGTGTGACACCGGAGGGTGCCTCATCGCGGAAGAGAGCTCGCACTTCCGCTCACGTTAGCTACGCTAGAGTGGCGCAAACCGGGCACAGGGTAGTATTCGTTCCCTAGTGCTCAGTTGGTGGAGACGCAAGTCTTCAGCATCCAGGAGTCAGTGAGCGGACTGATGGACGGGCTCCCACTTGAAGGGGCCCTTCCAAGGTTCGCTGACTGCTACTTCTCGAGGGGGGCGGCCATCTTTGTTTGCGAGAACGAGTTCTCGCAGACGTGGCTGCAGGCTCAGGTTGGCAACCTGAGGCCCTGGGAAGGAGCACGACTCAGGGCGATGCGATTTGAGGACCTGCCCGTCGTCAGGAGGGTGATGGCTTGGTTCCCGGGCCCTCACGTGAAAGAGGACATCCTCCTGAGGAGGTTAGACAGGCAAAATCCTGGGATACACCCCAGCTCGTGGAGGGTGATGGAGGTCAAGATGGAGCCGAAAGGCGTACGTCTGGTCCTCAGCGTTGACTCCATTAGCTGGGGCGTAATCGAAGGCAGGGGGCTGCGGCTCTACTGCGGAGCGAGCTCAGCAGTGTTTACTCTGCTGAGCAAGAATAAAGAGCAACGCGGGACTGCTGCTGCCGGCGGTGATCAGGGCCCAGGCGAGAGCCAGGAGCCTAGGGACCAAGGGCAGCTGGCACCTGGGGAGGCTGTTGTTGCTGCTCGGGCTCCTCCAAGGGAGACCGAGCGGCAGGAACAGACTCCTCAGGAGTCTCCGGAGTTGGGTAGGGATGTGCCCACACCAGGAACTAGTGGGCCACAGAGCAGCACACCAGTGAGTGAGGGGCAGCTACTCGATAGTGACTCCGACTCAGCACTGGAGGGAGCCAGGATGCTGTGGCAGACGGATCAACGCCACAGTCACAGCGAGGGTAGCGGCAACGAACGGGGCCCCACCGTGGGGAACTAGACGTTGGTTCGCTACAAACACACGAGGGTGGACTGCCAAAAAAAAAATGGTGAGTTACATTTCTTTTATTCAAATTAATTTGCAGCATTGCATAGCGGCTTCTAGGGTTCTTACTCAGACGATCACTAGGGGTCGCTATGACATAGCTCTTATTCAGGAACCCTGGATAAGGAATGGCATTATTAGCGGGCTTAACATTCCAGGGTATACCATTTTTAGTAGCGCTCCGGAGACAAAGCCTAGAGTGTGCATATTATGTAATAATATGAATGCATGGCAACTAATGGACTTTACAACTAGGGACATGGTTGCGGTGGTGATTCGCCTTAGAGAACAAGGCATCGAAAGAAGTTTAGTGGTATGCTCAGCGTACTTACCGTATGATTCAGGAGATCCTCCTCCCTCAAAAGAGATGGAGGACCTTGTGTCTCATTGTCGGGATAATAATCTCGAGCTTATCGTGGGGTGTGATAGCAATGCCCATCACACCCTATGGGGTAGCTCTAACACTAATAGACGTGGTGAAGAGCTGATGGAATTTCTAGGGACGTCGAACCTAGAGGTTCTGAATGTTGGCGACACTCCTACCTTCTCAAACAATGTGAGGGATGAGGTCCTAGACATAACACTGAGCACGGTCGGTATTTGTAATGAGGTCAAGGACTGGACAGTATCCTTGGAACCGTCACTGTCCGACCATAGACATATAACGTTTAGGATTGACGGGGAAAAAGAGGGAATCCTTGTTAGAAATCCTAGGCAAGCAAATTGGGCTTCTTTTAAAGAGGACCTAGGCAGCAGGCTCCGTCCTATAGAGCAGGATCTTAGTAAAGGGGAGGGCTTGGAGGCGGCAGTTGATTCCCTGTGTAGGGACCTCCGAGCCTCCTTTGAGGATAACTGTCCCCTACGCAAAGTGGGCGTGGCGGGCAATGCCACCTTCTGGACTAAGAAATTAGAAACCAGGAAAAAGTCCCTGCACAAACCACTCACGAGAGTTAGGTACAGGAAAGGTACTCCTGAATGGGAGGAGTATAGGATAAAGCTACAGGAATATAAGAGGGAAGTCAGGAGGGCCTCCAGGGAATCTTGGAGGAACTTCTGCAGGTCCATCAATGATATTCCTGCGACGGCAAGGATGCATAGGATCCTTAGCAAGGACACCAAGTCCAAGTTGGGGACCTTGACGGACTCGAACGGTCATAGAACCAATAACGAGGAGGAAACGCTTGAACTGCTGATGAGTGTGCACTTTCCGGGATCGGTTGCCGCTCAGCAGACAGATGCACATAGGCCACTCCGCCGTCCTCATAGAGAGGAATGGCAGATGGCAGGAGAAGTCGTCACTTATGACCGCACAAGATGGGCGATAAATACTTTTGCTCCATACAAAAGTCCAGGCAAGGATGGAGTCATTCCAGCCATGCTACAACATGGACAGGATCTGGTACTACCATACCTAGTTAGGATATTTCGCGCCTGCGTGGCTACTGGCTTCACACCGAAGAGCTGGTTGCATTCAAGGGTCGTTTTTATTCCTAAGCCGGGCAGAGGTAGCTATACTCGTCCGAAGGACTTTAGACCGATTACCCTTTCGTCGTTTTTACTAAAAACACTGGAGAGGTTGGTTGATAGATATATCAGGGATGGGCCCTTACAAAGGGTTGAAATCCATGCCTATCAGTTCGCATATCAGGCGGGAAAATCAGCTGAGCTGGCACTTCATCATTTGGTCAGCAGGCTGGAGAAAACGTTGGATCAACGGGAAGTGGCTATGGTAGCATTTCTTGATATCGAGGGTGCGTTCAACTGTACCACTACCAATTCGATAAGACGCGCCCTAGAGAGACATGGAATTGCTCCAATCCTAGTGGAGTGGATTCTTACTACTCTAGAGGGCCGAGTGGCTTCTGCAACGCTTAATGACATACACTATAGCGTTGCAGTGGCGCAAGGCTGCCCACAAGGCGGTGTTCTTTCACCTCTATTATGGTGCCTAGTGGTGAATGACCTACTCGTGAGACTAAGCAACACAGGGGTCTACGTACAGGCCTATGCCGATGATTTGAGCATAGTGGTCAGGGGTAGATTCATTAATACAATCTCCGAGGTAATGCAAGGCGCGCTGCGTGTTGTGGAAACGTGGTGTAATGAGGTGGATCTGTCAGTGAACGCTGAAAAGACGGAGCTCGTTATGTTCACTAGGAAAAGGAAGATGGAAGGCCTCGTGAGGCCTACCTTTTTCAGAACGACACTTGAGTTGTCTCAGTCAGTAAAGTATCTAGGAGTCATACTGGATCACAAGCTGACTTGGAGGCTGCACGTGGATTATAAGGTAAGCAAGGCTCGAAACTCATTATGGGCCTGCAGAAGAGTTGTCGGTAGTAGCTGGGGCCTGAGCCCAAAAGTGGTGCACTGGCTCTACACTACAATAGTCAGACCGTCACTAATATATGGCTCCATAGTGTGGTGGACCTGTATAAAGACGGAGGCAACAAGAGCCAAACTTAATAAGGTCCAACGTTTGGCATGTCTTAGTATAACCAGTGCAGTGCGCACAACACCCTTGAGTGCCATTGAAACACTATTGAATATTCCTCCTTTGGATCTGGTAATCCAAGGGGAAGCTAGAAAAACTGGGTTCCGTCTCTGGAGTCAGGGTAGCTGGACTTTTATGAATCCAGGCAAAGGACATTCGACGATTCTAGCAGAGTTGCATGAGGATTGTACTATTTTGTTGGCGAGGAGCGATACAGTTTCTCCTACGCATCGCTTCAATCGCAAATTTACGGTGGTGTTTCCGTCAAGGGAAGAATGGAAGTCTAGGGAAAGACAGCTCATCGAAGGAGGAGGACAGGTCTGGTACACAGACGGTTCACTCGCTAGAGAGGGCTCGGGCTCGGGAGTCTACGGGCCCCGTACAGGACTTTCATTCCCTCTTGGGGGGCACACCATAGTATTCCAGGCTGAGGTCTATGCGATACTTGCCTGCGTAAATCGTATTCGGGAAATTGACGGGTCTAGGAGGCGGATTACTATCTGCTCTGACAGTCAGGCAGCCATCAAAGCACTGAGTGCTTGGAAAATAACGTCGGGACTGGTCCTGGAGTGCAGGAGGGCTCTTGACGACATCTCAGCTAAACACAAGGTATCACTGATGTGGGTACCTGGGCATGCTGGGGTAAAGGGTAATGAAATGGCGGATCATCTAGCCAGGATGGGATCCGGAAACAGTTTTGTGGGCCCGGAACCAGCCTTAGGACTGTCTGCAAATTTGGTTAGGAAAACAACTGGAGAGTGGATCCAGAATCAACACTCTCTGAGATGGAACAACATCTCTGGTCATCTCCGTCAGGCTCGGGAGCTATTAGCAGGGCCTGAAGAGAGAATAGGACGATTCTGTCTCTCTCTGGATAGGAGTAACTTGAGATTGTTAGCAGGCTTATTAACGGGTCACAATACCTTCAGGCGTCACTTGTTTGTGATGAGGGTGGTCAACGACCCAACGTGCACGTGGTGTGGTGAAGAGGAAGAATCCTCGGCACACATCCTGTGTCGCTGTGAAACCCTGGGTTATCACAGGCAGACTATGCTGGGCTCAAGAACCTTGGAACCAATAGAGATAAAACGGATAGGACCTAAGAATGTACTGCAGGGCAGGTCTTAGGAACTAGCGCGGATAGAGGCGCAAAAGGGCCCATCGTGTGGCCTATGCACCAGCCACATTCCGTGCTGGATAGCCTCTGGTTCTTATTCATAGTCATAACCAATTTCACAACAAAAGTTACCTGAATTTTTCAGAAACATGCCTGTGAGTAAATACAAACTAGAGCTGGAATCATTTTTAAAGCTTTTATTTAACTTGCAATGTATGTACGCTTGTTCGGGTGGAATCTTGCAACTCAATTTTGAAGCAGATATCTTCAACCGATTGAGCTGAAATTTTGTATACAAGTTTAGTTTGGATGACAATGCACGATAAGCTATATGACGTCGCGTCGTTCTAAATCCAATAGTGGAATAGTTATTTAATGCATTTCTACAATATGGGTATCCATATTGATATGAGAACGCCCAGTAGATGCTAAGGGGAATGACAATCTAATGAGAGGAATGTCATCACTGACAATAGATCCACTGATGTCATTTTTAGTTAAACGATGAATTTTGTTGTGAGAGTTTGGTGAAAATACTATTCAAAGCCGGCAAGTTGTTTTATCACTGCATGAACCTGACGACCTGAGAGAAGAGAGTTTTTGTATTTGGCGCTCAACTAGAGGCTTGCGGTGTGAGCAGGGATCTGGCAGCAGTCACAGGAGATTCTGGATCGAATTGTACGAGTTCCTTTATACAACCTACGCAGTGGTCATCACCAGGTTGTATCGACGACGGTGACGACATCGACATGAGGTTAGGGGGTAGCTAACCAACCGCTGGTGCACCGAGCAACCACGAAGGGTAGACCGGACAGTCGGTGTGTATGACTGTGACAGCGACGTAAGTAGTAAAGAAGATCCGCGGTGAGGATTTTCCAATAATAAGTTGTAAAGGAACATTTGAAGTTCTGGACTGACTTTGGGAAAGTACTAGAGATAAACTCGTGTTGTTAGTGGACTCTTATCACCAACGCAGTTTTAAGGTTATGTTTAGAGTAGGTCTATATTTTTAGCTTAGTTTAAGGTTTTCATGATGTCTAATAAAAGGAGATCTACGAAAATGAGTGGATATCAGGATAGAGCAAATTTTAGCTTAGAAACTGTCGTTCAAATGATGGCAAATAATATGTATTCTTAGATATAATACGATGATGTGTTTTGTTGTAAGAGTTTGGGGAAAGTATACTATTCAAAGTCGGTGAGTTGTTTTATCACTGCATGAACCTTGTTTACGACCTGAGAGAAGAGAGTCTTTGCACAGTGAACGGGCTTGTTGAGATTGACTCGAAAACTAATATGACGTCATTCTAAATCAACTATGGTGGACCATCCAAGATGGCGAAATAGTTCTTTTTAATGCACTTGTGCAATATGGGTATCAAATAAAAAGGCTTGCCGAGAATAAACAAACATTTTGTTTGATATAAATGCAAGTTAATAACTAAAAGTAAGAAATATATTAAAACAAAACAATTTTTTTAAAAAAAGATTTTATTTAAAGGTTCTAAAAAAGGAAAATAAAATGTTCCTTTGGACTGTTAACTATCAACTTATAGCCTCATTATACACAATTTATATGATCATAAAAGCTTGTCCAGCGATATACTTGTGTAAATTATCTAGTACCTATTCAATTGACTAACTTAGTGATCATAAAAATTGTGTATAATGAGGCTATAAGTTGATAGTTAACACTCTAAAGGAACATTTTATTTTCTTTTTTTTAGAACCTTTAAATAAAGGCTGTTTTGAAAAAGTTTTTTGTTTTAATTTATTTAGTTAGTAAAGCATACTACTTCACTAGTGGATACCTTGAGGAAATTTTAATTTGTGAGTTTTTTTTATATATGTATGTACAAGTTTTAAACTTTTCTGTTTTCTTTTTAGTTAATGTCATGTATTATATCGAGTGTTAAGTATTTTATCCATGACGTTTTCAATTATTTTACACAATTAATATTATACGCTATTTATTTGAAGACATTTTGATTGCCAGAATGCAGAAGGTAGTCATCCATGGGTCCTGTTGTCTACTTAGGATGCACGATTCGCGGACCCCGTGATTGCTCACCTGATGGTGTAAGGAATAGTTATTAATGGAACAGCAGCCCGGTGTGTCGGAGCCTAGGTTGGACCTTTTTTGTCTTTTAGTTTCTATATACGAGGGGTCTAACTGCAAAAGTCACGTTCTCCACTTTTACAAATGTTGGGAAATCGCGAAAAACCGCTACGTACATTGACACTGAAGTGACTTAACTCAAAGTTACATTGGCAGCAGATCTTTTTCGAAGAAAACATGTCGACATGTAGTTTCTTATAGAAAAACTTGTTGGATCAATGAAAAATGACTTTAATATATGGACAATGTGAATTTTGTGGTATAAATATGAGTAATGTGAGTTTTGCAACAAAGCGACTAGGAGAATGTTACTTTTGACATCGAACACTGTAGGTCTTGAATAAATAGAAGAAATTAAATTGAAGTTTTTAAGCATATTTGATGAGTATCCAAACAATAATAAAGGTCGTCAATTGTGATAGAACACAGGTTTTATGCTAAGTTTAACTAGTTTCACGCATCTCAATAAACTCAATAAATAGTAAACAGTCTCACGTGACCGGATACCAGTGGTCCTGTTCGGCAAAATGGAGAATGTGAGATACGCAGACAGACGCTCTGGATAATGTGAGCTTTGCAACGAAACGAATAACGTTAGTTTTGCTTACTATATTTCATGTTGATTTGTCCAGTGCAAAACACAGAAGCGAAATCTATTATTAACCTAATATCTAAAAAAGGGGAGAATGTGACTTTTGCAGGTAGACCCTTCATACAGGGTGCTCACTTCAAAACTTCCCACCACGTATTTATCGAGAATCACGGATTAAAAGAAAAACGTCGAGGCACGTCATAAGATTTGTCAAGTGAGACAACTTTTTAACCAAAAACTATTTCCCGCCTTGTACGTTCTGCCCCCAGGGTCATCCCCTTAAAATTTTTAAATGGCAAGGGGTATCAGGTAGTAGCATATTTCAAAGGTATGTTCACACATAAAAATAATTTCTTAGATGGAGCACAGATGGTTTAATTCAAGTATACCATAACTTCTTATACGCGCAAAGTTATGCTAATCTTAAAGTGAGAATACGATAAGTTTGACCATATAACGGTTAGATTGAGAAAGTATCTTCATTGCAAAACTGGGAAATTCTTGATAGTAAGAATACCAAAATCTTAAATCAAGCATATGGTAATCTTGACCGAAGTATTTCATAATCCTGACTGAAGCATTTCATAATCTTAACTGGGAGCATTTCATAAACATGACGCAGGTAGCTCAACTTTATTCTACAATTGTGATATTCTTGGATGAGGAATAGTATTAATTAATTAATTTGAGCATTCAAACTCTTCCATGAGCATGTAGAAATTTTTCTGGAGAAATAGTTCTGCAAAATTTCTTTAATCACATTTACTATACTTAGTACTTATCTAGAAACACCTGAGTTGGGCCTTCGCGTCTCAATTTTTTTAATAGCTCATTCATGGTTGGATAGATCCAGTGATAAGGAGGCTGATGGGAACTGGGACGCGACTCAAATGGCGGTGGACCAGCACTACCGGCAGATTCGATGACTGATGGTTGACGGTGGTATCACGGTAATCACGTGGCAATGGCAATTTTTTAACAGTTTGACTAGATACTATTAGGTGCTATTATGCAGGATCCAGGATGCAGGTATTACGCTACGGTGCTAAAGACGGCGAATGGGACAATCCGAAAACCGATAATGGCGGCGCGGACACGGACACGCGCCTGCGCACTCCGACGTTGGTAGACGTCAAATAAATGATTTACTTGATACAAATATAGAGTGTGCTTGTAAAACAGCGTTTACTTTTATACCAAGATTATCATATTGTAAATGAAGGTTCGCATTTGCAAGCTGTCTATATTTTTGATAGAAGTAAACTGGACACCGCTGGAAAAAATGATAATCTTGATATAAAATTATGAAATATTTGTCATTAAATTATTATAGCCTTGGTTGCAAAGAAAATTATATTTTCTTTCGGAGCATATTTCATTAAAATAATTTTATAAATCAAAAATATATTATTCTTGATACACAATTGTCTCATCAAATATTCTTTCTTAGAGTGAGAACCGATATTCTTGTTGTGAGTATGTATTTACAAGAATATCACAATTCTTGACTTGAAAATTTTTTATGTGTGTTGAAGTCATTTATTTTGACGTTTGATATTTTAAAATATAGGTCGATTCATTTTCGAGAAAATCAAAAAATCTTCATTTATCTTAATTTGTCGTCTAGCCATTGCCGAACCGACAAAACACAGTCAGGAGCGATGGACCATCGCACATACGTCGGGACGGTAGGCATCGGATTTTCAAAATCCGGTGAAAATATAGCAACTAGAAATAAAGCCGGCCGAAGCGTGCCGTGCGTGCCGATACCAACGTATGTGCGATGCTGATCGGCGATTGCCGAGGCACCGTCGGCATTCGCATTAAGTTTCTACCTGTACTGCCTGCAGACAGTGTTGCCATTCATAGCAACTTGTCGCGAAAATAGCGACATTTTGATTACGTTGAGACGTAGCGGCAATTTAACAAAATAAAACGATTTGTAGCGACTTTTTGAAAAATTCTGTTGACATCTTTTTTTCGCCACATCAGTGGCCAGTAATCATACTGCTTGTCTATTCTTCTTTCGGTTTTACCCAGACTGTCTTGTATTGGTGTCGAGACCACAGCATAGTAAACAATCAGCACAATATCTCAGGTTGGCGGCAATTACACGCGCATCCCCCCTTTTGGGTGATTATTTGTAGGGATGCTAACAATACTTCGATACTTGAAATGTATCAATACTTCTGCACCAATATCGAATATTTTTGTCTTAGATACTTTTTGAGCGATTCCAAGCTGGTATCGCTACTTTTGTAGCGGTATCGGTATCGAAAATAATTACGAACCGAATTACGAACCAAACGCGCCTCCATTGGCGTGTACAGCTCTATACTTGGCTAAAAAATATCGAATTGGTACCGGTATCGACATTTTTATTTTCGCATCTCTACCCAGACTTCACACCCGTGAAATCATCCGAAGGTCAAATTCTGTGGGAACCATTTTTATATAGGAAATCCTCAGAGATATTCTGAGGTTGTTTACTATGCTGTCTCGAGACTACGAATCAGGTAATCCACTATTTTTGAATGAAAGTTTATATTATATTACACCCCCCCCCCCCCCACGAATAAAGTTATACAGAGGCTGATTTATACGTTATTTTTGTGGGGCGACAACGTAGCGGCATTCAAGGCGGCTCAGTAGCGAATTTCAATCTGATCTGCCTGGCAACACTGCATGCAGATCATTTGCATATTTTGCAACTGGTTTCCAATTCTTCCGACGATTCCGATCAGCCTTGTGCGATACCCTATTTATGCGCGCGTACCCTTAGATTGCACGCGTACACTGTGTTTCTATTTCTTTTCCGCCGAATGCGTTCTCACTCTTTCGTATGCACAACCGGCGAAATTCTCAAGTCTCTTCCTGTATTGGTCGAGTTGTACTTATAAGGTACCCGATGGGACTAAGTATTGTGGTATTGGCATAATACCTTTCCACCAGTGTTGAATACGGGATATAAAAGGGGACAGCGCCAATTATTCTGTTCCACATGTCTAATAGGTCAGCTGCTATTCTTAGCAGCGGATCTGGACAGGTCGGAAACTCGACTTCATTGCTCACGATCACGATGCAAATTGAACAGCTTTAAGTGATATAACACGTAAAAAATCTGAATTCATTACCGAAGCCATATCTCAAAGGCAATTTTCGTTGAAAGCGAAAAGACGTAAACGATGCCCGTATGTAAATACACATCGCAATGGCGTGGGCCGCTCAGCCGTTCAACTGTATTCCCGCGATTTTATTTTATGCAAGACGAGACTCATGCCTGCTGCTTCTGATTATTTTCGCAGTTAAAAAGATACAATTTATTACGTACGCCAAATATGGCGCAGGTCGCAATAAACACACACACACACACACATACAGGTGCTCGTATTTGCTGTGACATCCATGAATTATCCTCAATTGTGGCCTCATCCAAAACATACCGACTGTTAGAGAGAGAAAAATTTTATCATCACGTGACTCTTTCCCGTTTCTTTTTACACTCCATGGTTAGATAGCTGCGTTCGCATGCAAGAACCTGACTTGTGACATCGATGTCACAGCAACTATAAAATTCACGTGTGTAACTTTCTGCTTCTGTATTTGTTGTGACATCTTTAAAGGGATGCCACAGCAAATACGGAATTGAAGTGTGTATAACGAGCTGCATAAAAGCTGTGTTAATAATATGACTTCAGACAATAACCACTTGTTTATTTTTGTAAATTTTATATCATTAGAGATGGAGCAATGAAATTCGGATTCTAGCAAATATCAAAATAAACTGCTGAAACCAGAAATAAAGTAAAGCTTTATTTAAAAACCGTACAACATACAACACAAAACAAACAGTCAAATCTGTTTTCTAAGCAATCATTAGATCTAGTCTAACACTTTTTTCCTCTGCGACCTTTTTTTCGGATCTCGGAGGGCTTTGTTTGGAGACACTTTACTGACTAGGGTATCGAACAACTATGACAACTCGGCTATTAACATCTTTATCTCTTTATTCTGAAAATCTTATGTCATAATAAAGTTGTTACCTAGCAAAGTTGTAATGACATGACCTGCTTTAGCATCTCACAACTAATTGCTGCAGAGTAAATAAAGATATTGTGCCAGTTCGGCCCTGTCCGCCATCTCGCGAGCGTTTGAATTCTCAAAAACGGGCCGACTTCCAGAAACCTGCTTGCTGTGGCCGCCAGCGTGGAGAACGCGGAGAGACTTCGAGAGCAGGCGACCGGCATTATATAAGGAGCAGCGCAACCGGACAGCAGACAGCAGCGAGTCGCAATCCGTGGTCTACCAGTCGCGTGCGTAAAATAAATGGTCAGTGAAATAAAAAAGTAGAGTGAGGGACAAGCATAAATTAGTATAGTGACTGTAAATAAATTATACTGATAGATGACAGGTTAAGCGTAGGCATACCACTCATACCAGTGTATAAAGTTAGTGTAAATAAATAGTTTAATCCGTACCAAGTGTCTTCCTGCCCAATCAAATCAAAGACTTGTAACAGTGGTGTCAGGTGTGGGGTAGACTGATTGATTGGGCAACATGGTACGGACAACTAAGTGAATAAACTGTCAAAATGGCAAAATTCGAGAACTCGACGAACGTGGTGCTGATAGCAGTAGGTTGCAGGCCGTTCTCCAGGATCGACTTCGGCATATAATGATGGAAAGGGGGCGAGGATCCAGATACCTTCATATTCGAATCACCTGAATTCGAGTGCGCCAAACAGCTCCAATCAAAAAACGAAGCAAGCTCCAAATAGATTACTGCTGTAGCAAAGAACATCGAAGAAAGGATTGGAGCCAGAATCAACATCTTAGAATCGATAATGGAGAAACAAAAAGAAGATCTGCGAGACAACATCCTGCGAATGCAGCTTCAGGCTGCAAGCGTAATCACACAAAGTGATCTGAGGGCAGGAGATTCGAGCAAGCTGAGATTAGAACTTCCTCAGTATGATGGTAACACGTCCTGGCAGAATTACCTCCACTAATTCGAAGCGGCCGCAAACGCTAATAGTTGGTTATCTGGTGAAAAGGCGACAGCACTGAGAGGCGAAGATACAGATGTGCTTCAGACGCTATCACTGACAGAACAAGGGGACTACGTAGAGCTAGTCAGACATCTGGACATGAGATTTGGTCAAGTCAGATTCGGTCACGTCTTCCAGGCTCAGCTTAAGAATCGCTCCCAACGATTAAACGAGACGTTGCAAGAATTTGAAGCAGATGTAGCCTGCTTTGTTCAACTGATATATCCGACGCGACGGCTCCAGGATCTAATAGAGTGACTAGCTGTGTAGGGCATAAGTGGGTGGCCTGCGTGATGGCGAAATGCGTCAAGCTGTAGCTCTGGCACATTCGGAACGTCTGGTAGTCGCACTAGCCAGAGATTTAGAATATGAGGCTGTAGGTTGTGTAAAAGACCTACCACTGCCAGGTCCGAGTTCCGGAATGTGAAGGTGAGACAGAAGTGCTGTCCCTAGTTGAGGAACTGCGGCGGGTAATTACCGAGGCCCGTCCCAAGAAGGACCACCATGGTGGATGATCTCTGGCAGCCTATCGAACTCCAGAATGACCAAGAGGAGGATTCTAGCCTGAAAATGATCAATCATCGAGTGGAAGAGGGAGGACCAACAACCAAGTTCTTCACCTAAAGTTTCACTTTACTCGCCCACCCTCAAGTCCTACTGGGCTCAGTGGGACACTCTGGTGATGGAGGATGGAATCCTGAAACCAATGGAAGACAAAGGAGGGACCAGAGAAAGAAGACAAACCGTAATGGTACTAAGGGAGATTCGCAGCGGAACCAGTGGAGCTCATCTGGACGTGGCCAAGACCCTGGAGAAGGTTCGGAAACGGTTCTACTGGTTTAGGTGCAAGGAAGACGTTAAGAAATGGTACACGAATTGTACAGTTTGTGCCACCAGCAATGGTCCAGAGAGATGTACGAAGGCTCCCATGCACCAATAAAATGTTGTAAGTCCCTTCGAGAGGATTTCTATCGACTACTAGCAAATGGGTCGAAGCTTTGTCGTTTTGGAGTCCAGCTCGAGCTGCATTCGGACCAGGGAAGGAACTTCGGGTCTGCGCCCTTCCGCAACCTATGCAAAGCTTTGGGTATTAGGAAAACTCGGTCCACGGCGTTACATCCTCAGTCGGACGGCATGGTGGAGAGGATCAACAGAACGGTGAATCACTATTTGGCCGAGGTTGTCTCGGACCGCCAACGAGACTGGGATAGCTGGCTTCATCTGTTCCTATTGGCGTACCGCTCGGCAGTTCATGATACTACGGGAGAGACACCAGCCAGTATTGTGTTTGGACGAGAACTCCGGCTAGGATATCATGTATGACCTCATGTTTGGCCGCAAATCAGGGGACGATGTGGCAGGCGAAGGCTACGTTGCCAACCTACACAGAAGAATGGCCGAGGACCATGAGTAAGTTCGGCACAATATTCGCACCGCAAGCGATCGGATGAAGGTGACGTACGACGTAGGGTCCAGCGAAACAGCATACCACTCCGGAGTCCTGGTCTGGCTGTACAACCCTCAGAAAGACCGAAGCCTGTCACCGAAACTCCAGAGCTCCTATGGGAGGGACCGTATGAAGCCGTCAAAAAAATCAACGACGTAATCCATCGAATCCAGAATGCCAACGGTGGAAAACCCAATGTCGTGCACTTCAACAGATTGGTTCCATTTGCTGGAGATAATGCGGGCACGCAAGTTAGAGAACTTGAGCAACTCAACCCGGAGATGAGCTTCGAAGATTTCATTTCATGTTCACTCACACTCTAGATTTGACCCAAAACCAACAACATCAATAACAATCAGCGCCCATGAGAAACAAAATAAAAACGCTAAAATAAGGGATTATCGTTGCTATCGCTGCTAAAAGTAAGACCGTTTACCTATCTCTGGCTGAAATACGCGCTCTTCTCCAATGCTTCTCCCTTGGGCACCAAAGTGATAGCAAAAGATACGTTTACACACTTTTACGCTCATAGTGAAATGTGTATTCTCTAGAGAGCGCTTCAGAACAGACTTTATAAATGATGTTACAATTCAGGATGAAACCTGTGTGCTACAAACCGAATTGTGACATCACATACACAATCGAGGAAAATATTAAGCAGTGAGCGTAGACCAACATCGATGAACTCATCGACGGCGTTGCCAAATGGTCGTCTCGAAACAGTAGAAAGGATGGATTTAAATGATAAATTAAGAGAGTTATCGCATGTATTGCTGTGACATCGGGGTGTAAGATGCCACAGCTAAGGCAGAGGTCACAGTCCACGATTATTCACGCACACGATGTCACAGCAAATGCAGTACATAAACACACACAACTGAAAAAGATGCACAATGTTGTTAACTGCTCTTTTCTTAGCCCTATGAAGATAGCGAGATATGGATGTCCAACAGGGTCTGATAAACACCTCTAATTTCTTATGAGAATAGCAATTACTACTAACATGTTAAAACTATAAAAGGTGTTAAAATAATAATAATCCTTAACTATAAAGCATGATGGCAAAAACTGAACAGACAGCTTTGAAAAGCGCTCAATACAAACCCAAGATATGGCTCAGATATGTGGACGATACGTTCGTCATTTGAAGTCACGGGAGAAAAAGCTAGAAAAATTTCTAACACACCTGAACGGCGTACATGAAAACATCCAGTTTACCATAGAGGTGGAAGAAAATCAAAAACTAGCCTTTCTTGATGTTGTTCTAAAAAGAAAAGGATCACTGTTGAGACACAAGGTATATAGAAAACCAACGCATATAGACCGGTACTTGAACAAAGAATCAAACCACCGTCTATCTCAGAAGTACGGAATCATTGGACAGAACGGGCTAGAAAAGTGTGCGAATCAGAAGAACTCGACTCCGAACGCCTAAAGAACGCTCTTAAGACAAACGGTTATACAGAAAATGAAATAACAAGCACAATCAGAAGAAATAGGGCAAACAAACAACCTGAACCAATAGAAAAGGTTTTTTTACACTATGTGCCTGGAATAACAGACACCATAGGAAAACTGCTACAAAAATAAAACGTCAAGACGAGCCCACAAGAAATATACAGGAGTATTTGAGAACGATCAAGGATAAAAAGAGACCCACTCAAACACCGGGTGCCAAACATGCAATTGAGGAAGGAGGTCATAGGATCAAGTTTGAAGAAGCTCAGGTGCTTGCCGTAACGTATTTATCCTATGCCAGACTCTTTCGAAGTAGAGAAACATCACAACAATTTCAATAGGAAAGAAGAAACACAGAAAGCCAACATTGTCAGCACTGCTGATATCGATGCCACAGTCGAAAAACTCAGTATAAATGCCGCAATCTAAACACTCTCTAACGCCAAATCCGTGAAAAGCTTGTCGAAATTCGTGACAAGAATTTCAACGAGTTAATCGGGGAAGCAGAAAACCACCCACGTGGAAGGTTACGAGAATACTAGGCAACCGGAAACCGTTCTCCGCCCAATCAAAGTTGGTAACAGCACTCTCCTGCCTGACTCTGAGAAAGCCAATGCCTTCGCTGGCTCCCTCCAGAACCAGTGTACCCGAAATCCCAGATCTTCGGAGTTAATTGAACTCCACCATGAAATCACTAGCGAAGTCCGAAATCTTGTTATTCCCGAATCTGTTATCGACCTCTGCTCTCCAGAGAGATTTGTCGTCTGAAAAATCACAAAGCTCCCGATGGGGATGGTATGGTGTCTCCAATATGGTACTCAACCCTTGTCGAGAAAGTATTTACTTAGTCGCCGTATGCAACATTATCAATGCTTGCATGCGGCTTAGCTACTTTCCCGATGCCTGGAAGGAAGCCATTGCCATTTTTATACCAAAAAATGGCAAAGGGCTCCACGCCCCCGATGGTTTCAGGCCCAACAGTCTCCTTTCATCGCTCGGCAAGCTAAATGAATCTGTTCTCTTGGCTCGAGTGAACTCCCTCCTCGAGGCGAACAACATAATTCCCTTTAATTCGGTTTCAGACAGGCTCATGGCACCGGCCACCAACCCCTCCGTGTGAGCATATAGCTGACTCTCTGAACAAGAGACCTCACACGGCGATGATCCTCCTCGATATCCGTCAGGCCTTCGGCCGTGTATGGCACGAAAGGCTCGTCCATAAGCTAAAAATCCCCCCTTATATCATAGGCACTATCCGTTCGTACCTCACAAATAGAAAATTCAAAGCCAAGGTCGGCGAAGCCCTTTCGGACTCGCGCTCCATCTCTGCTGTCGTCCCGCAAGGACGTAAACTGTCCCCCTCCCTTTTCAGCATCTTGTATCACGACATCCCTCATTATCGTTCTTTAAACCAAATCCCCAATTGCCTTGATGATTGCCAACCTACAGAATGGGGATGGCACCTAAAGAAGAAGACTCTGTCACCTCAAGTCCGTTACCAATCGGTACCAAAAATGGACACTTGTCAACGTCAAGAAGAACCCCACCTCCCGTCCTTGTGAATGCTCAACACCCCAAGTGGAGCAATCACACTCAATATATAAAGTCTAGTTTTATTTCTAAGGAGGGTAACCATACAAATATCGATGCAACATAATGCCAGACTTATTGTTTAAAGTGATATTTTAGTAAAATTTGATAGCTTAGTCACATAATTCAACAATCAAATTTCCTGTAGTCAACTTTTGCATGCTCTCACAGGCTGCGACACATTGAGTACGTTTATAGGAAAAGGAAAAGCTACAGCCTGGAAGATCTTGCTGACAAAGAATTCGCAAGGGTCATATATAAACTGGAGAATCTGTAGGTGTTTCTAAGGAAACAAAGGTACTTCTCAAGGCATTTTATGTAGGCTGTATGACTTATGACAGTTGAAAAATTTTAGCTTTGTTCAACGCAATTGATGCCCCGAATTTCAAATGTCTACGAGCAGCATCAACGGCAATCCTGGTAAGGAATTTTGATTTGGGTCACCCGGAATATGCTATGCTATGGTATTATAAAATACATAATAATATTAATGTAATGATATATACCATAAAGACAATTCATTTTTATTTCAAATTAAGCTTCGAATTTAGGTTTCAATGCATATTTGTTAAACAAAATTAAGGGAATGCGGGGTCTATATCAAATCATAAAGCAGTATCATGAAAACCGCCCAGCCACCATCTTAGAGAGGCCAGCAGTATTGTGGGGTTCGTTCACAAACTACTATACTCTACCCTATATAAAATTGATCCTAATTAAATCCTGTACGTACCCTTCAAATTCAGCTAAATATGTGCAAAATACTGATACTTTATTTCTTTTACTTGAGGCTGTACAGCTCTAGTGGAAACGGCCTAGCGGAGCGAGGTTTTTGTATACTTACCAAACAAGGCATGTTGGCGAGGAATGTGTGCCAGGAATGTGTTTCGAGAGATGTGTGTTAGAAATGTGTTGCGAGGGATGTGTGCTAGGGATGTGTGCTGTGGATGTAGGCGAGCAAAAACATATATTTGAAAAGAGCCCGCTACACATCCTCGCAACGCTCATCTGTACACCGTTTGACAGCTCCGCCACACATCTTCGCACCGCTCATCTTCCTAGTACATCTCACCATACATCACGAATTTTCCTGGTGGTCAGTGAACATCTTTTGTAGCAATTTTTTCTGTTGCCAATAATTTGGTGTGGGGGGCATCGTGCTGAGGATTGGAATTATTCAGAGAAGAAAAATCACATATAAATAGAATGTAGGGCATTAGATTTCCACTTTTAAATGATATCACTCAACAAGTCTGAAATTGGTGTGGAGGACGTACAACAATGATTTTTAGTTTATAGGCTAACAGATAGATACATATATACTTTATTGTCAAATAATTACGAGAATTTTATTGACAGAGCTATAGGTACAAAACGAAATATGTAGTTGAATATTCACCTAAATTCGTCAATTGATGCACGCACAGTTATTGCAACTGACTCTCTGTCTGCGTTAAGAGCAATCAGTAACAGGTATTCGCCAGGTCCACTTGTTGAGATGTGCCTTCAGACCCTAGTAGATTTAAAATAGGCTGGTAAAAAAGTTATTCTACTTTGGGTACCTAGTCATATAGAAATTCGAGAAAATGAGTTGACTGGCGAAGCAGCTAAAATTGCGACGCATCGCCAAAACATAAACGTTCAAATCGTTAAGGTTTGTGATCAACCACTCCTCATCTCGCATTGTATAAACAATGAATGGCAAAGAGAATGGAATAGAATAGGATCACAACTAAAACAAGTTAAACCTATTGTAACTCCATGGAATCCAGTTCTTAATTTGAACAGAAGAGATGCCGCAAAACGACATCGTCTGAGGATGGGTCACACAGTGCTCCCGCATTCGTATCTCTTACGCAGATCACATCATCATTATGCCCTTCATCTAATGTAGTACTTACAATACCCCACATTATTGGTGCTTGTCCGGCTCCTGACAAATTTTCGTGATTGTTACGAGATGAGTAGGGTCGCCATTGGCAACTATACTGTTAAAAACTGTATTATACTATTTTTCGCTATATATTACTTTTTAGTATTTTTTTAAGTATCTAATATACTGTTTTATATTAACTTTAATCCCGGAGCTTTATATGCTGCCATAAAGATTCTATCAACATGAGCGCTGGCAAAAAATGTCATTTAAAAAGTTATTTGCTGATAATGCTTCAGAATAATTCGTTAATATTAGCACCATTATTTCATATCTAATTTCTGTTCGGGTATTTTCTATGATGAATGCGAAGTGGCAAGATGATAGGAACCGAGCCTCAATTAATTTAATGAAAAATATTTTAATTTTGGCCTAGAATGAGATAAGAGACCTTCAGAAATGATAGTTTATTGACAAGCTTTGCGAAAAGCTTCAAAAAGTATGTGTTTATAACATGAAAAAAATAAAATACTGTTTTTTTCTCCAAAATACTGTTTTTCCTCCTTTAATTCTGATATACTTTTCCCTTACAAAAAAAGTAGGCAACTCTAAAAATGAGTGACAACTGGACGCAAAATTTCAACGACCCATTGCGAATAGAGAATACTCTATCATTCATTAGAAGTACAGGCTTCTGCTATAAAATTTAGGACAGATGGGTTAATAACATGCAGCTAATGACCTAGAAGTCGATGCTGCCTAATCACCAAAAACTTAACCCAATAAAGTTTTTAATTTTTTTAAAACGTTTTCTTGTATTTGGGTCACTGAAAAGTGAAAAATAACTCTATCAAATAAGCCTAATGTTAGGGTATACTGCTATTTAATAAAATAAAAAATAACCGAATACTGTCGTAATACGGGAAATACAATACCTATTAATCTAATTTTATATAGAAAACTTTTTTAAACAATCGTTATTTACTGCATTAGATTATATACTATATTCCATACATAATGGGCACCCTGTATTGGACTATTTAATTACGCCGATATAGGGAATGAAATTGGGGTGATGGAGAGAGTTGGGGAATGGGATAACTCCAAAATTCTTATTAGTATCAAAAAATATGTGGTGTATTGAGTCAGTCCACTTGATGCCATTTTTTGCAATGTATAAATTTTGCTGCATCGACCTCTGCTGTTCGATTATTACCTTTTGCATTTTCCGGTATGCAGTGACCAGACCATTAAAGAGAATGCACTCTCTTCCGCGTATGTTGGGCAAAGCGAAAGACCATATATCAGATGATCGGAGCGCGGGCTGGCGCTCGGGCAATTACCAACGATATAAACATATTTCGTGTCGCCACATAATTTCAAATTGACAGTACGGACATGATTTAAGGGGGACTCCTGTAATTTACTTAACACATCCAGAGGTATAAGTTAATTTACTTAACTTATTGATCCAATAAATGGTAATTACGGGATAAATCGTCAGAGGTAAGATTTATGGTCAGGTTCGCAGTAATTATAAAGGAAATATAAAAGTAACGCTTGAATAGCGTATGATGTTGTTTTAGATAACACGGTCTTTTGTTGTCGGTGTCATACATGAGATGATAAACAATTGATCCAAAAATTACACAAGGTGTTCATTTGAAAACTTTCCACCACGGGTCTATTGAAAACTACTAATTACTAAAAGAACAAACGCCGAGACACCTCAAAAAACTACCTTCCCCCTGGCACCTTCTGCCCCCCAGGGTCATCCCCTTAAAAATTTTAAATGCCAAGGCGTATCGAGTAATAGTTTGTTTCGAAGGTATGTTGAAGTCCTTTACTATGACGTTTGATTTTTTCAAAATCGGTCGATTCGTTTTCTAGAAAATTGTGAAAATCGTAATTTGCTCAGATTACAGAGTTAACATCTCTAGAGGGAGCCTAATTTTAATATTGGCCAGCCGACGTCTATAGCGCTATTGCCACTCTTCTTCGTCCGCTTAAGGACCTTTCAGTTTCTTCAAAATCTGGCAGTTTCCGCAGCTTGAACACATGATCCTCAAAGTATTTAACTGGGTATTTAACTATACATTCCAATATACTTGCAATGTAACTGATTTACATGAAGATAATTTGTATTCATTTAACGAAATCTCAAAAATGGTAAATTTCATAGCGGAATGTCGCAATAACTTCTAAGATGTCATAAATCTGGCAACCTACAATCGGCGTCCCCTAAAGCTGTCATGTGGCTGTCATTGTAGTTGTGGTTATTGCGTATATTGAGATTTTTGTTGTTTTAGTGTATATTTGAGTGACTTTGTGACTATTTGTGGTGTTAATTAAATTATTTATGAACAATATTGTCATAATTGCATCATGGGACGAAATAAAAAGTGCATAGTTTGCTGCAATAGGGACGAATCGGTGAACACCACTTATCATAGGTGAATATAGGTTTTGTTTTGGTTTTCAGTAGGGTAAAATATGGGGAAGCACTTCATGGTAATAATAAATTATCAACTGTTACAATCAAATTATAATAAGAGTAACTCTCTAAGTATAGCTAAATACCAATAATAATTGTACCAGTTTGTAACATCACAGTAATAATTGAATCTATTAATGAACATCCAATTTTAATATGAAGTCGTACGCCACTGGTAATGCCCTCAAGCTGTCAAAATTTCCGTTACATGTTGGCTGGTCAGCGACCTGTGCATTTTGTTGTTTACATTCCCTCTAGAGATGTTAACTCTGTGGTTCAGGTAGGAAACAAAAACATACGAAAATACCACTTTTTATTGTAATAAGTGTTCAAAATGTTTTCAGTTATTTGCCAAACAATGATATGATGTTCAAATTCCTGACGGCCAGTTGCAAAAATAGTGGAAATGATTCCAATGTATGGTGCCCAAAAACCAATGTGCTCGGCAAACTTCTGTTTCGTTTATCGCCAGACATCCGGGGATGATAACTTCGCTTAGGTATGCTTTGGACCTTTTTACGTAATTTACTCAAACTGGATCTGTTGCAAATAAAAATGGAAAGTTCTTGATGAAGCCGCATAAGTTGAAGTCTTGGGCCATTTTGGCATACTTCATTACGCAACATTATGCATCCGACTGACATCTAATTTGGCTCTACACACAGTTACTAACCTCCATAAATTTTATCAATTTAAAACTAGTGCAAGAGTTAACCGAAGACGATTTCAATCGTAGAGTTGAGTTTTGTGAACAAATGACTACAGCGATTAATGGTAACACCATTCGTGATCAGAGTATCTGCCTCACTGATGAATGTACAGGGTGTCCCATTTTGGGCACTTTTACGGGGTATCTCGGTTATTTTTGAAGATAGAGAGTTGCGGTCTTCGCGACAGTGTGCTACTTTTTTGGCCCTCTTGGTTCTTGAGATACAGGATGAAATCGAAAACTATCGATTTTGGGACTACCCTCGTAACTCCGTTGTATTTTATCTTATTGAAAAATTTGAAAAAATTATTTATTGCATGGACATGTTGGGAAATACCATCAATCCGCTTGTCACTGAAACGATTGAAAACCTAATCGAATAGGATGGAAAGCCTATGCTTGGTGAGGCTGAAATCTATTTTCAGCAAGCCGGCGCTCCTTCTCACTAGGTTCTTCTGGTTCGGCAATGGCTAGACGACGCGTTTCCAGATAAATGGATAGGGCGAAGAGCGTCTATAGGATGGCCTGCTAGATGTCCTGATTTGCCATTAGACGTTGAAGTTTGGATGGCCTTCGTCAACGCATGATCGAAAGCAGCCATGATAACCCACAACATGTTTTTGCAACTGCCCACCATTTTGAGCACTTACTGCAATAAAAAGTGATATTTTCGTGTGTTTTTGTTTTCTATTCGAACAAATTACGATTAATAATAATAAATAAAGATTTTGATTTTAAAAAATCAATCGTCAAAATAAAGAACTACGACATACTTTTGAAAGATAATAGATAATACTCGATAACCCTTGTCATTTAAATTTTTTGGGGGCAGAAGGTACAAGGGAGGAAAGTAGTTTTTGGTTAGAAAGTTATCCCCATTGACAAATCTTTTGATGTGTCTTGGAGTTTTTTCTTTTAATCCGTGGTTTTCGATAAATCCGCGATGGGAAGTTTTCGAATGACGTTTAATGTCACAGAACAATAGTTTGCTGATTTGCTACCTAGTATTTGGAGCAAGAGCTGGTGAAGGCTCTTGATGAAAGAGGTTGAAGCATAAACTCCAAACTCTTTCTCAAGGCACAATTACTTTTATTTTTAAAATTTATTTTTGAAATGCTATATATTTTAAAAGCATAATCCCCTGGAACTGAAATGGCGGTATCAAAGAAGAGTGGGTTGCATAATCTATATCAAAAGTTCTTGTAAACTATTTAAGTGTGGTTGAATCCCTTCAAAGAACGACAAGTCGCTAAGTAATGATATGTTAAGTCTAACTTAGCCCCTAATACCAGTAGGATCTCCTCGACTCATTGTAAATAGACTTTTTTTATAAACTGAGCAGACCGCGAAGGCAAAGCCTAAATACTGCGGCTGCTATGAAAATATTATGCTAGGGGACATCGACCTGAATAGGCCAACACTCGTAGGCTCAATAAATTGATCTCCTGGCAGCCTATTCCTAGCCCTGGACACTCTGGGAATAAAGTGCGATCGTACCGCTCGGTTCTTAACGTATGAAGAGCGATCGCCTTGGGATGAGCTGCAACGGTCCCGCAGGTGCATTTAATAGGGTTGTTGAGCAACGAAATTGTAGAAGACAGCTCAACGGAGCAGATTCCGTTTAAATACCAGTAGAAAAGTGAGAGGTCGCCAACCACACGTCGGCGAGAAAGTGGCTGGAGGTGGCGCGTTGGGATTGGGTCACCAATTAGTTGAATTGTTCTCCTTTGGGCTGCATTAAGTGTAATCGCCAAGTTATTAGGTGCAGCAGTTCCCTAGATATGAAAACAATACTCCTAACCAGGTCGTATCTGAGTTTTATACAGAGTGTGTCCAAAGTTGGGACTTTGTTTTTTAGAAACAACTGCCTTTGAAATGACAAGGCTAGCGTATGATGAATCAGCAGTAGAGGAATAAAAAGAGAAAGGTAAGATCGCGCCGCGAGACAGAAAAACAAAGGATTTCTTCTTCAATTTGGACCATTCGAGGTTGTTTAGGTCGTCCAGCGTAACCACTTTCGTAGGTATCCACCGAATACAAATGTCGACTGTGCCTTTAGCTCTTTGCACAAGATAGACAAATCGAAGGGGTGCGGGGTAAATACGGCCATGGAAATGATCAGAATACACTCGCGAAGTCCGAAAGGCATTTTGACCACACTCACCGCGCACTAGTATCTACCAGTTCATTATGGTAAAATGGTTTGTTTCGTTTTTTGAGGATTTCATTAGAGGTTAATATCTTGAAATCCCTAAACATTTCGGTCATAGGTTACTGAGAAAAATCACTCCTTTTGGGGAGTACTATATTCCCTCTGAGGAACAGTCCCATCTCTTTTTTTTTTCAGGAGTCGCCCGACCATGCTGTCCCCTTCAATACTGAAGCCTTAAGGCTTCTCCTTTCATTTACAGTATCCACTCCAGCAATCTAGATCCCTGCATAAGTTTATGCAATTTTCCTACTGGTCCTGGTGCTGAGCTGTACTCCGTTGGTTCTAGCTTGGGCTTCCCAGAGAGCTGTTATCTCTTGTGATCTAGCGCTTCGCACTCACAGAGCACATGTAGCGCTGACACAGTAGTTCTACCACGCAGTCTGCAGTTGAGGTCTCCATTGTAGTTCCATTTTATTCAGGTGTTTCATCAGGCCACAATGTCCCGTGATTAGACCCGTCGTTAACAGTCCCATCTTAGGAAATATCCTGTATAGCGTGAGAAAGATGGATGGTAAGAAGTACTTTCTGGTTTTTCATATCATATCCACTGTAATGTTGACTCCCAAAAACTTGAATGAGTGACTTCTTGTCAGCGCCTTATTATTCATTACAATCGGGTACTTGCTTGGGCACTTTTTGTTTGAAAGTGTACAGGACTGGGTCTTGGAAGCATTGAATTTTACCATATTCTTGAGTCTTGGGCCTCTAGACCCATTAACAGCAAAGCAACCGCTGCCAGCCTCCTGCGTTCGAGCTCGGCCACGGACATTTTTTTTCAGTTTCTTTTTATCGGTAACGTACTCAATAACCAACTTCGTCTTTCATGCCTGTTGTCGTCATATGTTGTACGTAAATTGGATTTTGTGGATTTAAAATTATTTTTAGACACTAATATCTCCAAACTTATTGCATGCGGCATACATCTTTTTCACGTCTTCAATTTTAATTACGTTTGTGCTTGGAGAAATCGGTCGATTAATTAAGGAAACTTCAATCAGATATAGCTCGATTTTTTCAAATGGGAATGCCTATTTTTTTCTATACGATTAAATGTAGAGTTGATAGCTGTTCTTACGATATAGGGTTCTGAATATCAATCTCTGGTAGTTTTTTTTTCAATCTAATCGGTGTTTTTCAATTTTCCTAACTATAAGCGACCCCTAACAGATGTTGAAATATAAACAAAAACCTTTTCAGATAGAAGAAAACAAGTAACTTAGCAACTTAGCGTATTCCCGTGTTAGCGAGGAGGCGTGGCCGCCTGTTCCCTTTCTCCAGTGGGTGTGTCTAAGATGAGGGGAGATAAGTCCAAAAATCCAAAGGTAAAGTCAAAAGGTCCAAAGGTAAGGTCCAAAGGTCATCATAAAAATGAATTTCGCATTTCCAAGCTCCTGACGTTACGTTTAAACTTACAGTAATGACTCAAAGACCAAATTGAAGAAGAAAGCTTGCGCTTGTGCAACTATTTAGCCTTTTTTTGATATCGTGTTTGGTTGTTAAATTACAGGCATTTATAGAATGTATGATTTTGCATTGCGAGTTTTTTTGCACATTAAAAAACTTTTTTGAGAAAATCGAAAATAGTTGTCATTCATTAAGGTCTTAACTATCGCCTTCTGAAACATTATATATGTAGTTTGAAAATAGAGTGAGTTATGCGAGAAATTGTGAGTCCGTGTTTTACATGGCAAATACGTATGTATAAGTGTGTGTATCCAGGCCCCTTAAGAGACGAAAAGGTTCTGGGATTCGCAGGGGATCCACAGTTATCGGCAGTGCTCACCCCCACTCTTAATCCGGCGTATATAAGTGCTCAACCCTGTGACGCGGTCTCAGGTTCTCTGAACACGCCGAACAGGTAACATCAGCTTCTGAGGATGCCGACCACTCGTGTTGGCGAAACGTCAAGCAGCGAAGCACGCCAACGCCAAGGCGGCGAAGCGTGTCGACGCCGGCCGAATAGCTCAAGAACCAACAGTTCATCAACAAACTTCCCCTAATTTAATTTCTTCATAGCATCCGCGGTACTCTGGTATTTATGCTTTGCCTAGAAACAAAATTACAATCGGATCGCAAGGCATCGATTTTTGCGCTGGGCTGTGTGCTCTACTTTAAATACAATGCCCGTCATATCTGAAGTACCCATTGTACTGGAGAGAAGGAGAGAGCGGGATCGCAGACAGTCGGTAAGGAAGGACACGGCGTTCACAATAAAATATTTCACGCGCTGGACACGCGGCAGAATTGAACATGGTCATAATGAACATGTTATAGTTTCACAATGGCGCGCGGAACCGCTGTATGCAAATGCGCGGCCGCAGTGTGATAAGAAATGAACCACGTTTTGCGACCATACTAATAACTCCGCCGCCGCCTAGTACTGTTATATTTGTGGTCATGGGCAACAATTTCTAACCAAGTGCGCATTCCAAAGTATGAATTTAGCTCAGATAATCGAAGTAGTACCTAAAATGGCTGTTTGAAAATTTTTCGCAGCGTTTGTGATCACAGGAACCATTGAATGTAAGGTCAAAGCTCAGCAGTACCTTGTCCGCATACAATCGATTTTGTGCATAAGCTAGGCTTTTTTATGCCATGAATGAGTACTATACAGAAGCTTGGGATTGCTTGTTGAATATACCAAAGTTTACGGAATACATATAAGTTGGATCACTCCGCAAAAATATCAAAACAGCCTGCCCCTTGCCCCGTCTCCCCGGTCCACCGGTAGCAGTGTACCGACGTCGGCCGGAAAATACGGGGCGGCGCAAAGTAGTGGTTGAACGTGTTTAACGTGAAGTGTATACAGTGTCTCAAAAATATCGGATTTTGTTATCTCGGATTTGTTTGCAGGAAATGGATAATGTTTTCAGAAGTTTGATTTTATCAATAAAATTTATTAACGGATGGAAAATGACAATCATATCCATCCTTATTTTGTGGTAAACCTTGAAATATAAAGGATATAAATACATGTTTCGGGACGATTAAGACACGCAATAGGTCGGAACTGGGCAGTAGTAGAAAATTATATATCCAATGAGGTATTTGTTTTTGGTCACGTGACGCCCCATTCAAAATTATTAATGGGACACCCTGTACATTTGTGCCTTTCTGTGTTCCACCCGATAAAACAATTCCAACAAACTAGCACACGTCTAAAGTGATAATTCGAGGCCTACAGGTACTTAAAGGATTGTATCACGCTAAAAGCGTATAGTGAGACAAAATATTCATTCGGTGGTCTTACCATACCACCTAGAGACATTTTGAATTATATTTTAGAGCTCGGAAATATTTTTATTGATAACTTTAACAATTTAGTTTCTACAGTAGCAATTAGAATGACACTGAAAAGCAAAATGTCAATAATATTTATTCACATCCATGTAAAGCATTTCCACATCATTATCTTTTAAAATTGTACATACGAGTTTCTATATATTATACCATAAATTTTATAAGCTGTGGTCTCAAAAATATGCCAAATAAACAAAACGTTAAGGCAAAAATACTTCAGCACTTTTGAACCAATTTTTACGTATCTACGAAACAGCTACAATGTGTGAAATCATTTGAGATTCATTAGTAATAGTTTTACTTTACTTTAGTTACCTAGTGTATTAGCAAAATAAACGTTATATTTGTATTTGTATGTCTAAATCGGCTGTCAATACATAGTCTTTCAATGACCCTCGTATATACGTAAAACCCTGGCGTTAGCCAGTCCCCGCTAAAAGACCCTCGTACTTGGGCAAAAACCAACGCAAAAACTAACTGGCGCGTGCGGCCGCGGCATCGCTTTGATGTGAGATCTTCAAAGTTCCGACGGAGAGTGATCCAACTTATATTTATTCCGTAAACTTTGAATATACATAATTATGTACGAATTTTTAGATGGCTTTTATAGAAAAGCATTTTTTCTGACATAAGATCATCATTTTATTCTTTTGTATAGTATTCGCTTAGCTGCATAAATTCAGTTGAACGAGTTTCTAATTTTTATATTCCTTTTAGATAATACAATTTTTGGATTACCTCAAATTAAGTGTTTATTTAAAGAATGACTTCTTCATTTGACCCGAATATTCTACAACGTAGCCATTTCTTCAGGTTTGAGAACAGGGAATAGTTGGAGGAGCAAACTACCTTTGTTTGTATAGTTGTTTATCAGTTTTACTATTGTAGAGATAAGTCATTAATGCTCCGCATTGGATGGAGGATGAGGGAGTGTTAAAGCCAAAACATTTGTAGAACGCTGGACATTCATGTTGATATTGTAGGAAGAAGTGGAAAAAAACATCTGAACACGTCAACAATATCGAAAATATCGAAAGAAATGACATTAATCTCTCCATATGATGAGCCTATGTCACAAAATTATGAGATCTCTAGAATATCCGCAGTTAACCTATAGTGTCGAAATCGATAAGGTTTGTCATTTTCACTTATCACATCGTAGTCCCAATGTATTTCGTATTCATAGAGGACTAAAGTAAAAATTACCCCGATGATGTACTTCTTGGACCAATCCCAATACTGCCTTTGAACACATATCTGTGTATACAGGGTGGTCCACTAAGCGGCGGTGCTCTCTAGCGGCCATGCCGTTTAAATTAGACGAAATTGTTTTAAATAAAAAACGTTTCTTTTCAAATGCTCTATATTCAGAAAACAATTTCAAAGATGGCGGACTTCCGGATATACCGGAAGTAGGTAACAACTTCCTTATTTTGAATGGAACACCCCGTATATTATTACGTTTTTGACTTCAGCGTCGATTTTTAGGTCCAGTTTGTTAACCATTGTTTATATCTACGAAGCTATTCTCGGAGTTATTCAGCAATTTTTAGAAAACTTGACGTTTGTAGTACTTTAGAAGAAACGTTAATATCTCGGAAACTAAACACAATAGAAAGATGCGGTTTTCAGTTTTGAAACAAGCAAGGAACGTACTTGTGTTTTAGTAAGATCGTTGTTTCAAAAGAAGGTTAAATCAATAGGTCAGCAATTTTCAATTTTGAAAAGTTAGAAACGTTAAAAACTTTTTTTTTCAAATGGGATGGTATGATAAGTTTCACATCGGTGGATGCGAAATTAAATTCTCTTTCATTTTTATCTAGGCACATGTGGTCTGTCTTTGATGGTTTTTAAGATACCTACGGTTTTGTAATTATTGCGTAGGAATTGAAAAAATCGTAGGTGGCGTGGCTCGCAGACAAAACAATTGGCAGGAAACCTTTCATCCAAAGTGTTTCGACCTCTAATACTAAAACGTGCTTTCGCTCCATCTAACTGTAACCACATTATTCTTAAAAACTCCAGTGTTGAACTTTTCAACAGGTTTTCCAAATTATTATTTAGAAAATTTTGGAAAACATTAGTTTATGATGCGGTTTACAATAATACCACCCCTAATGCTTAGACTCCATGCTGGTTGTCAACAAACTTCTCAAAATTTGGATTTACGTGGGCGTAGAAGGAAACATGTAAGTAGTAATACATGAAGATGGTGAGTTTTGCATTCTCACAATTGTAGTTGAAGATCCGCATAGCAGTGCTACAGCAGAAATTAGTCGCCATTTGGGCATTGGTCAAACATCTGTGAACACGATCTTAACCAAAGTTTCGTAACGGAGTACATATAGCATCCTTATCACGTGCAGCTAAATCAAGCAATTGAACCTCCTTGTTGTTTACGAATGAAGCTACATTTCTTATGAAATTCTTTCATTTTCTTTTTTATGAAATGTAGCTACAGCGTTATCATTAACGGCGAAGTAAACTGGCATAGGTGATTTACATTTTTATACCGACGTAAATCCAAATTTTGAGTGATTTGTTGACAACCAGCATGGAGTCTAAGCATTTGGGGTATTATTATTGGAAACCGCATATTAAACTAACGTTTTCTAAAATTTTCTAAATGAAAATTTGGAAAACCTGCTGGAAAATTCACCACTGAAGTTTTTAAGAATAATGTGGTTACAGGTAGATAGAGCGAAAGCACATTTTAGTATTAGAGACCGAAACACTTTGGGTGAAAGGTTTCCTGCCAATTGTTTCGTCTGCGGGCCACGCCACCTACGATTTTTCCAATTCTTACGCGCCATCACGGAATAATTACAAAACCGTAAATATCTTGAAAACCAGCAAAGATAGAACCACATGTGCCTAGTGAAGTGAAAAGTAGAGGAGAATTTAATTTCGCATCCACCGATGTGAAACTTATCATATCATCCCATTTGAAAAAAAAAGAGTTTAACGTTTTCAACTTTTCAAAATTGAAAATTGCTAGTGTATTGATTTAATGTTCTATTGAAACAACGGTCTTACTAAAACACAAGTACGTTCCTTGCTTGTTTCAAAACCGAAAACTGTATCTTTCTATCGCGTTTAGTTTCCGAGATATTAACGTTTCTTGTAAAGTACTACAAACGTCAGATTTTCTAAAAATTGCTGAATAACTTCGAAAATAGGCTTCGTAGACATAAACAATGGTTAACAAACTGGACCTAAAAATTGATGCTGAATCCAAAAACGTGATAATATATAGGGTGTTCCATTCAAAATAAGGAAGTGGATACCTATACTTCCTGTATATCTGAAAGTCCACCATCTTTGAAATTATTTTCCAAATGCAGAGCATTTGAAAAGAAACGTTTTTTATTGGAAACATTTTCGTCTAATTTGAACGGTATGGCCGCTAGGGAGCACCGCGCGCTTATTGGACCACCCTGTAAATACATACCAGTAATTTTTCGCCACATGCCAAAGATAAGAGAAATATGGTGTTTTCTTTCAATCTCTTAATCTCCGTAACTGCTGCATGGTTTTTGATAAAAATGTAGTAGTGTAATATACTTATGTGGAGTCATAGTAGGTAGTGCCGATACATCTTTGAAAGTGGTTATATTGGCAAAAAACCAAAATCCTCAGAACCTCTCCAAATTGCGTTTTTAGGTGAAGTTAGCGCCGGTACTCTGTAACTTAGAAATAAAAACGTGTTTCTAGTACCATGACGACCGTGACGATCGGGCAGTTTCGCCTACTACGCGGACATATTTACGAAGCCACCCGATCCCATAGTACATAGTGCATATAAACACATTTCTAAGTTACAGAGTACCGGTGCTGAATCATTTTTCTTTTCGGAAGGAGGTGGCGGGGAGATGAGGAAATTGGGATGGTGGGGAGTCGCATAAATTTAAATCCTCAACATTTTTTTAATTACCGAGACAAGCTGATTGACGCAGGCGTTAATCAGGGTATTTTACAGATATCCCCATTAATGTCTTTATCACTAGGATTATTAAACACAGTAGTACAGGGGTAGTACAACATAATTGTGGTGGGTGGGATGCATTTTGGATATTTTTTTATAACTTCTGGAGTCTGAAAAAGGATCATGGTTATGTTGCATGTGCAAGCACCGACGTACACTATTTACTCCCATGTCTACAAGAGATAGTATTGAACACTATAGCATATGTAGCTCAATATTTATTACGTTCCGATCGTGATACATACACACAGAGCTTCCTTCTTGCATTGAGGACAACTTCTTGCCCTAGCTTTTTTGTTATCTTCTGTTACGTGTACTTTAAAAAGACAGATGGTAAGACTTTCCACATTGAGCACGTAATTTATTCACATTTATGTACACGAGCTACAGGAGAATGCGATAACATAATCAACTTTTCATTTTATTGTGGTTCAAAACAAAGCTCAGCTGAATATATTATTGGATACGAAGTGACCGAATGAACCAGCAAAAAAAATTCCAGATAAAGTTGATTAATAGTGTTGAAACGATTTCTCTTAGCAGTGGCGTTCCTGCAACAATTATATACAGTTTTTAGGGCTAAAAACTCATAAGTATACTCTGTTACCTGATACTTTAAACTGGCCTGACGTCTATTTGATAGGTATCAGCTGACGAAGAAGTGTATCTCAAATTTAATTTTTTACTAGTGGTGATGATTGGCAATCCTGCGATCAGGACCGTATTAGTAATATTCTTACTGAATATCTCATTGCCAAAAAGTAATGACTATTTTTGTAAACAAAAAATTGCTTCAATATCCAGAAATGTGCAGCAAAAATGTTGCTTAAAAGAAATAGATTATTTTATTGATTTGTATATAGTTAGAGACTATCAAAATATTCCTATATTTAGCAATAAGGACGATTCAATGAATAGCTTGCATCACTAGTGGGATATTTATTAGTTAAAACGTACAACGTACAATAAATTGGAGAAGAGTATAAAGTACAGCTAAAAATGCTTTTATCTTCATTCTTACCTCATTTAAAGCCTAATCGTCATCATTCACACCAGCGATACTGATATACTGTAAGAAACGCCGGATTTTCCGAGAAAATGTAAAATAAGACCTCCGAGCATGGACGAAAAATGTCACCAAGTGTCAATTACTGCACTCAGTACAGCTCTGCATTCCTTCAAAGCTTAAAATTGATACGTCAAGACTCAATCTGGAGTATTTTTTGCTATCACTAGCCGAACAGCTGTTCGCTGATGACACGGCTGACAGTTTAAAGTATCGGGTAACAGGGTATAGAAAGGCATTGCGCCAAATTTATAGTCCACATTCAGACTGGTGTGGAGCAAATGACAGAGCGCCTTTTCTACATTGTGTTAACTAGCCACCAACTCTAAACACTAAATGCATATGAAGATTTAGATTTTATATTTTACAGCCAGCGTTTTCATTCTACCACTTCCATGAGTAATTGCCAAGCTTTTTTAACAGCCCAATGGTAACTTTCATATACTATTTCTTTCCATACCGTAGGTAAGGGGATCATGTTGCAAGTTCGCAAGCAAACAAGTCCGCGGCTCGCATTGTGATCAAAATTAAATCGTGCAATTTTAAAAAATAAATGTTTTCCCTTTTAGACGTGGAACCTCAAAATTAACTCTTGGTTAAACCCAAAAATTTCCGAACTTTAATCGATTACGTCAAGCTAAACCCTCCAACTGACGACCTTCCTCCTCTTTGCTCTTCTCCTTCCTTCCTTTCCTTTTTCTTCCCTTACTTCTTCCTGACTTTGTCTGGTTCCTGAAAGAGACCAATCAACCGACATACCTGTAACTTAGAGCAAAGGTCCACCGGACCGCTCTGAAATACAATGACGAATTGTGTCGGATCATGTTATCACAAAAAAATCGATATTGAGAAATGTTGAACATTTTATGATGTCTATGTCATGAAAGTATATGGCACTCGTTTCCATGGGTCTGTTTGTTTGTCTTCCGGTCTATCTGTGTGTTGCCATGTTGCTATATCTGTAACTGCTTCAACTAGTTTTTATTAAATTTGGGGTATGTTATGCTGTAGGATCATATTTACGAAAATCGGTGCAGTGGCGTCGAAAATTCTCAAAACTGCTTTAGCCATTTTAGTGAGGGAGTAAAACTTGGGTGGCTGGAGAGTGCTGGAGGTGTGAACTCCAAATATTTGTATCAGCGGCGTAGCGTGGCGTCAATACAAGGGGATGCAACAAGTAACTGCAATTAACATTTTACCAACACAATAAAATTTTTTTCTTTTTTCTAATTGAAGTCCTTAATTTTGAAGGCTCAAGAATAAATTATACAAACAATGTTAAAACAGTAATCAAAAATCAAACCAATTTAAAAAAAGAACTAGGTTACGTATCTGTTAAGATGATAAGATTAAGATCCATTCTTCTAGTCCCACCCAGAGTCGTTCATCGTGACGCGCTACAATATTTTATTTTGTACCGCGAACGAGATGCGTTTAGGAAACCGCATCACCTACCGACGTAAAACAGCGAGCTAGACTCAGTGGAGATGTAAACACGGGCCTATAATTAGCGAACCTCGGATCGCGTACGACAGCATTCAAGATGTGACCAGGACAGTCGCATCACTCGCATCATCGCGCTGTCGAGATATTTTAATTTTTCGCGTTTAGCATAGCCGTTAGCGTTATCTGCAAAGCTCGACCAATACATACATTCAATAACTGAAATAGAATTTAATTATTTGACGAATATTTTAGAATTTTAATATATTATAGGAGATCTAAGTGGCTCTTTCAAATAAAAACGTATTACATTCCTTTGATATGAAAGGATACGACGCATCACCCGCATCAATGGACGCTACGCCGCTGGTTTGTATTCATAAAGGACTACCCATTAACATAAAAATAAATAAATAAATAACCTTGGTAATACTCCTAACAGATCAATTTGAGCATTATGTTTGAATACATCTAAGACCTTATATTTTTCTTTTCATGCTACAGGTAAGGGGAGTATGGTGTATTCTTGCAATCGCTTAACCTTAGTAACCGCTGCACCGATTTTCATGATCTTTAGAGTGTAGCATAATTTGGAATCATAGTGAGGTAGGTAATATCTTTGAGAATTCGTACTTTGACGGTGGTAACTCTTGTTTCTATCAGTATTACTTTTATTAGTATCGAGAATGTATAAGAAGTATTGAGTGATGCCACTTGTCGCCATATTTATAAAATGGTGGACCATTTCGTATCTGATTAGGAAGACCTGTTCATCTCAACATCTCACCAAAGTACAATTATCTTATTAATAACTTATTAAGAATGTCATTGACACTAAATTGATACATACATTTTTTCTCGGCAGTTGAGAAAGTTGACGTTTCTTGCTACTGTCTTGGTCTCTATCCTCAAAGTGTTATTGACAATGATATGAGACCATTGCTGATAATTTTTTTTTATGGTCGGCCTCCCGCAAAGGCCTATGGCGCTGTAGAAGCGCTGCGAGAGGATAAGTATCGGTTCACGTTAGATCTGAAACGCTGCAGGTTGTAGCCGTTGGGAAACAAAATCCCCGGCAGCTGATTCCATAGCGTCGAAGTTCTCCAAAAGAAGGAATGCTGGAGGAGACTGGTTCGGGAAGTAAGGACCTCGACCTGGTAAGGATGAGCTCGCTGATAATTATGCCTCGTTCTTTAAACGATAAAGCGAAGTAGAAGCATTTTAACGAGGCTAATCTCAATAAACATGTTAAAGGGCCTGGATACACACAGTTATAATGCTTTAGCCATGTAAAACACGGATTCCCATTTCCAACATAACTCACTTGTTTTTCAAGCTACATGAAGGTGCTAGTTAAGACCTTAGTTTTTTAGTGTGCAAAAAATCATGCATCAATGCAAAATCATACATTCTTCAAATGTCTGTAATTTAACAACCAAACATGATATCAAAAAAAAGCCACCTCAGTGACAAAGCACTAGCTTTCTTCTTCAATCATTACTGTAAGTTTAAAGGTAACATCAGGAGCTTGGAAATGCAAAATTCATTTTTATGGTGACCTTTGGACCTTACCTTTGGAATTTTGGACTTACGTCCCCTCATCTTAGACACACACACTGGAGAAAGGGAACGGGTGGCCACGCCTCCTCGCTAACACGAGAATACGTATTTTCTTGGATTCTCAATTTCGCGAGCCATACCCTAGACCCTTAACCTCTACGACGTTCCCCTGAGCGGTCCATTTGCCGCAAGTACTTGAAACAACTAGTATCGTGTAGTATTGCAAAGTTAATAATTTACCTGAAATTATTTTCAATTTTGAACAATTTTCTCCGCAGGTTATATAATGCGACGTTCTCCTTTCTAGTTTCAAAAATCAACATACTGCAACATTACAAAATAAAAATAATTCAGCAGTTAGTGGACACTGATGATGACAAGATTCTAGTTTCTGTAAAGCGAAGGATCACCCGTTGGTTCAAAATCGATACTGAAGTTTATTGCTTTGATGTATTGTGACTCTTTTTGTTCAGGGTATATGAAAAATTTGATCTACCATAGTGTCAACAGCCTTTCCAGTTGGTTAATAAATGATATAAGGGTGTTATGCAATTTGTTATTGAAAAACATATATTGCCTTTTCCAAAGAACTGACATACTTTTAGAGTTCCGTTAACTCGAAGCTCCTTTAAATCCGTTATTTTAATAAGACTTGAATCTCTTTTGTGCATTAAACATATACTGGAGCAAAACTTATAATTTCAACATCTAAGCTCCAATCAGTTTGTTATTTTGTTTCCTTTTTTTACTTACTATTTCTAATAAATGAAAAAATTATTTGCACTAAAATTAAAATTAATAGAGAAGGTTATAAGCAAAAAAGGTCCTGAGATTTTATTGTCCTGATGAGTGTGGAGGAACTGCCTTGCGATTTAAATGTTACTCATTTGAGTCATTGATGATATTACATTTTATTAATATACAGGTATATATATTCTTATACCTAGACAAAAAAATTAATTTTTCCATTCTTTATTGAACACCAGGATTTTAATAAATAGAATATTCACAAATCAAACAGATAATCCTATTTTTTATATGGTGCTATTTTGTATTGATATCTTCAAGAGTATTGAGCACATTTCAGGTACTCCTAGATCTTTTGCAAGCTCCAAGCACTTGGAATCATTTTCAAAACTTTTGGTTTGGGAAGCTCTTTATAAAAAGTTCTTTTATTTGAGAAAGAAGCTCCGCAACAAAGCTCTTATAGCAAACAGCAGAACGACATATAAAGGTCGCATATTTAATACTATTTATGACAAATCAGGCATATTTACCACAGTCCCAGATAGCCAACTAACCATAGTGCGACGACACTGGCGCGGCGAGGCGAGTATCTGATTCTAGAGCTATTTTTCAATTAAATGATGATCTTTCCGGCCACTACATCAAAAACCTTTCAATTATTTCAATTAGTATCTGCTACCTGATATTTCTAACATACCAAGTAACCAATAACATTCTTGCGTATCAACTTCGAATCTAATGAGAACGACTTACATACCATTGGATCTGATTGTCTTGAATTGGTCTATCGGGTGCTATTCTCATGAAACCACAAAAAAATACCAACATTCTGATGGTCCAAGGGCGATATAGCCTGGTAGGTATTTACGAAAACCATTAAATCTTCATGTTCTTGAAACACTATATGTATATGTATACAGGGTGAGTGCCAAGCTGATACTTTTTTTAAATTATGTATTGAATTCGTTAAAATAAACAACTTTTTCAAATACATTTTTCCAGAAAACTGAGAAATAAGCGACAAATGACAAAGGTATATCTGGGCTTGTGTATCAAGACATACCTAGTCTGTTTATATTTAGTCTTTTGCTCGGATTTTTGTCAAGCCGATTAGGCATTGTACCTGTTGAATAGTGGAATAGCCACTTTTTGTTTATCGTTGTTAATTTCAAATTGGTAAATCCTAAAATTGGTACATTATTATGAAAAAGATTACCAATTTAAAATTGACTGTTATAAATTGAAAGCGACTAGTGCACTAATTAACAGGTACAATGATGGATCAATAAGATCGATAAGAAGAAAATTTTAAAAAGTTGTTTATATTAACGATTTCTATACACAGTTTAAAAAAGGTATCACTTTAGAACTCACCCTGTATATAATTAAAATATGAAATATAATTTTTACAGTAAATATTTTTAAAGGCTTGATCTTTTAATTTCTAGAATAAGAACTCTCCATACATGGAGGTATCCATGAGATAATTTTTCACCACTAGAAATCATCGTTAAAGGTTCGACCATCGCAGTGTGTCCCACGACGATTAAGACAAGCAATATGTCGGAACTGGGCAGTAGTAGAGAATTATAATTTTGGGGATATAAATTAGAGCAAATAATGTTGTATCTTTTCTTGTTATGTTACCCAATGAGGTATTTGTTTTTGGTCACGTGACGTCCGGTTCAAAATTATTAATGGGACACCCTGTATATTAATGCCTTTTTATGTTCCTCCCGATGAAATAATTCCAACAAACTAGCACACTTGTGGTCTGAAGTAATTAATTCAAGAGCTACAGGTACTTCACGGATTGTACCACTACCATTGATTATAACATAATATACCCCTATGCTAGTGTTCGTAATGACACAATCCTTTAAGTACCTGTAGCTCTTGACACTTTAGACCCCAAGTGTGTTAGTTCATTGGAATTGTTTTATCGGGAGGAACACAGGAAGGCATTAATATACAGGGTGGCCCAATAGTGCGTGGACGGAAGATTGTGCGCTTACTAAAATATATTTTAAAAACATGTCACTTGATAATGGTAGGGAACCTTGAGCGCTATAATATAAAAATAATCTGACTTAAATATTGACGTTTATACAGGGTGATTCATATCAAACTTACATTTTTTTAGCATGGAACCCCGTTATATT
Source organism: Callosobruchus maculatus (assembly GCA_951848785.1). Taxonomy (NCBI): domain Eukaryota; kingdom Metazoa; phylum Arthropoda; class Insecta; order Coleoptera; family Chrysomelidae; genus Callosobruchus; species Callosobruchus maculatus. Next base: position 4,015,384 of record CATOUR010000058.1, read on the forward strand.
ATTGCATATTTGGATTCCTTGGTCAATTCTAGTGTAACTTTATGTATCATATATGGAACTTTAAACGAATCGTTTAGGCACAAATCACCATTTTTGGTATAAGTAGGTATCAGAAAAAAACTGAATATCGCAGGAATTATAAAACCTAGAAGGCCGTGACTTTGCGGTATGATCAAGCATGAAACGCGGCACCTTAGATTAGACGAATAAACTCGAATTCTTTTTATAGTTGGAGAAATCAGTAGATTAATTAAGGAAATCACAGATAACTTGATTTTTTCAAATGGGAATGCCTATTTTCGTTCATATGATCAAATATAGAATTCGATTACCTTTCTAGCGATATAGGATTCTCAATATCAGTCTTTTTTGGTTTTCATTTTATTTCAAATTTGCAGTCAAATCGGTGTTTTTCAATTTTCCTGCGTGCAAGCAACCTAACAGGCCATGAAAAATAAACAAAAGCCCTTTAATATGGAAGAAACCAACTAGCTTAGTAGAAATATGCAACACGCATTTCATGCTTAATCGTACCGCAAAGTCTCGGCCTCCTAAGCTTTATAATAGCTGCGATATTCAATTTTTTTTGATACCTACTTATACCAAAAATGGTGATTTGTGCCTAAACGGTTCATTTAATGTTGCATGTATGATACATAAAGTCACACTACAATTCACCATGCAATAATACAGGGTGGGCCAATAGTGCGTGGACGGAGGATTGTGGGCTTAATAAAAAATATTTCAAAAATCTGTCACTTGATCATGGTAGGGACCCTTGAGGGCTATGACGTAAAAATATTTTCACTCAAATTTTGACGTTTATACAGGGTGATTCATATCAAACTTACATTTTTTTAAATGGAACTCCCTGTATATTATTGCATATTTGGATTCCTTGGTCAATTTTAGTGTGATTTTATGTATCACACATGAAACTTTAAATGAACCGTTTAGGCGCAAATCACCATTTTTGGTATAAGTAGGTATCAGAAAAAAATTGAATATCGCAGCGATTATGAAACTTAGAAGGCCATGACGTTGCGGTACAACTAAGCATGAAATGCGTCACCTTAGGTCAGACGGCTAAAATTGAATTCTTTTTTTACTTGGAGAAATCAGGAGATTAATTAAGGAAACTTCAATTACAGATAACTTGATTTTTTCAAATGGCAATGCCTATTTCGGTTTAAAAAATCGAATGTAAAATTTTATTACCTTTCTAACGATATAGCATTCTCGATATCAATCTTTTTTGGTTTTCATTTTATTTCAAATTTTCAGTCAAATCGGTGTTTTTCAATTTTCCTGCGTGCAAGCAACCTAGCAGGCCATGAAAAATAAACAGAAGCTCGTTAATATGGAAGAAACCAACTAACTTAGTAGAAAGATGCAAACTAACTGGAGCAACGAGGCAAGATTATGAAAATTCCCTGCAACATATTAGCTCTAACCGGATATAACAGCCCCAAGATATCTAATGTAAATGAGTAGCTGGGCTATGACAGAAGTATTTGTTTTTCACAGCCTACTAGCTATCGAGGTCTACTAGAGCTTGACAACTTTCCAAAACGATTAAAAATTTTGAAACAAAAGGAAAACTACCAGCGATTTTTGCTTACAGTCTAACATGTTTAGAATTTCATATCTAATGAGATAAAAAGATTAGTCACTTCCGTTTAGTTAAGTCAAAAGTGAAATCTCCAACTGGAGCATTCTGAACATCTACTGAAATAACTGCTAGAATTTTTTAATTACGCTATGTTGTAATTGTTTATTTCATGTAGTTTTCTGCAAACTAAATTATGTTTTACAATTCAAACAGACTGCAATTCAAGTTTCATTTTCCGCGATTTTGCTAATAAGTAGAAGTACCTACTGAAGAATTTGAAGGGTTCCAGTCAGAGGTATCATTACTTTTGACTTACGGAAATGGCTACTTTTTTATAGCATTAAATGTGAAAATTTATTCAGAAGACATAGATATTATACTGCCAGCAACAATCACTAGTAGTTTTCCTTTGATTAAATATTTTTTTACTGACGTTGGAAATTGACTAATAGCTAGTAGGCTGTGAAAAATGAGCGTTCTTGTTACCGCTATTATTTCTGGTTAGAGCTAATATGTTGTAAGAAATTTTCATAATCTTGCCCCGTTGCTCTAGTTAGTTTGCATCTTTCTACTAAGTTAGTTGGTTTCTTCCATATTAACGAGCTTCTGTTTATTTTTCATGGCCTGCTAGGTTGCTTGCACGCAGGAAAATTGAAAAACACCGATTTGACTGAAAATTTGAAATAAAGTGAAAACCAAAAAAGATTGATATCGAGAATGCTATATCGTTAGAAAGGTAATCAAATTTTACATTCGATTTTTTAAACCAAAATAGGCATTGCCATTTGGAAAAATCAAGTTAGGGTAGCGGAACCAGTGAATGAACGCTACCAGTTAATGAACATATATTTGAAAAAAAATCATTTTTAGTTGCGTCCTACGTTTAAAATGCGGAAAGAGACATGCAATAGATATTTTGAACCGTTTGTCGTTGCTAAACTATTATTTCAATATGGCTGCCTAGTTACACGAACCTCCAGTGCCGTTAATCTACAGGTTGTTCGGTTGCACTATCCCGATTGCTGTGTTTTAATAAGTATATAGGTAAGTCGAATATCGACATTTATAAGCTTTGTACTGTTATGGCGTCCCAAGTTAAGCAGTCAATGGCTGAAGCAGTTCCTTCAGATGTAAATGCATGTGCAACATAACCTTTAATTTCCAAAAAACGCGGGAAATTGTAATAAAATAGCGTTCATTCACTGGTGTATCATAATCCTTCATAATTCCATTGAATGAACAGCATGTTCATTTATTGGGTATTGTCATATATCCTTAAATTCAATCCTTTTCTCGACAAATGATGCAGTGTTATCTGTTTAACGTTTTTTTGCTTCGAATATTTCAGTAACTGATACCTGTCCAGTAAATGAACGGGAAAATAGCTACTGTTCATTCGCTAGAATCAATATTTTTCAAAACACCTATGAATGCACATAGACTTTTTGGTACTATTAAGTACTATTATTCTGACGTTTTCTTCAGGGCAAAATGGAAGTTACCAGCAAAAAACCGTACCAAAGGTTTCGCTATACTGACGAAACATTACAGGAAGCCCTGGAGTTAATACGCACAAAGTCAATCACCATTTCAGAGGCAAGCAGGCGCTTCATTATTCCAAAGAGCACCCTGTCTAATAAACTTACAGGAAAAGTTCCTCAAGTACGAAAAATGGGTCCTGACACTGTACTATTGAAGGAAGAAGAGTATCGCCTGGAAAAATGGATTTTATCCAAGGCATTATTAGGCTTCCCGATGCATCCCGATGAAGTTAAAGACTCCGTCCAAAAAGTTTTAAAAGAAGCTAAACGCAAAAATCCATTTACTGATGACAGACCTGGGAAAAAATGGTTGCAGTTATTTCTTGGTAGGCACCCAACTATAACCCGAAGAAACACAGAAATCATTTCTAAAGCACGGGCATCTGTGACCGAGGAGAATATTAGAAATTGGTTTGCTGAGCTCAGAGACTATCTAACTGAAGAGAATCATGAAGAAATATTAGAAAATCCGCACCGCATATTCAATGCAGATGAAACTGGGTTTATGACTTGTCCCAAAACAGGAAAGGTCTTGGGACCCAAAAATTATAAAGCTTTCTACGAGATAGCCAGCGGCCCTGAAAAAGAGTGCATCACCGTCTTGTGCACATTTTCAGCTGCTGGTGTATCAGTACCCCCTATGGTCCTATACCCGTACAAACGCATTCCAAGAGATATATCGAACTCTGTTCCTGATGATTGGGCTATAGGACGATCAGATAGCGGATGGATGGTCAGCTCTACATTTTATGAGTTTATAGCAAACGTTTTTTATCCCTGGATATTAGAAAACCATATTCAGTTACCTGTTCTGCTGTTCTTAGATGGTCATAAATCGCATATCAATATGGAGCTGTCAAAATTTTGTGCCGAAAGAGGCATTTTACTGTACTGCTTGCTACCTAATGCAACTCATATACTTCAACCATGTGACGTTGCCATTTTCAAATCCCTTAAAGATCACACAAACAAAAAACAAATAAATCTGTCACAAAATCTAATTTTGCGACACTATTTAAATCTACTTTCGACAAAGCCATCCGCCCTGAATTTATTAAGGAAGGGTTTAGGGTATGTGGACTGTTTCCCTATTGTCCAGATAACGTTGATTATACAAAATGCATATCTAAAAGACGGCAAGAACTCCAAAAACAAGTTGACACAGACATGAGATTGACAGATAATACTACGATTATCACATCTCAGGATTATAGATCTGCTCTCAAAGTAATAGAAACACATATTGATCCCAACGTACTGAATACGTTCAGCGACTTGAGAAATAAAGAACAGGCAAAGAGCGATTCTTTGTTTGAGATATGGAGCTTGTGTAAGGATAAAGGTCAGTTTACTATTATACAAGATGAGGGTCACCAACTGGAGAGAGAAAATAGTGACAATGGTGACAACATGGATATTGCAAACATGCCCATAGAAATTAATGGAATGTTATATGACCCTACTCACTCGATAATAGACGACAGCTCACAAAATGATAATAATAATCCATTTACTCTATCAAATATATATCAAAGTAATTGTGACATTAACAACGTTAACAAAAGTACTGAAAATCACCAAGAAGCAAAAATAATCATCCATAGCAATATCGGGTGGAACGCCGATGGTAATATCCTCATAAATAATGGCAACGAAGCGGACATTCAAAAGCATAGATTAGGTTTTGTAGAGATGAATAATGGCGATGATAAAATATCTAAAATTGATTCACAGGAGATTGAGTGCAACTTGGAAAAAAACGATGATGGTAGTAAAAATGAAGCCCTGGAAACAATTGTGCATGAAATAGCTGTAACTGACATTGACAGAAGTGAAAATGAACAGAGCGAAAAAACTTCTGAGAATTTTAAACCAAAAAATGGTGGAAAGGAAAATGAGTATAACTTTGAAAAAAAGAAGGATAAAAGTGATAAGATAAGTTTGCTAGAAGCTGGTATGGATGAAACACACATGACAGAGAAAGATAGAAATGAAAATAAGCAAACTGAAAATAAATTTTGGATTTTCCAAAATAATAACGAAGATAGTTCTGACACAAATCAAAGTAAGGATAGAGGAGTCGAAGAAGAGACATGTAAGATGAAGAGTCTAGAAGAAATTTGGTCTAAACATTTACATTGGCCTGAAATCCTGCCCACTAGCAGCAAAAGAAAGTCATCTGCACCAATGCCATATGCAATAACTTCGAAGAAGTGGAAAGAACAGATGGAGCAAAAAGAGAGAGCTAAAATGACGCCAAAGACGCACAAGCCTAAATCAGATCCTAAGTCAAAGTTAAAGGGTAAAAAAGATATTTTGGATGCAAAAAATAATATAAATACTCCGAGCTGTTCCTCAACTCCCAGTGAGATAAGAGGTAATAGCGAAAACGAACTTGGTCCTACATCTACCGAGTCTAGAAATGTAGGTAAAAAGGATTTAAAAACTGAGAATATTATTGTGGGATCGTATGTTATTGTAACCTATGGCGGAAAGCTATATCCAGGGATTGTTGAAAAGATTGACGGCGATGAATATGAAGTTAAAGCTATGTGTCAAGTTGAAGGTAATAAGAATCATTTCAGGTGGCCAAATCGAGAAGATAAAATTTGGTACAATAAGGAATGTGTACTTGAATCAATTCCGCCCTTAAAATTCATTAGAAGAGGTGTCTTTGACTGTCCAGAAATAAGAAAGTATATCTGAATGCTCTGTTCATTTATTGGATATCTGTGGTTCATTCATCGGTACAGTCCGTTCATTTACCAGACATTTTGTATTATTGTAAAATTTACTTTTGCTACTAATAAACGAGTGTATTTTCTGTTTAGTATTTTAATGCATATTTATAATATATGTGTATCCTATTCTATGCCTTTTTATTCAAAGAGTCCTATAAAAAACCAAAAAAGTCTACAATAATTGAAATTAGAGGATGCCTTAGTCGTTCATTCACTGGTGCAGTTACCCTATCTGTGATTGAAGTTTCCTTAGTTAATCTACTGATTTCTGCAAGTACAAAAAGAATTCAATTTTAGCCGTCTGACCTAAGGTGACGCATTTCATGCTTAGTTGTACCGCAAAGTCACGGCCTTCTAAGTTTTATAATCGCTGCGATATTCAATTTTTTTCTGATACCTACTTATACCAAAAATGGTGATTTGCGCCTAAACGGTTCGTTTAAAGGTCCATGTGTGATACATAAAGTCATACTAAAATTGACCAAGGAATCCAAATATGCAATAATATATAGGGGGTTCCATTTAAAAAAATGTAAGTTTGATATGAATCACCCTGTACAAACGTCAAAATTTAAGTGAAAATATTTTTACGTTATAGCCCTCAAGGGTCCCTACCATGATCAAGTGACAGATTTTTGAAATATTTTTTAGTAAGCCCACAATCCTCCGCCCACGCACTATTGGCCCACCCTGTATATATGGGGTTCCATTAAAAAAAATGCAAGTTTGATATGAATCACCCTGTATAAACGTCAAAATTTAAGTGAAAATATTTTTACGTTATAGCCCTTAAGGATCCCTACCATGATCAAGTGACACATTTTTGAAATATTTTTTAGTAAGCCCACAATCTTCCGTCCACGCACTATTGGCCCACCCTGTACATACAGGATGTCCCGATAAAAATTTTGAATCGGACGTCACGTGACCAAAAGCAAATACCTCATTGGATAACGCAATAATAGGAAAAGATGCAACATTTGCTCTAATTTACATCGCCAAAATTATAATTCTCTACTACTGCCCAGTTCCTATATATTGCTTGCCTTAATCGTTATGGGGCACCCTGTATAATGCAAGTGTTTTAAAAGTTTTCCGTAAGAAACCTTTTTTGTTACAAAATTCTTATTACTGTCAGGATAAATTGACGAATTTAAGTGAATATTCAACTACACATTTCGTTTTGTATGTAGTAAGTCCAGACTGGAGTAATACATATAATTTAAATGAGGATATCTAATGTCCCACATTCTACTTATATGTGATGTTTTTTCTCTGAAGAATTCTAATCCCCCGCACGTTGTCCCTCACACTGAATTACTAATATCGGATAAAATTGTCAGTACATAGGTACGAGGGTTTCTAATAAATTAAGTTTGCTACTGGAGATATTCCCTGACCACCAGGAAAAATTGTCATGTAGGTTATATTGCCAATTGTGTGTCGTCGTAGTTACCGACGCATCTTTTGAAGGCTTTGTATTTAGGAGTTAACACTTACTTTGTGAAAAATTGTGCATTGTCCATTTCCTCGATTTCGGCAGTTCGACGAAAACACAAAAACAATCACAACACAATGGTAAACACTTGAGCACACTGTACGGAGGTCTAGAATATAATGACCTGGAACAACAGGTTACAGGGGATGTTGGGGAGGTGGAACTGGTTTTTCTGTAAACAATGACGCCAAAAGCGGGACATATACTACAGGATGATCTCTAGGACGGGGCTCTCGAAGTATAATTTTATTTTTTTTTATTTTTTAAGATCAAAAGCTTGTTCCCTGGTGCCAAATAACGAACCTGGAAAATTTTTCTGAAAACTATGAGGCCAATGTCAATTCGGCGGAATTTTTTTTGAAAATAATATACTTCCCACACGTATTCATGACTTTGAGTGTGTTTTTGGAATTTTTTTTTCTGATGAGGGTATTTATACTTTGAAGATTGACTTTACCGAAACGTGACATTTTGAAATTAACGTTGATTGAAGTTATCAAACTCAATTGTATAGCCATAGCGGCCGATAATTGTACTGAGTGCAATTATTAGTGCAATTTGGATTTGATTGGATCAAAATCAATGATGTCTTACAAAATGAGGAAATTTCAGTAGTTGTTAGAAGTGTCCAAAAATTTTCAGTGTAATTTAGATTTGGTTGGATAAAAATCGATCATATGCAAAATGAGAAAATTCCAATGGTTGCTGGAGGTTTCAAAAATGTTTCTCAATAATAGTGTGTGAAAAACTTTATTGCTCCTCCTCAAGCACCCCTCTGTCCTTCGCGAAAAATTCCTAACTAGGAACCTATTTATACAATATAATACAGGGTGTCCCACGGCGATTGAGACAAGCAATATATCGGAATTGGGCAGTAGTAGAGAATTATAATTTTGGGGGTGTAAGTGAGAGCAAATGTTGCATCTTTTCCTATTATTGTGCTATCCAATGAGGTATTTGTTTTTGGTCTCGTGACGTCCAATTCAAAATTATTAATGGGACATCCTGTATATTTGTACCTTTTTGTATTCCTCTCAATAAACCTATTCTAACAAACTGCACACTTAGGGTCTAAAGTGATTAATTCAAGAGCTACAGGTACTTAAAGGGTCGTGCCATCGTAGGAGAAAATTTAATATCGCAGAGATCATAAAATTTGGAAGGCTGTGACTTTGCCGTATTAGTAAGCATAAAATGCGTCAGCTTTGATGAGACTGTCAAATTTAAATTACGTTTACGCTTAGAGAAATCGGTCGATTAATTAAGAAAACTTCGATCAGCGATAACTTGATGTTTTCAAATGGGAATGCCTAATTTTTTGTATACGGTTAAACGTAGAATTTGATGACCTTTCTAATGATATAGGTTGTACATATCAATCTCTGGTAGTTTTCATTTAATTTTAAATTTTCAAACAAATCGGCATTTTTCAATTTTCCTACCTATAAGCAACGTAGCAGGCCATGAAATATAACAAAAACATGTCAATTCAGATGGAAGAAAACAAGTAACTTAGAAAAAAGATACAGAGGAAATAGAATAAAGAGACAAGATGATATAAATTCCTTACAACAAATCAACTCTCCCAGAAACAACTGCGATAACATCTCTAAGATCAAAGAGAAGCTGGAGCATGGCAGAAATGGATTTTTCACGGCCTACTAGCTACTGCAATGTACTATAGATTGGCAATTTCCAAAACCATTGAAAATTTTGAAATGAAACGAAAACTAGACAATGTTGTAGGCAGTTTATCATTTTCATAATAAAATTTCACATTTAATGATATAAAAAAGTATGCAATTATGTCAAAACTCAATTCAAAAGTACCTCTGACTGGAGTTCTGAAAATTCTTCAGTACGTATTAGCAAGTTCGCAGAAAATGAAGAATTAATTAAAATTTGTTCATATTATGAAACATAACTTAAATGGCAGAAAATTTAAATCTGATTTGTCAGTATTTTTGCAATATCGCTAATAGATATTGAAAAATAGAAGGGCTCCAGTCAGAGGTATCGACTTCGACGCAAATTATTACTTTTTGACGCCATTACATATGATTGATAATTGCGTGCTGGAGCAACAGTCGCTGGTTGTTTTTGTTTCATATTAGGGTTTTTAATTGCCATGGAAATTTTTAATCTCTAGTAAATTGCGGTAGCCAGTAGGCTGTTAAAAATATCTATTGCTGCCATACTCCAGCTTCTCTTTTACCTTAGAGATGTTACCGCAGTTGTTTCTGGAAGAGTTGATTTGTTGTAAGGAATTTATATCATCTTGTCTCTTTATTCTATTTCCTCTGTATCTTTTTTCTAAGTTACTTGTTTTCTTCCATCTGAAATGACATGTTTTTGTTATATTTTATGGCCTGCTACGTTGCTTATAGGTAGGAAAATTAGGCATTCCAATTTGAAAAAATCAAGTTATCGCTTATCGAAGTTTTCTTAATTAATCGACCAATTTCTCCAAGCATAAACGCAATTTAAATTCAGCAATATCATCAGAGCTGACGCATTTTATGCTTAGTAATACGGCAAAGTCACAGCCTTCCAAATTTTATAATCTGCGATATTCAATTTTTTCCTGATATCTGCTTATACCGAAAATGGTGATTTACACCTAAACGGTTCACTTTAAGTCCCATGTATGATACATAAAGTCACACTAGAATTCACCTAAGAATCTGAATATGTAATAATATATGGAGTGTTCCATTTAAAAAAATATGACTTTGATACATTTCGTGTTTTTGGGACACCCTGTATAGCATGAAAATATTTTTTTTAGATGTAGCCTTTATGGGTCTCTATCCATCCGAAATTACTATTTTCTTTTTTATCAAATACCTCAGCCATAATGCTCCGAGTCGAATAACGTGAATAGCCCTGTATTGCTTATCTTAATCGTTCTGGGAAATCCTGTATATTAGATAGCCAGAACATTATTTTATCTCGTCATTAGGTGTAGAAATACTAGTGTAAGCAATTTTTTATAATCACTTCCAACAAGCTCTGGATATATAATTTGCATACAGAATCATAACAATCCTTCATTTCTCAAACGAGCGCACATGCCCAAATCGATTTCATACAATTGTTAACAGTCGTACTGCAATTTGATGTATGGGCTACCTCTAAAGTCGGAGTCGACAATGTCTGAATTATATAAAATGACATGACAAAAACCAAGTAATCATGGCCTTCTTGAGGGAGAAGCAGAGTATGTATAGATAGCTGGATGTGTGTGAGGAATGACTTCCTTTGGTGGGTCCTGAGACGGAACGACGGTGACACTACTGACACATGATAATTTGTACCTTTCATGTTAAATGAATATTTGTGGTTGACATACATAATGAGAAGAAATGCGAAGCTTATTCCACAGCGTGGTCATTTTTTAAAGAAACAGATGGTTTGTAAAAGAGAAGAATCGTTCAATTTTCCGAAAAGTTCGTTTTTTATAATGTTGGACGGGAATAAAATCACCATCCTCAGTATATTGTCATCACTCTCCGCAAGAAGTCTCTCCACTAGTGACTTCCACTGAGTGGCATGTGTGCAGCTCATCGTTGTATAGCCCTTTCTCCATTGCTGTGTAACGGTTCACCCGTTTTCAAAATTATTTTTATATTATTTACTTGGCTACCATATACAAATAGTTTACAACTTCCATTTTCAGCAACTATATTTCCTCATTATACTAGTCACGTTTTCATGACTGTTTTACTTCTTACTTCTTCCTTTTCCCATTTCTATTCTTTTTAGCTGGATGTATCATTATATTATACAATCTGCGCAAGTGCGCACAAATTTTGGGAAAAATCTAATGAGTGGGGGGGTATGCTCTCTCTCTACCGACGTTAGCTTCTAGATGAAATGTAATGGTTTATTCCTTTCGCTTTCTAAACTCAAACAGTAAAGACATATAGAATAGTTATGTCACTCTAAGACAATCTTTTGTGTCTGTGCAGTTATGTGGTAACCAAGGTAAGGGATTCATATTCCCAATGCCAAAATCATAACGACTTGATTGCTATGGTTTCGCATATTTTTATTGCTTCTGCTTTTTATTTTACAGCTATGTGTAGGAATGTGATTTTTCCGGTTTATACATTTTTTTTCCATGAACATGTGAAGGCGAACATTTTAATCTTTAAATATCAAGTCAATCATGCACTGTATATTTATCAATTATCTAACAAAAGAGTCGCTGAACATTATCCTTTGTTTCTAGCCACATATGTTTGTGTTAAAATGCCTTATCTTGTGTGGATTTAATGTTTCGCATTTTTTTATAACATTCCTTACGTAAAAATACCTAGCAGTCAGATTTGCCAATTAAGAACGCAATGAAAAGATCTGTAGGACATTTGTATAATTCCGTTTTACGATGCAAGAGGAAAAAGTTGTAAATTTTCGAACATATTTTATATATACTTTTTTTTTATTCACCACCATATATCCGAAAAGATCCGGTAGGACTGTAAATGTAAAGCATCTATGATTTTTTTTGCTATTGTTCTATCTGTTCGCTTTTGTAAATATATCTATTCTTTTTTAATCTTTACCATGTGAACATTTGAAAGTTATCTGCTTTTTGGCTTTTTAATTATGCCCATGCTACTTCATAGATTTGTTTCTGAAGTATATGATCGCAGTTTTTCAAAATGTAAGAACGCATGAAGGTCCATACTTCAGAAATAGATCGTGAAGTTCTGTGAAGTTCTCTACAAGGTGCTAATACCAGCCATAACTCATTCACAGGAAAATCACCCTTTTTTGGGGGTGCCACCATCAAGACCACCTTTTCTTTGGAGAGGCTCTGCACCTTTTTCGGGGTGCCACCATCATGAACACTTTTTCGGGGTGACACCACCAGAACTCCTTCTGAAGAAGCCAGCCTTCTTTGGGGTGCCAACAGCAGCACGTAACACTTTCTTTGGAGCACCACCTTCTTTTTGGAAGGGCATCACGAGAACTACTCCCTGGACTTTCCTCACAAGTTAAGTTCTTGTTTTTAAAAAAAAATCAGATAGAATACAAATGTACTGCATACATATATATGAAATGCATCTTTATTAAACAGTTGTTGTCCTGTTTTCATTTCTTGGCGGTTAGCTAGACTCACGCACACACGCACGCACCCACATACCCTCGTCTCATACAATCCGATTGAGCTGCTGGTTGCTATGGGCAATATGTTGGTTGGTGGCTCATCACTAATCAGCGCTTTTATTGTTACAGCTGTTAGTGCTAACGTACTATCAGCACAATGGAGTTCCTGCACATATCGCTCGCCAGGTCAAGCAACATTGGACGAACGTTTTTCAGGGGGTTGGATTAGTAGTGGAGATCTTATTAATGGGCCTACAAGATCTCCAGAACTCACAACACTACATTATCATTTCTGGGGCTGGATAAAAAAATAAAGTGTACACAATAAAAAGTGGACACACGAATCAAGAATACTTCACTACTGCAGCACATATTAAAGAAGCAAGAAATGAATCAATTGGGATTCGTTGCCGAAGCATAAAATGTATAGAGTTCAGTGGCGGTATTTTTGAACATTTATTAAAAGAACGCTACGATTAAGAAAATTTTAGTGTGAAATTTGTTTAATTGTTATTATGCTATAAATAAAAACAAATGAGAATCGTATAAGAACATATGAGTTTTTAAAATTTTTTTTAATAATACACTCCTAGATTTTGGTGCGCTCCTCCTGACTCACCCTGTATATGCCAGGAAGAGCATACCGGGAAGCATACTATGTGGTCTTGTTGATGGCTCAGTAGAACTACGACGATTCTGATCTCTGATGAATACGAATTAATAGGTGAAGATAACCGAAAAAAAAATGTACATAACTCGTTGGAGAGTCTACAATCCTTCTGATTAAAATACACATGTCAGATATTTATTGGAAGAAAGCTTGACATCACCATACATGAGTCTCATAATGAATATATACGACCAGAGATATGAGACATTTTTTTAATTAATTACACGCACAATCAGAATCAGTTATATTAGTCATTCGGACATCAAGTCGAGGCCGTAGCAGTTCGACAATTTGTCAAAGCTGGCCCATGCGACTGTTACGAATATCTTCCATATACCATCAATTATCAATATTTACATAACAACAACCAGGCCTAATTAAAAACTGAACCGATTTAACGTCTTGTAATTTGTTATTTCTCATTATTCGAGATATCCGTGTAGAGATAAAATACAACTGCCTGGGCATGGTGAATAAAATAAAGGACATTTTTAAATTTATGAACGCCGTTTTGGAGCGGTTAATGTATGTATACGGGAACCGTGAAAAATGTCCGGTTAATTTTGCTTTTGTATCCAACAATGAGAATACGGTTGCGCATAAATGTATATAGGTATGTATATTGGAGTAGCTGAGCTCATTACCATTGGAAGAAAATACGCAACAGTGGAGGTCTGATATGATCAATTATATTTTTGAGAACGCTAAGAAAAGAATTGTGCAACACATTGGTGGGCAGTACAAGATTATTTTATATAATTTTGAAAATCATTTTGACTAGTTTCTATTTGTGTACAAATATTTAGTTTGAGAAAGTATTGAGACCGATAAACCATCAGAACGCTTCACAAGCACTTAACTAAAACTATTCTAAAGTGGTTTGTTCTCGCCATTATAAAAATGGCGTTAGGTAGATAGTACTCTTTTGGTTCCCTGGAATTTTTGAGTCACGTACCTACGTAAAATCATGCCAACTCGGCAACTCCCAGAAATGAAGAACATTCCAACTGCGGATTTCAGTGATGAAGTTTGAGGCTTTATTTTTTAGCCATAGGAAGATATTTTTTTACTACGCTTAAAATAGTTGCTAAATCAGCACATAAAAACCACTATCCTCTCAAATATTTCTTTTCCACTTTAGTTTAGGTTCGGTAATAAAAAGTACCGGTACACTTAAATACCACCAAAACTGCCACAGCTGGAACAATAAAATTCAACACCTGGGGGTTTTTGAACTTGGAGAATTCAAAAATTCTAACAGTGTTGTCAGATTTACCTACCGTTTTTACGTTGCACGTCATAAATAGGGCATTCCATTAAAAATGACAAAATTATGACCTGTATCGTAAAAGTGGTAAAACTGGCAATATTGCCGCTAGCATTTTTGATTCTGCTTGTTCAAAAACTCCTGGGCATTGAATTTTATCGTTTCAGCTTTGGCAGCTTTGGAAATAAAACATCTTTCGGTACTTTTTACTATAATAACCCGGCATGTAACTACCTACTGAAATGCCTACTGTTTATTCCTTAAAAAGCAAATGAGATCATGTTCGGCTAGGATCGAAAAGGGGCAATCAAAGCATTTATGGATACAAAACTGTCTGTATGTAAGTATCTCGTCCAAACTGGTAAATCATAACTTGATTGCAAATAAATTGGTACACATTATTATCACCGTAGCAAAGATGGAAAAAGTGTATGATTTTTGAAATTCGCTCCAGTGCAGTGGTGAGTAATCATATAAAAAGTTAAAATTAATTAAAACTACTCAAATATTTTGTGGTTGGGACACTTCAACAAGATACTGTTTTTTTTTTCAAAGGATAGTGGTGAAGTTTATTTAACATACTGTCGCATACTGTATACGGTGTTGGTGATTTATGTGTTATTATTGTCATGTAGGACGTTACTGCCAAAGTCATAGGTTAGATTTTGGATGTGTAAACGTCATCCAGTCATCTGGATATTTCGATACATGGGCGTCATAGCTTCGACTGTCATCTGGATGTCTCGAATTCCCTAGAAATGCTATTTCACATCAGTGGATGCGAAATTAAATTCTCCTGACAACCAGCATGAAGTCTAAATATTTAGGGTGGTATTATTGTAGAGCGCATAATAAACTGATGTCACCAAAATTTTCTGAATGAAAATCTGGGAAACCTGCTTAAAAATTCACCCCTGGAGTTTTTCAAGTATAATGTGGTTACAGTTAGATGGAGCGAATGCACATTTCTGTATTAGAGGTCGAAACACTTTGGATGGATGGTTTCCGGCCAATAATTGTTTCGTCTGCGAGCCACACCACCTACGATTTTTCCAATTCCTACGCGCCATTACGGGATAATTACAAAATCGTAAATATCTTGGAAATCATCAAAGATAGAACCACATATGCTTAGATAAAAGTGAAAGAGAAGAAACGTTTTAAAACTTTCAAATTTAAAAATTGCTAGTCTATTTATTTAATGTGAACAATGATCTTACTGAAATATAAGTACGTTTCTTGCTCGTTTTCAAACCGAAATCGGCACTTTCTGTCATACTTAGTTTTCCGAAATATCAACATTTTTGTAAAGTACTACAAACGTCAAGTTTTCTAAAGATTGCTGAATAACTTCGAAAATATAGACTTCAGACATAAACTATAGTCCACAAACTGGACCTAAAAATTAATGCTGATTTCAAAGATGTAATGATATATAGGCTGTTTTATTTAAAATAATGAAGTTGATACCTACTCCCGGTATATCCGGATGTCCGCCATCTTTGAAATTATTTTCTGCAAGTAGACCATTTGAAACGCAACTTTTTTTATACAAGCCATTTTCTTCTAGTTTAAACGGTAAGGCCGCTAGAGAGCACCGCGCGTTTGTTGGACCCCCTGTATACATATCGAGATGGAGATAAGGTATGATTGTGCTCAGTTAAGAAGTAACAAGGCGAAAAGCACAGCTTAGCTAACTCCAAATTTGCATGCAACGATTTTTTTACGTATATTGTGATCATCGTGACAAGGTTAAAAAAAGATTTGTAGTCTTTGAAAGTTCCTCCAAAACGTGTAAGAAATATACCTACTTATTCCACATTCGAAATTATTCGCGATTACAGCACTTAAACCGCTTATTGACAGAATGACATCGAAAATTGAAATGCTGCTACCTAGCCTGTAGATTTGGTCGCTTGGAGAGATTTTCTGATTTTTTTTTACTTATATTTATTATGTAGTGTGGTTAGCGAATAACCATAAAACATTATGTTGTACATTCACCAAAATCTGCAATTTTGTACAAATCAATGCAATTTTTCCGCATGTGATTAGCTGTTGTAATGATTCAGAAGACTACAATAAACTTTTTTATTGTATTTTTATGGGGTTGGCCCTTGCCAAGCATGAGTATTTTGCTAACAAATTTTTTCTTATTTGTGATACCTTTTCTTTCTGACAAAATAATATTATATTTATTTGTACTTGGTGGGGTTATTTTCCATGCCTTTGTAGATTTTTTTATTATATATTAATATTACTTATGATACTAATGGGATAGTAGTAATATTTTTTTAGATCAGAAAATGTTTTATAACATTTCGATGACAAAAAAGCTTTTTCGGCGCATTTAAACTATGTAATAAGTTTGACAAACATTTGTTTTAAAACAAATTTATTTAAAAATATTGAAACGGCAATAAACGAAAATCGTTTTAAAAGATATAGTATCGTAGGATTTACAACTTGTTTCAAAACACTGTTTAGTTAGAGGTAAAAATTTACATTAAGTTAATCAATCATGTTAAGTTTAATTTTTTCAATATAATATCAGTAATAATATTTCAGATAGTCGAACTACTATTTTACAATAAAATATTTTTTATTATTAAATATTTTATATTATTATTAATTTTACATTATTATTTATTTTACACAAACTTTGTATCAACACTAAAGCCTTAACTTACAGCCCGATGTGTGCTGTTGTGATTTCATTGAAATTACGAATTTTGTACGTGCGTTTCTGTTAAGACTTAAGACCAATAAAATAAGGCTACCGAAGAAAGAATCGCTTTCTCTCAGTTGGCATATTATTCAAGACGTCGCGTCGTCCCCACATGTCTAATGTTTACTTACAATAATTAAATTTTAAGTAAGGCTGTTTTACGCCAACCATTACTAATATTTCTATATGAAACTCAATGTGATGTGTCAAAAAACTGCTCTTTGTTTATTGTATCTATGAGTATAATCTATGGATGATGTACTAAGTTTGTCATGGGAGACGGGATTGATCGATTTTGAACCCCGCAAGTCCTCCTCTATTTACGACTTCTTGAAAGCCTAAAAGATTTGTGGATACAATTTTGCGTGGGAAGACAAAGTCAGCGTATTATAAATATATTAACAGTATTCATTCAAAAAAGATAACATGCGTTGTAACCAATTTAGGTATACGTACGCTATTATTACCATCTCCTTTGCCTGTGTGCATAAGCAGTATATTGCGGGACTGTGTCAACAAAAATGATTTACAGCGTGTTGATTTTTGCATTATGTATTTTAATCTGGCCGGACAACAGTGATAGTTAGTTGTGAATTATATGCTTGTTACTTTCGCGCAGATACGTTTATTTATTCTTCGGTATTTAGTAACCAACACCGTACACGGAACACGAAAAAATGTTTATTCCAGGTTGGGTTTAATATTTCTATCTGTTTTAAGGATGATCCCTGCCAGAATATTTAATTTATGAATATGCTCAGTAAAAAATTATTTATTACCTGGGATTATGACTATAGCGTGTTTAATCAGCGATGCAGAATCTCATGTCGACCACACCGTAGGTAAGCAGGAGAGTATACATACAGGGTGAGTTTTTAGTAGCGGATCGGTCGATAACTCCACTACTGCAGAAGATAGTGAAAAAAAGCTGTATGTACAAGTTGTAGCCAAGGATATGCTCCTTGCTCAGAAAATATTTTGATTTATACAGGGTGGTCCATAACGACGTGGTGATGCAAATATACATTTTTTGAAATGAGACACCCTATATATTATTCCATATTTAGATTTCACCAATAATTTCCGTTCTTTAGATACGTATTGTAACATTATACAGGGTATTTCAAAAGTTATGACCATTTTTATATACAAATCGCTTCCAAATGAACTCACTGTATATTGAAAATCAACGAATCAAAAATATTTTTTTACATGGAAAAAAAATATCCTCTAGGTTCAATACAGGCTGTGAAAAAATTCGCCGACGCATACGCATACTCATATGTAGGGTGAGGTAGAATGCAAAAACTATATTTTCTCTTTTTCTTTTAAATGTAACCCCTTATATCCCTTTCATATTTGTATAGCATTTTATAGACTTACATTCTTCAGTTTTCGATATATTTCGATTTTTGCGGAGAGGTCAACGGCTGAAGGAGCAGACGAGATTCAGGTCCAATGGTCCAGAAGGCGGACGAACCGAAAATTGGGGAGATCGACCTCATGAGTCCTGAAAGACAGTTGATCTAAAGGAAGAAAACCTTGATTAAAAATCACCTGGTCCTCCAGGTTGGGGGTTGAATCGACGGGCCAACACCCCGTCATTCGGAAAAAGTACCAAAAATGTTAAAAATTTTATTCTCAAGCCTCGGAATCAGGATACATTAAACGGAAAACGGAAACGGCTACGAAAACGGCAAGTGATTATTGGAACCTGGAACGTTCAAGGAATAAGGACTAAGAAAGCAGAGGTGTTCAAAGAAATAGGAAAATTTAAAATCGATATTTGTGTGATAACAGAAACCAAAAAGAAAGGATCTGGAACAGAGAATGTAGGGGACTACATACACTTTTATAGCGGTGTCGATAAATCTATGAGAGCAAAGAGAGGAGTCTCAATAATCCTCCACAGAAGATACAAAAGTAACATCATTGGTTGGGAGTGTATTGATGAAAGAATTATAACAACGGAACTCAAAATAAATGGACATGAAATTGTAATTGTAGGCGTGTACGCACCAAATGATAATGCAACAAAAGAAATTAAAGACGAATTCTATGAAAAGTTATCGACAGTGTTGGAACAAAGGGAGAATAAAGAAATATGCCTATTGGGTGATATGAACGCAAGGACAGGAAGAGAAATTGATAGTCCAGTAGTGGGAAGATATGGAGAAGAAGTGAGGAATGATAGTGGTGAACGACTCATAGATCTGTGCGAAACTTACTCCATGAAAATTATGAACGGCTTCTTTCCTCATAAGGATATCCATAAGTTCACCTATATACAGCCAACACAAAACATTCGTACAATCATCGACTATTACATACAGAAGCAAGACTCTAAACTCCAAACTACAGACGTGAGGGTATATCGTGGGCCAGAATGTGGATCGGACCACCACCTGCTTGGAATAAAACTACTGGTTAGATACAGAAAACAGAATGTTCAACACCATAATCTAGAAAATAAAAATGAAAATCAAGAAATCCACAAATCTTTCGATCTAGATAGCCTGAACCACGGATCTGTACAGTTCTTATACAAACTTCGCATATCAACAAAAATACAAGAAGCGAATAATATGGAAGAATTAAATAGCGAAGATTTATATACAAAAATTAAAACGTGTGTACAGGAAGCAGCAATGGAAGCGATAGGATACCAGGAAAAGACTGCAAAAAATAACATGGAGTGGTGGGACAAGAACATTGAAGTAAAAGTCCTGGAGAAGAAGAAACTCTATGAAAAATGGCTTCAAACAAATGATATAGAAGATCATAGAGTATACGCACAGTACAGTAGAGAAGTTAAAAGGGACGTATCTAGACTGAAAAATAAATCATGGGAGAGGAAATGTGAAGAAATAGAAAGATGGACAGGTGGAACAAGGGTGTCAGAAGCGTGGAAGACCATAAAAAATCTGAGGAAAAACAATAAAGAAAGCAAGATCTTGCAAATAATAACACCAGATGAATGGAAGAAACATTATGTTAGTCTTTTGACAGAAGATAGAGACGCATTCGCTGTTGAGAAGAAGAAAGTGGAAATTGACGACGAAGACAGCATAATACCAATAACATTGAACGAGCTAAAGATAGCACTAAAAGGAATGAAAAATAAGAAGTCACCCGGACCAGGAAACATTCCTATGGAACCGTTGAAGCATGCCCCAGATCATCTCTTAGAGATGATAGTTTGCCTTTTCAATAAATGTTTAATAGAAGGCCAAAATCTACCAGAGGAATGGAATTTGGCTTACATCAGTTCCATTCACAAAAAGGGAAATAAGAAACTCTGTAAGAATTACAGAGGAATAAGTGTAACCAGTTCCATGGGAAGGTTGTACGGTAAGATACTAAAGGAAAGAATAGAACATCAAATTTCCGAAATGGAGGAACAATGCGGATTTCGCGCTGGAAGGTCCTGTATGGATAATATCTTTGTCTTGAGGCAGGTGATTGAAAAAAGATCTGCAAGAAATTTGGAAACACACCTCTTGTTCATCGATTTAGAGAAGGCCTACGATAATGTTCCCTTGAATAAGTTGATGGATACATTGGACGCAGCTGGCATTAGTAAAATATATGTAAGGGCAATAAATAATATCTACGAGCGTACAAAGGGAGTGGTGAAACTGGGTAAATATCTATCTGACCCTTTTCCAATAACAAAGGGTTTGAGACAGGGATGCTGCTTGTCCCCAACCTTATTCAAAATCTACGTCCAAGAAGCAATGAAGACTTGGATCAGGAAATGCTCAGGCATGGGAATAGAAGTAGGAGACAACTGCCTTTTTGCATTACTATTTGCGGACGACCAAGTTGTTATAGCCAACGACGAGGAGGATATAGAATACATGTACAGAAAAATCGAAGAAGAATTCCAAAAATGGGGCCTGACAATAAATTTGGGAAAAACAGAATACCTGAGGGTTGGAGGACAGGGACAAGACATAAAACTACCACAAGGGGAAATAAGAAGCACCCAGGAATTCAAATACCTGGGTAGCATTATATCAGCCAGCGGAAATTCTGCTAAAGACATACAGCATCGAATAGCGCAAGGAGAAAGATGTACCCAGGCTTTGAATTCAATACTATGGTCAGCCAAAATAAAAATGAAGACAAAGTTAATGATATACAAAGCTATAGTGGAGCCGGTCTTGACATACGGAGCTGAAAGTTGGCAACTTACAAATAAACAAAGAAAACAAATAGAAGTTGTGGAGATGGACTATTTAAGAAGATCCTGTAGAGTTTCGAAATTAGAGCATATTCGTAACGAAGAGATTAGGCGGCGCTCAAGAATGGAAGTCACTGTCAACAACAGGATAGATACACGTCAACTGATCTGGTATGGCCATGTGATGAGAATGACAGATGAACGATGGCCAAAAAGAGTTCTCAATTATACACCAAGTGGTAGAAGGAGAAGAGGGAGACCGGCCACAACGTGGAGGCAAGGTATAGAGGAAAGCATGAGGTCCAGGGAAATAAAAGATGATGAATGGATGGATAGAAAAGGCTGGAGAATAAAATGCGGGAAGCGGCCACGGCTGTAGGATCCCCGCTATATATATAGTCCGAATCAAACGATTCTTCAATATTTCAAATGCATCAGTTTTAGAGTGCCTCCTTACTGGATATCGCTGTTGATAGTTGATATATTCTAGAGGCAAGAAGGCAATTTTTCTCCTAAATACCCTCTATTTGTTCTTCCATGGAAACGTCAATTTTTAAAGCTAGGTTTCCACACAGTGCAAAATTATTGTGCAGATTATGAAAACTGCCAATATTTCAAAGCCTACCTGATAAATCTGCTTGATAATTATGGATCAAGTCTATAAAATTGTTTCCTGAGCACACTTGGCTTTTATTATCTCGATAGTTCAGGGTTTTGACTACATCAAATACTATTATGGCCTTAAAACTTGTTGTTCCTTAAATTAAAATAAAATTCGATAGTACTTTCTCAAAGTAAATAAATTTCATTTTCAAGGCAGTATATTTAAAATTTGCAGAAAAATCTAAATATCTCGGAAACTGATGAATGTTGGTATATGAAATGCTATAGAAATATGGAAGAGCATATAAAAAGCAATTTTTTGGTACAATAAAATATGGGGGGTTACATTTAAAAAAGGAAGAGAAGACCTAGTTTTTGAATTCTACCTCACCCTGTATACGAGTATGCGTCAGCGACTTTTTTTACAGCCTGTGTTTAAACTAGAGGATATTTTTTTATCTTTCCATGCAAAAAAAATAATTTTTAAGTCGTTGATTTTCAATATTATAGTACGTTCATTTGACAGCGATTTGGATTTAGAAATGGTCATAACTTTTGAAATACCAAGTATAATGTTACAATACCTTATATTGTAAGAACGGGAATCATTAGGTGAATCTAAATGGGAAATAATATATAGGTATCTCATTTTTTTAAAAATGTATGTTTGCATCACCACGTAGTTATGGATCACCCTGTATAAATAAAAATACTTTCTGAGCAAGGAGCATATCGTTGGCTACAACTCTTGTATACAACTTTTTTCGCTATCTTCTGCAGTAGTGTGACATAGTATGATTCATTGGCGTCTTACCCCATAGACCTGGCAAGCCATTCATAGATCACGGATTTGTTGTTTGCACACATGTCTATGGCACGAAACAGAAGCATTCATTCATAAATTTGCAAATATGGCCGACCCCAACTCCCAACTCCTGTGACGCGTGTTGAAGGTGAACAAATAGATTTCAAATGACGTATCATGAAGTATACGCCGAACATAGAATTGTTAAGCGAAATAGTCATGTCCTTAAAAATAATAAATATACATAAATACCAAATCGACTCCAGATTGTTCGCGATGCGAAAATATGACTGGTAAAACCATCATGTTATGTCAAAACCGCCATATCTGCATCTGCAATTTACACCATTTACACGGAAACGGTTGAATTAGCACACTATTACACAGTTTTTGCTTGGAATTTAGAGAAGAATGAAGTATCTAATGATATTTATAAACTAATAGAGCTACAGGCATTGATGCGATTTCTGCCGAACCGAAACGTTAAAATGCTTGGGTGAACATGGCACCTCTCTTTTATATAATATTTGTAAGAGGGTCTGGTCCTCGGGTGTTTGGCCAGATTAATGGTGCACATCTATTTTTGTTCCACTTCATAAAAAAGGATATTCAACCAATCCAGACAATTATCGCCTACTTTCTCGTTTGGAGGGTTTTATTGGCCTGGCAAATTTCTCAGGCGCAGGCAGGTTTCGTAAAAGGACGCGGTACGCGTGAACAGATCTTAAACTTAAGACAGATTATTGAAAAAGCCAGAGAGCATTATTTTTCAGTTTTTATCTGCTTTGTGGACTATTCTAAGGCGTTTGATAAAGTAAAGTGGCCTAAACTGTGGGAAATCCTTATTTCTATGGGAGTCCATTACCACTTAGTATTTCTCATACAATAACTCTGTGAGTCTAGCTCTGCTCGTGTAAGAATTTATGGGAATCTGTCTGGTCAAACAGCAGCCAGAAAAGGAGTTCGTCAGGGATGTGTATTATCTCCAATGTTATTTAACATTTACTCCGAATTTGTGATCAGACAGATATTGGATAACTGGAATGGCGGTATAACTATTGGCGGAAGCAAAATATCTAACTTAAGATTTGCTGACGATACAACCCTTATTGCTGGTTTTCAGGAAGAACTAGTAGCTTAAATATTTTAGAACAACACAGTGCAGCATACGGTCTTTGCATTAACTACAACAAGACCAAGGTTATGATCGTAGATAGAGAGCATGACAATCATCGATAAATAAAGTCAATAGGCCGTTGTGAGGCAGTTCAAAGTTTTGTGTACCCCGGTTCTTTGATCGACAATTCGGGTCGCTGTGAGAATGAGATTCGACGGCGCATTCAACAGGCACGGGTGGCCATGACAAAGCTTACTAAAATATGGCGGGACCATAACATCACTAAAGCTACCAACATGTCGCTGGTTCAGTCTCTTGTGTTCTCCATATTTTTGTATGCCTCGGAAACTTGGACTGTTAAAAAGGCAGATCGCGCTCGCATAGACGCTTTTGAAATGTGGACGTGGAGGAGAATGCTGAGAATTCCTTAAACCGCCCATCGAACTAACGTTTCCATACTGGATGAGCTCGGTTATCCAAAGAGACTAGCCTCCATTGTGTCGACGAGAATGCTTACATTCTTCGGTCATATACACAGAAGCGATAATATGGAGAAACTTGTAGTTTAGGGTCACGCCCCGAGTGGGCGGCGCCGTGGCCGTTCCCCCACACGTTGGGTGGATACGATGAAACAGTTGCTAGATATGAGTATCAAGAGCGCCACTGAACTGGCAGAGAATCGCGAACGATGGCGAGCTACAGTTCTCAAAACTATTGATGATATTCATGACGGCCGTCTGGTCATTAGAAGTACCATCTACAGCAGCTTTGCTCGATTTGGTGGTACTTCGGTGCTACGGTAATGTCGTAGACCGTACAGCCAGCGCCCGACCAGCTGTCCGCTGTCCTGTTGCATCATCCCGTCTATTCCTACTCCTATCCTCATACTAACCTTGATTTACCCTTTCCTATATCTTTCCATCCTCAGTTCAACCCCCTCGCCATGCGTTGAGGCGGCACATGGAGTCCCCCCTAGCCTCACCAGGAGTAAACCTGTTACAAAAATCCGGAACCCAAGGTGTCATACGTACCGTGCCGAGGGGTGAATGGCTCCACGATAGTGAGTCGCGAACGGTGAGCTCCAGATACCTGGCGACCTCTGGAGTAATATGAGCCTTGTTGCAGTAAGGGAGCACTGCTGTAGTCGACCTTTATTTCTTCCCTACTCGTGGGACTGACATGTCTACCCAACAAAACCCAACAAGCAGTGCCGGCGGGGCACTTAAAAATACCGACCAAAATCATACAGTGAGCCAGATGACGGCCTCTTACCGGTATCTGGTCCTGAAAAGGAAAGGTGGGCTCAATTTTGATAAAGTGAGTCCATTCTTAATTAGCAATAGTTTGTTTGGTGATCTGAAGATGGTGAAGAAAACTCGAGAAGGAATTTTATTAGAAACCTCGACAGAAAGGCAATCCTATAAGATGCAAGAAACGAAAGCTTTCCTTGGTTATGACGTTGAGATCGTTCCCCATAGTAACATGAATAAGTCTAGAGGAGTCATCTATTGTCCTGATCTACTAAATGATACCGAGGACACTATAAGAATGGAACTAGCTAACCAAAACGTTATAGAAGTGAGGAGACTGAAAACAAAAAAGGATGGAGTACTATGCGACACTCCAAGTCATATATTAACGTTTGGAACACCTATTCTTCCGAAAAAGATCAAAGTTGCATTTTATTCATTAGAAGTGAGATTATATATCCCCCCTCCACTAAGGTGTTTCAAATGCCAGAAGTATGGACATACATCTGTAAGATGTGAGGCAAATCAGGTTTGCGTTTGCGGCAAACCAATACATGAAGGTGTCGCTTGTGAAAACCCAGTCGTTTGTATCAATTGTAATGGAAGTCACTCGGCACGTTCAAAAGTATGTCCAGTTTATAAGCAAGACGTCGCCATCCAACAGATGAGAGCTGGAAATAAGATAAGCTATCAAGAAGCTAAGAAGAGTGTTACCCCTCAACTACCCTCACGAGGTATTTCGTACTCTCAAGCCACCTCAAGTAATTCAAATATATCTTCGTTAGTCAAGGAGTTAGTACCACAGTTGATACAAGCGCTGAAAAGCGAATTCGGAACTACCACTACCAGTAATGAAACAGAACCTAGTTTTGCATTACCCAAAGAACCCAAACAGAAAATGAGCCAACGACCAACCCGCAGTAATTCAATTAGCGGTCAATTGTCTGCAGCTTCAGCGGCAGAATCTGAAAAGCGTCCTAGGGACTCATCCACGGAAAGCGAACGGATGGTCTCGAATTCACCCGAGAACCGTCTCGTTAAAAAAAAAGAAAGGGTAGCCCAGGGGAAAACCTAGAGGTTCACCTTCGCCCTCTTAACTGTGATATTTTACTTATATTTATGTTTGTATTTATTTATTTGTTCGTCAGTTTATTTATATGTAAATATTTATTAACTTATTTATTTTATGTAATTTTAATGTTTGTTGTGACTTATTAATTTGATTACTCTCATGTATTAGTGTCTTCCTATGTTCCTTTAACTGTAATTGTTAAATCAATTTTTTAATACAATGCAAAACATTTTACAATGGAATTGCAATGGATGTGTGTCACACTTGAACGAGCTGCGTATCATGCTAAGGGAGTATAATCCTTTTTGTATAGTACTACAAGAAACTCATTTTAGACCCGATAGCTCTTTCTCTCTTCGGGGATTCAAGACCTATCGAAAAGATGTAACACCAGATCGCAGGGCACGTGGTGGAGTTGCGATACTAACAAAACAAAATATTGTAGCTCAAGAAGTATACCTAGATACTACTCTTCAAGCTGTTGCAGTTCGAATTGAAACACCTATTGTTGCTACCTTATGTAATTTATACTTACCGGATGCTAGCTGGCATATTGAAGAGTTGCATAGGCTCCTTTCCCAACTTCCAGGTCCAGTTATCCTTATGGGAGATTTTAATGCACACTCTCCCCTTTGGAGATCTGCACGCAGAGACGTACGAGGACGAACTATTGAAGAATTTATTGATACTTCAAACCTAGTCCTAATCAACACAGGTTCTCCAACTCACTTCGACGTTAGAACCGCTGGTCTTTCTGCTATTGATCCAAGTATGTGTTCTCCACAGCTTGCAACTAGACTGAGATGGAAATCTCTAGACGATCTGAATTTTAGCGACCACTTTCCTATTATTATAACAACAGACATTGCAAAGATCTTTCATTCGTCGCACAGAAGGTGGTTGACTGGTAAAGCTAATTGGGACAAATTCTCAGAAAATGTCAACTTACCACCACCAGTGGAAGATATCAATGCAACAGTGCATGATATCACACGAGCTATTACAGATGCCGCTAGAGTAAGTATCCCTATGACATCCGAATCTACATCTAACAAAGCAGTGCCGTGGTGGAACGATGACATCCGAAATGCAATCAAGGAGAAGAAAACAGCTCTAAATCTATATAAGCGAAGACCAACAACAGCTAACATGATCTCTTTTAAAAAACTCCGAGCCAAAGCACGCAGACTGATATGTGAGGGGCAAAAGAAGTCATGGGAAATGCACGTCTCTTCCATAACTTCTGAAACACCAATCCGGGAGGTATGGAAAAAGATCAATATAATTTCAGGACGAAACCTCTTCAGACCTCCTAGTGCTCTTAAGATCAATAATGTAGTTATCAAGGATCTCGAAGGTATATGCAATGCATTTGCTGATCAATTTGCATATGCCAGTAGTACGGAAAACTACGAGCCCTCTTTCCAACAAATTAAGCAAACCTCTGAGGCTCAGGGTATAAACTTCGACACCTCAGAAGCTTCTTCATATAATGCTCCGTTTGTATATGAAGAATTTGAGCATGCTCTAGAAAATTGCAAGGATTCGGCGCCAGGTATTGATACAATACCTTACTGTATGATTCGTCATCTCCCTTCACCTGCAAAGATATTGCTATTGCAAATATTTAACAACATTTGGGAAACAGGAATATATCCCGATTCGTGGAAGATAGCTGTAGTCGTGCCCATTCTGAAAGACAATAAGGAACCTACCTCTCCCAATAACTATATACCGGCCTATATCGCTTACATGCTGTTTGGGTAAGATCTTAGAGAGAATGATCAGCTATCGACTTATGTGGTATCTGGAACATAACCACTTAATCTCGGACCATCAAGTTGGGTACAGGCGGCACCATTCCACGGTAGATGCCCTAGTTAGCCTTGAAAATTCAGTGCAGAACGCATTCGTTAAAAGACAGCACCTGACAGCAGTTATGTTCGATTTGGAAAAAGCCTTCGACATGACATGGCGATTTGCCATCTTGAAACAACTGCATGATTGGGGCTTACGTGGAAATCTTCCTAACGTAATACAAAGCTTTCTATCAGACCGAAAATTTCAAGTGCAAGTTGGGGATACCAGGTCTTCAATAAGAACACTAGAAAATGGTGTCCCACAAGGATCCGTTCTGAGTGTCTCCTTATTCACAGTGGCCATTAATTTCTTAGTCGATAGCGCCTCTACAAACATACAATCGGTCCTGTACGTAGATGACTTGTGCATTTTCTCCAGTGCTCCCCCCGATAGCAACTTTGGGCATCTACAAGAGGAGATCGATAGGCTGGATTCAATGGCAAGAAGAAGGGGGTTTTCTTTCTCACCCACAAAAACGACGTGCATCCATTTCTGCAGACTCCGTTCTCACCACCTTCAAACTGACCTGAAACAACGGGGACATGTAATAAAAAACTCTACTGGAAAGATCACATGGAATATCTTTCCACCCGATGTAGAAAATCTCTCAATTTAATTAAGTGCATCGGTAATACTCGTTGGGGTGCAGATCGTGAGGTCCTCATCAAAGTATACAAGAACTTAATTGAAGCCAGGATTGACTATGCTAGGGTTGTATATAACTCAGCTAGGAAGTCCAAAATCAAGATACTTGATCGGATACAGTTAGCAGCTCTAAGAATAGTTACAGGAGCATTCAGAACAAGTCCAGCAAATGCGATTCTCTGTGATGCTGCTGTATTGCCCTTCCACTTGAGAGGAGGCATGCAAACTGTTATGTATACTACAAAAATAAAGTCCCTTTTACGACATATCAACTTAAATACAGTTAGTTTTGAGGACGAATACAGAAGTCGCCCTTCCTATACACGTCCAACTATAATTCGTAGTCTGGAATTTCAACAAGAACATGGAATCATAATAAATGACATCCTTCAAAGAGCAACTTTTCATATACCACCCTGGACCAGAGCAAGAATACCAATTGACACTAGCCTCACGGCATTTCCTAAGGACTCGACCCCTTTTGAAATTTATCTAACCATTTTCAGACCAAAAATCAGTCAGTTTGAAGGCGAGCTGATCATATACACGGACGGTTCTAAAACCAGTGCCGGCGTGGGTGCAGCAATAACAGTGAACGGTAACTCCTACGCGTGGAGCCTGGCTACCATCGCCAGTATATTCACTGCAGAGTCATTTGCCATCTGGCAGGCACTTCTTTATTTTTCACTTTCTTCAAGTCCTTCCTGCTTAATAATATCAGATTCTCTTAGCGTTCTTAGCTCTTTAAAAAACATATTTTCAAATGACGAAAGAATACATTTTAAGCAGTTTTTGAACGGGAAAAACACATGTGAAAATTCGTAAAATGGTATCTGCGGAGTCTAAAAGTTTGTTCTGCAAAGTGGTGCAAAATTTATTTGAAAAGGTGTTTTTGAATCCGAGTTAGACTGAGACTCGTAAGTAGTCGCATCATAAAGACTAGTATTGTGTACCACAACTTTTCTGTTTTTTCCGTTTGAGAGACAAAAACCGTGGATGGATGTCTGAATATTCTACTGGGTATTAGTTCAGTGAACTTAGGTGCAGGATCAACGATGGCTCCGGATGTTGATGTGTGTAGTAAATGCGAAGATAACTTTGTTGTTTCTACAAAATACGTAAAGTGCCTATCATGCGATGCCAAATTTCATACAGTATGTGCGTCTTTTAAAGATACATGGCTGAAATTGTTGAACGACTGTGAAAATGTATTCTGGCTGTGTAATTCATGCAAAGGGTCACTCTGTGCCTTGAAAAGAGAAATCGAATCCATAAGACGTGAAAAGGGACTCACCGAAAAACTGCTGTCGGAAGTTCAGTATTCCAATGAACTCCAGAAAACTATAATAAAATCGCTTGAAGATCAGCTTAATGAGGCAAAGCAAAAAAGTATACCCTCTTTCAGTGATATGGTAAAAAGTCACTCGCTTCCTACAAAAGTACGAAACGACAGCTCAGAGATCCTGGTGGTGAAATCTAATGACAGTAGCTCCTCTTCTGATGACATTATGAATGAGATAGTATCTAATGTTAACCCAGCAGAACTGAATGTTTGTATCAACAAAACCCATAAAACAAAAAGTGGGGTCGTCATACACTGTCAAGACAAAAATTCCTTGGATAAACTTAAGCAAAAAATTGATGAATCCTTTGGCGACAAATATACTGTAGACCAACAAAAAAAGATGAATCCACGACTTCTTGTTTCTAATGTCCGTTTGGATGGCCTTAAAACACCGGAAGATATTATTAATAATATAGCGTCCCAGAATCGCGTAGATGAAAGTGTGAAAAACGACATTAGGTTTGTCACCAAGCTTGTCTATCCCAAGAAGACCAACAAGCCCGATGTCGTAATAGAAGTGACCCCTGCGTTGCGAAACGTGTTCTTGCAAAGAGGTTTCCTGTTCATCGGATGGAAAAAATCGTACATCAGTGACCATATAAGAGTAAAGAGGTGTTATAAGTGCAACAATTACGGTCATCTAGAAAAAGACTGCAAAGGAGAATCTACTTGCTACAAATGTGCGGGTAACCACAGCCATAAACAATGTAAGTCCGAAAAACATTTGTGTGTAAATTGCCTGAACTATAATAAGTCCTTTAAAAAAAGTGTTCCTACTGATCACCCAGCGAACAATACTGACTGCATTATATACAGAAATTACCTCGATAAATTAAGAAGTAATATAAACTATGAATAGAACTGTAGAAAATACATTTAAAGTAGCACATGTAAACATAATATCTCTTGTATCTGTATTGGGTGATCTTTCACATCTCACTTTGCAAAATATGTGTAGTTCATTCGCAATAACAAAAACATGGGTCCCTACAGACATTTATACCGTTATGAGTCACTATGCTAGCAATAAAGAATGTCCATTGTTTATTTTATTAATACATACAACAGATTATCATGGCTAAAAAAACGTCTAGAAGTTTATCTATCGCTCATTTAAATGTTAGGTCCCTATTCACCAACTTTGACAATCTGAGCCTATTACTTCTTGCAGGTAACTACGACATTGTAGGTATAACGGAAACTTGGTTAAGTGATATTGTGTCTTCTGATACTTTCAGCATTCCAGGTTATAGATTTTTCCGGCAGGATAGAGGAAGTAGAGGAGGTGGTGTGGCTTTTTATATTAGGTCAAATCTTGTAAGCCGAGTAATCCTAGAGCATCGATCAGATGTCTTAGAATCTATGTTCATTGAAGTTAAGGTAGGTCGATTCACATTAGCTGCTGGTGTGCTTTATAGACCACCATCTTATTCAGCAAGACAATGCATCGAATCACTTGATAATACCTTGTCTAACATAGTGTCAACTTATCATAACGTTATTGTTTTGGGAGATGTGAATGTAAATCTACTTAATGTTGGTAATATCATATCGGAATGTTTTGATTCATACGGGTTTTCGCAACTGATTAATGAGCCGACGAGAATTACCAATCATAGTGCTACTTTGCTTGATCCCATATTTGTTAGTTTCTCTTATTATGTGCTTAATTCAGGCGTACTAAACGCGGATCTGGTATCAGATCATAGTTTAGTTTATTGCAAAATTCAAATCCCTCAATACACGTTCTCGCAAAAAATAGCCACCTATCGAGATTTCAAGAATTTTGACGAAAACCTGTTTGTTGAAGATCTTATTCATATGCCATGGGAAAATATCATTCATGAGAACGATATTGACACCAAGGTAGCCATTTTCACTCAATATATCCATCTAATCTTTGAAAAGCATGCTCCCACGAGAACAGTCAGAGTGACCAGATCTCACTGTCCGTGGATAACGGATGTCATTAAAATCCTAATGAAAGAAAGAGATAAAGCATTGAATAAATATAAGCGGGATCGCTCCGCAGAAAACTGGGATCATTATAAAGAACTCAGAAATTATACCTTAGCTGCTATTAGAAGAGAAAAAGAAGCGTATTTGAATAGTTTGTACAAAAATAAAAATAAAAGTAAATTTTGGAAAACCCTAAAAAAACTCAACATTCAATGTAATAGTAAACCACAACTTCCAGAAACATTAAAAGATGCGGAAAAAGTAAATGATTACTTTATTAGTGTATATAGTAAACCTCAAGGAAATTATTATTAATTTTTATCGTAGTAATAAATTTGAAAACGTAACCAATTTTCAATTATCTTTAGCAGAGCCTGAACAAATTTCTGAAGCTTTAATGTCTATAAAATCAGAAGCACCTGGAAGTGATGGCATTTCGTTAACAATGATTAAACTGTGTACTCCTACTGTTATACCTTACCTGACTAACATAATTAACTGTTGCCTTGAACGTGGTTACTTCCCAAAAATATGGAAAGAGGCAGTTATAATCCCACTGCCTAAAACTAGTATGCCTTCCTCTGTGCAAGATCTGAGACCAGTCAGCCTACTCTCAGTACTGTCAAAAATCATGGAGAAAGTAGTATATACGCAGTTGCGTAACTATTGTAATGAGCTATCTATAATACCGCAGCATCAGTCTGGATTTCGTGCAGGTCACAGCACTACTACATCTTTGCTTAATCTTACTGATAATATAATCAGAGCAGTCGATAAAAAAATGGCAACCATATTGGTTTCCTTGGATTTTTCGAAAGCATTTGACAGGATCGATCATGACTTACTATGTGCAAAGTTTCAATACTATGGGCTCAATAACATAACTATCAACTTTTTCCATGCATATTTATCAAATCGGTCACAAAGGGTACAAATAGACAACAAAACATCATGTAGTAGAGAAATTGTATCTGGCGTTCCGCAAGGGTCCATTTTGGGGCCACTGTTATTTATAATATACACTGCTGACATGCAAAGTGCAATTTCTAATAGCTCCATATCAACCTACGCCGATGGTACACAATTAGTATACCATTTCATCCCTTCTCTAGTAGAAGAAGCCAGTGACGATTTGAACAGTGATCTCAACAGTATAGTCCAGTATGCTCATGATCATAATCTATCCCTGAATGCATCAAAATGCAATGCAATGCTTTTCAGTTCCACCAGGAATCGAGATGCTTTGAAAATGAATCTGAACCTAGTATTAGAAAACCAAGTTTTAGCTTTCACTGAAAACATGAAAATTTTAGGTCTTATTATTGATGAAAACCTTAGATTTCGTACACATGTAAAAAGCATTGTCCAAAGATCATTTGTTAGACTAAAGCTGCTGTATGCACACAAATACATATTAAGCCCGTCAATTAAGAAGACACTCTGTGAAACGTTAGTCATGTCTATTGTTCAGTACTGTGATATTGTTTATCATCATTGTTTAGATTATATAACAAAGCAAAGAATCCAAAGAATCCAAAATATGTGTTGTAGGTTTGTTCTCAGGCTGAGAAAGTATGATCATATCTCCGAAAGTATTAAAACCTTGGGGTGGCTAAATACAAGTAAACTGGTTAAGTTACATTGTCTGACTATAACTCAGAAAATATTATCTTCCTCTACTCCCGCGTATCTGATGGAAAAACTTATACCGCGAGGGGATACTCATTCGCTTAACCTGAGACATGGAAGTTTGTTGACAATTCCATACCACCAGTCTGCAATGTTCCAAAGATGTTTCACCTATAATGCCGCAAAACAGTATAATGCGATAGATAATACCTTGAAGTCTTTACCAGTTCACAGATTTAAAAAGAAAATGAAAAACATCTTATTGCTAGCATAATGCTCAGTATATATATATATTTTTTTTTTGCTCAGTGTTACTGTTAATACTGCTGTTTATAATATATATACATACATTCTCTGTTAGCTTAGGTTTAGGTGTTAGTTTAGTATGTAGTTTTATATATGGGTTAAATGTAAGAATAGCCTTAGGCTAAATTTCGCCCAAATAAAGTCGATAAATAAATAAATAAATAAATATGCCAAATTCTAGATTTAGCTACCTCACTAGAAACTAGTCACAGAATGGTCCGTTTTATGTGGGTACCCAGCCATATGAATATATCCGGCAATGAATTGGCTGATTCAGCGGCCAGCAGGGCAACCAATACACCACCAGATGATGGCATCCCGATACCAACAGCTGATTACATTAATTATATAAAAGATAGCATCAAAAGAGTGTGGCAAAATGTCTGGGATCAGTATGATGGACACTTGAGATCTGTCCAGGTAAGCACCGATAAATGGGCTTACCCAAAAAAACTTACCCGCAGACAACAGACCGTTCTTTGTCGTCTTCGTATTGGTCACTCTAACATGACACATTCGTACCTTCTAGCTGGAGATCAAAGGCCTCGATGTACAGAATGTAACGAAAGGCAAACTATCGACCACCTCCTGATATACTGCCGACGCTATACTGATATTCGCCAAGAGCTACAAATGTCTAACAGTAATGGCAGAAAACCCTTATATTCTTAATGCGGACCGGTTTGTACTCAAGAATATAACAGACACCAAGGGACTATAAAACGTTGTCATATTTAATATATGTACCTTGAACCATTGATTAACACATTTACGATGCTTGAACATAAAATCTCGTATGCGGCTAATAACCGTAGCAGTTGATGCCGCTATACCTAAAAAAAAAAAAAAAGATATTCATGACAGCAATACTCTAGCTCCGACTTAATGCATTTTACGAGTCCGCAACATGTCTGTTAAGACATTGAGACTATGATGATGAATATTTAGTAACTTAATCAATCAGGAGTGTGGTGCTGTTGTAAGCAAGAGAAGACAGATCACCTGACTAGGTTAGAGGTTATATTGGCCCATAACTTGTGGGTATTGTTAGGCCTGGTCATTGTTGACCTGGATAAATGAGTTTAGAGCGGAGAAGGCTTGGTAAGTAGGAGATAACTATAGGCAGGCCAAAGGACTCTTAAAAGCTAAAAGCACGCTCACTATGGCTTTTGAACAACGCTCAAATTTCAGATGCTAGAAAAAGGACGAACTTCGGCTCACTTCCTGACCAAGTGTGCAGTGAATTGGGCCTTTTAAGATTCAGATGTTTGGCACAGCAGAGCTTGAAGAAAGGGCACTATGTCCAGAAAATTTTTCGAATATATACGGCGTTCTTTAGAAGGTTCAATTGATTCAACAAGAAGATTTAGTAGATTCGACAAAAAGAGACATAGGTTTTCTTGCTTGATTTCACCGTCCGCCACTTCTACAGTTTGTACTATATATTATGAAAATAATAATTATTATAATAAGTGCTTTGAGTGTCATCTACTGGTAACTCTATATCTAGTTGGACAAAAGTCCACGCTAACCACCCTCAATTTAACCCCTTCCAAAAAAGGCTTACGGTCAGAAGCCTCTAAAAACAATCAAATCATAATTTGGGAGGATTCTGGTCTGCTATTTCTTCCTCCACCAAAATGCACCAATTTTCAACTGGCACCATTAGTTAAGTTGACTAAATCAGTAGTTCCACATTCTGTGCACTATCGAGGAATTGACTTTTACAATTGTAATAATTAATCAAAAAGTACACCCCTCTTATCCCATCACCTCAATTTGACGTGTCTCAAAAAGTGGAGGATTATCAGGAACATCTAAAAAAGCTAAAAATCAAGTTAAGTAGTTCTAATGTTATTGTTTTTTAATTTAAGCTGCTACATAGTTTTCAAATTCTATGTCATTATTCCATCCACGCATATACTGATGGTAGTAATTCAGTGTCAATATTTCATTCCAAACACGTTCGTAGTTTCTAAGTGAAATACAATATACATATAATATCTATCAATACCATTCAAAAGCAATATTCGAATAGGTATCTAAAGTACAGAATATATCATTATTTTGCGATTCTGGGATCACTTTAATGTGTTGTAACAGTTCACCCGTTTTGAAAATGGATTTCGTTTATCTTGGCCCACCTATCCCATCTCATATTCACCTTATATCAATGACACTTCACCGCGGATATATTTATGTGAGTTTATGGTTTATTTAACATACTTGACTGTCGTCTTGACACCTGCGCTGGTCACCCCTTTTTCTCGATGACCCTTAACCCATCTAGTGGGTGTTACGCCATTTTTTTAATGATCGCATAATTATTTAAAAATAAAATATGAGTTTTTAAATGTGTGTGAACCGATTGCAATGATTATCTGAGGAGGATCACCTAGTCCCGAGATTTTTTCTGCTTTTAGAGAAGGCACTCCTTCCTTGGGGATAACTCCTCTTTCGAAGAACATCTTTTACATGAGCATTTTTGTGGCCTTGTGGTGATTTATCTGAAGTCACCCCTTTACGAACTACTTTTTTCATCTGGAGCCAGAAAGATCTCTTTTGTGATGCAGTTTTTCTACCGTTATGTATCATTATTATAATTTGTCATGAGCAGAACATTTTTATTTCTCACACCGATAGGTGAGGAGAGTATTTTGTGCTAGCGAAAACATTCGATTTTGAGCTAATAAGAATAAACGAATATGATAACGAAAATCTACATCACTCATTTCCGTCGGTCTATGCCAGTCTATCTTTTCTGTCTCTCGGTCTATTTGTCTATTGGCCGTTTTCTAGCCGCATAATCTCAGTAACCGCTTCTTAAATTGTGATGAAATTTGGGTAGCGATATGGTGTGGAGTCGTATATGTAATGCAGCTATAATTTTGAAAGTCGGAGCATTGGCGGTTGCAAATGTCTATGAAATAATTTGTTACATACATATTAGGTATAATCCTATAACATGTAACTTGGAAACTAGGAACTTGATTGTGATGGAATTGTGACACCGTATTACCATACCGTGGAGAAAAAGGCAACAGTGTTTCGTGGTTGGAAGTCTTGCCAGTGGCGGAGGATAAATCAACAAAAAACGAAAAATTTCAAAATCGCTAAAACCTTGTTTTAGATGTTTTATGGATTCCTCATCATTGTCTTCTTTTCCTAGAATACAGGAGCTGCAAATTTTTTGTTAGCCTAAATACTAGGTGGGACGTACTGAGTCAAGACACTTGACGTCATTTTTTTCATCTGGAGCCAGAAAGTCCTCTTTTGCGATGCATTTTTTCTGCCGCTAAGTTTATGCGTTATCGATCACTATTGTAGTTTTTAATGCATCAGGCATCGTCCAAAAGCAGAATATTTGTGTTTTCTATGTTTGTATTCCTCACCTTGTTACATCGCACACAGCAGACTTCTTGGCAAAGAAGCACCCTCTACAGTTGCTTGCATCTGATTGAGCTATGGGCTTTGGGTTGTTAGGGTAACCTACTTACAAATACAATAAATAAATAAAAATAGAAGCTTCTAACTTGAGAGCAATGAAATTTGGATACCTTGTTAGCAATCAGCTTGACTCCATTTTTAATGTACAACCTTTTGTTGGTCGGAACTGCTGGCAACCTGGATTATTTCTGAGAGGTATGTCGGATTTATCGAGTAAGCAGAAATGAAGTCATTACCATAATATCCCGTGAAGAGTTGGTACTCTAATCCAACCGAAAGATGAGCTTATTAACAGCAAGAAACAATTCCGAATATGAACAGGTTCGGCGGGTCGTCCACAGCACACTTGATTCCGAGGCGTCGCTGACTGAAACCTGTATTTAACTGCAACAATAAACAAAAGAAAAACGTCGCAGATAGCCGATTATTTTCGCCGAGATTCCGTATCGGATAAAATAATGCGACTGCTACAAAGTAAAGAAATTGATGCAATTCTGCGATTGCAAAATTACGCAAAATCTGGTTGTATAACGCGCATTGCGAAGAATGGGGAAGATTTCGATGATAACAGAACGTATCGAAATCATGTATCGGGAAATATTTCGTAATTCGAATTTATATGCAACCAATATACATAATTATAAGGTAGAAGGTTAACATACAAGTTATATATCAATATACATAGGTACATACACGTTACATAGGTCATAGGAATGTAACAATTTCTCAAAATACATATTCTAAACTAATTTTACTAATTCTTATTGATTGTACAGGGTGAATCAGCGAACGCTAGAAGTAGCAATCTCCCTTATTTACAGAAATACTCAAAAGTATTGAATACAAAATTGGCCGCATATTCTAAAAATACTTTGTATTTCGGGAAAACCGGGTGCCCTCTTTTCATCTTTTTTTTAGGACACCCTATACATTAGTGCACATTTACATTTTTTTGGAAAACCCCGGAGAACCCTAAACAAGTCCAAACACCTATACACACAAAAGTCTAAAACTCTCACCTGTGGTATTGGAATGAAATCACAAGTGTTCTTAGTAAAATTCGTAGGACCAAAATTTGATCATTATTTAAAATAAAAAAGTGTAAAAATGCACTTTCAGATAACAAACAATTCTGAAGACCATCTATGCCCAATCATTTGCGTTAATCGTAGTTAAAATTAAAAAACAAAAAGTTAAACAACTTGCTCCTTATGAACAAAGAAATTTAAAGGCGCAAAGCATTCAATAGTCAAATTGAAGTTATGATTATTATCAAATTATCAAGGACGGTAGTGAAAGCATGTCAGAACTCGGTCGCGACTAAATCTTTTTTCAATTATTATATCAATCTCCATCTTTGAACCCAAATGAGTGCATATTCGGCTGTTTTGGAATGCTTTCCAAAATTCAAAGAACCTGCTAAAGTTTTTCAACTGGGCGAAAATAAACACCTTCAATATAATTTTTAAAAAAATTGCGATTTATATCATGACCAGGTTTCCATGCACATTTTTAAAGGATTTTTAAAAAACGATAAACTTACAGCAGAATACAAGTCTGTCTAAAACTCTGGACTGTGAAACTTTTTATGCCGAAGTATTTGTTAAACCATGCATTCAAAACTCCACAATCTACTTTTAACAGCAATTAGGATGTTACAAATGCTTATTCAATTAAG
The DNA here is from genome assembly GCA_951848785.1 of Callosobruchus maculatus. NCBI lineage: Eukaryota > Metazoa > Arthropoda > Insecta > Coleoptera > Chrysomelidae > Callosobruchus > Callosobruchus maculatus. Next base: position 4,054,458 of record CATOUR010000058.1, read on the forward strand.
GACAGTCATATTTTGAATACCTTTCAAGTGTAGCAGAACGTTTAGACGTATTAATAGAATTAGAAAATAGAGTTAACAAGTATTTTATGTATTTTTTATTTTTTTTTATTTGCATTGAACAAATATAATGGAACATAAAAAATGTAAGAAACACGCAATGACATAATAGTCCTAAAAATACAGGCAGGTGTGGACTGTAAAATACTCATATAAGCAATGTAATTTAAATAAATAAGGGATTCACCACCTCCTGATAAGTGTCAGATACCGTAGCTGCTAGTTTTTGTCACTTTCTTACTTATGTCAAGTGACAAAGACTGAATATGTAGATGAGGTATCTGGCACTTAGGAGTTGGTGAAACTGGATCTAAAACAACAATAAAATACTTAAGCGAGGTCCAAAAAATCATTGTACAGCAAAATGCTTTCTCTATTAAATATTATTCATTCTCACTTCGAGCTTAGCCTAGTTGACAGGTTTATGGTTTATAATTATGGACTCCTTTTCTTGTCTTATGTAGACGACTTTGATGTAGCAATAAATTATTATCATTGATGCGGGTTAGATAATGGCGAATGCTACTACGAGAGGTGTACAGATTCTATTCCGTTTTAATAACCAACGACAAATAGGATAGAGCCATTATCCCATTCGTGATCACGCATTTGTTTACGTTGGAACACTAAGTTAGGCCAGCGGGTAGAGAGGAACGACAAGTTGAGGCAAAATGGCTACCTTGTAGGTCAAGAAGTTTATAACCTCAAATTCTAATTGAATGTTACTTTACTTACCTATAATAATAGTCCAATCGTTACGTCGTAAAAAGAGGCTTTTGACAGCAAAAGTTCGGAAAGGAACGAAATTTGATGTGATGGTAGACATTGGATATCGAAAAAATGAAGTCAAGTTGATTGACTCAGTACTTCCCACACATTGCGCTGATACCAGTTTATGATTTTCCTATAGCATGAAGCTTTAAGATCCCTTGCAACCAAATAAACGCCAGCCCCCCCCCCCTAAAATTGTCTTATGCCGCTAGGTCTTTCCTTCACAGATCAATGGACAGCCTATTATCGATACTACAAACTTCTCAGTTTTACAACCCCCCACATCCCCAAACATCTCACTTCCACCCCCACCCAAAAAACTGGTAGAAAATGATCAGGAACCCCTAAAACATCTAAAAACCGAATTTGAGTTGTTTTCATACTTTTCGTTCTTTGATTATTGCTACGCTGCCACTGACACGATTTTTAACAAGCATACGCGTTTTCCATTCTCACCACGATAACATATACTGTGTCAAAATTTCATTAGAATCAATTTAATAGTGTCCACGTTACAAAATACGAAAAGATTTAAACCAATATATTGTCGTATGTATACAGAAAATTTTAAGTACCTTAGTTTCCGTAATAGGCTAGGCAATGTTCGGATGGACCTGAAAAGGTGATTTGTGTCGCTAGATCTTCCTTTATAGGTTAGTGGACAGCCTATTATGAGTACAAGAAATTTTTTAATTTTTCAACCCCCAACACCCCAACCACCCCAATTTCACCCCCACCCAAAAGAAACGCAGAAAATGATCGGGAACTTCCAAAACGCTTAAAAACGAAGTTTGAGCTGTTTTAATATTTTTAGTTTTTTTATTATTTCTGCGCCGCCACTGGCACGATTTATAAAAACCATACGCGTTCTCCTTCTTCGCCAAAGTACTAATACTGTGTCAAAATTTCATTAAAATCAATTCAACAGTTTCCTCGTTACATAATATAGAACGATCTAGAGCAATGCTCTCGTATGTTTACATCAGAAAAAGTCCTTTGCTTTCTGCAATAGGCAAGGTAATGTTCGGATGGACATAAAAAAGTTATTTATGTCGCCAGGTCGTCCTTCATAAGTCAGTGGACAGTCTATTATGAAAGCAACAAATTTTTAAATATTACAACCCCCCACCCCCCCAACCACCCCAATTTCACCCCCACCCAAAAAAAAGTAGAAAACGATCAGGGACCCCTAAAACGCCTAAAAACGAAGTTTCAGCAATATTTTTTTTTTGTTTTTTGCTAATTACTCCGCCGCCTATGCACCGATTTTCAATATTATAGGTATACGACCCCACAGCATACCGCTGCCCAAATTTCATCACAATCCATGCAGCGGTTGCTGAGATTACGAGGCTAGAAAAAAGCGACAGACAGACAGACAGACAGACCGACAGACAAACAGACAGACAGACAGACCGACTGAAATGAGTGACGTGGATTTTCGTTATGTAGACATCATAAAACCCCCAAAAAGCGTACTATCTCAAAATCAAAAATTTTCGCGATCACAATACTCCCCTCACCTATCGGTGTGGGAAGTAAAAAGCTCCAAATGATTTATGGAGAGAACAACATTCTGCATAACTTTGGTCTTTGGTCTCTACATTTTTCTGGTGCAACCAATAGTTTCCGTCCTACACTGCGTCAAAGTTAGGGGTTGGTTTGTGATTTTCACTAAATCAGAATTTAAGGATGGATTAACGCGAAGGACATTATCAAAAAGTTGAGTAATATTTTATTTATGATATCTTCTCGTTTTTTTATTATCTGCAGCTACCTAAACTCACGCATTTGGTTTAAAAAAAGTTTTCGGTATTCAGAAACGCACCCCGACCTACTACCGATATGTGCTGTTAGCTTTTGACTGGTTGAACAGAGAAAACAATTTGCCTTACCACCCCCCCCCCCCCCATTTAGAAGACGTGTTCCTGCAGAGTTGCCACAGTGATTTGGCAACTTTTGGCTATTTTTAGCATCAACTTCATCGGTTTTCCCTTCCCAAATAAGGGCCAGTCGCATGTAGCGGCAATAATGCCCGTTGTTTTACAATTGACACTTTGACCATAGTGACTCTTCAAGGAAAGTGAGAAAAGATATTTGCTTGCTTTATTATGTTGGTCAACCTTCGTTATCGTTATTGGATCATTTACCTATTTCTTATCACTCCACCTACTCAAAATAACGACAGCCACGTAATTCGTTATTTCTCGTGGTCCAAAAACACCCTAATGTCTCAAAATAGACACTATTTGAATAGGTGGAGTTGATTCGCAATTAGCAAATGACCCTTAGAAGTTCGAAAATAAGTTGATCTCACTGGGAAGTTGTTTTAATTCCAATTACGAGTAGATAGACATAGAGTTAATACTGGAATATTTTTATATTGAAGTAAAAAAGACAAATACGTAGTAATATTTATGTATAGTCATTGACCCATTGCCACCAATACCTTCGTGGTCTGGTACCTAACTGAGCGTTGCGTGAAGCTAGTAAGGGCCTGTCCACACCTCCACGTCACGACGTCGTCAACGTAGAATGGTGCGGTGTCGCAGCAGAGTGCGTTGCCACGACGTGCTAGTGACGGTACGGCAACGTCGCCGTGGAACGTCACGTCTAACGTTGTCGTCGACGCGCGACGTGTCGCCAGTTCTATTGGTTATGATGCACTCGCTCAGTTAATGTTTTATTGCGATTATAATTCTTCAAAAGCTGATGTAGACATTCGAAAATAACTGTAGAATTTGTGGTCACACGTTTTCAATGCTTCATATTTTCTAGTGAAATGATTCCCATCACTATTCATAATTGAAAGATAGGGATGCACCCAGTATTGTCTTTTCACATATTTTTTTCAACCTCTCTCTCCCTCCCTCCGTCTTTTTAACAACAGCAGAAGCAGAATACGTATTGTGCGGTCCATATCTAGAACGAGACTGCTATTCTTCACGTACGTTAGTGAAGAATATATCGAAATTTTACAAGGCATGGTGATGTGAACAATGAGATGTCGTAACGTGCATTTTTAGGATACGGTAACGTAAATTGGTACGTTATGACAACGCACCGTCAGACGATACCGCACCGTTCTACGTTGACGACGTCGTGACGTGGAGATGTGGACAGGCCCTAAGGTGAGAGTATTGAAGCAGTCCCATTCCAGTTTTGATGTAACCTCCTTAAAGAGTCCAAGGCCTTTTAAACTGCCTGAGATCATAGAGGAGCATAATAGCCCTTAGCTTATATAATAAATATGACCTTTACCATGCACAGGCTAATCATAGTATAATTTCAGTTTGACATATTTTTGCAGTTTCTTAGCCCAGAGTTTACTCTCACCCACAGAATATATCATACTGTGCGTTTCTGTATTTGAAAATTTTCACATTCACGAACGCAAGGTCGCCATTTCTGGCAATTTTCATGCCAAAAGCTGACTACAAACATACTTATAACAGGGCAACATGCGATACTCGCTTTGAGTATCAAAGCGCTCCACCGAAACTGCTTTCTTACTGCCCCTGGCTGTGAATGTAATGGAAATGTACCCCTCGCTCTTGTTGTAGACAAGACAATATTCAGATGAACCTAAAGAAGTGTGTTATGCTACCAGGTCTTTCTTTCGCAGGTCAATGGATAGCTTATTATGAATACAACACATTTTTCAGTTTTTCAAGTTGGGTCAAGTCCGGTGAACGTCATTTAAATCAACGATATGCGCCGTGGATTGAACGCGGTGAAACAATTGCTTGGGCACCGCGTTCACTGGACTTGACCCTACTTGATTTTTTCTTGTGGCGTAAAATGGAACAGACAAGTTTATGTCGACGTGCCAAATACACGCAAAGAGCTTATTAGCAAAATTATTCAAGTCGGAAATAAATAGGGAATGACAAGGCGATGATCAGTTGCTCTACGCAACATGTGTCAGTACAATAGCATGTCTGCAACACCAAGGGGGCATTTCGAACAATGGTTGTAACATTTGTCCTCTTTTTCCCAAAATAAATGTCGTGACTACTAAGTATTTTGTTTAATTGCCTTCTCAACTGCCGGATTAGACAATAAAGGGTCATAATCAAACTATCATAGCTTCTAAACTACTTTGTTTAGGGCTAAGGTTTACAGCCATTTTTTTAGGAAACACCATGTTCTATCGCTTAGAAATAAAAAACTGTAGGTTAACAGCTTAGATTTTTTGGAAAAACTAAAATTGTAAAAAAACGCAAAAAATTACATAATTATTTTCTTTTAACAATTTTTTTGTCCTGGTATGGAATGAAATTTGGAAAATATTTACCATTAGTTTATGGTATACATGTTTCGCTATAGAATGAGACTTATTTTGTGTTTGTAGAGTCTCTACACAGGTAGCTATGGCTAAATTAGTACAACACTCGTGCATCAAATAAACAAAAAACAAAATGGCTGCCATTTTATTATGGTGGGAGAAGTACTTATGGGGTGTGATTTATCGATAAAAAATACTGTATTTCATCCCCCTAAAGGCTCCGACACCAATGACCGGACACATTGTATAATAATATAATATGTGCAATATATTGTGAATCCTTATCCAAATACAAAGAATTTCATTTGTACAAAATCCACCGAACATTCGTTTTCTCATCTATCCGGCCGATGGGCGCGTATCACATCGGGCCGATCTGAGAGAACTCTGCGGCTCTGGATTTTTTCGATTTTCTGATCGACAATTAATTCTCCGACCCGACAGGGCCGTTATATACAACCTAAATCGTTAATAATCCTCTTGAAAAATCAACTTGATAGTCCGTAGAGAAACTATCTTGAAGTGTATAAATGGAGAAGGAATTTATAGGAGACGTAAAGGTATAGAAGTGTAGAAATCTCTGTCTCGTTCGGATAGATTTTCGATTAGATCTGTCGATAAATTACCCATTTTTAACGCACCTTTAGGGACGGAAATCTGTCCAACAGGCGAAGACAGCTCCCGAGGATCTTGATATTATATGCAAAGGGATGTGTCTGAACAGAATGACTCTAAATGCTTCCTTTCACGACAGGTGTAAACGATCTTTCTCAGGCTCATTGTATCCGTTTTATAGTCTGTTTTTTATAGATTTCGAGGTTACTCAGTGTCTGTAGTGACGGCAGGACCGTAGGTAGGTGGCGTTCAGAGGGTACAAGCACAGCATGGTAAACAACCAGCACAATAACTCAAGATGGCGGAAATTACACGCGCATCCCCACTTTTGGAGGGTTTTTTATAGGGATGCTAACGATACTTCGATACTTCTGCACTAATATCGAGTATTTTTGTCATCGATACTTTTTGAGGCATTCCAAGCTGGTATTGATACTTTTGTATCGGTATCGTCAATAATTATATAATTATTGAGGGGTATAATCAGTTGCACAAAATGCTCTGTACGAACCAAACGCGCCTATTTGGCTAGAAAATATCGAGTTGGTACCGGTTATCAATATTTTCATTTTCGCATCTCTACCCAGATTTCACAGCCGTAAAATCAACCATAAACCCTCCCAAGGTCAAATTTTTTGGGAACCATTTTTATATAGGAAATCCTCAGAGATATTATGCTGGTTGTTTATTATGATGTGGTACAAGTCTTAACATGCCAAGACCAAATGTCATCTCAGTGTGCTCGTGGAATAAAATTATTATTCCATTTAGTATGCACACTTATAAACACTTTAATTTTAGGTTACAAAATGACAAAAATTACATATCCCTACGTTAACCCTCTCGTTGGCCGACATTTTACAAATGTTTAAATGGTGATTCATCATTCAAAGCCTACTAGTCTAATAAAAATTTCATTGTTTTCAAATGTGTTGCTGAAATTAACACAATAATAACTAAAATTTCTATATTTAATTTCTTTATGTATAAGTGGCTGCGAAGACAAATCCCAAATACTATACAGGGTGGGCCAACAGTTACTGGACGGAAGATTATGGGCTTACTAAAACCTATTTAAAAAATCTGTCACTTGATCGTGGTAGGGAGCTTTGAGGGCTATAATGTTAAATTATTTTTACTTATATTTTGACGTTTATACAAGCAACTATAATTCACTAGAATTCACCAAGGAATTCGAATATGCAATAATACATATGGGATTCTATTTAAAAAAATGTAAGTTTGATATGAATTCCCTGTATAAACGTCAAAATTTGTGTAAAAACATTTTAGGGTTCGCAAGCCTCCCTACCATGACCAATTGATGGATTTTTGAAATATGTTTTCACAATCTTCCGTCACTCACTGTTGGCCCACTCTGTATTACCTTGGCAACTATAATTCACTAGAGTTCACCAAGGAATCCAAATATGCAATAATACATATGGAATTCTATTTAAAAAAATGTAAGTTTGATTTGAATACCCTGAATAAACGTCAAAATTTACGTAAAAATATTTTAGAGTTATAGTTCGCAAAGCTCCCTACCATGGCCAATGGATAGATTTTTGAAATATGTTTTAGTAAGCCCACAATCTTCCGTCCACTTCCTGTTTTATTACCTTGGCAACTATAATGAGATTATGTTGGCAACTATAATGAGATTATGTTGGTGGTAGTTTCCTGATACGGACTTTGAGCAGACCTAGATTCACAAGCACAATAAGAGCGTCACATGGCAGACCACTTCAAACTCTGGACACCGTTGAAGCAAAGATGCCATCGTAGTGCTTGCCTCTCCATGTAAAGAATGACGCCTTGGGATAGGCTAGGTGAAGCGTTTCTAGGTGGCGCGTGAAACCAGGGTCATTGATTATCGAATTGCGGGATAGTAATTTCCGTCAAAGTCAAAAGTAGTGACGACTCTTACTGTAGCTCTTCAAATTTTCCAGTATCTACTTGCAATATCGCGAAATAGGAATACTGACAAATAAGATTTTAATTTTCTGCACGTAAATTATATTTTATAATTTGAACAGATTTTAATGTATTCTTCATTTCCCTCTTATGTCATTAGATGCAAAATTTTATTCTGAAGGTATTAAAATGCCAGCAAGATTCGATGATAGTTTTCCCTTTATTTAAAACTTTTTAGTGATTTTGGAAATTTTCATCTCTAATACATTGCAGGAGCTAGTAGGCAGTGAAAAATTAATATTGTTGGCTGTGAAAAGTATCCATTACTGTCGAACTCCAGCTTCTCTTTGGCCTTACAACGTTAGTTACCGCTGTTGTTTCTGGTTAGACTTGATTTGTTTAAGTAATTTTTATAATCTTGTCTCTTTACTCCAGTTCGTTTGTATCTTTCTATGTTAGTTGTTTCCATTCACCTGAACAGCTTTTTGTTCATATTTCATGGTCTGCTAGGTTTAGGGTAACTATATACTTCATAGATCAATTGTTTATTTTGTTGTATATTATGCCAACTATTTTCGAATGGGGCTCAAGTTCGGGGCATTTTACCGATTTGTGCTAGCTAGGTAGTAAAATTGAGAAAACGATAGTTTGGTTGAAAATTTGAAATTAAATGAAAATTATCAGAGACCAATATCTACGACCTTATACCGTTAAAAAGGCTATCAAATTTTACATTCGAGCGTATAAAAGAATTAGTAATTCCCGTTTGAAAGAATCAACTTATCTGTGATTGAAGTTTCCTTAACTAATAAACCGATTCCTCCAAGTACGAAAATAATACAAATTTTACCTAAGTTGACGCATTTCATGCTTAGTCACATGGCAAAGTTACAGCCTTCTAAGTTATATAATAGCTGCGATATTCAGTTGTCCTCTGATATTAATATTCGTTAAAACAAATAAATTGAGGCCCGAAGTCACCGGTCTCTGATAAGTGTCAGATAGCCTATCTGTCAGATAGGCCTATGTTATTTATATGGCGTTATCTGGCAGATAGGTTATCTGATACTTATCAAGGACCGGTGAAACCAGCCTTTAAAATTGGATTGAATCTACTTATACCAAAAGTGGTGCACCTAAACGGTTATTTTTAAGTTCCATGTGTGATGTGTGATAAATAAAGCCACATAAGAATTGACCGCAGAATCTACATATGCAATAGTATACACGGTGTGAGATTATTAGACACCCTGTATAAAAGTCGTTATTTTTGAAGCGTAGTCCAACTCGACATACATCCACTAACATCGTCATTTTTCTGAAAAGAGATATCGTTTGGTCAAAATAGTCCGAGGCGCTGAGCTTGACTCACCCTGTAGGGTGGGGTCGCCCATATTGAACCAAATTTTGAAAAATTGTCCGTACATGTGTGCCATTAAAAAAATAAAATAAATTGATAATACAAAAAAATCTCTCAACCAACCTTGAAGAATATTTTGAGTAGCATAAATTATTTTCACATTTGTGAACAGCAAGAGAGAAGCATAATTAAGATGCTGTTGCAAATGGTTCATTTTAGGCAACCAGGTGCTCAAAGTGAACTCGTGGTCTCCTAAATTGAACCTGATCTTGACAAAGTAGCAATAATGCTTCTAGGAAGACAAATTAAACTGAACTAATGTCTCTTTAAGAAAAGTTGGTAAGTACCGAAACATTTTTTTTCTAATAATTGCTAACAAAATGTGTAAGAAAATTATGTAGATACTACAAGAGATGACCACTTAAATATTTTCTTTTTTGGCCCAACATCAACACATTTTCAATGAAATCAAGTGTGGCAGTGCAGTCACTGAACCATTTCAACTTGGCGTTCAGTACAGAACCACGAATGTTCAGGAACGTTAGAAATCTATAATGGCCTCAATTGAACCAGGCAGGCACGTATTTAGGGTGACACCCATAATCTGGACCCCCCCCAAAACCAAATCCTGGACACGTGCCTGGAACTAGGGTTTAATTAGATGTTTCTTAAGTGGTTCAATATGAGCACCTAGCTCGTAAAATCAATGTTAACCCCATATTTGAATAGTTTTTGATAATGCTATTGTTAGGTGGCGCTATAAAAAACACCTATATCTAATAAACAAATTATAAAATTGAAAAAACAAACCTACATTGTTTTAGTTAGATTTGAAGCCTTCGCCAAGTTCATAAAATATTACACTGTGCGTGGTCGACATCTTCAACACTTCTCAGATATGTATTACGTTGTCCTAATCTAAATATCAACTCGCAGTCGCAAGAGGGTTCAACGGTGTGGTGTAGAATACCCGATGGCAACATTGCCAAATTTTACGGGAAGAAACAAAAACGGCAAAGATTCAATTTGGGAGACAGTTCAATATGGGCAACCGCACCCTACCGCATCCTATATAAAAAAGTAAGCTATAGAATATTTGCATAATGGGAACTTTTCGCTTGGGACACCCTATATAGGCATATGATATGTGCGACCTGTTCGTCCCTCGGGTTTCCACCAAATCGGCTTCAGATCTGAACGGCAAAAACTGCGGGAGCGAAAGGCAAGCGGAGTGGCGAAGTGTAGACGGTTTTACGATCGAATAAACAAGGTTCAGTTCTTAATCAGATTATAAGGAACAAGAGTAGTGTTTATGGACGTCTTGTCGCGTAGTGGGCTTGCCATTTCACGTGTCGCTTTGCATATAACTTGGATGGACGGTTAATGCGATCAGACGGGCCGTTATTTCAGATCCTTTTTCACATGCGGTGGCAATGGCGCAATGGCGGTGCTGCCGTTGCGAGTCCTGGATCTAGGATAACGGAAATAAAAGAATATCGTGATTTGCAACAAGTAGCGCAACTTTTGGCTATTTAAAAACTATGAACGCGATTATTCAAAACAAATCGTCGGTTTGGAACGGTGTTTTGGAAGAAGAGAGTCACAACTCAAAATTTTCTTATTCTGATTTTTTGTACTATACCCATCCGCAACAACGTCTAGTTTCATATACAAAAGCATCACAAGTATATATCCCTTGAATGCCGTCAGAGAGTGATGTGGTGAAATGTTACATTTAGAAAAATATCGTCACAAAGCTTAAACAAGTCAATTGCGTTTTAGTGCTTGTAACTATAGCCTCAACGCATTTTGAGGAACAGCGTTATATTCAGAGCAAAGACGTGTAATTTTAGTGTCGAAAAAGAAACTGGTTGATGGTTGATATTTGAGTTCTAGAGGCAGTTTGGAAACTTGTTTGTCATTGCACCATAACCCCAAAATGGGAGGGATCGGAGATAGAGTGGGGTTGCTAAAACGTGGAAAAAAATCGTTAAGTAACCTAATGAAAATGCGGTAGCATTTTAGCATACCTTCCGACTAATGTTTTAAAAAGTCGTCATCCGAAATCTACGGTCGGTTTGCGCGTACCGACTTTTTTAAGATGAAAACAAGAAAATCGCGACGAAACCGGTCGAAACTTGATGGAAAATTCTTTGTTTTTTGCAGATAACACAAATAATACTGTCATCCTTTTCTACTGGGCGGTTTATGTGAAATAGTTCGATTTTTTACGTCATTTTCGTTCAAAATCGTTAAAAAATTGTTAGAATTGTGATGACGTTTTTATACCTACATGTTCTTGGGAATTCCAGCTATGAAACGTATAATATCAATGCCATCCGTTTTTATTATGTCTGTAACCCCATTTTTTAACCCTTATAGAGGGTGACTTTATTGGACGCCTTCTGAAAGGATACGGAAGGCGTTCAATAATGTCACCCCCTATAGGGGTTGAAAAATGCGGTTAAACATCATGAAATGGGTAACATTTATACATGTCATAGTTGGACCTCCTAAAAGCATGTTTAAAGAACATCATCCGTTTTAAACAATATGAACAATTTTTTTATTGATTCCTAACGAAAATGACGTGAAAAATCCAACTTTAAGTTCAAATTTCTCATATAGTGCCCAGCAGAAATGGATGACAGTATTTTTTGTTATCTACAGAAAGAAAACAAAGAATGTCATAGTTGGACCTCCAAAAAATGTTTAAAAAACGTCATGCGTTTTACTCAATATGAACAATTTTTAATGATTTCTAACCGAAATGACGTGAAAAATCGAACTTTAAGCTCAAATTTCTCATAAAGTGCCCAGCAGAAATGGATGACAGTATTTTTTGTTATCTACAGAAAGAAAACAAAGAATGTCATAGTTGGACCTCCAAAAAATGTTTAAAAAACGTCATGCGTTTTACTCAATATGAACAATTTTTAATGATTTCTAACCGAAATGACGTGAAAAATCGAACTTTAAGCTCAAATTTCTCATAAAGTGCCCAGCAGAAACAGATGATAGTACTTTTTTGTTATCTACAAAAAACAAAGAATTTTCCATCAAGTTTCGACCGGTTTCGTCGCGATTTTTTTATTTTCATCTTAAAAAAATCGGTATGCGAAAACCGCCCTAGAGTTCGCATGACGATTTTTTTGTACAATAGATAGTAGGTGTACTAAAATACTACCGCATTTTCATTCGGTTACTTAACGACTTTTTTCACGTTTTAACGGAAGACAGCTCCGATACCTCCCATTTTGGGGTTATGGTGCAATGACAGAAAAGTTTCCAAACTGCCTCTAGAACTCAAATACCAAGCGTCATCCGGTTTCTTTCTCGACACTAAAATCACCCGTCATTACCTTGACTATTACAAAATATACCAGTTATTGTTGTAGCATTTTTATTTATTGTATTTCCAGAGAACAGTTATATTTTGAGATAAGAGATATATAAATGTTTGTCACTGAAAAATTGCATTATTTTATGCAAGACACCCATATTTTAATATAATAAACTCTTGAGCAGAGACTACAAAGTGTACATAATACTTAGTTATTGGTTCTTAACTGTGTGTATTGTAACGGTTTTGTAAAAAATCGCAATTAATGGCCTCGTACTTTTTTAAAATATGACTCTTAAATCCAAAATGAATATCATTCATTTCCAACATTTGGGAAAGATAATCACAAAATTTTACTGTTTTGATTTATGACGCTCTCCTTCCAAACTGACGAAATGTAGTTAGTCCAATTTTTTTAATGAATATTAGGCAAACAGTGCAAACACATTTTGTTTCTGGCACAGTATATGAAATTATACAGTAGCGCAACTCCCTAGAAATCATGCAGACAATTTGTCTCCGAAAAACTGGCCTCTCATAACCCCACGTCGGCTCCTCAGCACGAGCCGCGAGTATTGCCCTTTACGTTTTGAGCACAGGGTCGGCTTAACAATAATCGAGTGAAGAAGCGTAATTACTGTGTTGCAATAAGTTTAATGGACGTGATGTGTCTCCTAAATAGAGTAAATTTTGAGAGCAGTGTGGTAATGTGATATTCTTTATCGAGGTTAGGCAGTTGTCTTTGGAATTCTGAATTACAATTTGTAAGTTATATCCAAGCATTCGCATTTATTGTACGTGAAAATGTTTTGTACTGATTCTTCTAATTCATCATGGATTCTTTGCATATAAATGGGGTGTAAACATTTTTTTAGAAGCAAAACAAGAAATAGTCGGTGTATGAAAGAAAATTGTTAACTCCGAGAAAATAGGTGGCTTTATTGTTTGTAAGTAAATTACAAAAATGCGAGATTTATTCAACTTTATTTTATCTTACTTAAACTTAAACATTCAAATAAATATAAAAACTTTATAATATCTTATATGATTCAAATATAACGACGTAGCGTAAAAGATAGCATTTATGTCTAGTTATCCCACAACCTTTAAATTTATCTTCATCAATCATCATAGAAAAACGTTTAAGGTACGAAAACGTGGTGAACAGCAAAACCGATGAAAACTTGTTAGGTGTACATAAAAAATAATGATCAATATGTTGTTACGATAAAATATACTAAACTGGTCGTTATTCATAAAAAAGTTGCAAAACTGTTTTTTATCTAGTTTACCAAGACTACCTTTCTTTCTGTATTTGTATATTACATATGAATAGGCATATTGAAGAAAAGACTCCATGTTTATAGAGGAAAATAATATATATTTGAAACTAGCATGTTGATTCTTTTTATTGTGAACTTTCTATTTGAGCATCTATTAAAATGGACTTCACTTCCTGCTTAAAATTTCATAATGTTGAAATGCATAATCACATTCATTTTGTTATATGTCGTGAAAGATCTTTTGAACTGTGAGGAAACAGTAAGAAATTATTATTCTGACTTTAGGCTCATATTTAAAGAACGACTTTCCGTAACGTCGAACTCTTCTAAAAACTGAAAAAAACACACACTGCTACCCTAATACCCGGCAGACTTTGTTAGAGACAAATGGAGCTATGCTATCACACTATAATATTATTAGGTAATAATGGAGCATATTAAACATTGGAGAAATCGCATACCTGGCAGCATCTTGAGGAAGCTTAAAAAACTATAGTCACAGTTTTTGGAATTGTTAATACAGCCTACAGCGGCACAACATTTAACTTCACGCGTCCCGATATCTATATCAGCGCATCATCAAATTCCTTAATTTCCTTAATCCGGTTCTGTCAAAGACACTACCTTCACGCTCATAGACTGAACACGACTCAGGCGATCGCCGTGCTAAACATCCTGCGAACGATGCGCGGGATGCTATGCGCGAACCACCAAAATTCTGGAGAGTCGCGCTACTGTATAATTGGATATACTGTGGTTTCTGGTTTCCGATTTCATTTTTGTGGCAATTGTACAAGTAGTATATCTTCTGTTTAATAGTAATAGTAGATAGTAGTAGTAGTATTATATAACCACATGGGTAAGCTATCTAAAAGTTCGCAGAATATATGATTTTGTAGACCCTATTCCTTGATTGAATTATATTACATTCAGTATGGCTTTGCCGCTGCTGATTGGAAGAGAGCGACTCATTTGTATGTCCCACATAAATAAATAAAAATTCTGATATAGAATAGAACGCTTTTTCTAATACAATTCTCTTAATGTTTTTCTTTTCAATTTTTCTAGTGGGAGTATTTTCAAGTCAGCTTGTTGAAAAGTTTGACAGCCATATATTTAGGGCTCTCTTCCGTTCTCACTAACCTATGCGATAGCACTTCCAGCAGTTCGTTACTTCTAGTATGGTATATTCCACTACTAACTTAACGTATTAAATTGACCACGATGAGCCTTAACGTGGATCAATGTATTCAATATATATACAGATGGTAATGTCAATATTTCAAAAGACCTGAATAAATGTTTGCAGCTAGTGCGTCTTGTTACTGCCGCGATAGTCCTGATAATCCCTTCCTGCATTAAAAATAGTCTAACTGAACTGCGAACTCTATCTTTTGCGTAGACACATCTAGGTGGCTTTTTTATATTTTTCGTAAAGTGAGTTTATGCGTCATGCCGTCTTTTAGACATGATTCAAACACTTATTTTCAGAACTGCTGTAAACTTTGTCTTTGGGCATTTTAAAGCTTCCTGATCATCATCTGTTTTTTTTTTCGGGAGGGGGTAAACTTGGTGATTAATTGACGGAGGGTCAACTCCAACATTTTTGTATTTATAAGGGTCCGCCATAACTCAAAAAATAAACATATCTGTCAACTCATATTCTTAGTGACTGCTGCATCGATTTCCATAGAGTCACAGGTGGTAATGCTATAATATTTTTCAAATTGGTGCTGTGGCAGCGAAGGGATTGACAAAAAAAGATGGATGAAGTGAGTGTCGCAGGGAGAGTAATGATGGGGAAAGTACATTTATTTTTGTATTCATGAAATACTTCCTTTAAGAAATGACTTTGGCAGCATTCCATACCTTTTCAGACCTCTCCGAACATTGTCTCTGAAGACATAAGTATATGAGGGCATATTATACTTCATCATCCTATAACATTGGAACTTTTAGCTTGGCTGCTTTGTATCCGGATACCCTGCCCGAGTACCGTTGCAAGAAATATTTGTCCTTACAAATTTATGAAATCAGTGCTACATAAGAACATATACTTGAACGCTTATTTAGCTCTCCGGTCCGGCGCCTGGCTTTCTTGTTGGCTGCTTGGGTTGCCAAACATTATTACTATTTTTGAAAACGATCATCAAGTCCCAAGATATCTCATCCTACAACCTTTAATAATTTTCAGACAGTTGTGTCAGAGGTTGATAATTTTATAACCCCAATTTATTCTGTATTACCGAGAATGTGTGCGGAAGTAAGCCAATCCATTTGAGATATTTTTTTCTTCACCACTCATGAACTTCAAAACTGTCTAACAAATACATTTATATGCATATCTTCATTCTGCAATCGCAGTAAACGTTCCACAACTAAAAAGTAATTCATGTCGAGCAACCATTCAAATACTGCGCGCATATTTCAGAGGCAGAGATGCAATGTGAATGCACTTGCTTAGAAAGCCCAAGCCGAATTTATAAATATTTAATTAGATTATTGTCTTAATCTTGCATAATAACTTCTCCGCTGAAGCAAGGTATACCCCAATAAGACGCCCAGAGCTGTTTGCTATTACAATTTTATCTGTGCCGTCAATAGTGCAAGCATTATAGAACATTCCACGCTGTTTTCTCCTTGCGAGTAGAAGTATTTACTTCCCACGCTGATATGTGAAGGAAACATTGCAGCCACGAAAATCAGCCACGAGTGTTATACCAGCTAACAGATGTTTTCATCATCATAGTCACAATGTCTTAACAGACAGGTTTTTTTTTTTTTTTTTTTTTTGGCTTTGGGCGTAAGACCCATTCAGCCACGAAAATATCATGTTACCTTCAACCATCTTCTAAATTACACAATCATTCCTTACATTCACACAACCCTCGAGCCCTAGCACATCGTGGAAGTATCAACAGACGAAAACGATTGGGATTATACAGGGACACTCGTTTCACGCTAAGGTGCCTTTCATAGCGACTTTAATAAGACACACAACACAGGCAACGGAAGGGAGGTAAGTAACATTAAGGGAAAACACAGGGTTTGCAAAGCTAATCAACACATCCCATAAACATTCATTCATGGAAACTGCCAACATAACGAATATATATATTAGATTTTTCGTCGAGCTCTGCGACAAAATTCCCATACAATCTGCCGGATAATACTATTGTTAACACAGTGATACATAAGCGACGTTGCATTCTGGGGGAACTGTATTCCCTTATTCTTGAGGGCTTCCATAAGAAATTCAGTGGCTGCTTGATTGTGCTGGCATTGAAATAGCCAGTGAGCTACGTCGTCAAGGCTTCCGTTGCAACTACACGTGCCGTTTTCATCCAAACCAATGCGATGAAGATGCGATTTTATATTTCCGTGCCCGACAAGGCATCTAAAATATGATGAATGTATCATCCTATTGGGGTGACTTCTCTCTTCAAAAGGTGTTTTAGGTAAGAACGGAAGTACTTTACAGTACTGGTTGTTGCTATTCCTGCAGAAGGTGGCCCATTCTGCCTCCCACTTAACCTTCAATTCGGCCCTACGGAGGGAAACAATATCCATTCTAGTGAGGCCTAGGATTTCTTGTTCACCGAGGACTGCCTCCTTAGCCATCTGATCCGCCCTCTCATTCCCATGTATCTTCGAGTGCCCTTTGACCCATATAAAGGTAATATGTTTATTTTGGTCTTCTACTTGTATCAGTTTTTCCATGATGGAGACTACTATTTTATCGTTGTATATCTTAGTCCTGGGATTTTTCAGAGCTAGCAGTGCTGACTGCGAATCCGACAGGGTAGCGTATCGGTTATTTGCAGTGTTATCTCTAATAATCCAGTTCAGCGCCATATCAATAGCAGTTAATTCGGCTGTGAATATAGAAGATTTCTGGTCCAGTTTGAATTTCAAGCCCCGCTGAGTACTTGGTGCAAATACAGCACATCCGACTCCACATTCCGTCTTAGAACCATCCGTATAGACTTCACACGGATTGTGAAGTCCACCCAGAAGGTCTTTAACGGTATTGCAGTTGGAGGTAGCCTCTATACTAGATGGTATGATGACGTGTGGTTTCAAGAATGAGATTCTGTACACTGAATTGTAAAAGGGGATGCCTTCTTCTTTGATGTCGTATGAAGAAACATTGGGGAAAGCTTCTGCTAAAGTGGGAGACTGTTTATTTTGCCACCATTGTATTGTCAAATCGTAAGTTGATAAAACTGATATTTTATTAACGATAGAATGATTTCCAATACTAAGCGCCTTAGAGACAAATTTTTCGGCTAAAAATACTCTTCTCAGGTGCAGAGGAGTTTCTTGACATTCTGCCAGAAGTGTGGTGGTCGGGGTCGACTTGAATGCTCCTAGGACTAGTCTAAGGGCCTTATACTGCATCCTATCCAATTTTGTAAGCCTGGTTTTGGTGGCAGATCCATACAGAATGCAACCATAATCCAAGATGGATCTGGTGTAGGCTCTATAGAACAAGAGATTGACTTTGGGATCCGCACCCCATCTTCGCCGGTTGACCGCTTTGATAATATTTAAACTTTTTTCACACTTAATGAGCGTCTTATTTATATGCTCATCCCAAGTCAGCTTAGCGTCTAGGGTTACACCCAGATATGTGTGAGCGCGACGTACAGGCACAACAACGTCGGATGACTGAATGACATCCGTAAGGGGCAGACGGTGTCTAGAAAAAAACACGACAGCAGACTTGGAGGGAGCTAAGTCAAGCCCTTGATCCCAGAAATAATTTTTGCACTGAGACATTATGGTACCCATTTTGTGAATGCATTGTTCGTATGTACTGTTTGTAGTGTAAATACAGAAATCATCGGCGTACTGTAGTACAGTACCCTCAATGCCAATAGAGTGAAAATCTTGAGTATATATATTAAAGAGGAGAGGGCTAATGACGGAGCCTTGAGGCAAACCTTTGTGTACATATCTTGGGCCTCCTACGTTGCCATTGCATCGAATGAATACCGTTCTGTTAATGAATAGGTTGACTAAAGTACTGGCATAGTTAACTGGTACTCCCATATACAGCAGTTTTTCATGCAGCCGACCTGGCAGTACGTTGTCGTAGGCGCTGGAAATATCCAGAAAAAGAGACGACAGATAGGTATTCTTCGAGAAGGTGATTTGAATGTCAGTAACCAAATGGGCCACACAATCGATGGTACCGCGTCCTCTACGAAAACCATATTGAGTTTCGGTTAGTAGCTGATTCTTCTCTAACCACCACTCAAGTCTGGATTTGAGAATTCTCTCGAACGTTTTCAAAAGACAAGACATAAGCGAAATGGGTCGAAACGTACTAGGGTCATTCGACTTGGGGATGGGAATCACCAGTGCTTGTTTGAACTGATCGCAGTTTTCTCCATCGATCAATATCCGGTTATATATGGAACACAGAAAATTTATCGCCACTGTTGGCAAATTGTCAATCATAAGATAGTTGATTCCATCGACGCCTGGAGCGGAGCATTTAGACGTATTTATATTTGCAATAAGCTCTTCTTGGGTAATAGGGCTGAGAAGGACATGTTGTTCATAATCTATATTATGAGAAAAAAATGGGGGCGGTACGTAGTCGGGAGCAATTTTGTGGAATAACGTATCCACGGAAGATTCATTGAGGGAGTGGGTAGATTTCGATCTCTGGATTTTATTCACTCTGCTCCAGATGGCTGTGGGAGCGGACTGCCTGTTCAACTCACTGCAAAATTTTTCCCATCCACTTTTGGCCTTACTTTGAAATAAACGCCTACATTGCGCATCCAGTTTTTTATATTTGAGAAAGTTAGCCGTTGTGAGGTTCGATTTGTATGTTTTCATAGCGCTTTTCCTGGCGTTAACCAGATTTGTGCATTCTACATCCCACCATGGGGGAGATTGGGACTTGACAGAAAATGGTTTAAGTGTTTTGCATGTCATATTTGCCGCGTTAGTGATGGCGTTTCTAAGATATACAATCATATCGTTGGCACTACTAAAGTCTTGGATTACAGCAAAATATTTTTCAATTTCTGAGCGATATATGTGCCAATCAACGCCCTTCATAGACCATTTAGAGATAGGAAAAATTAGAAAGTCCTCGGTAAGCACCGAATTTAACATAATTTGTATAGGAAAATGGTCAGAGCCATATGTGTCGGACAAGGGAGACCAGCTGTATGAGGACGAGAATTTTGCAGACAAAATAGTCACATCGACTACCGATTTATTTTGGCCTGGCAGATTGATTCTAGTGGCAGACCCGTCGTTGACAATTATAAGGTCTTGAAGTGAATCTAGGGCCTCAATCAGGATAGACCCATCAGTGGAGCTCAGAGGGGAACCCCAAACCTCATGATGGGCGTTGAAATCTCCGCCTATGATACAATCATGTTGGAGTTGGCTGAAGATATTAATATAATCCTGTGCAGAAGCCCTTACGTTTGGGGGCCTATAAAGACTTAAAACTGCAATTTTTTTGTTGTCAACAATAATGTTGACCCCACAAACTTCAATCCGCTGGTTAAAATTGTTAGTGAATGATATGGTTTCGTATTGTATTTTTTTAGATAGAAGTATGGCAACACCTCCAAATCCATCATCTCTATCTTTTCTGACGACGTTGAAGTTTTTGTATTTATATGTCTGAGTTGGCCTGAACCATGTCTCAGACAGTAGAGCGATGTCAAACTCCTGTTCAAACAAGAGTTGCCTTATAGAATGTCTGTTAGAACGTAAGGATCTTGCGTTCCACTGAATGATCTTTAACCGTTTATTACCCATAAATTATCTTAAAATGTTCTCAATGATACTTTTAACTTTCCTGTCAATGTCATTAGGACTGAAATTTGGAATGGCAGTTTCAGAATGTATTTGATCGTTACTAATATTTTGAAAATGTTGTTTTAATTGGTTTTGCAACGCGACGGTCAATTGGTTAATGAATTGTTCAACATAGTTTTCTGTGTTTGCACGTTCATTGGAATACACAGGACCGGCACAGAACTGTGTGTTGAATTCCCGACGAATAGGTGGAAAGTTGGGGGAGGCATCGGCTTTTCTTTTCTTAGGAGGATTCTGGGAAGTGGACGGTGGATAGGTAGGTATTTCTTTCCTAACTCGTTGACTTGCTGATGGCGCTGAATTAGATTGTGAAGGTCTCAGGGGTGGAAATTCCGTATCAGAGTTTAACAGTGGAGCAAATCTATTTTTTTGGACAAGGCTTGTGTAACTGGGATTGTCTACAATACCTTCGGCTTCTTTGAAGGACAGATTCAAATTAGCCATTGTCTCTTTAATTCTGAATTGTTTTCTATAGCTGGGGCACCCTCTGTATGTGGAATCGTGGCTTGTGTCTTTACAGTAAATACAATGCGTGTTACAATTAACACATTCATCTGCGCTTTCAGTACCACACCTCCTGCATTTCTTTTTGCTTTTACATTGCGCCGTGGAATGACCGTAGCGTAAACACCGATAACATTGTAAAACAGGATTAACGTAAATTTCCACGGGACATCTTACTTTATTGATGAAAATATATTGTGGTAACTCCTTTCCTGCGAACGTGACGGTAATCATCTGCTTTGGGACACGAACAGTTGAGTCACCGTTCTTGTCAACCCTCGTCAAACGATTAACCTTTTTAACAGGGATACTGGACTTAATAATTTTTAATAGAGTTTGTTCAGTAAATGTAGTGTCAACCCCTCGAACTAAACCTCTTTTTTCTGTTAAATGATTAGGTATATACGCCACCAAGTTATTTGCCTCAAAAAAACTACTATCAACTAACCTATTTGCATTATATCCAGAGTCTAATTCAATTTTGATGCGATTACGCCCAACGCTATTAATTTCAATAATATGATTATCAAACTCAGATAATGCTTGTAACTTTTCACCTAGCCTCATCGGATGAAGACGACCGATATTTAAATCGATATGTTCAACGAACACAAAATACGGCCCTGTATCATTTGGCCTGAAGCGATTCTCATTTTTACTAGAACGCGCTGGATTTGTTGGGGGATTATTATCAGTAACAGAGTTTTTGTCGACATTCTTCTGTCCGACGTTATTTGTATTTTGATTAGATGAGGGTTGAATATCTTCCGAAAATACCAACTGATTAGAATCATCATTCCCACCATCAATGCATATTACTTCTTCAAAATGCATATTTGATCGGCCCGCAGCCTGTGGCAGCGGCGGCGGCAAACTGTTGCCGCCGGAGCTGCTGCCGCCACCG
This sequence comes from Callosobruchus maculatus, assembly GCA_951848785.1. Lineage (NCBI taxonomy): Eukaryota > Metazoa > Arthropoda > Insecta > Coleoptera > Chrysomelidae > Callosobruchus > Callosobruchus maculatus. The sequence goes on from CATOUR010000058.1 coordinate 4,076,355, forward strand.
GACATCTGTAATCAGAGCCGGTGGCACACAAAAACGCCTTGACTCTCCCCTGCGATACAATTAGAAATAAAAAGTACTCACAGACCTCCGTCAAAATAATCACCCAATAATTGGCAAACCTATTAGGATCCTTCACACAATCCAGGAGCACAATAGCACACGTCCGAACTGTTCGAAGGTAGAGACGCGAATGAACAGACAGGTTGTGAACTCGTAAAATGCATTTACTCATTTTACGAGTTTCTCTTGGGATATCTTTTAGATCTTTAATGCAGTAGTTTCCCATTTGCTTTCTGCATCCTCATGCCGTTGACCAGATGGTATCTACTGGTTCATCCGCCTTTAGGGGCAATTTTTCACCCCAAGGACAAGAAGGTGTCCTAACTCTTCTCAACTCGTCCACCCAAAGCTGTTGGTTTAGAAGAGGTTACTGTTTATACCGACAGTAGTTCGGTTCCTGTTAGTCGCCTTATAAGACACGCAGGATATACGATGGGAGATATTCTAACCCGCCCCCACACGGGGAACAGATATGTTTTAAAGAGCATGAAATTGATATTTGAAACCATGTCTACTTGGATATCTATAACGCTAATTCAGCGCGTCATTGAGATAAAAATTAAAAGCAAAAGAGAACTTTTTTGAGAAAAGCTTTTATTTAAATGCTCTGTAAAGAAAAGAAAAAAATTTTCCTTTAAAATTTTAACTATCAGCTTATATACCTACCCATTATATGATCATAAAAAGCTTGTCGCGCTATTGACTAGTGTAAATAAACTTCATTTGATACTCATATTGTAGAAATGCATTAAAAATAACTATTCCGCCATCTTGGATGGTCCGCCATATTGGATTTAGAATGACGTTACACAGCTTATCGTCTATTGTCATCCAAAATGTGTTTACAAAATTTCAGCTCAATCGGTTAAATATATTTGCTTCAAAATAGAGTAGCAAGATTCCTCCCGAACAAACATACATACCTACATAGATTGCAAGTTAAATAAATGCTTTGAAAAATACATACCAATTTCTCGGAACTTGTGACACTATATGATTTGGCGTAGCAACAACAAGCAATACACAGGCCACCCGTGAATCCGATTTTTTCCTCCTCGACGAGTTTCGTTGTTAGCCTCTAGGAAAATATGACTAAATGCATCCTAACTCCTAATTGCCCAATGAGCGTGTATTATCTGTGTACAGCAAATGCATGACTGATGTATCCCTATTCATTATGCTGTTTGACTTCTTTACTGTTCGTGTTTCTATGCGTCCAGTACACCACGGATAAATTTTAAATTACTTGAATGTACCTTATGTTTGCTGTCGAATACTTATCGATTTCAGATAAAAATATGCTAGAACAGTTTCCAAAAGATTACGAGTCCCACGTGTCCCTTCGACGGGTGATAAGGCCGCGAGTATTTCTAAAGTCGCCGAAGTTAAATAGCTTCTGAAGATGTCATCCACTCGTAGCGAAACTTCAAGTCTCAAGGCTTAATCACACCGGAACGTTTTGTCTGTGCAGTTTTAAAACGGAATGAAAACGTTGCAAAAATGGAGCGTCCACATGGTGCCATTTTGTATTCATGTTTACGCAATTTTTCGGTTATTGTGGTTAACTTTTACAATTTTTGTTCATTTAAACTTTGGAACCGTAACCCTAAATAACATTTCTAGAAGCACAGTCAAAAATAATGACACAATTGCCCAAAGTTTTCTAGAATGAAGACTATTTATTAAACTATGAATTTAAAATTTTCAAAGTTTGCCGACCTTGAAAGATCCTCCTTTAAAAAAAATGTATTAAAGTACCTTGGCAAGTGCCATTAAAAGTTGGCGCATTGAACCAGTATTGTAAAATGGTACAATACTTGTTAGTTTCATACTAAAAAAAAAACGAGTAAAAAAAGAAAAACCTCAAGTAACCCGATTTTTGCTAACCTATTTCACTCAGGTCAGATGTTCTTTATTCGCACAAGCTTCTGGTAGGTTCTTAATTTTACGGCAAAATGAGGAGAGGTGGATAGTGGACGTGTTTGCCATGGGTGAGCAAGACAGATAGTGACGCCACTTTCAGCAAAGTCAACAAAAATAAGTAAAACTAATAAAATAATGAAAAATCTTGACCTAGCTTAGTTTAGGTTTAGGTTTTTATTACAATGAAAGTTCAAATTGTGTACCATCAGCATCAATACAAGTCCTACATTTTCTTAAAAAAGGTCTACTTATTAGCCAGGTACGTTTAATGGGAGAAGACGGATCGCAGTATCGCTTTAAAGTAAGCCTGTGGACCGGAATTTTAAACGGCAAAATTGTTGGGCCTTTTGAGCTGCCTGAGAATTTGAATGGCACGAATTACCTACATTTTTTACGATCAAATTTACCAACTTTGTTAGAGGACGTACCACTAAAGCGGCCTACAGACGTTGATGTAAGCTGCGATTCCTCAATCGACTCAAGGTTTCATGAAACTTGCATCAGTTGCATAAGTTCCTACTCGACTTGATATTTCATGCACGTTTTATGCAACACAAGAATAGTGGGAAACATTGTTATAATTTGAGAAAATTTTCAGGTTTTTTTTTTAATGCCCATAATATTCAAACTACATGGGATAGATTTTTTTTCTGATTTTTCTCATGATAGTTACAACCAATCCTGTCACCCCGTAGCGGCTTGACGTTGACTTCTGGGACACCCTGTATACATTGTACTGTCAAGTCCCAAATCAACGAAATTGATTTTTGCTCTTTTACGTAAACACTCCTTTAAGAATTATTTTTCTATCTGTGGTCAACATTTTCTTTGAATCTTTCTGCCAGAATCTAATATGCCTGCTCCTTTTTGTCTCTGTCACTATTTTTGTTGGATTTGGTACGCCAAATTCATTGGAAACTTCCATAAACGCTATAAACTCAGTCAAAAGCTTCCAGGAAATTGTCGAAGGTGTGTCATTCTCGTTAAATTAGCGAACAAAATGTATCGAAAGATGAACCCAATGTCTACACGCACCGACTTGTATGCGCAGTCCATGGATGACTATGCTCACCTGGCTCACCAGGTCAGTTATCGCTGCAACTGTACCGTCTCCGCGCAGTTCTCAAATATGCACCCACACGCAACGTTTTGTCTGCAATGTTTTGAACTTCTCAGACAAAACATTATAGAGAACGTAGTACACGCATATTATATCTTATATCTGTGTTATGTTTCATGTATTTAGCGGAAGGAACACATACGCAAAGAGTAGATATTAGTTACCTACTCTTTGACATAGGTCTGTTGATAAATGCTCATTTAACAAGAGAGATAGTAGCTAGAAAATAAAAATAAATGCACGGTTCCATTCCTAATTCATCTTTTGGCTGTGACTCGGTATAATTGGATAAGCTTCAATGATTAATAAGGTTCTTCAGGCCTAGTAGTAGGTTATACTTTTTTTTCCAGATTGAATTTCAAATCTTGGGGTTGCAGTCTGTGTGTACGATTATTTCAGAGTAACTGTAAGTTAGTTAAAAGGTTAGGTATTAAAAGGACATAACGGAGTTCGGGGAAGAGTCTATAATAGTTGTATTCTAGCATCAGATCTCAAACGGTTTGAAATCGTTTGAGTGTGCGCAATAACGAAATCATGTTCAAGCAAGATAAATTCCAGTTTGGAACTATTCATTGTGCCTTCGAGCAACAACAATTTGTAGTTCGTGGACAAGTTTTGGACGTTTAAACGTTATTTATTATTCTATCCCGTCATCCGGTTGAATAATAGGGCTCGATTTTATATTTCTAAATGTTGTTACAAAAATGATATCAGATATTTCCAGTTCTAACTCACATTCAGATTGGATAAATAACTTTGATCCCACAGATGATGAAGGGATTATAGATATACTGCTTTATGAATGCTCATATTTTTTGTTTCTCTTACTACCAGTTTCTTTTCCTGTTATGAAAATCTAACAGTAGGTTAGTTGTAGGTTGTAAAATTGAAAAATTTGTTGCTTTCATAGTAGACTGTCCACTGACCTGTGAAGGAAGACCTGGCACCATAAATAACTTTTTTAGGTCCATCCGAACATTGCCTTGCCTATTACAGAAAGCAAAGGACTTAGAATTTTTTCTGATGTAAACATACGAGAGTATTGCTTTAGATCGTTGTAACGAGGAAACTATTGAATTGATTTTAATGAAATTTTGACACAGTATTACTAACCATGACGAAGATAGAAAACGCGTATGGTTTTTATAAATCATGCCAGTGGCGGCGCAGAAATACTAAAAAGACTAAAAATATAAAAACAGCTCAAACTTCGTTTTTAAGCGTTTTAGAGGTTCCTGATCATTTTCTGCGTTTTTTTGGGTAGGGTGAAATTGGGGTGGTTGGGGGGTTGGTGGTTGAAAAATTAAAAAATTTCTTGTACTCATAATAGGCTGTCCACTAACCTGTGAAGGAAGATCTAGCGACACAAATCACCTTTTTAGGTCCATCCGAAAATTGTCTAGCCTATTACGGAAACTAAACTAAACTTTTCTGTATACATACGAGAATTTATTGGTTTAAATCGTTTTTTATTTTGTAACTTGGACACTATTAAATTGATTCTAATTAAATTTTGACACAGTATATTGTTACCGTGGTGAGAATGGAAAATGCGTATGTTTGTTAAAAATCGTGTCAGTGGCAGCGTAGCAATAATCAAAGAACGAAAAGTATGAAAACTACTCAAATTCGGTTTTTAGATGTTTTAGGGGTTCCTGATCATTTCCTACCAGTTCTTTGAGTCGGGCTGAAAGTGAGGTGGTTGGGGGGTGGGGGGTTGTAAAACTGAGAAGTTTGTAGTATCGATAATAGGCTGTCCATTGACCTGTGAAGGAAAGACCTAGCGGCATAAGACAATTTTGGGGGGGGGGCTGGCGATTATTTGGTTGCAAGGGATTATAGACTAAAGCTTCATGCTATGGGAAAATAATAAACTGGTATCAGCGTAATGTGTGGGAAGTACTGAGTCAATCAACTTGACTTCATTTTTTATATTCAAATTGTTGTCAAATGAACGTACTGTATATCAAACAGTGATGGATCAATCATATTTTTTTATATTTCAAGATAAAAAATATCCTCTAGTTTCAATGTCGGCTTTAAAAAAATTCGTCGATGCATTTTCATATACAGGGTGAGCTAGAACCCAAACTCTATATTTTCGCTTTTATTTTAAATGTAACCCCCCATATTTTATTTTATCAAACAATTACCTTCATTGCGGTCTTTCATGTTTGTATAGCATTTGCTGTAACTACACTTATCAATGTTCGAGATATTTCGATGTTTCTGCAAATTTTAAAAATTTGTGTACTGAAATTTATTTATTTCAAGGAAGTACTGTGGAATTTCACTTTTATTTAATAAACAACTAAAATATAAGAACATAATAGTATTCGATAAAGTTAAAAACCTGAATTATTTAGAGAATATAAGTCAAGTATGCTGAAGAAATAATTTTGCGGTCTGTGATGCATAATTAACAAGCAGATTTATCAGGTAAGCTTTCAAATATTAACTGACTCAGTACGAATAAAACGATTCTTCAATCTTTCAAATAGTTTTCATCAGCTTTAGAGTGTCTCCGTTCTGGATATCGCTGTTGATATTTCATAGAGGCAAGCATGCAATTTCTCAAAGATTCTCGTAATACCCAAATCATTTCTATCAATATATTTATTCTTCCATAGAAAAATTCATTTTTAAAGCTCTGTTTTCACATAGAATGCGATCATTGAGAAGGTTATGGAAGCAGTCAATATTTTCAATATTTCAAAGCCTCCCTGGTAAATCTGGTTGATAATTATAATAATTATGCATCACTTCTACAAAATTATTTCGTCAGCATACTTGACTTAAATATTATCTCAATAATTTAGGGTATTATCAAATACTAGTATGGCCTTACGTTTCAGTTGTTCACTAAATAAAAATAAAATTCCCTAGTACTTCCTCAAAATAAACTAATTTCAGTGCTCAGAAGGTATATTTAAAATTTGTATAAAAATCAAAATATCTTGGAAACTGATGAATGTAGGTATAGAGAAAGCTATACAACGATGAAAGAGCATAATAAATAACTTTTGATCGATTACTTTTACTTCCCACACCGATAGGTGAGGGGAATATTGTGATCGCGAAAATTTTCGAATTTGAGATAATGCACTTTTTGGGCGTTTTATGATGTCTAGATAACGAAAATCCACGTCACTCATTTACGTCGGTCTGTCTGTCGGTCTGTCTGTCTGTCTGTCCGTGCGCGTTTTTCTAGCCTCGTAGTCTCAGTAACCGCTGCATGGATTGTGATGAAATTTGGGCAGCGATATGGTGTGGGGTCGTAGTAAGTAACGCTTCTGTGATTTTGAAAATCTGTGCATGGGCGGCGGAGTAATTAACAAAAAACGAAAACATTTAAATATTATTCAAACCTCGTTTTAGGGGCTCCTGATCATTTTCTACTTTTTTTGGGTGGGGTGAAATTGGGGTGGTTGGGGGGGTGGGGGGTTGTAAAAGTGAAAAATTTGCTGTATTCATAATATGCTGTCTAGTGACCTGTGAAGGAAGATCTAGCAGCATAGATCACTTTTTTAGGTCCATCCGAACATTGCCTTTCCTATTACAGAAACCAAAGGACTTAGAATTTTCTGATATATATATACATCATACGAGTATTGATTTAGATCGTTATATATTGTTTAACGCGAAAACTATTGAATTGATTTCAATAAAATTTTGAGACAGTATTACTACCGTGGCGAGGATGAAAAATGCGTAGGGTTCTTTTTAAATCGTGTCAGTGGCGGCGCAGAAATAATGAAAAAACTAAAAATCTAAAAACAGCCAAAACTTCGTTTTTAGACGTTTTAGGGGTTTTAGATCATTTTCTACTTTCTTTTGGATGGGGGTGAAATTGGGGTGGTTGTGGGGTGGGGGTTGAAAAACTCTTTGTATTCATAATAGACTGTCCATTGTCCTGTGAAAGAAAGACCTAGCGTCATAATACACTATTTTATGTCCATCCAAACTTTGTCTTGCCTATTACACAAACCCATGGACTTAGAATTTTCTGATGTTTGCATACGAGTATCGCTTAAGATCGTAAATTGGAAATTGTTGAATTGTTTTAGTAAAATTTAGACACAATATTATTACGGTGGTGAGGGTGGAAAACGCGTATGGTTTTTAGAAATCGTGTCAGTGGCGGCGCAGCAACAAAAAAATTGAAAATATAAACACAGTTCAAATGTCGTTTTTAGGCGATTTAGGGGTTCCTCATCGTTTGCCCCATTTTTTAAGAGAGGGGTGAAATTGGGGTGGTTTGGGGATAAGTAGTTGCGAAACTGAAAAGTTTGTTGTATTCCTGCCCTACCTTAGACAAAAAATAACTTTTGCAATTATATTGATGTAGATAATTCTGTAATGTATATTATTATACTGATAGAAACGGAACTTCTAAACCATAATGTGGGCCTTCGTAGAGATCGATAAAGTCTGTATTTTTGTTAAATTGTGTTAGTGGCGGTGAAACGAAATTAAAAAAAAGAAACAGTATAATATAAAGGCCGCTCAAACTATGGTTTTCGGTACTTTAGGGATCTCTGATCGTTTTCTGCTTTTTTTTGAGTATTCAAAATGAGCTGAGATAGGATGGGGTCTCGGGTAGGGTAGTTGGGAAGAACCGAAACACATTTCATTGTTCCCCATGATTGATACTGGTAATATGATCTGTTTTTAAATATCTAAAAATCGGCATGCCATGCGATTAAGAGTTTAAGATTGCAGAATAAAAACTGTGTCGTCCTAGTTCCTACGGAGAGAGATATTAGAAATTATTGACGAGAGTTTTTGTGTTAGTTGTTTTTTGCGGGCGGGTAGGCGATGCTTTAGTTGCAACGGAACCGCAGACTATAACTTCATGCTATGGGAAAATAATAAATTATTGGTATCACCGTAATGTGTGGGAAGTACTGAGTCAATCAACTTGACTCCATTTTACTTCCCACACCGATAGGTGAGGGGAGTATTGTGATCGCGAAAATTTTCGATTTTGAGATAATACACTTTTTGGGCGTTTCATGATGTCTACATAACGAAAATCCACGTCACTCATTTCCGTCGGTCTGTCTGTCTGTCGGTCTGTCTGTCGGTCTGTCTGTCGGTCTGTCTGTCGGTCTGTCTGTCGGTCTGTCTGTCGGTCTGTCTGTCGGTCTGTCTGTCGGTCTGTCTGTCGGTCTGTCTGTCGGTCTGTCTGTCGGTCTGTCTGTCGGTCTGTCGGTCTGTCTGTACGCGTTTTTCTGTCCTCGTAATCTCAGTAACCGCTGCATGGATTGTGATGAAATTTGGGCAGCGATATGCTGGGGGGTCGTAGTAGGTAATGTTCTTATAATTTTGAAAATCGGTGCAGGGGCGGCGGAGTAATTAGCAAAAAACAAAAAAAATTAAATATTCCTCAAACTTCGTTTTTACGCGTTTCCTGATCATTTTTTACTTTTTTTTTTGGGTGGGGGTGAAATTGGGGTGGTTGGGGGGTGGGGGGTTGTAAAATTGAAAAATTTGTTGCTTTCATAATAGACTACCCACTGACCCATGAAGGAAGACCTAGCAACATAAATAACTTTTTTAGGTCCATCCGAACGTTGCCTTGCCTATTACAGAAACCAAAGGACTTAGAATTTTTTCTGGTGTAAACATACGAGAGTATTGCTTTAGATCCTTCTATATTGTGTTACAAGGAAACTGTTGAATTGATGTTAATGAAATTTTGACACAGTATTACTACTGTGGCGAGGATGGAAAACGCGTATGGTTTTTATAAATCGTGCCAGTGGCGGCGCAGAAATAATAAAAAAAAGTAAAAATATAAAAACAGCTCAAACTTCGTTTTTAAGCGTTTTAGAGGTTCCTGATCATTTTTGGCGTTTTTTTTTTGGGTGGGGTGAAATTGGGGTGGTTAGGGGGTGGGGGGTTGAAAAACTGAGAAATTTCTTGTATTCATAATAGGGTGTAGGGTAGGGGCTGTGAAGGAAGACCTAGCGACATAAATCAACTTTTTAGGTCCATCCGAACATTGCCTAGAGTATTACGGAAACTAAGGGACTTAGAATTTTCTGTATACATACATACGAGTATTTATTGCTTTAGATCTTTTTGTATTTTGTAACGTGGACACTATTACATTGATTCTAATTAAATTTTGACACAGTATTATTACCGTGGTGAGGATGGAAAACGCGTATGTTTGTTAAATATCGTGTCAGTGACAGCGTATATAGCAATAATCAAAAAACTAAAAGTATGAAAACAACTCAAACTTCGTTTTTAGATGTTTTAGGCTGTGCATTGACCTCTGAAGGAAATACTTAGCGGCATAAGACAATTTTAGGGGAGGGAAGGCTGCCGATGATTTGGTTGCAAGGGGATCTCAGACTAAAGCTTCATGCTATGGGAAAATAATAAACTGATATCACAGTAATGTGTGGGAAGTACTGAGTCAATCAACTTGACTCCATTTTTTTTATATAGATTACGTTCATTTGACAACGGTTTGGATATATTTGGATATTTGAATAATATATAGGGTGTCTCGTTTGAAAAAAAAGTATGTTTGCATCACCACGTAGTTATGAATCACCCTGCATATATTCTTCTGCACAAGGAACATATCCTTGCCTACAACTATTGTATACAACTTTTTTCGTTATCTTCTATAGTATAGTAGATTTATAGACCGGGTCTCTCACCCTGTATTACCGGTTAGAAGATAATCAGCTATCTGATGTTATTAGCTCTCTATCAATTAGTTAATATGGCAACAAAATTAGGACTACGTAGATTGTGTTAGTTTGAGCAATGGCGATGCTGAGAATATAAGTCCAACGATGCCCCGCCTATAACTTGCCGTTGCATTTATTCGACATTAAACTTTTATCTTACATTTGTAATTGTAAAAAAGCTCAGTCATGACGCCAATTGTATGTAGAGGCATATATATTCCCAGCAGCTAGCACCAGACGTTTATTGTGTTATTTTTCCTTTGCTGACAGAACAAACAGGTGTTCAAAATGCGGAAGTCGCTGCTTTAGTTTGTATCTGCTCATCGGACAGGTTATTACTAACTTGTACCCACTACGGCAAGAAAGCGACGGAATGCCTCTTTGTTATGTATACATAATAATATATACCAACTTGATGCAGTTTCTAGTTCTTTGTAGTCCTATTGGAAAGAAAGTATGTATGTAGGTGGAATTAGTGCGTGGGGTGCAGCATACACAAATGCTCTAAAAACGTAGAGGACTACGCAAAACTATATTTCAAGTACTATATAGTCTCTGCCAAGACAAGCTGTAGGTCCACATAAACAGAAAATAAATCGCTAAATATTAAAGCACTTTATATATTGCCCAAGTTATGCTTATTTTGCAGGTAACGATGATAGAAGGTTTGTACCGAAAAATTTACAATAAATAGATTTCACTATTGACGGTGATATTTTTAAGCAGTGTCATCGGCAAAACTAATTATATTTCTAGTCCAGCTCATTTTATTTTACATATGCCATTTAAATACATATCAAATAGAAGAGGACTCCGAACTTTGTGGTATACCACATTGAACAAACATTTACTTACATAACGGTTTTTTATACTTTAACAGATTGTGCTGTATTAGATAGAGAATTTTCAATGAACGCGTACATTTCCCGACGATAGCTAATCCCTTCTAATTAATTTAGACTTGAATTGTGATCAACAGTATGAAAAGCCTTCTTACAAAAATACAAACAGTAGGTATTATTTGATCAACATATTTGTAAATTTCATTCACAGTTCTCCAAATTGCAACATATGTTAATCTCAAACCTGACCAGATATTATTGTCTCATCCTAGTATACAATAAATACCTTTTCGAACACTTAACACAACGAAAATCCACGCCACTCATTTTCATCGGCCTGTCTGTCGGTACGTCTGACTGTCGGTCTGTCTGTCTGTCGGTCTGTCTGTTGACATTTTTATAACCTTGTAATCTCAGTAACCACTGCCAGGATTATGTTGAAATTTGGGTAGCGATATGAAGATCGGTGCATGGGTGGCGGAGTAATTAGCAAAAAACAAAAAATTTCAAATATTCCTCAACCTTCATTTTTAGGCGTTTTAGAGGTTGCTGATCATTTTCTACTTTTTTTTTGGATGGGTTGGGGGATGGGGGATTGTAAAACTGAAAAGTGTGTTGTATTCATAATAATTACGGACTCGCCCCCATCTTCACTTTAATTCTATTTATGTCAAAGATATATAATATATAATAATAATAAATTAATAAATACTCATACTATCACCCCCTCAATTTTGGTGTTCCCAAAATTAAGATTTTCTCTATCTTTCTAATTTCATCTACCCCTAGTTAATTTTTAACAACTATAAGGATTTAAAATTCTCCATACCTCATTAATTGATTATAAATGAATATACTCTGATGAATATTATAACTACACCTCTCCCAAAATACAATCGTAGTTTGCTACAATTACTTAAACCACAAAATAACATTTTTGAGTACAACCATACTCCCTTAATTATTTCGCAACATACATACAACTACAACAACAACCCCCCCCCCATAATTGATAATTATCGTTTACATAACTAAATAAATTGTGAAGGAAAGACCTAGCGGCTTGATAACCTTTTTTTTTTGTTCATCCGAACATGGCCCATTACAGAAGCGAAAGGACTTAGAATTTTCTGATTTATACATACGATGAGTATTGCTTTAAATCGTTCGCTGAATTGTATAACCTGGAAATTATTGCATTGTTTCCAACGAAACTTTAACACAGTGTTATAATAATATTATAATAATATTATAATAGTGTAATTGGCGGCGCAGCAGTAATCAAAAATCTAAAAATGTAAAAACAGTTTAAACTTCGTTTTTAGCCGATTTAGGAGTTCCTGATCGTTTTCCACATTTTCTAGAGGGGGTAAAATTGAGGTAGTTTGGGGGGGGGGGGGAGTTGTGAAGCTGAAAAATGTGTTGTGTTCATAGTCTGCAAGAGCCCACATTGCCCTGTAACACAACAACATGATACACTTTTCAGCTTTATCCAAATGCTGTCGTATCTCAGACAAAAGAAAAATTTAAATTATACTGTATATATTCCTGTAATGTGTGTAGCTCATCATTACTGGTAGCAATGAAATTTCTTAGCTGTTACGTGGTCCGTGGTCGAGATCGATTAAGTTTTTAAAAATTGTGTTAGTGGCGATAAAACTAAATTGAAAAAGAAACAGTACAGGGTATCCCGTTTTGGGCACTTTTACGGGGTATCTCGGTTATTTTTGAAGATAGAGAGTAGCGGTTTTCCCGACAGTGTGCTACTTTTTTGTGAAACTAAAGATGCCGTCAACAAAATTATCATGGCGCTCTTGGTTTTCGAGATACAGGGTGAAATCGAAAATTATCGATTTTGGGATCACTCTCGTATCTCGGTTGTCCTTTATTTTATTTAAAAGTTTAAAAAAGGGTCTTATAGAATTTTTTCTGCAAAATCCAGCGGTGTGGTTTGATTTTTTCTTACTCTAACCATTTTTCAGTTATAAAGCAAACATATATTTTTTTTAAATGGAACACCCTATATATTATTTTTCGCGTCAATCGGAAATAATTCAAGCTTTTCAAAAATCTGTATTAGTATAAAATTTTTCTGAAAACTAAGCTCAAAATTTCATTTTTTACTTTATTTGAGCAGTAGGTCATGACTATCTATTAAAAATAATATCCAAGTAAACAATTATTAAGATACAAGATACTCAATACTTTTAAACTCAATTATTTAATTATATTTTATACGCTGTTAACTACTATTTGTGATAATGTTCAGTAAAGATTACTTATTGTATTACATTACTTAAAACCAAACATTATATCTGAAGAATATCAAGACACTATTAAATTCGAATTTGAATCAAAATAAAAACTAAAAACATAGAGGAGCTTTTAGCGATGGTTCAAGTTGAAGACTATTTTCTCGAATGCAAATCTGGCACAATTTCTTATTCTTTTAATGGCATTTGAAAGAATTATTGGTTTCCGTCGTATTATGGCAATTAAAAATTCTCAAACTTGTATAGATGGTAATTGTATTTTTTTAGAATTGTTTCTGCAGTTGATTTTTGTACCCCTACAGCTTCTTCTTTGTGCTTACAAGATGATGAATGCGTTACTTCTATGTAACCTAATACGTTTGTTTCCCTCTGCTCCCTATTCTCCTTGAAATAAGTTCTAAGTGGTTGCATAAAGGATCCGTACCTAACTATATTTATTTTTAGATGAGCAAATATATCTGAAAACGGTTGCTGTCTCTCTGGGTATCTAAGCCGCCCTTGTTATAGAAAATTGACAATAATTAAAATGAAAACACAGAAAGTACAAAGCTATATTTAATAAAAATATAATTAAAAGCTGGCTAAAAGCTTGAATTATTTCCGATTGACTTCAAAAATAATATATATTTAAAAAAAGATGTTTGCTTCATAACTGAAAAAAGGTTAGAGTAAGAAAAAATCAAACCACACCGCTGGATTTTGCAGAAAAAATTCTATAAGACCCTTTTTTAAACTTTTCAGTAAAATAAAAGACAACCGAGATACGAGGGTGGTCCCAAAATCGATAATTTTAGATGTCATCCTGTATCTCAAAAACCAAGAGGGCCATGATAGTTTTGTTGATGGCATCTTTAGTTTCACAAAAAAGTAGCACAGTGTCGCGAAAACCGCAACTCTCTATCTTCTAAAATAACCGAGATATCCTGTAAAAGTGCCCAAAATGGGACACCCTAGACAATATAAAAGCCATTTAAACTCTGTTATTGGTACTCTAGAGATCTCTTACCGTTTTCTACATTTTTTCTGGAGTGGATAAAATGAGCCGAGGTAAGATGGGGTCTCGCATAGGGTGGTTGGGAAACCCCGGAACACTTTCCGTTGTTCTTTAAATATGGATACTGACAGTATAATCTGTTTTTTATATCCGAAAATCGGCGTGCCATCTGATTAGGATATCAGTTGAAGCTTGCAGAATAAACACTGTATCAACCTAGTTCCTACGGAGAGAGATGCACCCTAGTTCCTACGGAGAGAGCTGCAAGGAACTATTACGAGAGTTTTTGTGTTGGATGTTTCTTTGCGGGCAGGTGGGTGATATTTTGATCGCTAGGGGATCTCAGAAATAACAAAATGGTATTACTGTAATATGTGGAAGTACTAAGTCAATCAACTTAACTCCATCTTTTATATTTAGTCCTCCGACTGCGTTAAATACAGCAAGAGTATAGTGACAGTGAATGGAAGTAGTTTTGGCAGCTTCGAATAAAGAAAACCGTGGACAGCAGGCGATGCAGGTCCCAAAGGAGGCGCAAAAAGAAGAATTCTCCAGGCAAAGAAGACAGGAGACAGAGCAAAACTAAATTATGCCTACATCTTTCATAATTTATCGCCATTTTCGAGTCGGCCGGTGTCAGTTACATCGTCGGAGGCTCGTCATAAAGCGGACCGAATAAAAAGCCCAAAAAGGCACCAAAGCGACCTCGGCCATCTTCCCATTTAAGCCGACTGTGCTGTCAATAAATTAAGATAACCGGGGCCGAAAAAAGCCAGAAATAATTAGCCCATGGCAGCCACCGTTTAATTCTGGGATTAATGTGGACGGGAGCGGCGACATAGCAAAAAGTTCGGGATATTTTAAATAAATAGTGAGCATTCGCTGAGCCCCATCCCATCGCTATTCAGATCTCACTGCGCTGCGGCGCGGCGACTGAACTGGCGATGGCGCACAGTGGCAGTGGGACCAAATGCAAAGAAATGGAGTCAAGTTGATTGACTCAGTACTTCCCACACATAACAGTTGCAACCGAATCTTCGCCCGCCTGTCGTCAAAAAACATCCAACACAAAAACTAGTAAATAGTTTCCTTAATCTCTCCGTAGGAACTAAAACGACACAATTCAGCTTCAACTGGACGAAACGAAACAATCAGGAACACCCAAATTGCTTAAAAACGAAGTTTGAGCTATTTTTATATTTTTAGTTTTTTATTATTGCTGCGCCGCCACTGACAAGATTTTTGAGAACCATACGCATTTTTCATCCTTGCCGCGGTAATAATACTGTGTCTAAATTTTATTAAAATTAATTCCATAATTTCAATGTTACTAAATTCAGAACGATCTAAAGCAACACCTATCCCTACCGATACCAAGTCCCTTGATTTCTGTAATAGCCAAGGCAATGTTCGGATGGACCTAATAAACGTCTATTATGCCGCTAGGTCTTTCTCTCACAGGTCAATGAACACTATTATGAATGGAATAAAGTTTTACAGCCCCCTCCCCCTAACCACCCCAATTCCACCCCCACCCAAAAAAAAAGTAAAAAACGATTAGGAACCCCTAAAACGCCTAAAAACAAAGTTTGAGCTATTTTTACATTTTTAGTTTTTTTTTTTATTGCTGCGCCGCCACTGACACGATTTTTCCAAAATATACGCGTTTTCCATCCTCGCCGTGGCAGTAATACTGTGTCAAAATTTCATTAAACTCCATTCGATAATTTTCGCGTTACGCAATAAAGAACGATCTAAAACAACACTGGGATGTATACATCACAAATTCTAAGTCCCTTGGTTTCTATTATAAGCAAGGCAATGTTCGGATGGACCTAAAAAATGCCGCTAGGTCTTTCATTCGCAGGTCATTGGACAGCCCATTAGGAATACAATAAATTTTTCAGTTTTACAACGCCTCACCCTCCAACCACTCCAAATTCACCCCCACCCAAAAAAAAAGTAGAAAATGATCAGGAACCCCTGAGACGCCTGAAAACAAAGTTTGAGGAATATTTGAAATTTTTAGTTTTTTTTGAGTGGATGTGAAATTGGGGTGGATGGAGGGTGGGGGTTGTAATACTGAAAAATTTGTTGTATTCATAATAGGCTGTCCACTATCATGTGAAAAAAATACCTAGCGTCATAATACACTTTTTTAGGTCCATCCGAACATTACTTTGCTTATTACAGAAACCAAAGGACTTAGAATTTTCTGATGTGTACCTACATGCGAGTATCGCTTCTGATCGTTCTGTATTGTGTAGCTAGGAAACTATTGGACTGATTTGAATGAAATTTTTACACGGTATTATTACCGCTGCGAGGATGGAAAATGTTTATGATTTTTATAAATCGTGTCAGTGGTGGCGCAGCATTAATAAAAAAAAACAAAAAATATAAAAAAGCTCAGACTTTGTTTTTAGGCGTTTTAGGGGTTCCTGATCGTTTTCTACTTTTTTTTTGGTGGAGGTGAAATTGGGGTGGTTAAGGGGTTGTGGGTCGTAAAACTCAAAAATCTGTTGTATTCATAATAGGCTATTCATCGACCTGTCAAAGTAAGACCTAGCGTCATAATAGACTTTTTTAGGTCCATCCGAACATTGTCTTGCATATTACAGAAACCAACAAATACTGCTTTAGCCCGTTCTGTATTGTGTAACGTGGAAACTTTCGGATTGATTTTAATGAAATGAAATAATACTATGGTGTTATTACCGTGGCGAGGATGGAAAACGTTTATGGATTTTAGAAATCGTGCCAGTGGCGGCGCAGTAATAATTAAAAGCTAAAAATATAGAAATAGCTCAGACTTCGTTTTTAGGCGTTTAGGGGTTTCGTGATCATACTGAGTCAATCAACTTGACTCCATTTTTTTCCTTTGGAAATGGCAGATTGTATCTCTACCAGCAACGCCCAGCAAGTTTTGCAGTTGTGCAAATGGGTGCTATATTACTTTTCGTCCAAAATATCTCACATTCTTACAATTTTCATTCATAAAAATTACATACAGTAGATGCTTACCACATAATATTACGTACTTGCTTGATAAATATAAGTTATGGGACGCCTTTGATCAGAGAAGACAACGAGTCAGCGTCTTTTGATGGCGCCTTGCATATTTCTAGGATGTAACATAATCTTTTTCTTTGTTCTCATCATATCAACCTGGCTTTGTATTTTACATATTTTATTGAGTCTTTATCCAACTTCTGTACAATTCACTACATTTTTGGAAATAAAATATTTTTTAAAAACGGACTTACGGCTTTCCGAAATATATCTTATATATAAAAAAAAATCAATATACTTTACATAGCAATTATAGCATAGCATGGCAATTAGGTTGTAAGTGATTTTTTTATACAACTTTTAATACGTACCTACACTTATTTTACGAAATATTAGCATCTAACAACAATCGAACAAAGGCAACCAGCAACTACAAATTTTACAGTCTGTAGAAACAAATCTAACTTTACCTGACTCATTCCTAGAGCCAACCCTCCCCCCAAAAAACCCTACACCCAGTAACTTTTTTTCATTTTGCCAGTTTTTTTGGATTTGGTCCAAATGTGTGGCGGTTTAAAGTTGCAACCATTGACGCCTTACCCCATAGACCTGGTCATTGTGATTTGTTATTTTCACACACCTCTGTGACGAAACAAGAGCAGTCATACAAAATTAGCAAATATGGCCGACTCCAGCTCCCGACTTATCTGGTGCATTCAAATAACATAGGCGTACCATGAAGTACCTCGATTAGGGTTACAATGGACATAACACCGAACAGAACTGGAAGTCATATCTTTAAAAACAATCAATACCCATGAATAGTAAATCGACTCTAGATTCTTTGGCGTAGCACTAATAAATATTGAAGATTTGGATTAAATTTGCCGCTAAATATGCTAGCATAGTTAGCATCATAGTAAGATTTTACGGTGTTTGTTAATACACAGAAAAAAATATTTTGTAAAGAGAGTATAAGACACTCAGTGAAAGCCGTTATTTTGTCTACAAAAAATTAAACAAAAATTTTCCTCATTTAGCTAGTAATCAAATTTTGTTAATTCTTTATTGAAAAATATAAAGTTCTCTAAAATTTAGGTAAAAATCTGCCAGCTATTGACGCTGTCGACTCTCAAATCGTGTTTGGGTATAGGTGGAAATAGCCTGAGAATATATGTACAGCACAAACAACAAGGTTTGTGATATGTTTTGCCTAATATAAATCAAATCTTCGTTATTATCTCAAAATGTCAGAATACTCAATTTAGATTTATCTCCAAATACTGCGGTTTTCTGTGAAATTCATCCCACTTTGAAAAAGTGCAACCAATTGTGAAAACAGACGCAAATTACAAATTACAGAAAACAGAGATACATTTTTTGATATCTTTTAGTTACGTTAGTGACGATATATGATAAGCACAGTTTGAGGGTAAAAAATACAAATTAAAAAAATAGTTCAGATATGTAAGAAACAATAATATAATTTCCAATAATCCATTGTCAAGAAAAAAAACTTGGTATGCTCTGCGAATACGTTTTAATAAATCAATAGAAGTTAAACATTAAGTTTTGTAAACAAAAAAATTCTAACTCCACGCCAATGACAAACGAACAACATAACCTATGTATGAAAGGATAGTTTTCCACCTTCAGCTTTTCCTGCTTCTATTTTACACACGTAACCCCTTTCTTTCAACATAGTCTATAAGAGTTGTCCCGAAAATACAGGCAAAATTAGGAAATGAGTCAATCTCAGTGCAACGAAAATACAGGCAAAATTAGAAAATAAGTCAATCTCACTGCGACACAAGACACAGGAAAATGTCGCCACTAATCAGCCCAACGTCAACCTATTACGCACGTGGTGTAATACTTTTAGGGGAAACATTTCAGGTCTATTGGGTAAAACGTCAATAGTTGCAACGTTTTCTCCTGCTTCTAGTGGCGACTCACTGAGACTCAGTCAGTTCACTTTTGAATGTGACTACTAAAATATTTTTCCAATCAAAAAAAATCCCAGGGTACTGGTATATTATATCGTAAGGTCTTGAAAATAATGTTGGGCTAATAATTACCAAGCAATTCAATTCAACTAAGGTTACGACCTACCACTTCAAAATCGTTTTTCTAGTTAATACGACAACTAGTATCTAAATGTAAGCTTTGAATACTTGATAACCGATTCTAATGGATATTTTAAGCTGCAATAGTTTGTTTACGTCATTTACCGGAATGACTGACGAGATAGACCATTATTATTTAATAAATTATAATTTTCAAATCTGGTATATCAAGCCAGGCAAGTAAGCTACCAAGCTACCTTTGACTCTTTTTGCCAACCCCACTGAACCAACACTGAAGACACTAAGATCCCACATCCTAGAAAGCTCCTTGTCAAACATACCAAACCGCTTGGCGGAAGTCCAACCATCTCGCTGAATATAGTTTGACTCCTCCCCGAACTCCGTCTCGCCGAATATCTGAACCCTATTAAGGTTGCAATACCCAGCACATCAGTCCAGGTTCTCCTCCCAGTATCTGGAGCAGATGGAGTCCCTTACCACCCTCATGAGTGACAAATACCTATGCAGCCGGCACTTGCCAGTGAGAACCCCACCAGAAGGTTGAGCGTCTCTCTGTCTCTATTCAGAAGTCATAGCGTTCGGCCCTTATTAGGGCCTGCTATGAATCTTTTAGCTTGCCTGTAGTTCTCTCTCTAACCAGGCTCTCGCCAGTTTTTCATAGGCTAGGTATCTACCTTACCAAATCATACACTTGTTCTAGAACGGTAGTCCAGAAAATTTTAAATTTGGATGATTGCGGCCGTGCGACATAAATAACTATCACTACCGTCTGAAGCTGTCCCACCCTCTCCACCATCCCCAATTATTCACCCCCGTACCTGCGGACACTACCTGTAATAACTAATCAAATGATATTGGGCAAGCGTGTATACCATACCTTGATGTGTGATGAGACTCTCATTTCCGCGAGCACCAATGAAACTTGTTTTCTAATGTTGTTAATACATTAGGGTGCGGTATTGATCAGAAAAGAGCTAAATAAAACTTGTATAGAGCAGCATCATCTACAGTAATACCAGTATACGAGTTAGGTGTCCGGACAGTGCTCGCCTAAGTGGAATAAATATGAAGACCGACGGTGTTTTGCTTGTGGGGAAAACAAATTTTCAAAAAAGATGTGTTCACTGGTCTGTAAGCTCCGTATATTTTTTTTTAACATATATGCTACTAAGCACAAAACGATACGGATGAAGCACGTTTTCCACTCATTTCTAGTGTTCGACCGAATTTTCGGTTTCTGTTTCGGTTTCGGCCTAGTTTCGGCAAAAAAAAAACGGGTTTCGGTTTAGTTTCGGTTTCGGCTTCCATCCACCGAAACTAAATTCGATGGATTTCGCGCTGTGATCGGACGCCCTCGGAGCATTGATCTGCAAGCGAAGAAGTGTCATTTTGCTGGGTAGCTGATGGTAATAACTTATCTTACTTATCACAAGTAAAGAAGCCTAGTTATCGGAGCCAAGCATGCAAAGAAACGCAGATATTACTGTTACTAGAATTCCAGTCCATTTCTGTCTTTGAGAAAGGTTCCCCTAATATCCACGTCTGCCTTACCGATGACTGTTTCCACTAAACAACTATTTATTTTAATGCTACTAGTCAAATTTATTCAGACTGAAGAAGTAATTTGCAAAGAAAGCTGATAAATGATTGTTTCTCGCTTGCAATATTACAATATTACAATATTACAATATTACAATATTACAATATTACAATATTACAATATTACAATATTACAATATTACAATATTACAATATTACAATATTACAATATTACAATATTACAATATTACAATATTACAATATTACAATATTACAATATTACAATATTACAATATTACAATATTACAATATTACAATATTACAATATTACAATATTACAATATTACAATATTACAATATTACAATATTACAATATTACAATATTACAATATTACAATATTACAATATTACAATATTACAATATTACAATATTACAATATTACAATATTACAATATTACAATATTACAATATTACAATATTACAATATTACAATATTACAATATTACAATATTACAATATTACAATATTACAATATTACAATATTACAATATTACAATATTACAATATTACAATATTACAATATTACAATATTACAATATTACAATATTACAATATTACAATATTACAATATTACAATATTACAATATTACAATATTACAATATTACAATATTACAATATTACAATATTACAATATTACAATATTACAATATTACAATATTACAATATTACAATATTACAATATTACAATATTACAATATTACAATATTACAATATTACAATATTACAATATTACAATATTACAATATTACAATATTACAATATTACAATATTACAATATTACAATATTACAATATTACAATATTACAATATTACAATATTACAATATTACAATATTACAATATTACAATATTACAATATTACAATATTACAATATTACAATATTACAATATTACAATATTACAATATTACAATATTACAATATTACAATATTACAATATTACAATATTACAATATTACAATATTACAATATTACAATATTACAATATTACAATATTACAATATTACAATATTACAATATTACAATATTACAATATTACAATATTACAATATTACAATATTACAATATTACAATATTACAATATTACAATATTACAATATTACAATATTACAATATTACAATATTACAATATTACAATATTACAATATTACAATATTACAATATTACA
Organism: Callosobruchus maculatus; assembly: GCA_951848785.1. NCBI lineage: Eukaryota > Metazoa > Arthropoda > Insecta > Coleoptera > Chrysomelidae > Callosobruchus > Callosobruchus maculatus. The sequence continues at coordinate 4,098,146 of CATOUR010000058.1, forward strand.
ATATTACAATATTACAATATTACAATATTACAATATTACAATATTACAATATTACAATATTACAATATTACAATATTACAATATTACAATATTACAATATTACAATATTACAATATTACAATATTACAATATTACAATATTACAATATTACAATATTACAATATTACAATATTACAATATTACAATATTACAATATTACAATATTACAATATTACAATATTACAATATTACAATATTACAATATTACAATATTACAATATTACAATATTACAATATTACAATATTACAATATTACAATATTACAATATTACAATATTACAATATTACAATATTACAATATTACAATATTACAATATTACAATATTACAATATTACAATATTACAATATTACAATATTACAATATTACAATATTACAATATTACAATATTACAATATTACAATATTACAATATTACAATATTACAATATTACAATATTACAATATTACAATATTACAATATTACAATATTACAATATTACAATATTACAATATTACAATATTACAATATTACAATATTACAATATTACAATATTACAATATTACAATATTACAATATTACAATATTACAATATTACAATATTACAATATTACAATATTACAATATTACAATATTACAATATTACAATATTACAATATTACAATATTACAATATTACAATATTACAATATTACAATATTACAATATTACAATATTAGATTGTTCAGTTATGAATACTGACAATCAACAAAAGCTGTAGCTCAATGAAGCTCACAACAGTTTCTTAAATTCAGAGAAAACTCCTTACTTTCAAAAATACTTAGAAGTTGTAGTTAATACGTAGGTACTTCCGAAATTTAATTCTAAGAGTGTCATAAAAATGACCAAAGTTTGGAATGATATTTAGTAGATACAAAATATAATATAAACATGAAATAGTTGATATTTGGTTCAGATTAACTTCTTACTTCAAAAATTATAAATAATTTATATGAAATGAGGTGTGATAATGCCGATGATTCGTTATTCATTTTTATATCTACGAAAAAATTACTGGCGTTATATTGATGTTTCGGTTTCGGTTTGGCCGAAACTGAGACGGAGTCCGAAATTCGGTTTTGGTTTCGGTTTCGGCCATGAAAAGTAGTTTCGGTCGGACACTACTCATTTCTATATAAAGTACCAAATTTGAATCTAACAAATCTGTAGTCATGATGGTCTGTGGCGATGACGATATTATGCTAAAAGTATGACTTAATGAAGATAAAGCATAATCACAGATCACCAAGACATCTTAAAACAAATGTTGAACATATATTATCTGTGTTTTTATGACTATAGTAGGTACTCCGCAGCGAGGAAATTTGCAGAAACAAGCACTTTTTCCGTTTGCATTACGGGTGTAAAAAATATAGCCGTTCTTTCAAGTCCCCCTTTCCGCACTTCAGTGTGACCTCGTTAATATTCCTCTTTTATTAATGATTACTTCGCCACCGCTGGCAACATTTTCAAAATCAATTTTTCAGTCCCCACTGCAGCAATCATATGGTGTCAAAATCGTATTACATACAACCAAGCCAAGTTACGGGTTGTAGTATTGCGAAGTGCAATATGTTCTACAAAATTCCAACATCTTATAGGGAATAGAGAGTCCATCATAGATCCAAAAAATGTTGGAGTTCTTCCATCTTCCGTTTTTCCCGTCAGCCCAAATCCACCCTCTCCCGACAAAAGACCGGAAAACGATCAGGAATCCCCACAATGCCTAAAACAAAGTTTCGAACATATCTGAAGATATTAGTTTTTTGCTAATTATTCCGCCGCCAATTTTCAAACGTATAGTATAGGACTACCTACTATAATCCCACATCACGTCGCACCTCAAATTCCATCAGAATCGGTGCAACACTTACTGAGATTACGCGATTACGAACGACAACAAGATCTAGTCTTGATGAGCCAGCAGTTACCTTTCGGATGGATGTATTCTAGCAGAATTGGAGCCGCTGTCTGGTTGGCTCCCACACAGCACGCAATGCTTTCATAGCAATAGTCTGGGCGTGTTTGGCGAAAAATTAGGATAATATACAAGGTGGGCCAATAGTGCGTGGACGAAAGATTGTGGGCTCTTTGAATGGAACCTCCTATATATTATTGCATATTTGGATTCCTTGATAAATTCTAGTGTGACTTTATGCATCTTACATAGAACTTTAAACGAACCGTTTAGGCGCAAATAACCATTTTTGGTATAAGTAGGTATCAGAAAAAAATTGAATATCGCAGCGATTATAAAACTTAGAAGGCCGTGACTATGCGGTACGACTAAGCATGAAATGCGTCACCTTAGGTCACACGGCTAAATTTGAATTCTTTTTGTACTTAGAGAAATCAGTAGACTAGCTAAGGAAACTTCAATCACAGATAACTTGAATTTTTCAAATGGGAATGCCTATTTTGGTTTAAAGAAATAAATGTAAAATTTGATTACCTTTCTTACGATATAGCATTCTCGATATCAATCTTTTTTTGTTTTCATTTTATTTCAAATTTTCAGTCAAATCGGTGTTTTCCAATGTTCCTCCGTGCAACCCAGCAGGCCATGAAAAATAAAGCTCGTTAATATGGAAGAAACCAACTAACTTAGTAGAAATATACAAACTAACTATAGTAGCGAGGCAAGATTATGAAAATTCCTTACAAGATGTTAGCTCTAACCAGAAACAGTAGCGGTAACAAGAACGCTCATTTTTCACAGCCTACTAGCTATTAGCCAATTTCCAGAGTCAGTAAAAAAATATTGAATCGAAGGAAAACTATTAGTGATCGTTGCTGACAGTAGAATATCTATGTCTTCTGAATAAATTTTCACATTAAATGCCATAAAAAAAGTAGCCATTTCCGTAAGTCAAAAGTAATGATGTCTCTGACTGGAACCCTTCAAATTCTTCAGTAGGTACTTCTATTTATTAGCAAAATCGCGGAAGATGAAACTTGAATTACAGTCTGTTTGAATTGTAAAACATAATTTAGTTTGTAGAAAACTATATGAAATAAACACAATTACAACATAGCGTAATTAAAAGATCATTTCAATAGATGTTCTGAATGCTCCAGTTAGAGATCTTCACTTTTGACTTATCTAAACGGAAATGACTAATTCTTTATCCCATTAAATGTGAAATTTAATTCTAAAGATGTTAGACTGTAAGCAAAAATCGCTGGTAGTTTTCCTTTTCTTTCAAAATTTTTAATCGTGTTGGAAAGTTGTGAAGCTCCATTAGTCATACCCCAGCTTCTCATTGACATTAGATACCTTGCCGCTGTTATATCCCGGTAGAGCTGTTCTAGTTCGTTTTGTGCCAGTTCGGTCCTGGACGTCCGGCCATATACGTGAAGTCTAGAAAAATTCCTTCTCGTGCAATCGGTAATGATCGCGAGCTGTCGCGTACGTTCCAGAGATGGCGCCGCCTAGCATAAAAGCGCCGTCGGACGAGAGACGAGAACAGTTACAGTCAGTGACAGCCAGCGTTCGGTAGTAATACGCGACTCGCATCCAGTGGCGCGCGCGAAACAAATGAAGTGTGATATAAATTAGTGAAGTTAAGGACCAATATAAATTAGTATAGTGACTTTAGATAAATTAGACTGTTAAGCATTAGGCTAGGTGTATAGAGTACATAGTTAGTGAAAATAAATAGTTAAATCCGTACCAAGTGTTTTCGTGCCCAATCGGACTAAAGACTTGTAACAGTGGTGTCAGGTGTGTAGACTGATTGATTGGGCAACGTGGTACGGACAGTTAAGTGAATAAACTGTCAAGATGGTGAGATTCAGTGAACTGAAGGTTGTGGATTTAAGGAGAGAGCTCGATGAACGCGGTGCCGATAGCAGCGGGCTGAAGGCCGTTCTACAGGATCGACTCCGACAAATAATGATTGAAGAGGGTGAGGATCCAGATACCTTCGAATTCAAGTCACCTGAATTCGAGTGGGCCAAGAAGCTCGAGGCAAAAATCGAAGAAAGCTCTAAACAGTCTCTCCACGAGATCACTGCTTTAAAAAAGGACATCGAAGAGAGAATCGGCACCAGGATTGACGCCTTAGAATCGAAGATGGAAGAGCAAAGAGAGGACCTCAAGATGGGATTGGAAAAACAAAACGAAGATCTCAAGAGGGGATTGGAGAAAGAAAAAGAAGATCCCGAGAGGGGATTGGAAAAACAAAAAGAAGATCTCAAGAGGGGATTGGAAAAACAGAAAGAAGATCTGCGAGACAACATCCGACGCTTGGACTCAGAGATGGGCAAGCTGCGAATATAGCTTCAGGCTGCCAGCGTAACAACACCAAGTGACCTGAAGGCAGGAGATTGGTGCAAGCCGAGATTGAAACCTCCTCAGTACGATGGGAAAACATCCTGGGAGAATTACCTCCTCCAGTTTGAGGCGGCCGCAAACGCAAATGGTTGGTTACCTGGTGAGAAGGCGACAGCTTTGACGTTAGCACTGAGAGGCGAAGCTACAGATGTTCTTCAGACGCTATCACCGACAGAACGAGGGGACTACGAGCAGCTAGTCAGACACCTGGAAATGAGGTTTGGTCAATCCAGATTCGGTCACGTCTCCCACGCTCAGCTGAAGAATCGCTCCCAACGACCAAACGAGACGCTGCAGGAATTTGAAGCAGATATAGCCCGCTTGGTGCGACTGACATATCCGACGGCTCAGGAAGATCTAATGGAGCGGTTAGCTGTAGAGGCCTTTGTGATTGGTCTTCGTGATGCCGAAATGCGTCAAGCTGTAGCTCTCGCACATTCGGAACGTCTAGTGGATGCTCTAGCCAAAGCCTTAGAATTCGAGGCTGTGAAAAAGACTTATCAGTGCCAGGCCCGAGTTCGGGAGTGTGAAGGTGAGACAGAAGTGCCAGCCCTCGTTGAGGAACTGCGGCGGGTAATTAGCGAGGCCCGTTCCAAGAAGAAGAGAGAGATCCGATGCTGGAATTGCGGCGAGCTGGGTCATGTAAGAAGCCGCTGTAAGGAGGAGAAGAAGCCACTGCCGACGCCGGAAAACTAAGTCGGGTCGAAGAGAAGAGGCGATCCTCGACCCGCATCCAGAAGGCCTCAGGAAGAACTGCTCGTGTGGCCTACGTGGGGCAGCAGGCAAACAGTCTGTATGTGGATGGCTTGGTGAACGGCAAGCAGAAGCTGATGCTTCTGGATGCGGGTGCGACGAAGACCATCGTTCGACCTGATGTGCTCCAGAAGAGTGCTGATGTAAGACCAACAAGATGGCGGCTGCGCGCTGCTACCAGAGAGCGCGCAAGCATCCATGGGGAAGCCGACATACAGCTCCAGTTTGGGAACACCAAGATCAAACATCGCGTTTTGGTAGCCGACATCGAGAACGAGGTGATAGTTGGAATGGACATTATGGACACTTATGGATTCCAACTGGACCTGAGACATGGTACCCTGCTAGTCCAAGAGGAAGAGGTAGTCCTCCACCGACGTCAAGAAGAGGTTGTCCAGGTGGTGCTCTCAGAAGAAACTGTCATCCCAGAAAGATGCGAGGTGGTGATTAAAGCCTGCCTGATTGATGACGCTGATCGAGGGAGCGTCATGCTGTTTGAACCTCAACCGGATGATGAGCTGATTGGCCGTGGAATCGCCATTGGAAGATGCCTGGTACGAGCTGATGAGGAAATTCCGGTGAGGTTGCTGAACACGAATGGCTTTCCGGTACACCTCAAGAAGGGAACACAACAGGGTCGTTGTTCTCCAGTCTCATCAGTGGTGAGGAGTGTGAATGCTTCAGACCAACGGAATGAGCGGTTGCAGGGGAAGCTGACTGAGTTGGTGGCTATTCGTCGAAAGGCTTGAGCAGGGAACAACAGAAGAGGCTGAGGGTATTCATCACAGAATACCAGGATATCTTCGATGTTGGCATTGGAAAGAAGGGGAGGACGAATGTGGTCCGACACAAGATCCACACGGACGATGTACCGCCTATTCGGCAACCACCACGGAAGCTACCATTGGCCAAGCGAGAAGAAGTGGTTAGGATCATCAAGGAAATGGAAGAAGAGGGGGTGATCGAGCAATCTGCGAGTCCTTGGTCATCGCCGTTTGTACTCGTGAAGAAAAAGGACGGGTCGACAGCTACCCTCTGCCAAGAATCGACGACACCCTAGACACTTTGGCGGGTTCGAAGGTGTTCTCTACGCCTAATCTGAAGAGTGGCTCCTGGCAAGTCTAGATGGACCCAGGGGATAAGGAGAAGACCGCGTTCACCGTCGGCTCAGGGTTATGGCAGTTTACGGTTATGCCGTTTGGATTGTGTAACGCGCCAGCTACGTTTGAGAGGCTGAGGGAGACTGTCTTGAAGGGGTTGTCTTGGGAAACCTGCCTGGTCTACCTAGATGACATCATCGTGGTTGGGAAATCTTTCGACGATCACCTCAAGAACTTGGAACAAGTATTTAAAAGGCTGCGCCAATCAGGCCTCAAGCTGAACCCCAAGAAGTGCCACCTGTTTCAGAAGAAGGTACAATATTTAGGACATGTGGTTTCCCAAGAAGGCATAGCAGTGGATTCTCAGAAGATCGAGGCAGTGAAAGGATGGCCGGTACCCAAGAACAAACACGACGTAAGAAGCTTCCTAGGTCTGTGTACATACTACCGTCGATACGTGGCTGGATTTGCTACCATCGCCAAGCCGCTGACTAGGCTTACGGAGGAAGGCCGCAGGTTCCAGTGGGAAAATGACTGCCAGCAAGCTTTCGACCTGCTGAAGAAGGCTCTCTCGACGGCTCTAGTGCTAAGCTATCCCCTACCTACTGGCAAATTTGTGTTAGATACCGATGCGAGCAGCGTGGGGATAGGTTCAGTTCTGTCGCAGATACAAGATGGTCGAGAGGTGGTAATCGGCTATTTCAGCAAGACGTTATCTAAGCCCGAGAGAAACTATTGCGTCACTCGAAGAGAATTGCTGGCTATCGTCAAGTCCATGGAGCGCTTTTATAAGTACTTGTACGGGAGGAAGTTCCTGCTGAGGACGGACCATGCATCCCTGACATGGCTACTTCGGTTCAAAAACCCAGAGGGGCAGGTGGCCAGGTGGATCGAGAGGCTGCAGGAATTCGACTTTCACATTGAACACCGTGCTGGCAAGTCTCATGGGAATGCGGATGCACTTTCGAGGAGACCGTGTCCCGACGACTGTGCTCACTGCAACCGAGCTGAGACGAAGGACGCCATGATAAGAAGAACCACCGTCGTGGATGATCGCTGGCAGCCTACCGAACTCCAGAAAGACCAAGAGGAGGATCCCAGCCTGAAGCTGATCATCGAGTGGAAGAAGGAAGATCGACGACCGAGTTGACAGGAGGTCTAACCTTACTCGCCTACCGTCAAGTCCTACTGGGCTCAGTGAGACAGTCTGGTGATGGAGGATGGCATCCTGCGACGAATACTCGAGGACAAAGAAGGTACCCAGGAAAGAAGACAGACCGTGGTGCCTAGGAACCGCGTGGCCGAGGTACTTGGGGAGATCCACAGCGGAACCAGTGGAGGTCATCTGGGCGTGTCCAAGACCCTGACGAAGGTTCGGGAGCGGTTCTACTGGTTTAGGTGCAAGGAAGACGTCAAGGAATGGTGCAGAAAGTGTACAGTTTGTGCCGCCAGCAACGGTCCACAGAGGCGTATGCGCCAATACAACGTCGGAAGTCCCTTCGAGAGGATCGCTATCGACGTGGCAGGACCTTTTCCGGAGAGCGAAGCTGGGAACAAGTACATCGTCGTGGTGATCGACTACTTTAGCAAATGGGTCGAAGCTTACGCTCTGCCAAACCAGGAGGCCGCAACCGTCGCTGATGCTCTGGTCAAGGACTGGATTTGCCGTTTTGCGCGTCTGCGCTCTTCCAGAACGTGTGCAAAACTTTGGGAATTAGGAAGACTCGGACCACGGCGTTACATCCTCTGTCGGACGGCAAGGTGGAGAGGATGAACAGGACGGTGAACCGCTATTTGGCCAAGGTTGTCTCGGACCACCAACGAGATTGGGACAGCTGGCTCCATCTGTTCCTGTTGGCGTACCGCTCGGCAGTCCATGAAACCACGGGAGTGACACCGGCCGGTATTGTGTTTGAGCGAGAGCTCCGGTTACCCTGTGACCTCATGTTCGGCTGCAAACCAGGGGACGATGTGGCAGGCGAAGATTACGTTGCCAACCTTCGCAGGAGAATGGACGAGGCCCATGAGAAAGTTCGCCACAATATTCGCACCGCAAGCGACCGCATGAAGATGACGTACGACGTAGGGTCCAGCGAAACAGCGTACCAACCTGGAGACCTGGTTCTGGCTGTACAACCCTCAGAAACACCGTGGCTTGTCACCGAAGCTCCAGAGTTCCTGGGAGGGCCCGTATGAGGTTGTCAAGAAGATCAACGACGTAATCTATCGCATCAAGAAGGCCAACGATGGAAAACCCAGAGTCGTACACTTCAACAGGTTGGCTCGGTTTGCTGGAGATAATGCGGAGGCGCAAGTTAGAGAACTTGAGCAACTCCACACAGAGCTGAACTTCGAGGATTTCATGGCCACTCACACTGGTAACTGGTGGCTAGCGAAGGCTAGGTTTGGCGTGACTCGTGAGGAACAGCGAGATTTGTTCACGGTGCCGGATGAATACGCGTTGGCTCATTGTGTTGCAAGAGATCTCCGGATGTCCCGAGGGATTGCCTGTGAATTCCAACGTCTGTTTGGCCAAGTGGACGAGCTAAAGAGACAAGGTGGACGAGTCGGACAAGTACTCGAATTACGAAGTGACCAAAGGCGACTCTACTACTTGATTTTGAAGGAAAAGTCCTATTAGAAACCGACGTACCGGACTATATGGGAGGCACCCCTGGACCTCAGAGAGAAGCTGCTGACCGCAAATGTTTTGAAGCTGGCGATTCTTAGGCTAGCTTGCGGATGGGACGGCCTGGATTGGCGGATCATCCGAAACATGCTGGAAGTTCTCTTCAGGTTCACGGGAATCGAAATTGTGGTCTGCAGCTGGAACCCGAGAGGACCGACAGAACACAGAACCATGGATTGCTTCTTTTACCAAACTTCTGGCTGCAAGAGGAGCGTACTGTGTCCATTCAGACATGAACGTTTCGGGGACGAAACGGCCTTAAGGAGGGGGCAGTGTGCCAGTTCGGTCCTGGACGTCCGGCCATATACGTGAAGTCTAGAAAAATTCCTTCACGTACAATCGGTAATGATCGCGAGCTGTCGCGTACGTTCCAGAGATGGCGCCGCCTAGCATAAAAGCGCCGTCAGACGAGAGACGAGAACAGTTACAGTCAGTGACAGCCAGCGTTCGGTAGTAATACGCGACTCGCATCCAGTGGCGCGCGCGAAATAAATGAAGTGTGATATAAATTAGTGAAGTTAAGGACCAATATAAATTAGTGTAGTGACTTTAGATAAATTAGCCTGTTAAGCACTAGGCTAGGCGTATAGTGTACATAGTTAGTGAAAATAAATAGTTAAATCCGTACCAAGTGTTTTCGTGCCCAATCGGACTAAAGACTTGTAACAGTTTGCATCTTTCCACTAAGTTAGTTGGTTTCTTCCATATTAACGGGCTTTTGTTTATTTTTCATGGCCTGCTAGGTTGCTTGCACGCAGGAAAATTGAAAAACACCGATTTGACTGAAAATTTGAAACAAAATGAAAACCAAAAAACATTGATATTGAGAATCCGATATCGTTAGAAAGGTAATCAAATTTTACATTTGATTCTATAAACCAAAATAGGCATTCCCATTCGAAAAAATCAAGTTATCTGCGATTGAAGTTTCCTTAATTAATCTACTGATTTCTCCAACTATAAAAAGAATTCAAATTTATCCATCTAATCTGACGTGACGCGTTTCATGCTTGATAATACCGCAAAGTCACGGCCTTCTAGGTTTTACAATCCCTGCGATATTCAATTTTTTTCTGATACCTACTTATACCAAAAATGGTGATTTGCGCCTAAACGGTTCGTTTAAAGTTCCATAAAGTCACATTAGAATTGACCAAAGAATCCAAATATGCAATAATATATAGGAGGTTCCATTCTAAAAAATGTAAGTTTGATATGAATCACCCTGTATAAACGCGAAATTATTAAAGTGAAATTATTTTTATGTTATAGCCCTCAAGGTTTCCTACCATGATCAAGTGACAGGTTTCTAAAATATATTTTAGTAAGCCCACAATCTTCATCTACGCACTATTGGCCCACCCTGTATTGGATTTTTATCAATATTTAACTTTTGCTAAATAATTTTAAAAATAAAAGGATGCAGTATAATATTTAAAAGTAGCACAAAAAAAGTTGGGTAGTCAATATATATTATGGTAGTGCCATGGCTCCTTGGCTCCTTATTCCTTAAGGCGAGCCGCCACTACTGAAAAGTATAGGATAAAACCGTCATTTTATATTAGTACAACAAATTTTGGAGATCCCTCTCCAAAAACCCTCCAATTTCACCTTGTCTCTGAAAAGCAGAAAATGATCTGCAAGCCATAAAATGAATAAGAGGTCGTATTAATTTTTGTCTTTTTATTCTTACCTCACAAGTGAAATCCGAACACGGAAAAAAGGGATATTCTCATTAAAAATTTGTTCACAGCTTGCCAGTATGATCTCTAGTGCACATCTAGCACCTCTTATTCATTCAGACTCTATTCACTACACTGCACATCCAGAAAAGCTCTATACGTCTGAAAACAAGGCATGGCTTTTTGTCGATTCAAAAACTGTTCTGTTGCAAATGTGGCGAGAGGCTAATTGGTTGTGTAAAGATGTTCCCTAGTAGACGACAGCCCCAGTATACGCAGTTAACCCCCTTTGAACGGGGTTGGATTGTGGGCCAACGAGAATGTGGTGCATCTTTCAGAGCAATTGCTGTAACCATGGGCGTAGCGTGGTTATAATTGTGTTGAAACAGCATGGCGCGCATGGATCGAAGGAGGAGGAGTGCAGCGGACTAGGGGTTCTGGAGCACTTAGAAGAACTACAGACCGGCAAGATCGTCATCTATCTGGCCCTTTGGATCAGCATGTGATCCACTAGAGCTGACGCTGCCTCTTTTTATGCAGTTATTATAGGGAGGCCCCTTTGAATCGCGTGCACCACAGATTGCGTGAAATGGGCTTATGATCATATCGTCCGCATCTAGTGTTTCTACTCACTCTAGTGTTTCTACTCACTGCAAATCATCATCGCCAAGGTTAGATTGGTGCCAAGAACGCCGACAATGGCATGCTTAGCGGCAACAGATGGCCTTCTCCGACGAGGACAGGCTTTACCTGGGAGCACATACAGGACAAAATCCAAGGTGTTAGATGACGACGGGATGAACAACGTGATCACCAGTTTGCTGTTGAGCACCATGTACATCATCCTATAGGTTTGATGGTTTGGGGTGCCATTGCATCTAACAGCAAGTCTCCACTACTTTTTATTCACGGCCTTTCCATTTACGTCCGTGGCCTTGAAGAACAAGATAATACACGTTCTCATATTGCAAGAAGGCTGTGGTCAGGGTGCTCCCCACACTTGTGGAACTGAGCAACTTAAAATCGTGGCGAATCCCGTGTTGTTGCTCTTAATATATCGAAAGCCTCCGATAGAGTGTGGCATGAGGGACTTCTGGTCAAGCTTGCTGCTTATAGACTACCACCCGGCATGTGACAGTGGCTAAATAACTTCTTGAACAACCGATCTCTGTTTCTTGTAGTCAAAGGCTGCTAACTAGACCTATTTTCAATAAACATTTGTCCTATCCCCTACACTGTTTCTGCTGTACATCAATTAGCTGCTGGAAATAACATCCAATCCAATCTACAGCTTTGCAGACGACAACCAGTAAATTAATAACAAACATGGAACCAGGCAAGCCACTATCATCCCAGGAGACGGTACGTCGGCGACAGCAGCATGCCTCACAGATCAACGTAGATATCAAAACAATTTTCGAGTGGGGATAAGTAAATAAATTACAGTTTAACTTACTTAAACCTCAGGCAATAACACTGACACAGAAGTCTCGCGTTGGCTTACCAACTGTAGAAATGGATTGTTATTCGATAGTCGAGTCATCTTCTGTAAAACTAATGGGGTGCAACATCAAAAATAAGTTGTCCTGGTACGACCACGTGGTCAGTATTGCTAAAACGTTATTCCAAAAGCTTTGGGGTTTGTTCCGCTGTAGGAAGCTGTATACACCAGAGCAACTACTGCTGCTCTGCAAGGCACAGATCCGACCATCGTTGGAGCATTGCTCCCATGTGTGGGGATGCGCTCCGAAGCACTCTCTGAAGCCTGAAACATCGAAGAAGAGTGGCTGACCTGTCCCTGTTTTACAGATTCCATCACGGAAGATGTTCGAGTGAGCTCTCCCAAATAATAACACCAAAGGCCGTCCGAACGAGCAACACTAGAGAGCCTTTACCAGGACGAGGTCCCTCCTCCCTAAACCAGTCTCCTCCAGCATTCCTTCTTTTGGAGAACCTCGATGCTGTGAAATGAGCTGCCGGGGAATTTGTTTCTTGACGACTACAACCAGCAGCGTTTCAGATCTAACGTGCCCTTATCCTCTTGCAGAATTTCTACAGCGTCATAGCCTGTCAGCCTTTGCGGGAGGCAGACCATAAAAAAATGACCATATTACTATTTACTTCTCACCCCGCTCCTTACTTGGAAGTAAAAAATGTGCTTATCATAGACTTACTATACGGTCGCGCCGATACATGATATACCTCGATGCAAGTATCGAGTTGTGTCGTGCACACAATAACAAACATACGCGCAGAAGGGCACATTTGCAAGTAAGATGTAATTAAACGAAATCCGTATAACTCAATTCAAGAGTGGCGATGGCGATGCAACGTGGTCCAACCGGCTCTGATCGGCGGCGGCGGCGGAGCCCCCAGTAAATTGCAATTTGCTGGAATCGGACCAGTAGATTTTATTGTGTTTTTATTGGTTTTTATTGCAGCGCAGCCCCATCACTCGAAGCCTTCGGTGTTTTGTACGCTGGCTCTTAGAGCTTCATCAATGGCACTTACGGTAGCTGCCGGCGATAAATTCTCTTCTTTTATATACCCCATAAAATCAGATGTTCCGTTCCTTCGGTTAAAGCGTCGTCGTGACTGTTAGAAACCGCAGAACACTGCTAGAGAAATTAGTAGGAAAATGATGTGATTCAAAGCAGAGCTGGACTTCAGCACTTTGTGATTGTCAAGGTGCTTGATCGCTTGAAAGTTATGTGCTTGTTTAAATAATTATTCTAATAGTTTAGTTTTGCCAAAATAACAATACGCAGTCTAACCACTCGCCAAAGCGAGTTATTTCCAAATCGATTACGTGTTTTGCTATGTTACCTTCATCAGGGAAAGATTTAGACTTAAATTACACCTTCAAGTCATTGCCTTATACAGGGTCCGGCACAAAAGACAGACGTTTTTAGAATGGCTGGTATTCTTCCCCTGTCGGAGCGAGAGAGGTGGAAGAAGTACCGGTCGACTCGTGAGTTTTTAGGTTTTCGTTATAAGTTGACAGCCTGGAGCTGTGGACGATGATTGAGCACCGCGTTTTCACGTACGACAGTTTTGTCCGAAATGGCGGCTGTAAATCGGAATCGAGCTGTTCCTATTCGAAACATCATCCTTCATTGGGTTGAAGTACCTAGCACGCGTGGTGTAGGTACTAATCAACAAAAGACCGCAAGCATGAGTATTACATACGATTCGAAACCCTCAAAATGCGGAACAGCGCTCAACAAGTCCTTGGTTGCAGTCCGACTCGATCTGCTGGGCAAGCTGCTGTTAAACTTCAACTCAGTGAGCATTCGGATTACGCAGAACAAATGAACTTCGCAGGTGAGATAAAAGCAGTGACCGAGCAAAACGAGAACCTCATTTTGTTCATGAGTGATAAAGCTCACGTTCATCTTAATGACATGGCGGTCCACGGCTGCATAATGTCAACTGGTAACAAAATGCTAGCAAGTCGCAAGTCAAATGGTAACCCCCTCACCTATTTTGTCCTGATAGCAGAAGAATGCTACTAGTACCTACTACTACACCGCAAAATGCGCTACCTATAATCATATTATTTATAAGATATATCAGATAACTACGTGATCTTTAAGAAACTAAAGCAAATGAAACTTATTCAAAATTACTATTTTGTCAAACTTTGCACTTTGATAACATCACAAGGGTGCCGGAATGGTCAGTAAAATATATCTTTAAGTATATGTGGTTTTTATCAATTTTCCAGTGAAGAATGATGGAAGAGACAAGACAACCATAGGATAAGTATTAGAAATTACAAATAACATAATGTTTGCAATCAAGCCATTTTCGTTTTTCATTGCTGTGTTTCACCTCTTTACTATTATTAAGCTTTCATGATGTGCGTCCATCTTCTTTCAGACTTGTTTTAAATTACTATCAGACACGTATACAGCTTATTATAGCTGGGCTGGAATTATCTGTACTACCTTTTATGATCACTCGTCTAAACGCAAAACCCGGCAAGTCCACTGAGACAAATTTAAGAGGAATCGAGAAAAACCGAATATAGCATTATTATGAATGAAAACAATACTAAAATGAGAGTATGATAATCTACTATAGTTTAGGACGTTAGGTCTTAACGCCTAAAAATCTAGGACAGACAGTTTCTCTGACATCTAGATTTTAAATTTGGACACGCCGAATATTGCACGTTAGGAACTGTGACATGTGTTTTGAGTACTATTCTTGTGGAATTGGATTTGAATAAATAAAGCACTTATCACTTTGGACTTTTTTTACTAAATATGGAGCATGAAGAATGCTAAACAAACACTGAGCTCAACGACTCAATCTAAGTATAGACATAATGCTAGATACTAAAGAGGATACATTATAAGACTTACAAGGTTTGAATCTCAAAATCCAAATTTTCTGGCAAACAAAATTCTTCAGAACTAGCAACAGCGTTTTTCCGATTAGCCTATTCTTCTTTCTAGCTGTATTTCCTTGTAATAGAACAATATTTTGATTACCCAAGATTCTTAAATTGATAAATAATTCATCAATACACTCAATTCTCTACGAAAGGATAAAACACGCAACCGCCAGAATAACCTCCTGTTGTCCGTATTGGCTCCTGTAGACATGTCGATATTTGAATGTAGACATTGCTTGGACTAGTCGGTGTCTGCATCTAAGCCTAATTTGCTTTATCAAATTACGTCTAATGTCGAGTTTTGTAAGCGAATAATATAGAAAATGGTAGCGCTTTAGATAATGAACAAAACGGTATACGAGTATAAAGCTCTATCACAGCATAATAAACAACCAGCATAGTATCTCTGAGGATTTCCTAGATTTTTATGTAGGGGTTCCCACAAAATTTGACCTTGAGAGGGTTTATGCACGATTTCACGGCTGTGAGGTTTGGATAGAGATGCGAAGATGAAAATATCGATACTGGTACCAACTCGATATTTTCTAGCCAAATAGGCGCGTTTGGTTCGTACAGAGCATTTTGTGCATCCAATTACACCCCTCAATAATTATATAATTATTATTTTCGATACCGATACAAAAGTATCGATACCAGCTTGGAATGCCTGAAAAAGTATCGATGACAAAAATACTCGATATTAGTGCAGAAGTATCGAAGTACCGTTACCATCCCTACAAAAAATCATCCAAAAGTGGGGATGCGCGTGTAATTTCCGCCAACTTGAGTATTGTGCTGGTTGTTTATTATGCCGTGGCTGTATTTTGAAAAATTTGTGACATGTCGGGTTTTGCATTTAGATGACTAAGATGTGACATAATGTTCTTTAAACCTAGCCCTAATAGAGAGTATTTAGTTAGCGCCATCTAACATGTATGATAATAATATACAGCTAGAATTTCAGTTATTCCGCACCTGTCAAGTTTTTCAGCCTTGTCCGAGAAGAGCAAAGCTACGAGTAACAACATTGCACAATTAAAATATATCAAGATTTCTATTATAAAAAAGTGTACATGATAAGAAGAGTCATTTTTCCCAGAATTTCCCGATTTTCCAGAGTTATGAAAATGACCCAGATGTTCGTATCTCAACGAGATACCCCAAAATTAAGAAAAAATGAAGGTTCTACGTTGTCTAGAACTGAAGATATTGCAAATGTTTGCAGCGCGCTCTAATTTGAGGTTCTATTTCAAAACCAAAACCGCTCGACCTGACATCTTTACCACCGCGCACTTGTAAAAATACCTTTACTTTGAAGGATATATTTGCGTGAAAATTACATGATGAAGGAATTTCTAAATCGCATTACAAAATCTACTTCTTTGTCTATGATTTGTGAAAATTTCAACTCCAAATGTTTATAAGCAGCCGACATATGATTTCAGAAACAAAAAAAGTTATCTTTGTTCCTTTCCAGGTATCAATTGTTATTTATAATTAGGTACTGTTTTTAAAGTTATTGACAATCATAAAATTAGTTTTTTAGTTTAGTTTATCACTAACGCATGTTTTTTTAGTTTTATTGAATTGCATTCGTGTAATGAAGATGAACAATCGTTTTTTATATATCCATAGCATAATCATTACCATTACTGCATAAACGATAACAAAAACTGTCGACTTTCCTGAATGAATTTCACAAAAGTACCAACTCCCAAACAGTCTTTTATTAGCTCACGTCGTGAGCTGGTCCGACGGATTTGAAGCCGTTAAAATCGTTTTCGAGGCAAAGTTGAAGCGTTTAATGTTTAGTCTGACAAAAATCCAAAAGAGAGTTACTCACAAACATACCAGTAAAAATAAAAGCGAGTTAATAAAAAAGGTACTTCACTTCTTTAAAAAACATAAAAGTATTAAAAGAACAAGTACATGAACAAAACCTTGTACATTCAAAAACAAAACATACATGCGTACACAGTTTTATTGTTAACACTTTGTTATCTAACATATTTCCAGACAATACCTTTATAATTCAGCATAATTCTAAGTATTCATGTTCTATTATTTTATCACTAAAAATTCAACAGGGATGGTATGCAACGTGCAAGCGAGATTTCCCAAATGCCACACTAAATAATAGGAAAAAGATTCTTCCCAACATTCCCCAAATGGGAACTTTCGCTTTAACCATAGCTTTAACCAATTTGAGGTTCTATTTCAAAACCAAAACCGCTCGACCTGACATCCCTACCACCGCGCACTTGTAAAAATACCTTTACTTTGAAGGATATAGTTGCGTGAAAATTACACGATGAATGAATTTCTAAATCGCATTACAAAATCTACTTCTTTGTCTATGATTTGTGAAAATTTCAACTCCAAATGTTTATAAGCAGCCGACATATGATTTCAGAAACAAAAAGAGTCATCTTTGTTCCTTTCCAGGTATCAATTGTTATTTATAATTAGGTACTGTTTTTAAAGTTATTGACAATCATAAAATTAGGCAAAATACGTCGTTTTTTTTTTCAATTTTCTATAAACTTACTCGTACTTATATATTTTAATGGATAAAATATCAAATTAACTGTGATTTTAATAGCTGGAACTTTCATTTTAGCAATGATGATGATTTGTGAAAATTTCAACTTCAAATGTTTATAAGCAGCCGACATATATGATTTCAGAAACAAAAAAGTTATCTTTTTTCCTTTCCAGGTATCAATTATTATTTATAATTACTGTTTTTAATGTTATTAACGATCATAAAATTAGGCAAAATACGTCGTTTTTTCCAATTTTCTATAAAACTTACTCGTATTGATGTATTTTAATGGATAAAACATCAAATTAACTGTCACTTTAATAGCTGGCAACTTTCATTTTAGCAATTTTATTCAAAAACTTAACCGAAGAATGCTAGCAGCAAAAGATTGACTTTTCCAACTTAAACCATGATTTATAAAAAAACAGAGCAAATTTTAACTGTAGGTATATATTCATATAGGTGCCCCCAAACACTTAAAACTTTCAAATATGTGTAATAAATTTTTCCCACTTTATTTTTTATTAGACTGGTCTACCACGCAAGATGATCGACTACCACTCAGACCGATGCGATACAGTAGGGGTCATATAGGCAAAGGCGAAGGACGTTCTCACTCTAACACCACCGCAGGGGCATTCAGGTGAGATAAGTTAGGGTCTCAAGGAATCGCTACAATCAACATTTTACTTTATCCCTTTGCGTGGAAAGTGAAAAGGTGAAGATGCCCCTGGAGTCTACATGAATCACGAGCAATATTTAGGGGAAAACTTGGGAGACTGGGAGACTTACCCAGGGGGACACATGCTTCGCATGTCTGGTAGACATGAAAATTCGGATGCTCTCTATCTCCGTCAATCGACCTATGGCGGACTGATGATCGCTAATAAGCGTGAAACAGCTGTCTGCGTACTGGTGGATTGTCGGAGATATAGAGCAACCCTCGTATATTGGCTTTCATAATTATGCAGCAGCATATAGAACCGCGCTCTTCTGGTGGCCAAGCGAACGCGGCGTGGCGTTCTACCAAGAAGTCTGCTGCTGTTTAGCAGCGATTTTCTTTGGTTTGCCATTACCTTCGGGTGCCAGATGGCGCACAGGCAGATCTTTTCTGTCGTCTGCTCTCACATGCTTCACATGTCTGGTAGACATGAAAATTCGGATGCTCTCTATCTCCGTCAATCGACCTATGGTGGACTGATGATCGCTAATAAGCGTGAAACAGCCGTCTGCGTACTGGTGGATTGACGGAGCTATAGAGCAACCCTCGTACATTGGCTTTTATATGCAGCAGCATATAGAACCGCGCTCTTCTAGTGGCCAAGAGAACGCGCCGTGGCGTTCCACCAAGAAGTCTGCTGCTGTTTAGCAGCGATTTTCTTTGATTTGCGGTTGCCTCCGGGTGCCAGATGGCGCACAGGCAGATCTTTTCTGTCGCCTGCTCTCACAGGAACTAGATTATTTGGACGTTGCTACTTTTATGGTTACATAAAACTTTATGGAAACTCAAACGATCTTAATTCAGCATCATAAACATTAAAATATTATAAAAAACATTACATATATCATTAAAAATGTTAACAAAACCCACCGTTAGAAAGGAACTGAAACACAGTTTTTTTAAGCGGAACTTGCTAATGAAACAAATATATAGCTTAAAAAAGCTAACGAAATACTAGTATTAGCGCCGGCGCACACTTGCGGCTGTTTACCGTCCGGCGCCGCAACGGCAGCGGAATTGCGGTCTGAAGTACTAAGCGATAGATTGAAAGATGCACATTAGTGTCCGGCGCAGCTGCGGTGCCATCCGATCGCGGTGCGGCTGTTTCGAGCCGGAACCGCAGCGGCATCGGCACCGCAACCGCATCTCCGGGTCTATAGTACTGTTTTGTTAGTTGCTTGGTGTAGACGTACGGCAAATTACCGTTCACGAATTCACGATGGCCTGTCAATCTGGATGTAGAACTGTTTATAGACAGTATTAAGAATTATCCAAAAATATGGCGAATATTGCCTCCGAAATATACCACGACCGTGTAAAAAAGATGAGTGCATGGATCAAACTTTGCGAAATGGTGTCGGAGCACTTTGACGAAAGGAATTCTGGGATCGTATCTTATCCGAAACTTTCACTAAAAGTTCATCAAATGAGGCAATGCTCATTCGAAAGTAATTAAAAAATGTATCCGGAATCCGAAAAGGATGTAACAAATCTACCTGTAAGCCTTAACTCGATAAACAAATGTACCCGATAACTGCGGTTACTTTTCAAAATAAAATGTTTGTACACTAGGTAAGCAAAAATCGCACGCTTTCTTCTATGTATTTACATTTTGACGTCTCAAGCAACACTGATTCATGCGGTGCCGTTACAAGACCGCAGGTAGTGTGCAGCCAAACTCGCGGTGCCGCAACGGCGCCGCAACGACGCCAGACGGTAAACACCCGCAAGTGTGCACCGGCGCTTATTGAAAAAATCATCAGGCGCTCGATTTACGAATAATATGGCACAAAGCGCCCCCGCTCTTTTTACAATCATACTATTTTTCGTTCATTATTGTTATAAACTTATTTTAAAAATTGTTTTCAACTTTTTCGTCCGATGTTCTTCAACGTGTTTTTTAATTTTTTTAAACTATATTTTTTATTTTTTAGTTTAGTTTATCACTAACGCATGTTTTTTCAGTTTTATTGAATTGCATTTGTGTAATGAAGACGAACTATTGTTTTTTATATATTCATAGCATAATCATTACCATTACTGCATAAACGATAACTAAAACTGTCGACTTTCCTGAATGAATTTCACAAAAGTACCAACTCCCAAACGGTCTTTTATTAACTCTCGTCGCGAGCTGGTCCGACGGATTTGAAGCCGTCAAAATCGTTTTCGTGGCAAAGTTGAAGCGTTCAATGTTCAGTCTGACTTCTTAATCCAAATGAGAGTTACCCACAAACATACAGGTGAAAATAAAAGCGTGTTAATAAAAAAGATACTTCACTTCTTTAAAAAACATTCCTAGTCCTAGAAGTATTAAAAGAACAAGTACATGAACAAAACCTTGTACATTCAAAAACAAAACATACATGCGTACACAGTTTTATTGTTAACACTTTGTTATCTAAAATATTTCCAAACAAAACCTTTATAATTCGGCATATATTCTAAGTATCTATGTTCTATTATTTTATCACCAAAAATTCAACAGGGATTGTATGCAACGTGCAAACGAGATTTCTCAAATTCCACACTAAATAATAGGAAAAAGATTCTTCCCAACATTCCCCAAATGGGAACTTTCGCTTCAACCATAGCGAACTTTACCGTAAATAACGGAATTTATGGAAACGTTCGCTCGGTAAAGGTCGCTCGTCCCAACACACTAGTCATGGATAAACCTCCGCCGAAGTCTCCGCCACAGGATTAGGGATTTGGGACGCGCTTCGTCCTGCCTGCTGACATCCTGCGGGTGAAACCTCACCGCTCTGAGGTTTGTAAAAACCCGTTTATTTTCAGAGAATGAGAATGAATGAGACCATTACATCAAGTGCCCACTGCCCAGTGTTGATATTGAAAGTAAAAATTAACGAGTGCCTGTTTTAAATGTATATTTTTCAGCGCTTTTACAAAATAAGATGGTCCAACTTGGTCGAGTCCCGAAATATTGAAATCCAATCGTGCATATAGATACCTACTTGATGAAGCGACCTTATACGTATAGATATGTAACGTCATATCGTGCCGTATTACCGTTGCGTATTACCATCAGAAGCATTTTTCTCAGGGGGGGTAGCTACCGCCGTATCTGCCGTATCAACACGACGGGGCCCCCGGACCACGTGGGCCTCCAACGTGCGTAAGCAAAAATTAATAAAAACTTCCCAATTTTTGTTATTTCACCAATGACAAAAGTCAAAAAAACAATAGTTTGATAAATGAATTCAAAAATTTTGCGAAAGAGTGGATATAACAACTGTTTTTAAAAACAAAAGATAACGAAGTTTTTTTGAGGAGTTATCAAAAATTGAGAGAATCCGGATCCTACTTCAAAGTCATTTGACATACACCTACCGTTTTACTGTTTAGATATATTAATTTATCAAACTAAACAAACATTTCAGAGCCTTTGCGACCTGAGTAGTAGGTATGTTGGAAGTATTACAACCGAAAAAACTCATCCTGTCTTCTCAAACTAAGGGATATTAAACACTTCCGGAAAACTGTCGGCTAAATGCAGTAAACATAGGCGTAGTTAGGTGGGGGCTCGGGGGGGCTTAGCCCCCCCAAGAATGAAATTAGCCCCCCAAAAATCCAAAAATAATTCGTTCTGTTATGTTTATTGTATCTAGGGCGGACACTTGAGCCTCCCCCCCCCCCAGATCCAGGGACTTAAGCCCCCCTAGATTCAAGGACTTAACTACGCCTATGGCAGTAAAGGCATCACAATTAATCTTTATGGCCAAAGCTCTAAAAGCATGCTTAAAATCTGAAATTCAAAATTCATTCCATTAAGGAAATCATTAAATATTTGCTGATAAAGTCCAATAGTCTTGCATCCAGTTTTCCCGAGGTAATAACAGCATGCTTTTTATTATTCTTGACCGTTCCAGTTACAACCGCAACTGCTGGAAGAAGTTTTTCAAACTTAAATTGAACTGAAAAGTTTTAGGTACCCTAAGAACTTCGATGGGATAGGAATGCCTGTCAAACCTGTCGCTAGTGTCCCTGAAGGGAGAGAAAACTAAATTGATCTTGATCATCAGCTTGCCGAAAAAAAGACAAGGAGAGTGTGTATTATTTAATTTGAATTGTTTTTAAAAATTCTGGAACAAGTGACAGATAGATAATTTTTGATGAATAAAATATAAAATAAATATTTCCTTTGACTTAGGCAATTTTTTTTCTTTTGTGAGAAATCTTCACCCTTCCCAAGGCCCCTTCCGAACAAATTTTTATAGGGGGCCTCGCCAAGGCACGCTACGCTTCTGATTTTCCTTGAAATGGCTTCACAAGCTTTAGAGACATTTTTCATGGTATGTAGCAAAAAAACTCATCAGTCAATAGAATATTAAATAATTATAATGTTATGCTCGAGTCCCACTATTGGCTCAACATGGCTGACAGGTGACGGTAAAGCCGGCGCCACATATGCGGTATTCGGTGAGCAACAAACCCCGATCATTTGCTATTCGGCTAATACAGCCGGCGCCACATATGCGGTATTCGGCGAGCAACGAACTCCGATTATGTGCTATTCGGCTAAAGGGCGATACGTGCTCGCTATTCGGCGAGCAAGGTTGAAAAAACGGCGAATATTGATATTCGGCAGAATGCAGATCATTTTTGTACATTTTTACAACAGAGGAAAGATTATAAGCTTAGACAAAACAAGTCACAGTGTAGGCACCCCGCATTACACTGGTTTGCGTGCTTGGTTGCCTGAAATGTAAATTCAACACATAACCTATTGTTTTATTTTGAAATTGAGCAAACTGGATTATATTATTCAAATCCATATTACATCTAAAAATGTCCTTTTTAGCTAATAGTTTCCGGAAAAAGATACCAAAAATACTTGCAGCTCATATCAGAAACGTTTCAGCTCAAAATGAAAGAGTGGAAAATGAAGAACGACAAACACATTTTGGATTTGAAAAAGTTAAGGAAAGCGAGAAAGAACATAAAGGTATAGAGCCCATTAAATCGTAGTTCCAATATCTGTAAAAATTTTCATTACAGTGCACAAAGTATTCGAAAATGTTGCTCAAGACTATGATGTAATGAATGATGCCATGTCCCTAGGTATACATCGTATTTGGAAGGATTACTTCATGTGTTCATTATCCCCAACACACAATACAAAATTATTGGATGTTGCAGGGGGAACAGGTATTATTAATACAAACTAGTTATCCTCTAATGCTTAGTCTTTAAAATAATACAATTTATATCTGGTCATAAACAGTCCCAGTCTATAGAACATGAAACTATTTTACTTTTGCATATCAAAAAATTATTGCTGCAGTGATTTTTTTATTTATTTACATACCTACTGTGGCGTAACTTCAAATTCAGGGCCCCCCGCAAGATACTTCCCGGGGCCCCCTCACAAGAATTTTTTTCATAATACATTACTTATATATACAGGGTGAGCCCTAAGTTGATTCTTGTTTTTACACTGTATCAACAAAAGTATTTCTGGACCCTGGTCTGGACTTGTGTATTGAGACGTACTGAGTCTTTTTATGTTTAGTTTTTTGCTCGAATTTTTGTCTTATCATCAGGCTGTACTCATCAATTAGTCCAGTGTCACATTCAGATTATCGTAGTTAATTCTAAATTGGTGAATTCTAACAGTTGCATTTATAATAATGTGCCACTTTAAGGAATTACCAATTTAAAATAAACAAAGTTAAACAGCAAGTGACTACTGCATTATCTGACAAGTGCAATGCCTAATCTTTAAGACAAAAATCCAAGCAAAAAACTAAACATAAACAAACTAGGTAGGTACGTCTTGATACACAAGCCTAGATTTACATGTTTTATTTTGGATCTCACTTATTTTTCAGTTTTCTGAAAAAATTTGTTTGACAAACTACTTAATTTTAACGACTTCTATACACAGTTAACAAAGTCTCAATCTAGGACTCACTCTGTATATATTGAAGGAAAATCTTGTGGATGTGGCCAAAAATTTTGAAAAGAAACATGGATGACTGCACAGAGGACACTGCCAAGCTTTCGACAACGTTTATTGCCATCTTCAGGGCTTTAACGTTGAGGTTTGCTCAAAGAAAACAGCAATGTGCATCGAGTCACAGACTTTAAAATTCCATTCTCAAGCTGAAAGCGTCAAAAAATTTTTGGTTAATTTAACTTCACAACACATGTCACACAAACAACCAATACATAGGTGTAAAATATAAACTTAAACAACGACCTTTATGTGTTTAGATCACCCGAAAAATTACAAAATTCGTGGTTTGAAACACACACCTTTTTCGATTTAAATTTTTTTAGAAGGTCGTTGTTTAGTTTATATTTTACATCTATGTATTGGTTGTTTGTGTGACCTGTGTTGTGGAACACACCAAGTAAAATTAGCCAAAACTTTTTTGACATTGCTGTCTTACCGTATTTTTTCATTTACTGTGGATACTGCGCCAATTTTTAGGGTTTAGTTTAAAATGCAATACTGTCTCACTTCTTCAATGATAGGTACGTATCATGGAGTTCATAGGTATTATTGAAAAAAATTATAAAAAATACAAGGGTATCGACCTTTTAATTTAGTACTTTTTTGTTATACAAACAATGGGACTTGAAGACCCCGGGTCTCCAAGACTACGCCCCCCCCCCGCATCTTAGTTACGTCAGTATGCATACCTATCATATGGTATTTGAGACAATGCAAAATAAAATAGTTGTTTTTCTGATCTTCAATTAGTTTTGTATTAAAAAGCAAAGAACAAATCTCCAAAATTTGTGCAGAATGAATGGCCTCTGGAATTCCACATAAGAGGTTACCCTAGCCTCCAGTCAGGAACTCAGGGGAAAATAATCTTGCAATGTGGTGTATAATTTAGTTGTAGCCCCAGCATTCACACTGATGAGATCATATTTTAAACTTACTCAGGAGTTAATAGGTAATCTCTAATTTGATTGAAATTAGCCCTTGTTTTACCACTATACTTGGGGTATTGTGTTCATCATTCTGTTCATTACACATTAGTAGGGACATGATATGTGTCAGAAGATATTTTAAGGAAATTTATCATGTTTTCAAAGCACCATTCTCTTTTGATTGTAATGAATATTTCATATTTCGTGTTATTTTATTTAGTAATTGTAGCTACTTAATCGTACAGAAATTGTATAAGATTAACATGAATCAGAAGCATGTCTGTAGCATCCTTAAAAACATTTATATGACTTGAGATAGCAAAATTTGAAAAAATCAAATCTGGAAATTAATAGGTAATAGATATTATAGACCATTTTGAAGAAAATTTACATTATTATAACAAATTAACAAATAATACCTAGGCTGTTCCTCCGAGTTTTAAGGAATGATTGCTGGCTTGGACTTATGTCATAATATGTTTTAATTATATCTATATTCATAATAATTAAAAAGTAGAAATGTCCTTAATTAGATAGTGAAATAGTAGTGTGTGGCTCCTTTAATAATGGTAGTATCATATTTGTACATAAAGTTGGGACAAACAATATAAAAAACATCAAAAACAAGTGTTAGCATAAGCCTACTAAATGCCCTTTGTTTTTACTTCTTCCTTTAATATGTTACTTGTAATTTTTTAGGTGACATAGCCTTCCGGTTTATTGATTATGTCAAAACCGAAAACCTAAGTAATTGCCATGTTACAGTGACAGATATAAATGCAAATATGTTGGAAGTAGGTAAAATAAGAAGTACCACCTTGAAACATGACCCTAACCAGATTGCTTGGCAAGAAGGAAATGCAGAACAGTTACCATTCAAAGACAATTCCTTCAATGCATACACAATTGCATTTGGAATTAGAAATTGCACCCACATAGACAAGGTTTTAGAAGAGGCATACAGGGTGTTGCAGCCTGGTGGAAGGTTCATGTGCTTGGAATTTAGCCAGTTGGAAAATGCTGCTGCCCAGTGGTGAGTGTTTACATTTCTGTGTTTTTTATTTGATATTTAAATTATATCTTTTATACTTAGACCCATTGTCGAGGTAGTGGATGACAACACAAAAGTTTGAAAAAATTAGTTTAGGGACACTTGGTTTCAAGTCTTGTGTTGGTGTAAACCTAATTCAAGCATCCTTGCTTGTATCCCCGTCTCCTCAGGTCGGTCATGTTGACGATTTTTTTAGTGTTGTAACATATTGTAATAAATAAATAACTGCAAATAAATTTCCAAACTTTGTACATAACAGGTGGCTGCAGAGTGTGTATAGTAGGACTCCGTCATACCCCCTCAGGATACATGGTTTGGTTGTTGCCCCCCCCTCCATTCTCACTGAACAGATAGAAGTTTACCCCACTCAAAGGAGTCTGCGCCTACTATGCTGCGTTCTATGTTGAACTAGCCCATATTTCGCAGAGATGAAAAATAGGTGTTTTTTCTATATATCCTATACTGGGTGATATGGTTCTTGAGCTGTCTGTCAGTTGCTGTTCTCAAGTGTTTACTGGGTCAAAGTGAGTTAGATACAGCTATCTTGTGCCTTTAAGGGATGGGTGTCTCGAGGACAGTAGATAATGTCCCCAAGGTCATCAATATTGAGAATGTTGTTTTTATAAATTTTCTCATATTCTTTTATTAAGACGTTAAACCTGCGTAGGTGTGATATCCAGGAGGTTGCTTTGAACGCCGAGCTTTCTTGCCCGATTGCACAGGGCATCCTCAAAGCACTAGGACGACTGTGACTATAATTTGGACTTAACCTGTAACTGCACAAGGCTATTTAGACTCTAAATGCAAAAGTCGCAGGTTATATCCAGCAGTGGAGAATTTTGCTTGTGGAAGCTTCCAAACCATGCAAGAGACCCATCGTCCATTGTTTAGTTTAGTTGAGAATTGATGGTTTTTTTAATAGGGACTATAACAATCAATGCTATAACACAATATTGTGCCGCAGAGAATATCAGTCTCAAGAGCTGAAGATCACGAAATGGCAAACCTCATATTGTACAGTATTTCTAATTGAAACCACATAAACACTTATAACTGACCTCATATATTAATATATATTCCATAAGGAAAGCTTACCATTGGGCGCCGCATTTTATACAAATAAAACTATTGTGAAATTCAAATGATTAGATATTTTAAAACGTGCAAAAATGAAATATATAACCAAACATATGCTCAACGGTGACTCGTCAGAGGAGGCTCAGCCCATTAAAAAACAAAATGATTGTTTTCTTGGTGGGATCTACCCCCACTGTGTAACCGATGCTACTGTGTTTTTTGTAAGGTACAGAAAAAAGCGTCTGCCTCTTAGTTGCGGGATTCCCGTAGCAGCTAGCCGGTTCCAGATTTCGTATGCTACGCTAGTACAAAGTAACCTTGGAATATTCTCACCTCATTTTTTTATTGGCTGACATGCCGTTTTTCATGCCACTCCTGGCCGAGAGGCTCTGACTATGCTCTTTGCATTCCACTATTTCGCTCTGGTGCACCGGCGGGCGGATCTGTTGCTAACAGTATGAGTTTTAAATGTTGAAGTTAAAAAAAATGTTTTGTAAACATGGTATGATAGACCCTATAATACTTTCAAAAATTCCACTGTTTTTGTTTGAATAATAATAATAGTATTTGTTGGTGTTGGCTAGTAGTGCCTATGTCAGTATACAGAAGTTTCTGTAGAACACATATAAAAGCAATTAATAAATACACAAAAACCATACGAAAAAAAAATTAAGATATTAAAACAAATCACTAAAATCATTGTCGACAAAATCACTAATAGAATAAAAAGCTTTTTGGTTCAGGTAAACTATGAGTCTCATTTTAAAATGCTCAGTGCTTAATGACTTGATTGATTCTGGGCGAAGGTTATAAAACTTGATGCCATAAAAGTTATGTCCATCCCTGGCTCTCAGTACCCTGCTGTATGGAATTACAATGTTATACTGGTACCTAGTCTCATAGCTGTATAAGTCCAAGCTCTTGCTGTAGTTGTTTATATTTATTTTTACATACATTAGACAATCCAGAATATATACACTTGACAAAGTCAAAATTCCCATATTGATGAATGTATCAACACATGAATCCCAATAGCCAAGATGGTACATTACTCTAAGGCATTTTCTTTGTAACGCAAATACTCTTGAGGCATGTGAGAAATGGCCCCATAGTAAAACTCCATAGACCATATGAGAATAAAAGTAGCTATGGTAAGCCTGCAATGTAATGTTATGGGATACACAGTTTACCAAACTTTGAATTACACATATACTCTTATTAAGCTTTGTAGACAAATGATTAATGTGTTGTTCCCAAGTTGGCGGCTGTCTAAATAGAAACCCAGAGATTTCACAAAGATATCTCGGCTGTAACCAAGATGCCTCAGTGAAAGTCTATAGTCTGGGTTTTTGCCTTATTTAAGCATAGATTATTGACTAAAAACTAGTCCTCAACTAGCTCCATTCCTGATGCAGTGTTGATCCAGACTATGTAAGGTACTGCTACTACTGATGGATGTAGTATCATCTGCATGCAGTACACGATGCTGCGACTTACAAGCAACAAGGTCATTTATAAATATAAACACAGTGGGACCTAAGATGGAACCCTGCGGCACACCTAACTTAGTTGGCAAATTCCTTGATTTCACTCCGTTTAGTGCCACAAGATGAACTCTCTCTTCAAGATATGAAGACATTAGTTGAAGACTGTCTCTTTCAAAACCGTATCTGGAAAGTTTATTAATGAGTAGGCCATGGGATACACAATCAAAGGCTTTCATTAGATCAAAAAAGTTGCTCTTGCAACGTTGCCTTTATTGAAGTTCTGGTATATGTATTCCACAAGCTCCACCATAGCTAGTGTAGTGGATTTGTTCTTACGAAAGCCATACTGACTTTCGCTGAGTAGGTTATTTGTCTCAAAGTAAGCAATTATCTGTTTATTCAGAATGGTCTCAAAGATTTTTGCAATCACAGGAATAATAGATATTGGTCGGAAATTGCTAACATCTTCCACACTACCCTGTTTATGTATTGGTACTATAGAAATTTTCAAGCTTTGAGCGTCAAGGAAATTCAGGGACACTGTATACTCTGCCGAGATTCTAATTGATGCTGTATTTTTCAGGGCATATGATCAATATAGTTTTCAAGTGATACCAGTTTTGGGGCAACTGATTGCTGGAGAATGGAAAGCCTATCAGTACTTAGTAGAGAGCATTAGGCAGTTTCCTAATCAGGTAATTTACAATAAATATTCATATTGTTACTTTATTTATGTTGTCTTTTATCATGATTCCAGGAGAGTTTCAAGCAGATGATTGAAGAAGCAGGATTTAGACAAGTAACATATGAAAATTTAACTTTAGGTGTAGTAGCTATACATTCAGGTTTCAAACTATAATAAATGTATTTACAAAAAGAAAATTGTTTTATTCATTCACAAAATAACTAAATATTCAGCAGTCTAGACTGTTCACATATGAAATAATTCTTACAAGCTAAGTTTCTTTTATCTGATGAACACTGCTAGTATTCGCACATTCACATAAAATACACATCCATGTTCAGCCAAACAGATTATCTGCCTCGACCTGCTGGACCACCTTGTTGGTTCTGCCATGGACCACCTCTGCCTCTCATAGGAGGAGGTTGTCCTCGTCCCCTACCACGAGCTGAAAATTGTTTAGTAGATAGTGTAACAGTGAAATTGCACTTTGCAAGACTGCACATGGCATAACATTGTTATTGTTTCTTTAAAAGATAAGACAAAACAAGTTAACTTATTTCTGCTTACTGACAAGTCGTAATTTCAAAGGGATATTTCTGATCCAAATTCAGGTAGCAGAGTTCACAATGTGTCTTAAGGGGCTTCTAAACGGGCAGCACTTTTACAGCAATGTGTGGCTGCAATAGTATGGCCGGCAACATTGTCGCCAATAGCGGCCACACTGTCGAATATTTCTTGTATGGCTCGGCCATATAGCCACATATACCGGTATTGCCGATACATTTTAATGTGTTGCAAGCACATGGCCGGACGATCGCTTGGCGAACGAAAATACTGCAATATTGCTGTTTTGGTTTTTGTTTGTTGTTCTTTTTGACGAAAATTTCAGAGGGTAAAATGGCTTATACTTGGACCAACGGGAGGACTATAGACTTCATTAATGAAATACATTTACATCCTGAGTTGTGGAATGTGGAAAGCGGCATATATAGAGACAAAAATGCCAAAAAAGACGGAAGGACAGTAATTGCTGAAAAATTTGGCATATCAATTGAGGAGGCCTACAAAAAATTGAGAAGCCTGCAAACATATGCAAAGAATGAGGACAAAAAAAAGATTAAAAGTGGTAGTGCTGGCGGCAAACCAGTGAAATGGTTCGCCTTCGATGCCATAAGAATCTCCCGTTGCTATAAAAAACGTAGAGTTATCGCCAGCCTTGTCATGACAGGGATTGCTTTTCGCATGATTGTATCATTTCTTTTTATTTTTGGTCCAATTTTCCTTAAAAGAAATTCAAAGTCACTCTTAGACATTCTTGAAAAGTTTTTGAATAATTTATCATCAAGACATTCCCAAGCTCAAGTTATCTAAAGTTTCACGTCTATTGAGGTAAGGTCGAACCCACAGTCTTCTTTTTTTTTGCTTATTTTTTCTTTTAAAACAATATAAGTCGCTGATACGTGTATAATTTCATCAGCCATTGTAGCTCAATTGTGTAGCTCGTCTATGAACAAGTTTGTGGGCCATCCTATTGCAGAAAATATTGCCGAGATATATCTTGCCGGGCCATATGCTGCAATTAAACGTTCTCGTGATGGCCGGGCTATAGTTGCCAACATTATAGCCACATATTGCAGTGAAAATGTTGCCCGTTTAGAAGCCCCTTTAAAGAGTCAGGTTTTCAACATACAGGATGTCAAAATTTATAAAAAAATAAGTTTTGACACCCTGTATCTTTAAAACCACGCTTTTCTATTTAAATTTGGGTCATAAATAGGCCCTTGGACTTCCGGCCTATCAATGAGTAGAACAAAATTAGCTTGTTTAGTTTTAACATTTTTTTGCCAGCAGAAAAATTGATTTTGATAAGATACAATACGATTTTACCATCAAAAAACATGTCGATTCACTTATTCACTTAAAAGAAAAAATCAAATTAGCTGTAAGGCAGCACAATTTTTGAAAAATTCGATTTTGCTACACCATTCATTTAACCATAAATAAATATGTTAATTTTAACACCTTTTTTGTTTAACAATTCTGACCCACTATGGGTGTTTTCTGGTCCATGCATTGGAAAAAAGTTCTATCTTTAAAAATATAGACCATGGACAATGTTGTGTAGGTTATGCCACAATTTTTGGAGTAAAGGTTTTTTCCCTGGGAGGTGTCAGAACTGCAGCCTTTAAGGTTCTTTGATGTCTAACTCCTAGAGAAGGGATGATGCAGTCACCATTGTTGGAATGATGGGACCCCCTCCCTCACTTTTGAAGAACATAAATTGAAAATTAGGCTACCTAACAGTTATTTTTTGCACGTTTTTTGTCTAGTTTTTGAAATGAAGATCCAAAAAAATCAATTATACAGGGTGGGCCAATAGTGCGTGGACGGAGGATTGTGGGCTTTCTGAAAAATATTTCAAAAATCTGTCACTTGGTCATGGTAGGGACCCTTGAGGGCTATAACGTAAAAATATTTTCACTTAAATTTTGACGTTTATACAGGGTGATTCATATCAAAGTTACATTTTTTTGAATGGAACCCCCTATATATTATTGCATATTTGGATTCCTTGGTCAATTCTAGTGTGACCTTATGTATCACACATGCAACTTTAAATGAACCGTTTAGACGCAAATCACCATTTTTGGTATAAGTAGGTATCAGAAAAAAATTGAATATCGCAGAGACTGTAAAACTTAGAAGGCCGTGACTTTGCGGTACGACTAAGCTTGAAATGCGTCACCTTAGGTCAGAGGGGTAAATTTGAATTCTTTTTGCACTTGGAGAAATCAGTAGATTAATTAAGGAAACTTCAATCACAGATAACTTGATTTTTTCAAATGGGAATGCCTATTTTGGTTTAAAGAATCAAATGTAAAATTTGATTACCTTTCTAATGATGTAGCATTCTCGATATCAATCTTTTTTAGTTTTCATTTTATTTCAAATTTTCAGTCAAATCGGTGTTTTTCAATTTTGCTGCATGCAAGCAACCTAGCAGGCCATGAAAAATAAACAAAAGCTCGTTAATATGGAAGAATCCAACTAACTTAGTAGAAAGATGCAAACTAACTAGAGCAACGAGGCAAGATTATAAAAATTCCTTACAACATATTACATCTAACCAGAAAGAATAGCGATAACAAGAACGCTCATTTTTCACAGCCTACTAGCTATTAGCCAATTTCCAAAGTCAGTAAAAAAATATTTAATCAAAGGAAAACTACTACTGATTGTTGCTGGCAGTGGAATATCTATGTCTTTTGAATAAACTTTCACATTTAATGCTATAAAAAAGTAGCTATTTCCGTAAGTCAAAAGTAATGATACCTCTAACTGGAACCCTTCAAATTCTTCAGTAGGTACTTCTACTTATTAGCAAAATCGCGGAAAGTGAAACTTGATTTGCAGTCTGTTTGAATTGTAAAATATAATTTAGTTTGCAGAAAACTCCATGAAATAAACACAATTACAACATAGCGTAATTAAAAAATTCTAGCATTATTTCAATAGATGTTCAGAATGCTCCAGCTGGAGATATCTTCACTTTTGACTTAACTAAACGGAAATGACTATTTTTTTTGTCCCATTAAATGTGAAATTTCATTCTAAAGATGTTATACTGTAAGCAAAAATCGCTGGTAGTTTTCGTTTTGTTTCAAAATTTTTAATCATTTTGGAAGGTTGTCAAGCTCTAGTAGACATCAATAGCTAGTATGCTGTGAAAAACAAACACTTCTGCCATACCCCAGCTACTCATTGGCATTAGATATCTTGCGGCTGTTGTATCTGGTTAGAGCTAATATGTTCTAAGGAATTTGCATAATCTTGCCTCGTTGCTCTAGTTAGTTTGCATCTTTCTACTAAGTTAGTTGGTTTCTTCCATATTAACGAGCTTTTGTTTATTTTTCATGGCCTGCTAGGTTGCTTGCACGCAGGAAAATTGAAAAAAGCCGATTTGACAGAAAATTTGAAATAAAATAAGAACCAAAAAAGATTGATATCGAGAATGCTATATCATTAGAAAGGTAATCAAATTTTACATTTGATTCTTTAAACCAAAATAGGCATTCCCATTTGAAAAAATCAAGTTATCTGTGATTGAAGTTTCCTTAATTAATCTACTGATTTCTCCAAGTGCAAAAAGAATTCAAATTTACCCCTCTGACCTAAGGTGACGCATTTCATGCTTAGTCGTACCGCAAAGTCACGGCCTTCTAAGTTTTACGGTCTCTGCGATATTCAATTTTTTTCTGATACCTACTTATACAAAAAATGGTGATTTGCGTCTAAACGGTTCATTTAAAGTTGCATGTGTGATACATAAGGTCACACTAGAATTGACCAAGGAATCTAAATATGCAATAATATATAGGGGGTTCCATTCAAAAAAATGTAACTTTGATATGAATCACCCTGTATAAACGTCAAAATTTAAGTGAAAATATTTTTACGTTATAGCCCTCAAGGCTCCCTACCATGACCACGTGACAGATTTTTGAAATATTTTTCAGAAAGCCCACAATCCTCCGTCCACGCACTATTGGCCCACCCTGTATACCAGATTGCAATAGCAGATAATTTTTATTACAATGCCTCAATTATGATGGATAGACAAAATTGTGTTGCCCTACTACAGGCTAATTTTGATTTTAGGATATCTTCTTTTCAAAAATTAGACCAAAAAAATGAATTGGTGTATCAACATGATCTACCAATGGTCAAAAAAATGAGTTATTTAAATCAAAATGGCACTTCACACCCTGATATTCTTTTTGTAAATCTCTTTGAAAATTGAAAAAGCCAATTTGTAAGTTAACATAGTCTACTGAAGGTTAATCAAATAAGATAACCATTTTTTTCTTAAATATTGTTAACATCAACTTCTTTAATTTTACATAGCAAATTTTTTTCAACATATTCTATAGTCATAATTCATAATCCACTGTTGGCTTCTAATGAACAGTCGTGTTCCTAAGTGGCGCTGGGAAACAGTAACAAACCCTACACAGAACATGCAGCTAATGACCAAAGCAGTCAATGCTGATGACACAGAATTAAAAAAGAAATAAAAATTAGTCATAATCAATTTTTCTGACCCTCCATTTCCATGAAACAACTAGATAATCAATTAGTCAATACATGTAGTCCAAAAGATAGTTTGCTCTTAATAATCAAAAACAGATGTTCGGCTAGTCATAACAAAAAATCCCCCAGAATAAATCTTGAAACATGCTTTGACAGCATACCTACAGGGTTGCACTTGGTACTTGTACTGCTACTGACGATTAATTGAGGTTTAACAATATATAAACGAAAAAATGTATTTGTTTCGATCAAGCATTTTTGCTGTGAATTTTTAGATAATCAATTTCTTGTTCACAAAAATAGTCATAATTTTTTGGCAATGTATATACTAAGTCCTGACTTACAGGATTGCTAATTCAGTCACTGCTAAAACATTAAATATGAGATGCACTTCTTCGTCATCTGATACCTATCAAATAGATGTGAAGCCAATCTAATGTATCAAGTTACAGAGTACATTTTATCTGACAAACATAACCTCTTTTATATTAATTGATGCAATGAAGTGTCAATACCTATGGAATGGCCCCTTCCCATTTGAACAATGTACCACTTTTGCGGATGACATAAGAAAGAGAGGTCGGTGAGAGAGATAGAGCTAGACGGGCAAAAAACATGCATAAGAAAGAGACGTCAGTGAGAGAGATAGAACTACTCAGAGGAAAAGCACAGCCTCCTCCAACCAGCTATGTGGCGCATCGGCAAACAATGTTGCCACAGCCGACTTTTTTTGGGAGCAAGAAAAAGCATTCGAAAAGACCGAGATTGCGGTTGAAATAGCGAGATTTCAAAAAATGCAATGAATAACGGTTATTGTCGACACGATTGTAAAATTGGAAAGGGAATAAATGACAAGCTAATTTTGTCAAAATACCTATACCTTCGTTCTTCCACAAAAGATCTTGACGTGAGTTGTAAGTTGTATCATTGATTAACGTATTGTATGGTTATATCAAGCTAAGCCAAAACATTATAATTTATATTATATAGCACTGTGTACTGAATACAGGCAACCATGTATAGAGTATCAAGACTGGCGCAGGGCACCATCTCTAATCAATTAGTAAATTTAAAACTTTCATTATAAATACACATTATACCTTTGGTTTACAAATTTTTAAAAATATACAATTGATATGATATATAGAAAAAACCTCAGTCAGCTTATTTATAATGTATCTTGGTCAAATATTAGAATGGTTGAAAAAGAACGAGATTTGACAAAGAGGAGCGAGGAAACAGATCAGCCAAAGAAAGAGTGACTTATCGCTCTAAAGAGCAAACATTGGCAGTGCTGTCGGTAAATCTTCTACCAGCAGCCCTGACTAGCGCTATCTCATTCTAGCCGCAAACGAGTGCATGCATGCCCCTTCCATAGGTACTGACACTTCATTGAATTGATGCCACCAGGATATTCAAATGTGCAGTAATTTATATGCACATTTACATCCTAAATCTTGGAATATTTAGAACAGATGCTACAAACTGGATGTAAAAAAAAGATTAATTTTGATATATTGTCCTTAATGATTGCAAAACACACACAAAATAATGAGTAGATATGAGAAAACGCAACATAAATAAACTTTTACATTAGAACATTTTTATATACTGTCATGAATCAGCATCCAAGCATCTCAAACATTTACTACGTTTACATGTGGAATTCAATTCGAACTGAATTCGATTTTGGTATTGAATACTGCATTTAAACACTGCAAAATTTGGATCGAAAGTGAATTGAGTTTCAAGGTCGATACCGCTCTTTTCTGGGATCGAATGTGGATCGTATCGGACTGAAATCCATGTAAACAGGCAGCGGTATTGAAACCGAATAGGCGACTGCGCGTACGGCTCTCTGAATCTGTAATATCTTTTCTAAACAAGAAAACCACAAAGAGAACAAAATCGTGAACACACAATGGTTCTAAAGTTCGGGTACGTCGGTTTTGTTATTCTTGGTCGAGTATTCAACGAAAACAAGGCTAGGTTGTAGGTTATGTGAGATTTATAGGTTAGGATAGTTTTGACAGCTTGCTCGCCACTTCACGAAATGGATTCAAATCGATCTGAAAACTAAACATGTAAACACAGGAAACGCCGGATATGGCATCGTATTCAATTCGAATTGAATCCCCATGTAAACGTAGTAATTACTTTTTAGGGTCTAAAATTTTAAATAAAAATTAGTAAAAATGACTTCAAGCATTAACAACAGAAGCAGTGAACACTAATAAAAACAATTCATGCCTAAAATCAGTTTTTCATAATTTTTGTTTTTAAGCTGTTTTGTTCTCAAAAATTGCTTTATAGAATGAATCTACAATCCTTGTAAAATAGAATACTTCTAGAAATAATGAATCAGTATTGATTTAAAACTCTTTCGACTAATTTTTTACTGAACCTGAACTTTACAGTAAACATATGTACTTTTCAAATTACTCATTATTTTATACCCAACTGGGATGTAGAACTTAAAACTTACCTTGAGCTCGAAGTATCGCTGATTTTCCTCTACCAGCAGTTCCCGCTTTTGTTTGTTTCTTAAACATTGGTGCATTCTTTAACATATCTGGTAGAATTAGAAATCTGATTTTTGACCCTCTGATATAAACGTTTTCTAATTGAGCTACTCTGCCATCTCTGTATGTTACAGTTATTTGTGTCATTTGGCAATTCATATTATCCTCAGCTTCTATAAGTTTTCCTCTGTAAACTTCGCCGGTTATAGTTTCACAGGTTACAATATGACCTTCTGCTTCATGCAGTACTTTAATTGGCACGCCGATCGACATACTGCAACAAAATTTTCAGTACTGTAATGCTATACTGCAATAAAATTTGGAGATGTTTGAGATTTTTTAAGAAAATCGATTTTCTTTAGATCAACAATAAATACAAGGGAGACGCCGGGCCGGATTGAAGTTTGATGTTTGACAGTTTGACTTGTTTGTCAATTTATTGTCACTACTGTCATGTTGTCATATGTCAGGTCATGGCCGACTCTACTAACTAGGCCGGAGCATTGAAATATGGCAACACTGAATAGCGGGCCGAGCTTTTATTTTTAAGTCATTAGTGTAATCTTCCAGAGTAAAAAAGAAGAATGGAAGGTGATTTTTGATGTGTTTCTAATTATTTACCTGCACAAACGAAACTATAAAGATAAAAAGATGCCTGCAAAGTGTGTAGTACCAGGTTGCACTAGCAATGAGGAAGTTTCCATTTTTTCAAATTTTAGTTAATCAGATAGTCCTAAAGAGTTCAACGTTCAAGAGAAAACGGCGAAAAAATTTTGTAATTATCTCTATTAATAGAAAAGTTATAGACCTTCAAAGTTTGAATTGCCGTATCCTCCGCGCGAAGCCGCTGTGACGTCACACGACACAACGCAAGCCTGTGTATGCCCTGTCGAGGATGCTGCTCCCGCAAGCCACCGCGCCGCCGCCGCCGGCCTCCTCGTTCATGTTGTTATTCCTTGTTTTCAGTAGAGTAGGCGACGCCGACGATGACAAAACTGCAGTTTATTGGTACTCGTATTATTAGAATATGTCTAGCAGACCGAGAAACTATAAATATTGCATTGTACTCAGGTCAGGTGTACTAACACCACTATAAAAACACCAAACAAATTTTTCAATGGATAGCTTATTATGAATACAAAAAAATTGAGTTTTATGACCCCCCACCCCTCAACTACCCCAATTTCACCCCCACCCAAAAAATTAGAAAATGATCACGAAACCCCTTAAACGCCTAAAAACGAAGTTTGAGCTGTTTCAAAATTTTTAGTTTTTTTTATTTTTGCTGCGCCGCCGCTAACACGATTTTTAAAAATCATAAAGATTTTACATCCTCGCAGCGGTAGTAATACTATGTGAAAATTTAATTGAAATCAACCCTATAGTTTCCTAGCTACACCATACAGAATGATCAGAAGCAATACTCTCGCATGTATACATCAGAAAATTCTAAGTCGACGATCCGTAATAGCCAAGGTAATGTTCGGATGCACCTAAAAAAGTGTATTATGACGCTAGGCCTTTCTTTCACAGGTTAGTGGACGGCCTGTTATGAATACAATAATTTTTTAGTTTTATAACCCCCCACCCCCCAACCACCCCAATATCAGCCCCATCCAAAAAAAAAAGTAGAAAATGACCAGGAACCCCTAAAACGCATAAAAGCAACGTTTTAGGAATATTTAAAGTTTATGGTTTTTTGCTAATTACTCCACCGCCCATGCACCGATTTTCAAACTTATAGGAACATTACCTACAACTACCCCCACAGCATATCGCTGCCAAATTTCGTAACAATCCATGCAGCGGTTACTGATATTACGTGGCTAGAAAAACGCGTACAGACAGACAGACCGACGGAAATGAGTTGTGTGGATTTTCGTTATGTAGACATCATCAAACACCCAAAAAGCGTAAAATATCAAAAATTTTCACGATCACAATACTCTCATCACCTATCGGTGTGGAAGTAAAAGTCCATAATCATGTCATCCACTTTAGGAAGATTACTAGAATCACCACGAACGTAACCTACCTCCATACTTCAAAAATATACTGGCGTCTGCCTGTTACAACAAACACCTTCGCCGTTCCACTCAAGTCTAAATGTCGCATACTGTACAGCGCAGCGTATGCATAGCGGAGTCCCGACCAGACTGTGGCTGCCGCGAACAATTAATAACATGTGACGTCATACGGGTTTTCACCTCCGCGGTCGCTTTACGCAAATATAAAATTGAATAACTCCGCCGTTTTTTGGAATATTCAGATGATTTTTTGGACGTTCTTCAAGTGAAGAAATAGACTATCAGATAATAATGAATTTTCCAAATTTTATTTTTTTGGAAACTTCTCCATTTTGCTTCCAATAAAGGACAAACTAAACATAATCTTCCAGAGTAAAAAAGAAGATTGGAAGGTGATTTTCAATGTGTTTCTAATTATTTACCTGCACAAACGAAACTATAAAGATAAAAAGATGCCTGCAAAGTGTGTAGTACCAGGTTACAGTAGGAATTGTGCTTCCATTAAAGGACATATTAGCCCATCAGCAAACACTATGTCGTTATACTAACGTCATTTTGACGACACCCCATTCGTCATTATCACGTCGATAAAGGGGAATATATGACGTGTCTGTGACGGCACAATGTCACAGCCCAAATACGTCATTGAGTGCCGTATTATACTGCATTCACTGGAGAAAAGGAGTAAAAAATTATTTCAAACCCATATTTTGGGGCTTTACTCGGATAAATCGAACTTAATTTTTCTGTTTAAATAACATCACTGCTCTCAGTATGCAGTTTTGTAGACCCTTGACCATACAGTAAAAATTTACATATATTGTGCATGGTTACTCCGTTTGTTCGGTGGATAAGGTTATAGTAACGTCACCTAACCGCCGTCCCAATAACGTCACAAACGTGCCGTGTTAATATCGTCATGTACGTGTCGTTCCGTCGACACTATTTCATATAGCAACCAAGGCTGCTCCAGAAGGTATCGTCAGATCAGCACTGATTATTGGCGATGGTTACTTTGTCTTACTTTATGTCTCTCCAATAGTCAATGCTGATCTGATGATATCTTCTGGTGCAGTCGTGTAGTTACTAGATGAAATAGTTTGGACGTTATAATTACCTTATAGGATAAATGTTTATGAGATAATGCTGTGAGGAATCTGTGTAGCATGAATTTGAGTAAGGGTAATAAAATATACTAATTCAAAATAAATTATCCATGTATTTCACAGTAAAGACAGGATACAAAAATAATGATCATAGCGTTGCTACGCCTTCTATAGAAGCCTGCCTAAATCACAAAGTACTTTTTATTTTCTATCGACCCAATCCATATAATAAGAGGCTACAATCTAATAAATCCACAATACCTGACAAAACACTGGATACTATACCTATACCTATTATTATTTATGGTGGAATCCACACATACAGACACTGTACACAGCTACACACAGCACATAAGGTTAAAATCTCCGCCCCCATGTCACAGCTTCATCGTAGAAAACACAAGTAGAAAATGGCGAAAATGGCAATTTGTGCCTTGTGGTGATGATCGGGATCGAGATCAGCGGTTCGGTGCAGTCGGATCGGGTCGGATTACATGCGATTCATTCTTTGGTCTGTACATTAGGTAAGTTGTGCAGTGATTCATCAGTGAACTAAGGCGCGGTTAATACAAAATGACCTCATGCAAACATAAAATCTATCAAAACCCCAACCAACGGAATAATTAGCCACAATTTTGTCGTATCTGCTTTATTTGGCATATACCTACGTTACTTGAAGTCGACTATATTTTTGGATAATAATTAATTAATATTTTCTAGTATTTATTAAATATATAAGGAAGGAATAAGAAAAGTGAAATCATCAAGTTTTGAGATACATTTTCTCCCACCTTTATCCATTACATTTTGACGTGATAACGACGTCAAGTGACAAACGTTTATGTGACGTCATTAAAAATGACGTTAGTACGACGTCATTCATTCGGCATATGACAAACGTGACCAAAATTCACCACAATTCGACGTCATAATGACGTACGCCTCCTTGCTGGGAGGATGTTCAATTTTCCTCAAGATGAGCATTTCAAACAGAAGTGGGTGGAAGCTATTCCTCGTTAGGGCTGGTTATATTTATAAGAATAAAGACAATAATCTACAAACATTTCCAAGGATAAGACCTATTTTAAAGCACAATGTGGTACTTACAATGTTTTCTGGACCTCCAAAATATCACAGAAAAATACAGTTCTAATAGAACACATCTGGGCACACCTACGAAAAGATTTGATAGTGAAGGGGAATCAAGACCAGCAAGAATGGCTTCAAAGTGACCTAATATTGAATTTTTCTAGCTTAAGTGAGAATTTGCAAAGTAAATTGAGTGTTCATTTAAGTGGAAGTGGAAGTGGCAGCAGGAAACAGGTTGCGTTTATTTTTATTTTGTAGTGTTTGACTACGATGAACCAGACATCAGATGTAGGTGGTATTACTATGAATGAATATAGACATTCCTTTAAATCAATAAATCATAATTTGTTGGTGATTTGAGTTAGGTTTTACCACTGTCATTAAGAATATCCTGTTGGTCTCAAATAGAAAATATTTTGGCACACTATTTTCAAATAGGTTTTCTGTTGATTTAATGTTAAAACCTTTTCTATGTTCAGCCAAAGAAAGTTTACAATTTTGTGAGAGAGAATAAGTTGGCAATTTTACCACCATCCTAAATATTCCTCAAAACTTTGCAGTTCTGTAAAAATTTCACCTGACGGAAAATATGCCTATTGCCTTACATTAAAACTGTTGCAGCGGGTTTATTATTCTCAGAGAAGTACATTGTTTTACAAATTTATGAAATATCAGCCTGTATAAATGTTATTGTCATTACAAAAATTATAGGTAGAACATGAAGGATAAAATTATTTGATAGGTATATTAAATACATACAGCTTATAGTTGGTAGGCGTAACCCTTCCATCAGAGTATACAGCTCAAATTACAGTCCTTATTCACAATAGGTATTGTTGAAATTTTGATTTCAGGCCAATAGGTATGAAGGTAAGTTTTTGGGCAATTGCACAAAGCAGTTTTAATGAAAATTGCAAAAAATACATCAATATACATATGGATGAGTTTGTTTTAGACACATTTGATCATGTAATCAACCCCAAACTGATGAAATTCTGCTTGAATTAATGTTGTTAATGTAGCAAATATTTTTATTCATAATTACACTGAAACAGTTCAAGACAAAATACAGACTGACAAAACTCCAAATAGGAAATCTAATGGAAATAATAAATGTCTAACATAAGGGAAAATCTCTAAATCTAAATACATGTACATTTTTGTACTGTTACTACTGGCATTTTTCACCATTCTTATTTTTTAGAAAGTATTTTTCTTAATTTATCAACCGAGATGGACTCTAATACATATAAAATGTAATAATTGTTCTGAAACTATAAAACAATTTAAATTTTCCGCGGGATGCCCGCCGTTCGGCCCACGGTAACCGGCCCACTATTTGACAGCTAAGCGACGTTGCCACATCTAAGGCTCCGGCCTAGTGTAGAGTCGGTGCAACGTTCGTGATACACCTATACAGGGTGTTTCATATCAATGTACAAATATTTCAGGGGGTAATTCCTGGATGATTTTGAGTAAAAAACTTTATAAGACCGTATGTCGTAAACGTCATAACTTTCGACCTACAGGATCCTAATAAAAAAAATTATTTTTGTAATAACTTTGGTAACGCTTTAGTTTTCATTATGAAACTTGGTATATTGTGTCCATGTACCAAAAGGTACTACAACAGTTCTAAGAAAATTAGTTTCTGAAGGAGTGTTTACCGAAAAATAAATCGCGTCGATCTGGAACTGGACAATACATCTAGCCGGTGCCAAAAACAAGGGGTCTACAACTGATCCGACCAACCACAGACCTATCTATAGCTCTGCTCTCTGTAATCAGTAAAGTGATGGAGAAATGCGTCAACCAAAGAGCTCATATGAAATATACATAGAGCTCCATCACTTAATCAACGACAGGACACAATATGGATTCCGACGCCAAAGATCAACTGGAGATCTCCTGGCTTACGTGTGTGGAGCAAACTCATCCAGTCATTTGGCGAGGCTCACGTCGTTGCTCTCGATATTGCTATTGCTTGCGATTATGGCTAATATTTTTTTATATAATTTTTTCAGAGATATCTAGCTTATTTCATATACCAGGATGTTTGTTTTAATTCAAACTATAGACAAAATACTAAACAGTTTATTAAAAGAAAACTTAAAAAGTATGACAACCAATGATCAAAAAAATAACCTTTGTTTCGTCCATAGAATTTTTTTTATGGTCGGCCTCCCGCAAAGGCTGAAAGCCTATGGCGCTGTAGAAGCACTGCGAGAGGATAGGTGTCGTTTCACGTTAGATTTGAAACGCTGCAGGTTGTAGCCCTCGGGAAACAAATTCTGGCCCCATTTACCACACTCGTGTAAGGCATTTTTCACACAAAAGGATCTTTAAAGATTTTATTTTCTTCCAGACACATTGTATGGTAGGTTCTAGTACATGTCCTGCATTTTACGCATATCATATTCAAAGTTATATTCCTTATACAGGGGTAACATAATATTTTTTTCAGAATAGCTTGATCGGTTTCGCTTAGTTTTCTTATATTGGTGGCATCTGAAAGAAATATACCTCTCCGCACTATGATAATTGCTACAGTTTAAGTGTTAAGAAGTTTCCAACAATATTAGTATCTTGTTTTTTATAATCTTAGTCGCGTGCAAAGTAATAGAAAACTGGCCCTTTTGGGTTACCAGTAGTTGGCACGTGAATGTTTTCTACAAAGCCTTGAAAAATTGCATTTTCAGACTGAATATAAATAGCTGTAATTGTATTCGACTATTTCTGATTATTGATATAAAAAAAAACATGCACATTTTCTAAAATAGTTCCCACAAAATAATCTCGGTGTTACGAAGCTAGATTTACTACTACCAATAGAAAGTAACAAACTAACAGAGAATATGAATATTGTTTACCTATGATAACTATTTCCATTACTAACTCTTTTCCCTATCAACTACTCAGATTTAAATTATATGTATGAACTAAGTAGCTCAAAGAAGCAGGAATTATGAAGGTGTCATTAGGCAGGCTTATTTTTAGCAGGTACCAATAGTTGGCACAGGGGTGCAATTGGCATTACGCACATTTTATGTGACCAGTGATTGGCACCCTATTTTTTTTTAACAAATATACACTTTATCAAAGAAAAAATAGATAAATATCTAACTTACAACATTACTTCAACGGTATATGGTACTGGAAGTAAATACTTTCATTAAATAGTTTTTTATATCAATAATGCCCTGATAGTAGGTCTTAACAAAACGCTAATAATTTTCCGCGATTTGCTCTTCTCAAAAACACAACCCCTTCGCTCTGCTCTCGAAGACATAGGCACGATTAGGCTATTGGAAAATATTGAGCGATGTTGCAGGTCATACGGGAAAGAACGTTGAAAGCACATAATTACTTTACTGTTACCTTATTTTTTAGGAAAATAGATCAGAGTGCCAACGATAGGAAGGGTGCCAACAACAGGCGAGTTTACCCTACCTATTCAGAGCCAGAAAGTACTTATCTCACTATGTAACCTCCTCACGATATATAAAGCCCAGATAAGATCTGGCCTGGAGTATTGCTCTCATGTCTGGAGAGCTGCTGCCCCTACTACCCTATCTATCCTCTAGATGCCGTCCAGAGAAGGCCAATTCCTCTGAGCTATCCTCTATC
Source organism: Callosobruchus maculatus (assembly GCA_951848785.1). Classification (NCBI taxonomy): domain Eukaryota; kingdom Metazoa; phylum Arthropoda; class Insecta; order Coleoptera; family Chrysomelidae; genus Callosobruchus; species Callosobruchus maculatus. The sequence goes on from CATOUR010000058.1 coordinate 4,143,097, forward strand.
GTTCCGCCGCTCATGGCTGCTATCAGATGCACCCGCGCGACCGCTGCATCTCATCCTAAGGCGGTCTTGTTCACACATCAAGAACCGAGTGGTACAACCGCACATTTATTCCCAGGGTGTCCAAGGCTTGGGATGGACTGCCAGGAGCTGTATTTATTAGGCCTACGGGTATTGGCTCAATAACCCCTTCACAGCAGCCGCAGTACTCTGGTATTTAGGCTGAGCCTACGCGGTCTGCTGAGTTAAAAAAATATGTTATCCACAAGCCATCTTTGTGGTATTCCGTTTTGTTGAACGCCTTAAACGTTGAATAGTTTGGCCGATCATTACATTCATCATTTAATTTACGCAGTAATCGACGTGGGTAAAGTGGGATAATTTTTAGCAACCATTTCCTTGACCATTAAATGGCGGGGACTCTTTAAACATTCCGTTTCTTTTTCTTTACAAGACAAGATGCAAGTATTGACTAGAATAGTACTTCCATGATGAATGTCGCCAGGACTGCATAAAAAGTGAGACAAAAATATGGACGCATGGATATGGACGCTCTATTTTTGTAACGTTTTCATCACAAGTTTTCATTCAGTTTTGAAACTGCACAGACAAAATGTTGTAGAAAACGTAGCGTTGTAGCATAGCGTCTGGACCATCCTTAACGCAGAACCATCGAGGTAGAATCCCATGGAGGCGCAATAGCGTGGCTGAAAGCAGGTGCAAGTTGGCCATATTGATTCGACACTTATGTCAAACAGCTGACGTTTTTTTGACAAATTCGTGTTTGCTTTTTTGAGTGTTTTTACTGAGATTTTTAGTTATTTTTAAGTGATATTCTAGTGAATTAATAAAGGAAATAATGGTTTCATGTGCTTATCGTAGTTGCTCTAGCAGAGATGGCATTGATAAGAAGAAATCGACAGGAATTACATTTCATAGGTATATATGCAAAAAATAACAATGTACAGGACCGCATTTGTAATCTTTATCGCAATAAAGTGTAGCATATCGCAGAATAATACAGTTGTATTATTCAATTGATGATGAATGTCGTTTCTACAAAGCCTGTTTTTTTTTATATACTTCACTATGAATTTTGCATTAGATTGAAAAATCAACCCAATACTTCATATTTAAATCATCATTGGGCTAGACTTCGTTTTAGCGGAAACCGATTTGAGGCTTGAGAGTAGTGTCAATCGACTCGGTTTGACGTCCTGAGTAAAACGAGACCACTCCCAGACCGAGGAAACGCTCCGGTGAAAAACTACAGCATTTTAAAGATTCAGTACCTAACCTAACTTAACCCGACGGGTCAAGTTGTTGAGGTCAAAATAGGTTAAATAGGGTTTAAAGAACTGTTAATTGACTCGGATTGACTCCTTGAGTGGTATTAGACCATACCCAGCCTAAGAAAACGGCCCGATAAAAAACTATGCCTTTTTGAAATCTCAAACCTAACCTAAAAACGACTTCGAAATTTCTATATTTTTTCCACGAAATATATGATCAATTCGAAAGTACTTGACGAGTAGGGTACAACGACACCAGAAGCAACACTATGAAATGGGAAATAAAAAAATGATACTTTGAATTCTTAATGTTCCTAGAAATGAGGTAGGTTTAAGTTGGATTAGGTTTGTTCACTTGTATAGATAGGGGCTGGCCCCCCCAGACGTTACTAATTTTGTAAATTTTGAGTACTCCATGTAACATACTCCCAGGTAAGTAGGGTAGGTCACCTGTTCAGTTTTTTCAGTCTGCTGGAATAGGCCCCAGGCGCAGACCCTCGAACACCTTTTTTGGCTTAATTTCCTAAACTGAGAATCAATATAAATGTTTTTTCAGTCTACTAATTGATAGAATTCGAGTCAGGACATCAAACTGAGTTGATTGACACCCTTTTTTAGCCCGACCGTATTAGTTAGGATATATCAGGTAAGATATTGAAATTGCCAAGTTTTAAAGTGGCGTAGATTTTCACTGGAATGTTTCCTCACTCTGGAAGTGGTCAAGTTCGAGTCACGATGTTCAGCCACGTCGATTAACACTCATTTTGAGCTCAACAAGTAAACTTTTTTGGATAAGTTAGGTTAGGTAACTAAACTTCAAAATGCCGTAGTTCTTCACCAGAACGTTTCCTCGGTCTGGGTGTGGTCTCGTTCGATTCAGGGCGTCAAACGCGTCGTTTGACACCACTCTCGACCCCCATTTCGGTTTCCGCTAATGTAATGAATTTTCAAAATTATTTACATAAGAAAGTAATCCGGCTCTTGCGAGGCGTCGATATTGTTACCACACTTAGCCACGCCTCCTGCTACCGTTTTTGTTATGCGAAATTGAACCTTATAGCGTCTCCTTGGGATTCTACCTCGATGCGCAGAACACAGATCAAAAACACAGAACACAGGTGTTCAGAATGTCAAAAGTCAAAATAGGGCTGTTCCAAATTACCGTTCTATCATCGTCCCAGAACTTGTTTTCATCATGCCACGCCCATTTTGTGATTCTAGAATCCGAGGCCGACGAAAAAGACGTATTTTTCGTTGGCCGCGCTAGAATCACCGTCTTTAAGTATGAAATAGAGTGCGGTAAGGTAAGAGGTAACGTAAGACGTAAGAAAATAAACCTGTGGAATCAGATGAGAGTGTTTATAGTCGTAACGTAAGAGGTAACGCAACACTCTCATCTGATTCCACAGGTTTATTACCTTACGTCTTACGTTACCTCTTACCTTACCGCACTCTATTTAGTCCCTTAGAACTGTAAAATGGGCGGGGCATGATGAAAACAGTTCTGGGACGGTGATAGAACCGTAATTTGGAACAGCCCTTGTATAAAGCACACAAGTGTCAACCGTCAACCTTCAACCTTTGTCATGCCCCTTTGTCAACAATGTCAACAAAACAATGTCAACTGTATATGTTTTGTGATGTCAACTAGTCAACATTGAACAACCAAGTGGCGTGAACTGAAACTGCTGAAAGAATTATTTTTATATTTTCCAAACAGTTTTATCGTCATTTATCACCCAGTTAAGGCCAACAGAGTGTAGTGCTTATCACTAATAATGAGTAATCACCGATACATAAAGTCTACAAACCCATTTGAGGAAGACGACATCGATGACGAACTTTTCCTCAGAAATTCTAGACGATCAACGTCCAGTTCCAGTATGAATATGCAGCCCACTTTAGATGAACAAATGCAGTCTTTTGCTGAAAAGAAAAAAGCTATAGAAGATCGAACTATCAACAGCACTGAGAAAAGCATAAACATATTGAGAGAATCTGAACAAATAGGTATAGCAACAGCAGAGGAATTGATGAGACAAAGAGAAAAATTAGAGAAAACTGATAAGCAACTAGATGAAATTAATGCTACGTTACGTTTCTCACAAAAACACATAAATGGGATCAAATCTGTATTTAGCAGCTTAAAAAATTATATGTCTGGTAAAAATGATATTAGCCCTTCTACATCTAGTTCTACACCAAGTACTGTTAAAGTGAGTATGCTTTATTGAGAATATGGTTCTAAATGTAGCTCTACTATATATGACCTGATGCCTGACATGTCAATTTTATCACATGCACTTTCATTTATCTATTTATTTGCACAAAACTCACAAATTGCCACCTCTAAAAGGCTGGACCTTGTGTCGTGGTATAGGCGTACATTTTTTAAATTATTTTCTTAGTTTCAATTTGACATCGGTTCCTTCAATTTCATTTCATTTTTTTTTTGAATTATTTGAGTGGTTAAGTAGAAAAGTCGCTATAAGCTAAGTTTCACCATTTGATAGATAGATAGATAGCTTTATTTAATAGGAAAAACCTACTACAACAGTTATATAATATTCATAAAAATAATGGCATAACAGTATAAAAATGTTTAAATGAAGCTCTTATAAACTCAATGCAGTATTAAAAGCATAACCAATAAACAACCGAAAACACACAAACAATAAAAATAATAAGATGCGATTATATAACACAACAACGATAACACTAACCCAAGAATTGACCTTACCGCAGACCTAAGCTACAAATATCACTAAATTAATTGTTCTAAACAGACTTAAGCTAAAAACGTTCTAAAACATATTCTTTTAATTTTATTTTAAAGCTCCTCAGAGTCACAGCGTTTTTGACTGGCACTGGTAGGTGGTTAAATTCACTCATTGATTTATGGAACAAAGATGTTGCAGTACTTTGTTTGTTTGTTTTGAATACATTAAAATCATTTATATTTCTTGTACTGTATGAGTGAATTTGGCCTCTGAGCACTACAAATTCATTAAAATAGGTAGGTAACATACCATTCTTCAATTTAAATACAAAAACCATAGTAAGGTAGTATAGTCGCTCTTTTACTGACAACCACCCTAGGGTGGACTGCATTAACGCTATAGGTGTGTAATGATTGCATCGAAGGATTGTTCTCATCCCTTTATTAAATAAAATTTGCAGAGACTGAATTGAACCTAAATCACCTAAGTATAAAACACTAGCACAGTAATCAAAATGGGGTTGTATTATACTTTTAAATACAGTGATTCTTGAGAATAGTGATAGATGCTTACTAATTCTTTTGTAAAAGAATAGCTTTTTTGAAATTTTTTTATGAACATATTCAAAATGAGGCTTCAGAGAAAGTGTGTGGTCCATGATAAATCCAAGATATTTTATTTGAGTTACCCATTCTATATCTTCACTATACAATTTTAATTTAATATTTTTGATATTTAAAGACTTTATTCTCTTAGGAGTAGAAATTAACATTGCTTTAGTTTTAGTTGTATTCAGTTTTAATTTATTAGTATCTAAAAACATTTCTATTTTATTAAGCAACCGTTGTATCCTTTCAATTAGTTCCAAAAAATTACTCCCAGCGCATGCAATTAAAGTGTCATCTGCAAATAAGTTTATAAATTCCAGCCCTTCAATATAATTTATATCATTCAAAAAAATTATAAATAATAATGCTCCAAGAATACTACCTTGGGGTACCCCATATTTGCTTTCATTGTTTAAAGATTTACTTTTACCCACTCGGACATGCTGAAATCTGTTTGTTAAATATTCCTTAAACCATTTCATAACATTTTTCCCAAAACCATAATATTTTAGCTTCTTTAACAGTAACTCTCTATTTATTACCTCAAAGGCTCTTCTTAAGTCTAAAAAAACAGCAACTACAAATTCATTATTGTCAACCGTTTGTTTCCATTTTGATATTGTAAGCTGAATTGCTGTTTCACAGGAGTGGCCTTTGCGAAAACCAGACTGGTTTCCAAGAAAAAGATTATGTTCATTAAAATATGAGACTATTTGATTATAGACTATTTTTTCAGTAGTTTTTCAATACAAGGCAGTGTGTTAATTGGTCGATATGTATACACATCAGATTTATTTTGATTTTTTGCAACAGGTATAATGGTAGTGGTCTTTAATTCTTTAGGAAAGCTGCCCGTTCGTAACGAAGAATTTATAAAATTAAGAACTGCATATCCAGTTGTATTGAAAGTTTTTTTAAGAAATTGAGAGTTAAGAATATTCTCGACGTTTTTGCATGTCTTTAATGAAAACGTAATGTTTTTCAAATCCATTATTGTTATAGGCTGGAATTCTTCAATTCTACACTCAATTACTGGCAAATTACTATCACACCAATCAGAAGTTTGGTTAACACTAGATATTATATCCTCCACACTTTTTGTGAAGTATGAATTAAACATACAAGCGGCTTCATTTTCAGTCTCCACAAAAATTTTATTTTTGTTTGTTCCAAAATTTATATTTTTATAATTTAAAGAATCATCACAGTTTTTTAAAAATTTTTTCATACATTTCCACATTTCTTTAGGGTCATGTTTATTATTATCAATCATACTTTCATAATATTCTTTCTTTTTTTGTTTCAACAGATTTACAACTAAATTTCGCTTAATTTTATAATCATTCCACAACAACATACTATTACTACCATTACTATAGTTAATAAAATATCTATATGCTCTATCACGCTCTAAAGCTAATTCCCTAATTTCAATATCATACCAAGGAACATTATCAGTCTTACATTTTATTTCCTTTATCGGATATTTGCTATTCATTACAGCAGTACATTTTTCATTGAGATCATTAAATATCACATCTGGATCAGTAGAGTCAAAATTCCAATCACATGTTAACAGGTCAATATTTATGTGGAAATATGCCTCATCGCTTAACGATCTTGTCATAATTGTTTTGTTTATTAGTTTATTTGTATCTCCTATATTAGTATAGTTCGTTAGTCTAATTCCTATAATAAAATGATCAGTAATTTTTGGTGTTTTGAAGATTTTATGTTCGAAATTGTTATTATTGGTGAGTACATAGTCAATTAAAGTGCTAGAATCTTTACAGACCCTTGTAGGTTCAACAACCACCTGTTCTATTCCTAATGCTTGTATCATACGTGCCATTTTTTTACAATAAAAATCTTCTTTATTTAGGTAATTGATATTAAAATCCCCTATTAGTATACATTTTTTATTCATGGCTAAATTGTCTTCAAGGATGCGTTCAAAATTACTTAAAAATGATGCTACACTGCCACTAGGTGATCTATATAAACCTCCAATAAGCCAATTAGTATTGTTAATCTTTATATTAATAATTGAACACCTATAATTACCATCATCAGAACACATAAACACTTGTTCATGACAAATATCATTTCTCACAAAAATAAGAATTCCTCCAGTGTAACGGTTAACAGCATCACATCGTATGACAGAATATCCAGGAACCACAATTTCAAAAACATCAATGTCAGTTGTAATTCTTGTTTCGGAGAGAACGACAATACTTGGTTGGCTACTAAATAATTGACCTATTATCTCATCTTTGTGGGACATAAAGCTTTGAGCATTGAGGTAAACTATGTGGCACTGATTTAGTTTCTCCAAAGGTTTCTGTTTCTTGTTGGGAAAAAATGCCTGTGACTCGCAACATTTCTATTATAATATTTTACATTTTGAAAGCCTGGCTTGCGAAATACAAAATTTTTACATATTACAAATGGTGGCCAAAAGTCTCCGTCTTCAAGTTTCTTACTGTACTTACTTTCAATTCCGATCTTAAAAGATTTTGTATTACTGTTTGATGAAAGCTGAGTTATAATCACTGGTTCACTAACAGCCATATTTGCCTTATCTCTAATATATTTTACCACTGCTTGACTTGTGGAGTTACTTGAAACTTGACCTATGTAGTACCATCTCTTATTTGGTACTCCAACAAACTGGTTACTGCGTTCTGAGGTTTCATTGTTTCGCTGCACTCCAGAGAATTCCTGTGACATGCTTTCGTTCAGTAGTTCATCATCTAATGGGTTGCTTTCGACTACATTAGCTGAGTTAATGGCTCTTTGTAGTTGGCTTAAGGTTATTTGGTTACCGTCATTATTACCATCATCACCATTGTTTTGTTTTTCTTGTTTTCGTGATGAGGTCTGTTGTACATCAGGTGTTAATGGTGGCTTTTTATTTTTATTGCTACTGTTTTCTATGTGTTTATCACCTTTTACACATGTCTCAATTTCCAGCATTTTTAATGTTAGTTCTTCGATTTTTGTCTTTTGTTTATTATTATCAGCTTTTAATAGTGCTAATGGCTTTGTTTAGTGAATCAAGGTATTTTAAGAGTTTTTCAGTTTTATCATTTTTTAATAAGTCTTCCTTCATTTCATCAAACCCTTTTTGCATTGCCTTAAGGAGGGAAACTTCTATATCTCCTATATTTTGCTTACTCTTTGTTTTTGCCTCATTCTTTAGAAGTTTTAAACATTCACAGCAGCTGTATCTCACACATGGAGATCGCTTTTTTAATGTTATTCCTTTATGTTCTGATGCCGATAAGTTGGAGCAGTTGACACACAATAGTACTCCACATTCATCACATTTAGCATGAGCATAGGTTTCCGTCTCTTCAGCACTGCATTTACTGCACACAACCATGGTTTATTGCTTAGTCTCGCAATAATTTAACTCAAAATTTCCAATAAAAGTCTCATAAAAATCGGACCCAAAATTTCAATGTTTACTTTGACCTAACCATTTGAACTGCAATACAACAGTATTTGTAGTGCTTTTAAATATAAAAACAGAGGAAATTGATCCCAATCAATAGGACACTTGCTTCACACTGTAAATTAGCATTTTGATTATTACACATAATCACAACAGAGATGCCTGGATGTAACGTAGATCATTTGAGTGTAATTTACTCCAAAAGCATCAGCTTGCTCTAGCAATTACTCGTTTACTCATTAAAATAAGGTATGAAGCTCTTCAACTTTGTGAGATCACTTTCTATCAGATTAATTAAATCCATTAAAATTTGAGTTATACCCATTTTACATCAACATTTTCTCCGCAAATTTATTCATTGATAAATAAATGGTCGCCTTCAAGGACAAACTGATTGTGTTTTACATCTGTGAATAAACCAATGGATTTTGTGACAGCATGCAGTGCTGCCAGCACAAATAGGTGCTATAGAAGTGCCAGTCTGGCTCTTTTGTGTTTCGGTATGGATGCAGGGTCATATGACACTGCAGCCCTTATCAGAGGATTTGAATGAGATATTGCACCTTCATAACTTTTACTTGCAATTTGTTTAATAAAAACTGACAAGAAAGGAATATCTAGATCTCTATGAATAGTTGCATTAGAAACGTACCAAGGTGCATTCAAAATTGTTCTAAGAATTTTGTTTTATATCACTTGCAATTTTGTAATTTGTGTTTTAACTGCAAAACACCACACAGCACATGTGTAAGTTATAGTTGGACATATTATCGATTGATACAACAATAGCTTGCTACTTAGACTGAGTTTGGTACCCTTTAGCATAGGATATAAATTTCGAAAAATAATCATGGTTTTAGTCCTGATGGAGTCTATGTGAGGTTTCCAAGTTAGAGTTGTATCAATCGCTAATCCTAAGTATTTTGCTTTGGGTGCCCATGGAATCCATTTTCCACAATTAGTAATTTCGGTAGGCAATGGTTGTCGTCGTTTAGTCACTAAAACAGCCTGCGTTTTCCCAGCATTCAATCTGATTTTCCAGTGAAGACACCAATCATAAAGCTGATCCACAGCTTCTTGGCCAGCAATGCGGTGTCATCAGCATACAATAGTATCTCCGTGTTGGGTATATGAGGAATATCCGCAGTATATATATTACATGACAATGATGTTTCAATTTTAATTCTGAACTTCCTACCAAGGAAGGATTTCAAAAGCTTTACTAACAAAAATGGACATTGAAATTGAATAAGTTTATATACTAAACCATGATGCCAGACTTTATCAAAGGCTTTTGCAATATCCAGGAGTATGACACCCGAACTTTCATCGTTAACAAATCCGCTAGTAATTGTATCTATTAATCTAACTGCTTAAAGCTCAGTGCTGTGTTCTTTGGGGTATCTGAATTGTTGATCAGGTAGAATGTTTTTCTGTATTAGAAAATCTTGTAGTCTTTCCGATATTACTTTCTCGGCAATTTTACCAGCTATCGAAAGAAGGCTAATAGGTCTGTAGTCTTGAGGAGATATAGAATTTTGCTTTTTAAGAATAAGTATTATGTGGGCCTCTTTCCACTGGTCTGGGAAATATTGCAATTTTAGAATTGAGTTAACTATATTTAATAAATATTCTAAGCCTATTCTGGGCAAGAGTTTCAAGGCTTTTGATGTTATGTAGTCTTCTCCAGGGGCTTTTTTGACCTTAATGTCTTTGATATAACCTGTCAACTCATCAAAAGGACAGGGAGGTATAGGGACCGCGTCAACTGCATTATTTTGGGCCTCAAGGTAGCTTTGCACTAAACCATTAATTCGTTCCGTGTTTGCTATATCATTAGAGTCTTCATTTAATGAAAATTGGTGTTCCATGAAGTCAGCAAACACTTCAACCTTTTCGTCATTTGTATGAATACCGTTTGGTCCATTTATAGGTGGCAGTTTTCGTTTGGAGCCGTGTCTAATTACTTTTGCAACCCTCCATAGTGGCATGCCAGAATGTAGTATGCCTTCTAGAAAATTATTCCATTGATCATTTTTATATTCAAATGATGCATCTCCCACATGGTGCACAAGACCGTTCTCAATTGTGATATCATGTGGGTGTCGAGTTGTCTTAGCCCTCGTTATAGCACGACGTTTTTCATTAATTAGGTCAGCTAGTTCTGACGGCTAGGATGATCTACTATTATTTTGAGTACTCAAAAGATTGGATTGTTGTAGAGCAGTTCGAACAATCCTTGTTCACTGTGCAAGAGACAAATTCAAGTCAGCAATAGATATTATGTTTGGGGTTGTTGGAAAGCCTGATAGACGTATTTTGTACTTTTCCCAGTCTATTCTCCTAAATTCGACGCTTCCATTTCTATCACCTTGTTATACTATCTCAAGGATCAGAGGAAAGTGGTCGCTTTGTAGGTCATATGATATTTGAATTTCTACGTTATACATACAATTTCTGGATATTGCAAGGTCAATTATATCTGGAAGATATTCGCTATTATAAGGATAGTGTGTTGGTTCTGTCGTACTTTGTATAATAAAATCTCTATTAAGAGACAAATTGTAAACTTTAACTCCTAGACCAGGGTCGATAATTTTTGAAACCAAAAAAAATTACCGTAGGATGAAACCCATTAGAAAAAGAGGGGAATATGATAAGAATGAAAGGAAAAATAAATTACGGTCGATTCGAGATCGGGAAGTGGGAGGGGGTGAGTTTTTAAGGGTAGAAAATGGTTGATCTTAATTTCTGGCAAAACTACACGTCCTATGGAAAAAAGTTAAATGGCAAAGTTGTAGGTAATAAAAAGGTCTACAACTTTTGTATTTCCAATTTTTTCACATAACCTCAAAATTTTGGTAAAAAATCCAAAAAACCAAGTTTTTGGTTTTTTATTTTTATCTTTTTCAAACAAAAAAAAATTTCTACGAAATTTGATGAAAACTTACCTTACTATGTCCTAGATACATTGTAATTTATTTGTTTTAAAATATTCATTTTTTCGCCTTATTTTAACTTAATATCAAAAATGCACCCCAATTTTCAATCGAAAATTCTCGCGTCAAAACATCAGCTTTTTTCAAAAAGTTTCGGAGCTTTTTATTCGCTGGAATCTCTATTTTCTGATGGTGTAAAAAAATATATACATTACTATGGAAAATCTTCTCAGAAAATGCAAAAAACTGAAAAAACTCAAATTCGTAATTTTTTTTTACTCACTATGTACAATTTCATCAAAAAAATGTGATTGCTGCAATTTTTTTTAGTTGAAAGGTTTATTAATTAAATTCGAATTACATTCATGTCATAGAAAATTTCAAAAAATATAAATATACATGTAAATCGCACTATTGAATTTAGATACCTAATTCTAATTACTTTATTCATTATATTTTTTTTCGAAAACGTTAACCTTGTCATTTATAAATATCTTATCTGAAATTCCCATTAGTTATTCTCTCTTTGAAGGCATTTCTTCATCGTTAGATTCGATAAACCTTTCTGTCTCTAGTTGATCGTCGAAATCTTCAAGACAATCATCTTCGTCTCCAATATTATTTCCAGTCTGGCTCTCAACTGTATCGTGTATCATAGCGCATTTGAGTTAACGCATTGCGTTGGTACAAGGAAATGCGCCAGCGCTATAGTATCAGCGTATTTAATTTGTCTGCGTTACCCATGACCACTGACTAGAGGTTTTACAGCTGCTACGAAATAGCAGGTATGTAGTAAGGCCCAGACCCTGCTAAGTCCGTCCCCACTTCTCCATGAAATACCTTACAATGGGCTAACATTTACCGTATGTCACTCAGATATATAAATTATCTTACAACAGCAATAAATAGGCATCTACAAATATTATTTAAAGAAGATTCTACAACATTTCAAAATATTGTAGATGTCTTATTAAACATTAACTTATTTGTTTGTTAATTATAGTAGGATATTCCAATTTGCAATTTTTTCGTTTATCAATGTAACATGAGATCTCACGTTTTTTAAGTAAATAAGTGTAAATTTTAATAAATAGCTCAAAATTGTACATAGTGAGTAAAAAAATTTTCGAATTTGAGTTGTTTTTCAGTTTTTTGCACTTTCTGAGAAGATTTTCTATAGTGATGTATATTTTTTTTTACACCATCAGAAAATAGAGATTTTAACGAACGAAAGGCTCCCAAACTTTTTGAAAAAAGCTGATATTTTGACGCGAGAATTTTCGATTGAAAATTGGGGTGCATTTTTGATCTTAAGGTCGAATAAGGCGAAAAAATAAATATTTTGAATCAAATAAATTACAGTGTATTTGGGACATAATAAGGTAAGTTTTCACCGAATTTCGTAAAAAAATTATTTTTTTTGAAAAAGATAAAAATAAAAGACCAAAAACTTGGTTTTTTGAATTTTTCACCAAACTTTTGAGGTTATGTGAAAAAATTGAAAATACAAAAGTTGTAGACCTTTTTATTACCTACAACTTTGCCATTTAACTTTTTTCCATAGGACGTGTAGTTTTGCCAGAAATCAAGATAAACCATTTTCTACCCTTAAAGACTCACCCCCTCCCACTTCCCGATCTCGAATCGACCGTAATTTATTTTTCCTTTCATTCTTATCATATTCCCCTCTTTTTCTAATGGGTTTCATCCTACTGTAATTTTTTTCACTTTGTATTATTTTTGAAGGCTTCGGCACTGGTCTATCCACCTGTGTTATTTATTCGAGAGTTCCAGGTTTGATGTTTACAGTTGTTGTCTCCAACAGCTATAATTGGACCTGTTTAGTCTAAAAGAGAATCAATATCATTTTCTCGAATTTGTGGACCACTGCTAACGTAAACGGATGAAATTTTGAATTTGGTTCCATCCTTCATACTAACAGCTATAGAACACGCTTCGATAGATTCTATTTCTGGATTTGTACATCTAAAATAGTCAATATTCTTTCTCACCAGTACGGCAGTACCTCCATCTCTCCCTGTTAATCGACCTGAATGATATCAAAATTTGGAATTTTGATATTGTCACCTGGATTTAAATGTGTTTCGTGTAGAAGACCAATATCTATATTTAATTCAAGTAATGTTATGCCAGCACTGTTGCTGTGATATGATTAGCGGTTTTCGCAAGATCTATTTAATCATATTTAATTCGTATTTGTTTGTGGCCTTTTGACAGTAAAACTCTGGGTATGCAACCACTGACAATAGATCCACTGAAAGACTGGACACTCTGTGTATGAAAATTTGGCATGGCATTTTTGACTGACATCCGCGCCATCTATTCGGGTTGCGTGCGTCACTACAATGCATTCACGAATCGATTACAGGAAACTGTAGATATTCACGACCTAGGTCAATCTAAAAAGTTTGGTGTAGGTGACCGACAATAGGTGGGGTAGGTTACGAAAAGAGCGGGCTTTTTGAAATACCATATAAGCTTATTCAGCCTCCAGACAACGTGGTAACTTGTCATAACAATTTACCTTACGCATTCATTACCTGTTTTGAAAATGGACCTGATTAAAAAAAAAATTAAAGCATTAATTTAAAAAAATGGAATTGATAAGTGGCGTAATAATAAATAAAACTAAAATATTGTTCACGACACGTACTCCATTTTTTTTTTTAATTAGTGTTTTAACTTTTCTAATCGGTGCAATTTTCAAAACAGGTAATTAATGAGTTAGGTAAATTTTTGTGTCAAGCTACAACGTTGTATAGGACATTCAACTGATTATGTAAGAATGGGAATGAATTAGATATGCATTACTGTAATAAAGCAAAACAAAGAGGTAATATTCCTTAACTATTCATATTGATGCAGGCAAGATGTTTGTATATTTGTAGGTTTGGGTTGCCAATCCGTTCTAACTGGGGCTGATCAATAGTTCACGCAACCCCGCTAGGTGTGCTAGGTGGCTAGCGCTAACGCCGCTACACAGGGTCCTCATTTGAGTTTCACACCCTTGTATGCAACATGCATGACACATCATATGATTTTTAAGGTTGGCACACCGGGTTGGCACTACCAAATTTTACGTCAAACTTGACCACAGACTAGAACAGGTTCTAAATCAGTGAAGAAATCCAAGAAGAAATCCATTGACTTGTTTGACGTCAAATTCCTGTTTTACACTTGTCAACTTTGGGCATGAACCATGGCCGACTCTACACTAGGCCGGAGCCTTAGATGTGGCAACGTGGCTTAGCTGTCAAATAGTTGGCCTATAGTTTCAGAATAATTATTACATTTTATATGTATTAGAGTTCATCTGGGTTAATAAATTAAGAAAAATACTTTTTAGAACTACTACTACTACTAATACCACTTGCATCCGATGTCTGGTTCATCACAGTCAGACACTACAAAATAAAAATAAACGCAACCTGTTTCCTGCTGCCACTTCCACTTAAATGAACACTCAATTCACTTTGTAAATTGTCACTTGAGCTAGAAAAATTCACTATTAGGTCACTGTGAAGCCATTCTTGCTGGTCTTGATTCCCTTTCACTATCAAATCTTTTCGTAGGTATGCCCCAGATGCATGCCCAGATGAGTTCTATTAACTGTATTTTTCTGTGATATTTGGAAGGTCCAGAAAACATTATAGGTACCACATTGTGCTTTAAAATAGGTCTTATCCTTATAAATATAACCAGCCCTTCCGAGGAATACCTTTCACCCACTTCTGTTTATGTCCCTTCTTGGACGCAAAATTGCTAGTGCAACCTGGTACTACACACTTTGCAGGCATCTTTTTATCTTTATAGTTTCATTTGTGCAGGTAAATAAGTAGAAACACATTAACAATCACCTTGCAACGTTCTTTTTATTCTGGAATAAGGTTATGTTGGGCCATGGTTTGGTAGTCCTTTATTGGGCTGCAACCTGGTACTACACACGTTGCAGGCATCTTGTTATCTTCATAGTTTCGTTTGTGCAGGTAAATAATTAGAAACACATTAATAATCACCTTCCAACCATATTTTCTGCTCTGGAAGAAGACACATGACATAACAACAAAGAAAAACTCGGCCCGCTGATTCAGTGTTGCCATATTTCATGCTCCGGCCTAGTGAGTAGTCGTCGGCCATGCATGAACTGAATCCATGAATTAAAACCATGGATTTATTGTTGATGTAAAACGGGTTAAGAATTTCAGCAAGACTTGATTTCCCCAGCTTCATCTAAAACAGTAAACATATTTCAATTGAATCAATCAATAGGGTTGTAACCTTTCATTTGTTGCTTGATGACCTGTAGAGATATCACATGGTGGGGTGAGTCCTGCAACCTTGCAGTGTAAATAATTATATCACCAGGCCGTCTGGCCATTAGGAGTACCATCTTCAGAAGCCTTGCTTTATTAGATGGTATTCCGGTGCTACGGTAATGTCGCAGACCGTACAGCCAGCGCCCGACCAGCTGACCGCTGTCCTTTTACCGCATCCCGTCTACTCCAACCCGTACCCATTACTTACCTTGGTTTACTTTTTCCTATTTTTTTCTCATCCTAAGTCCATACCCCCTCCATGTGTTGAGGCGGCACATGGGGTTCCCCCTAGCCTCCCCAGGAGTAAACCTGTACAAAAATCCGGAACCTAAGGTGTCAGTCGGACCGTGCCGACAGGTGAATGGCTCCACGACAGTGAGTCACAAACGGTGTGCTCTAGATACCTGGCGACCTCTAGAGTTATACCAGCCTTGCTGCAGTAAGGGAGCACTGCTGCAGTTGACGTTTAGTTCTTCCCGTACTCGTGGGACATAGATGAACACCCCGAATATAAAACAAACTGAGGCGCCCGCCCTCAATAAAACGGGCACAACTAATGCAAGCAAGGTGACGGCGGGTAATCTCCCCCGGTTCCTTCTTGTTAAGAGGATAGGTGATGACAACGAGGAGGGCTTTGGTAAAGTCAGTCCGTTTGCCATCTCCAAAACATTATATGGACTAATAGGAGAAGTTAAATTAGTAAAGAAGGTGAAAGATGGATTACTTACAGAAATGCGAAGTAATAGTCAAGCGAAAAGATTACTACAGGTCAATAGATTCCTTGATATGGCAGTGGAAGTCACACCTCACCCCACCCTCAACATCAGTAAAGGCGTTATTTATTGCAGAGATCTGTTGAACTGCTCAATAGATGAAATAAAAGAAGAACTAGAAAATCAAGGAGTAATCGATGTCAGACGTTTAGCAACCAGAAAAAATGGGACTATAACTGAAACACCCAACCATGTTCTAACCTTTAATAGTCACGAACTCCCCAAGGAAATAGACATTGCTTTTTATCAAAAAGTGAAGGTCAGACCTTATATTCCTCCACCATTAAGGTGCTTCAAATACCAAAAATTTGGTCATTCAGCACAAAGTTGTAAAGATGCTGGCATATGTGCTTGTGGAAAGCCTCCACATGGTGAAGTAGAGTGTGAACAACCAATGAAGTGTGTTAACTGCAATGGCCCTCATTCTGCGGGCTACAAGGGTTGTGAAGCATATAAAGAAGAGGCAGCTATCCAACGAATCAAAGTAATTGAAAGAATCCCTTATAGTGAAGCCAAGAAGAAAGTTCAAATAAATACCCCTCGGCCAGATGTCTCATATAGGTCCGTAGCTGCAGAACCGAGTATGGCACAAAAGCTAATTGATGACTTCCTCCCTAAAATCATGTTGGCTGTAGAAGCATCTATACAAAAGTCCCTGGCCAATACTCAAGGATCCTTCAAAGTACCCGAAAAGCACTACATGACTGGTATACCTAGAGAAAGATCTGACTCAATGTCAACAAATGTATCATTTACGTCAGACCAACGTAAAAGGTACAGGGACAACAATGAAACAACCTCCGGCGAGGACAGCTCCCAGCAGACAGGGTGCCAACAAAAAAAGAAAAAGGGGTGGCCAAAAGGCCAACCAAGAAAAAGTCCTAGTACTAGTAAATGATAATCTGTGATATTTATTTATATTTACTATCTTATTTTATTTATATTTATACTCATATTTAGTTGTTATATTTTTTATATCTATACTTATTTATTTTATTTATTCATATTTATATTTATTTATTTTATTTATTCACATCTATATTTATTTATTTTATTTATTTATATCTGTATTTTGAATGTCTACTCATAATATGGATAAGGTTATACAATGGAACATCAATGGTTGCGCACTACATTACCCGGAATTGAAAACCATGTTACTAGACATAAATCCCTTCTGTGTCTGCCTCCAGGAGACACACTTTACACCTTCCACAGAATTCAATCTCCGTGGCTTCAACTGTGCAAGAAAAGACACAATTCCACGCCAAAGAGCTAGAGGTGGCGTAGCAATTTTTATCAAAGATTTCTTTCCATATTCGGTAGTTGAAATAGATTCAGAATTACAAGTAGTCGCTATACAGATTCATTCACCAATTAAAGTTACCTTATGCAACGTATACCTTCCTGATTCGCACTGGACGTATAACGAGTTAAAATCTGTTTGTGAGCAACTCCCATCTCCTTTTCTTTTGTTGGGAGATTTTAACGCACACAATCCCATGTGGGGATCCGAAAGGCTAAATAACAGAGGTAGACTAGTAGAAGAGCTAATAACAGAATCCAACTTAGGTCTTCTTAATACAGGGGAAGGTACTTATATAAATTCCAGAGCGTCTAGTCTAAGTGCAATAGATTTGGCATTGTGTAGCGCAAATATTGCTCACCTTTTTGAATGGAGTACACTAGGTGTCTACGCGAATGATCATATTCCTATAGTAATTCAATGTTCTGCCGCTAATGTATCAGTTCAGTCACCAGAAAGGTGGAACATGAAAAGAGCACGCTGGAATAGTTTTCGTGACAAATTTCTACCGAATTTTACAGAACAGTCCATCGACTCATTTGTCCACTCTCTCACGCAAAATATTATAACAGCGGCTTCCGAAAGCATACCAAAAACGAGGATTCGGTCCGGAGGAAGAATAGTCCCATGGTGGAACCAGGAAATTGCAGATGCTATTGCTGAAAAGAAACATCTATTTAATACATTTAAGAGACACCCTACTACCCAAAACCTCATTGAATTTAAACGAGCTCGAGCCAAAGCACGAAGACTTGTGTTAGCGGGAAAAAGAAAGTCGTGGGAAGAGATGTATCTCCAGTATCAATACCGATACCCCTCCAACTCAAGTGTGGAGAAAAATAAGAGCTATTGTAGGAAAGACGTTTACTAGGCCCTCCCCGGTATTAATGGTAGCCAACCGAGAAATAACAGACACAAACGAAATTTCAAACACCTTGGGCGAGCATTTTAAGGGGGTAAGCTCAAATGATAATGTTGATCAGTCGTGCCTCCGTTTCAAAGAAGAAATTGAAAGTCAGTCCCTAGATTTTGTGGAAAACTCTACCTCCGAATATAATCTCCCATTCACATCGTCCGAACTGGAACAAGCATTGGGGGAATCTAACAATTCAGCCCCTGGCCCTGATTCCGTTCATTACGAAATGATTTGTAATTTACCTGGAACTGGTAAGGAAGCTATCCTTAGACTTTTCAACAAAATTTTTCTAGAAGGCGTTTATCCGGACTGCTGGCGGGAGGCTATCATCATACCAATACCAAAGCAAGGAAAAAACCCTATGGACCCCACCAACTACAGGCCAATCTCACTAACTTGCTGTCTTAGCAAATTGTTTGAAAAAATGATTAGCAGAAGGCTTACGTGGATCTTAGAAACCAAAAAACTTATATCCGATCATCAGACAGGGTTTAGGAAACATAGATCGACTATTGACCACCTGGTACATTTAGAAACAGCCGTCCAAGATAGCTTTGCTAAGAGAAAACATTTAATTGCAGTCTCTTTTGACCTGGAAAAGGCATATGATACAATATGGAGAAAATGCATATTGGTCACTCTTCATCACTGGGGTATTAGGGGATTACTACCCAAAATAATTTCCAGCTTTTTAATCAGCCGCTCATTCAAAGTGCTCGTGGGCAACGCACTATCCGATTCTTACACATTAGACAATGGCACCCCACAGGGTTCTACACTCAGTGTGACTCTTTTCAACATAGCTGTAAACAGTTTAATGGAACCGATCGATGAAAATGTTGGGAAATGTCTGTATGTAGACGACCTTACCATTTTCTTCGCATCGGAAACCATTGAATATGCTGAACAAGTACTTCAGTCCAATATCGATAAAATTACAGAAGTAGCAGATAAGTGCGGGCTTCGTTTCTCTCAGCTTAAGACGACTATAATCCACTTCTGTAGACTAAGAGCTGAACATAGAGACCCTGTTCTGACGCTTAGAGGTAATCCAATTCAGGTGAAGGAAAGTCACAAACTGCTGGGTATCACATTCGACCGTAAGCTCTACTGGAGGACTCACATAAACACTCTAGCTACCCAGTGCAAAAAGTCTCTCAATATTATCAGATGTATCTCTAGCATCAGATGGGGCGCAGATAAAGAAACGCTACTCCGGCTATATAAATCGCTTATAATGGCGAAGATGGAATACGCAATGGTGGTTTTCTCTTCTGCAAGGAAATCTCACATTAATGTTTTAGAGAGAATACACCGAGAAGGTCTTAGACTATGTATTGGAGCCTTTCGCACAAGCCCTTCTATGTCTATTTACTGCGAGGCCGGAGTCCCACCAATGCATATCAGAATTAAAATTTTAACGCTTAACTATGCGATAAACATTCTTTCACAGCCTACCCATCCGAATCACAATATAACATTCAATAACGAAGATCACGACATATACTTCAGTAGACCTACAATAACAAGACCCACGGGTGCTAGAATAATACAAATCTTGAGAGACATAGATGCAGACCTTCCTAGTGTTTTCAACAAAACATTCTCGGAGATTCCGCCATGGATAATTAGTCCGGTTAAAATCAGGTTGGAGTGTTCAATATATAGTAAAACGGATTCAAGTGCTCTCATTCTGAAACAAACCTTTCTCGATATTGTTCATTCATACGAAAATGCAACAGCCTTTTATACGGATGGATCCAAGACTCAAGAAGGTGTAGGAGCAGCCTTCACAACATCCTCAATAACATACCGTTATCGGCTGAATGCCAACGCATCAATATATATGGCTGAACTATATGCTATCTTGAAAGCTTTAGAATTCATATACTCCAATGAAACAGCTCCTACCTGTTTAGTGTGTTCTGACTCACTCAGTGTCTTAAAATCCTTGAATCACCTTTCCACTATGAACCCACTATTACAGCAAGTCTTTATCGTTTATCATAGGATTACACTGATCCACAAACAGGTAATTTTTGTATGGTGCCCAGGTCACGTTAAGATACCTGGTA
This sequence comes from Callosobruchus maculatus, assembly GCA_951848785.1. NCBI lineage: Eukaryota > Metazoa > Arthropoda > Insecta > Coleoptera > Chrysomelidae > Callosobruchus > Callosobruchus maculatus. Next base: position 4,163,520 of record CATOUR010000058.1, read on the forward strand.
ACGAACTGGCAGATCAAGCTGCTCGTGAAGCCATATCTCTTGGAACCTATGATGATAAACTTTTAACGGACGATTTTAAGACATTTATTAAAATGCAATGTCAACGCTTTTGGGAAAGAGAATGTGAGCACAATATAAACCGCACAAGAGGCTTAAGCTTTCATACCAGCAATTGGAAGTGTCCCATCAAATTAAGTCGAAGAGACCAAGTCTGCCTTACCCGTGTACGTATTGGACATACGCACTTGACGACGTCATACCTTCTCCTCGGAAATAACCATCCAATGTGTGATGAATGTGGTACACCTTTAACTGTAAATCACTTGATTACGGAGTGTAGACTATATACTAACCAGAGACAAGCGCTAGGCCTCCCCCAAACTCTTGAAGCATGTTTCAGCAATGCTGATAACATTAAAAGAATGCTTAACTACCTGAAGATCACGCGAATCTATTACAAATTGTAAAAGTTTATAAAGTTAAGGATAAGTATTGTTATAATCACAATTACAAATGAGTAAGCTTGAATATAGTGCAAACTGCTGTCAAGTATAAGCGGCCAATGACCCAAGCAGTCGACGCCGATATGCAATTTAAAAAAAAAAATTATATCACCAGGCAATAATAATGTTACACTAGAAGCTGGGAGATTGCAACTTTTAAAAACAAAAAATAGATGAAGAACGATTAGTTAAACTGATTCTGCTTATTTTAAAGGTACTTTGCATATTTAAAACTGAGTCAAGTTGTTTGATTAAGTATTTGTATGATGTCTAATTGTAATAAATATTGAAACGTGACAGATGTTGCACTGCATAATTGATTATTAATCAAACAAAAGGTAAAAACAGTAAAATAACTTTTATGGGCATATTATGACTCTCATAATGGCACACTTAAAAAAATAACTATTGCACTGATCATATTGGCTCTACAAATGTTAAATAGTAACTACTTCCAAGTATTGTCAATAATAATGGTTCTTGCAGTGGCGAATCTAGAATGTTATTATGGGGGGGCTGAACGGGGCAAAATTTTGTGAAAGGACTTTCATAAATTAATGAAGTGACCAAAACAGTAGTTCAGCGTTGTTTTATGGAGCTTCTAAGATGTTTTGTGTACTAATTTACTGATGAAATACATTAAAGTTAGTAAAAGGCAGATTGAAAATGTGAAAAGGAACAAATGGAGCGGGAGCAAAAATCAAAATACTTTATGTTGATTGATTGCAGGCAATGTAAATGTAACTAAGACATTATACAAAGGATTAAAACGTCAACAGATATCATACAATTGAAGACATAGTAGTGGAATTAGGCCATTCCTGTTAATGTTATTTTACGAGCTTCAATGCCTGAACAAATGCAACAAATGCATTAAGTTATGCAATTAGTAATATACTTGGCAATAACAGTATAATGCTGAGTCTTGACGATTACCCCAGTGAGGGTCTCAGCAGACAAATCTATAAAACTGTCTCTCAAATTAGATTACCTCTTAGTTATGTGTCATTTGGCCTCTTACCCTGAAGAACTTGTTCTGTCTTTTACCATTATAAACAAACTGCATTAAAGTTTTCTCAAATGTCTGAAATATATGTGTGGGATTATTTTACACATGTAGACAAAATAAACTTGTTAGGATATTATACTCATAAATAATACTAGAAAATATACAGAGATCATGAACTCATTGCAATGTAATCTGTTTACAGCAATCAACATCAAACCAAAACCTAGATGAGAAGTTGTCCACATATGATCGTTATGAGAATCATCCTGCTACTAGACTGCAGGATAATTATTCCAGAGACTATCAGAGTTCCTCAGGCAGTAAGGATTTCAGTGCACGGCTTGATGCAAACCTTCAGGAAATGTGTGACAACATATCTCGTCTTAAAGGGTTAGCTAGCGATCTGGGAGATGAGATCATATCCCAAAATGATCTAATAAGTAATATTATTGACAAAACTGAAAATGCTGACATGACCATTAATAAACAGAATAAAGATATGGCAAGAATATTACGAAAGTGAACGAAAGGTGTAAGCAACTTATTGTTTGTGATTATAGCATATTCAAGGATGATCGCATTTGTGTGAAGGTTAAATCATTGGAATTGAAAATAGTAGTTTATACAGCTTAGTTAAAATTGAATTGAGGACTACTGCATATTTGCCATGAAATTCTACATTTGTGTCAACAATCGAATACATCTTATGCCTTGACTGTAAAAAGCTGTATAAAGTACTGTAAATGTATCTGATTGAGGAATATGAAAAAAGGGTTATTTTTATATAAATAAGATTAGCAAACTGGCCAGTCATTAAAACCTCATATTTGGTGAAAAAACCTTTTTGAGTCGTAAAGTAAGGCAAATTCAAACCTTTTTTTGTGGCATCAAGTACAGTAGTTATTAGCCGCTGGCGCCGTTTAAATCGTCCGAAATTATCATTTGGAAGAAGTAATAAGAGGTCCAATAAAAAAACAAACCTTTATGTTACTGTACAGATTATGATACTTTTTATTTGAATATTAGCAAGGTCACCTGAACAGTTTGTGGAAAAAATCTTTTAGCATTAACAACTTTAATAACTGGTTAGTTTGAAAAGGATCTATGAAGAAAACAAATATAGATAGTTCCAGAATTTAAATTATGTCCAGTTCTGATTTGAGTACTTGCGATTAATCAGCGATATTGATCGAAAATGTTCGTACTTTGTCTTTTGGCAGCACTAGGGTAGTTTCGGTAGTAATGGTCACAAAAGAAAGTTTCGTAGCTTTTAGTCTACCTTGTAATGAAGCAAGTGACGATATCGACATTTTGAATATTGCGAATGTTACACGAAAGACGAAAGCATCTTCTATGCAAAAAATTACAGAAGTACACTCTACTCCTAATGCTTTTTTCATAATCAATTTTCCTTTTTTTTTGTCAGATGTTGGTGTTACGGCCTCCAGCCGCGCATCCATGCAGTAAAAGGCTAATTAAATTTACTAAGTTTACGTGGGGTTTCGACAAATTGATCTTTCATTATAAAATTATTTACGAAGTACGAAATTAAGAAATTACAGTATTAGTTACGTTTATTTTTTGTCTTTAAAATAATTTAGGGAAGCGGTGCTTCCCCCGCTTCCATGGACCACAAGCCACTGGTTTTTATTTCAGCTCCTTCTTCATATTTTTTAATTTAATATAACAGCTATTATAGAAAAGTTAAGGGAAATCCTTTTTTCCCATCGCCAATATCCACTCTACAAACACGTTCTCCTCTTTCTCAACAAGCTCGGTAGAAGGGCCCATTCATCACATTTTCCGATAATTTTCTAATGAGGATTGAGCGGGGAACACTAAATTCAATTGAAGCTTTTTTATTGGGCTTTCCATTTTTAACTGCTTCTACTGCTTTCCTCTTATTATCTTCTCTATATAAGAAAAAAACACCTTTTATGCTTAACCTTCCCCATGGTAGATCTACAAAATTTTTGAGAGCTTAAAAACTATCAGAAACTAATAGGTGACCATTATTGAAATTCATGTGTTTAATAATGGACGCATCTGCTGTCCATTACTGGGACATTCCCAATTATTTTTGAACCTATAATGGTCACCCTCAACGAAACCTAAAAAAACAGAAGAAAAAGGTCACTGGATACTTGAAATTTATACTTGGTTACGGTTGATGTGAACAAGTCACCTTTAAACACAGATACAAAATAATTTCTACTCAACTAAATTAAACTGACGAAAAGTTTCCACAAAGATTTACAACAGATTTATACTACCGCCATAATATTCAAAACATGATGCATGTAACGGAAATGTAATTTTGTTTGGTTGCCTGAATGTTTGGGTTACATTAGAGCATTCCCAACAGAATAGATTGAACCTGAAACAAAGTAATATAGGGTCTATATTTGAAAGTTTGGCATTTTTTCAGAGGCGATATGTCCATTACTACCGCAACTACCGTAGTGGTGTGTTAAGTTCACCGACTATAAACCTAGTTGGACCCCTCCCCATTCATAATTGTACATTTGTTTACGTGGGAACATTAAGTATAGGCCAGCGGGCAGAGGGGAACGGCGGGGTAAGCAAAAATGACCGCCGTGTGGGTCTATAGGACAACGACAAAGAATCCGAGCGGCAGCAAATTTGAATGACGTTAACGTAAACTGTCTTAAGTAGCAGTAGTATACTGTCTAGCGGCGTTGCCAAGTCCATAATAGCGCCCACACGTATATATCACATTCTTGATTTTGACGTTTTAACTTCTGCGCGAATGAGGATTTATAGACATTGCTCATTACTCATACTTTTGTAATATACTATCTCTAACTTTTACTTCAGGCTTCTTCTATAGATCTAATGATACTGAAAACTGTAGACATCATTCCGTAAATTTGGCTCTCCTCATTGCATTCCGACATCAGTGCTCCAATGTTCCAACCAAAGATTTTTGTAAATGCATGTCTACCTAGGTTTATAGTCTGAGGTTAGGTTTGTAGCAGCAGTGATGATGCTTGTTTTGTTGATACGAGGACCAAAATATTGAAAAGTTGGGTGTGAGTAATATTTTTAGTTTTTTTTACCAATCCAAGAACAATCGTTTAAAAAGTCAACTGGAAACATTGCGGTGTACTGAGTGTAAAGTAGACACTTGAGATTGCCAAAAATTGAAAAGAATTGGCTTAATGGAAAACAGAATAAATTCAGTAAAAAATAATTCTCTTGTTTGGATTGATTTGTCTGATTCGCGTTATAGTTGAATTAATTGTATGGTATTATTGAAAAAATCCCAACTGGCGAACTCATTGGTTATTGGCCATATCTGTCCAGCATCAATTACTTTCTAAGTGAAGAAAAACATAATAGTAGGATAACCAAAAAAAAGCCTTATACTACATAAAATTAAGTAAGAATCAATTCGGTTATGGCCATTCCTAACAGAAACTACTCCAGTTCCAGTTCATAACCAAAATCACGTCATTTCACAATAGTAGTGTTACCAAACTGAGTAAAGTAGTTACTTAGCATTAAAAGACATTTGCAGTGATCTGAGCGTTTCAAAGGTAATTCCACGCATGTTATTTCATTTTTAAGGAGTATTCAGGTTTTTAAATGCCTCATTTGTATAATAGGTCTGTTTTTACAGAGAATCACAAACCAGTCAGAGCCAATCAGTATTCCCCATTGCAGTTGTCAAACTATTTCTGACTAGTACTGGCCAATCAAATTTACGTTGACTAGTTTGTGATTGCTGTAAAAACAGACCTAATATAGGGTCATGCTTGAGAGGTTAGATCGTTGAGACTCCTATGTTCAGTTTAGTATTATACATATTTTACGTGTTATTCCACTAGATGTTTTCACCATTTTTTAGAGAGGTTAGTCTCCACACGTGTCAGTTCAGTAAATCTCTAGTATCAAGATTGGGTAAGCTGATGCTATTTATTATTAAATTGGCTAAGAAACGTCTTACAGTCACATAAGAATCATACAGTCAACTTGTTATCAGAAAATAATTTGATATATGGATTTTTGTTACAAAAATACTTCCAATAAGCTGTTTTTTATTTGAAAAAATGAATCTGTCAATCTTAATATTACTTAATAAAATACCATCATCATCATGATTGGTAAAAGAGACTTTAGATTATAAATAGTTTTTGTGTTTCGGTTAATTTTGAATCTGATGGTATTCTCACAAATGTATGGAGTATATGCGCTTCGCCTTCGTAAGTAAAATAGATGTTGTAGATGCTGCACTATATTTCAGCATGCCTGTTTGCGTCATGGATTACTCACTTACAGTTATTTAAGTTTTAAAAGTAGAAGTACAGTATTAAAAATTATATAAACATATTCCTGTAACCTGAATACATTGATTAAAATGCCGTAGTGCGAGTAAGCGGTCAAGTGAAGGCAAGAGACCCCACAGTTCGGCTGCATTGTGTCATTTTCATTAAAGTTTGCAAGCATATTTCCTACACTTCTAAGCACTGTCATGCAATATGAAAATCTCCCTTTATTAGTAGTGTTCCTATAATTCTAAATTATGTTAGAATAATTGCAAAAAAATGATTTCAATTGCATTAAAGCTAATGTTTGACTGCATCTATTTTAGGTACATAAAAAGTACATATAATTAATTCAGCGACCTTACGTGACGAGCCAGCACCATAGCTTGAAAAGTAGCAACATAAAAGTGACTTTTAGCTTTTTGCCCTCACGATCCGATCTAGTTTCGCATAGTCAGATTTGATTTATGTTTCGGTCTACTTTCTACACCTCATCTCAAATAACCAATCTTATTACAATAAGATTGGTTATTTTATTTTATTGTTTTTTCATTTAAATATACTCAGTAATTAGAAGTGTTATTTACATCCGGATGAAATCATTCCGATACGTGGTAGATTTTGCGTCAAGCTTGAAACGATAATATTTGCAAGAAATACAGTAATAGAAGATCATGGGTATATCCGAATGAACAAAAAGGTGAAGGAACAGGAAAAAATGAAAAAACCTGGATGATAATCGGAGCAATACGTGCTGCAGGCACAAATTAATTTTATTTTTATTTATTTATTTATTGTACTTTTACTTACATTCGCTGTTGATCGGTTAACTGCTCCAGGATGTAGGAAACTGATTTCCTACATAAGATGATAGATTCTAAACGAGAACGAATCATACATCGATCTCCTAGAATCATAATGTTGCATGTCTTATAAGCAAATAATGTAACATAGAACATACAGCAGTACAATTCTGAGAAGATACAAAAAGGGGTCTACAAATCATCAAAGATAACCTGGAAAAACCTATGGCCCCCACTCACTGCCTACTGACGAATTGGAAATACTTTCACGATTCAAATTTATATAAGATCATTCCTTAACCTTTCTCGTATAATTCTCCTAATGTAGTATAGAGACTTCATACCATTTTACACTGTCTTATGACTCCCAAGCGTGTTCCAGAAGTGCTGATGTTGATGTTTAGGTTAGTATGGATTAAGAAGTAAATGTACTATTTTCTTTATACTCGGTTTTTTCACCTAGTTCGCAATGACATAGGACACTGAATGTGCAAAAACCTATTTTTTGAACCGAATAGCTGAAAATTTATATAGTTACTATGAGTAATTTGCCATTCCTACCTAAAAAGATTGGAGACATACAAAGAAACGTTGGTGAATATGAAACTTACCGATTTTCAAAGGTAAAGCAGCCGTGTATAATGTGCGCTGATATCGTGTCGCTTTTCCAAACAAATTATGGTTGATAACAAAAAATGACAGATAATTTAATGAAATTCGAAAACATTTGCAACTATAATATTCCTCCCATTGTACGTGGGACTTTGGAGTTGTGGCCATCGTAAATTGACGACCAGCACGGCATGAGGTATCCTGATTTTCATCTCGAGTCTAATAAGAAGGGATAGAGAGAAAATAAGTAAAGCAAGGCCATTAAATATTGTCTCAAGCGATTATCCAATCATGATGCTGCATCGTCTTCAAGGTGGGGAAGAAGATATGCTGTTACCGGTTGTGGTTATAAGTTTTATGAACTACATAGATAGGATATTAAGTGATATACATTATTTGCCATTTCCTGTATAAATCAAAAAACACGTAAAAGACGGAAATAGGATTAACTAGTAGTAAAATCGAGTATACCATTTGGAACATTCTAATTCGAGACTGCATACAATTTTTAATTTTTGTACCTAAACTAAATTAAGAATTAAGTCAACGTCCTTACTTCTTTCATCAAATTCTTTTCGCTGGTCAATTTACGGTGGTCACTCATTAAGGAGATCGGTAGATCAAATGCATCGGTGTGTCCAAGAAAAGTACAAGTCCAAAAAATGGCGTTTTGAGTTAAGATGGCCAAAATCGGTTGTGCTTAAAACATTACAAAGTATAAGAATAACCCCATTATAAGCACCATCTGTCTGTGAAAAACGTTACAGGTCCAGGACAGTACTGATTTTAACGTCATTGGTTAACTCATTGTTGGCTGTCAGCGCCACGCTTCGCGATATCGTTAATATTAATAAAACATTTTTCACATACTCAGCACCCTCTGTTAACGTTGTCATAGCCTTATCATACACTAAAACTAAAAAAAAATACAAAAAAGCCTGTAAAAAGAAGAGTTAGTTCAAGAACAGGACATAACTATTTTTGTAATACCTTGGAGGAGGCTTTCGGATCTACTATGTTGTATTACCATTGGTGTAAAGAACAACTTTTATATGATGGCGAACACGGTTACTTTACTCGTTTTGCAGTTAACATGTTTTTTTAAATTTATCTCAAAACTATGTTTCTGCACTTATACTGCTCTTGGACTCACCGATTCACATGTAGACGTGATTTCCTTTCTATAAGAATACCTGCTTGTGTTTAAGCGCTATTCAAGAATATATGAAATTTAAAGTTTAACAGAGGTGTTGATCGCCTTAATAAAGTTCATAAATCGGGCTAATATACGGGAATGGATCGAAACTAGAAAAACTTCAATTTAGTTTCCAAACTATTTTTTTCTAGCTCACTGTTTACTTAAACAAGTTTATGCTCAGATGGAAGCGTCTGTTATCTTGGTCGATAGTTCTCTTTAAACTCACTCGCTCGGTAACAGAAGTGTCGTTTATATTTGATAGAATAACGGCACCAACACGTATATCAGACTTCCAAGTTCGTAAAAATATTTATCTAGCCGCTTTGATTTATCCATATTAAATGAGTATTTAATCGCTTTTGCGTATATGCTCGGCCTAAGCATACAAAAATATCGATAGCACCAAATGTTTCCTACTCCGATTTTCATGTTTTGTCAATTTTTAATGTTTACTATATCAACAGTGTGAATTTAGGGTATAGCAATAAATAGATGTTGCACGTGTATGTATATGCTGAAATATGTGAGTCTGCATCAATATGTGCTGTATGTGAGCTGAATAAAATCCTATATTATACTATATAAACTTTATTTTTTCATTTAAATGTATTTAAAAATGTTATTGCATAGTAAATGTACTTTTAAAAATAAATTCGATACGTGCTGTTACACGAGAGTTTTAATAACGTTTAATCGTTCCAGAACAATGGACTTACCTTTAATATTTTCGTCAAATATCCCTCTCACAAAAATTTTATACTACTCGCAAGTGAAATCCGAACACCTAGAAAAAAATGAAGTCAAGTTGATTGACTCAGTACTTCCCACACATTACGCTGATACCAGTTTATTATTTTCCCATAGCATGAAGTTTTCTAAGATTCCTTGCAACCAAATAATCGCCAGCCCCCCCCCCCCCCCCTAAAATTGTCTTATCCCGCTAGGTCTTTCCTTCACAGGTCAATGGACAGTCTATTATCGATACTACAAACTTCTCAGTTTTACAACCCCCCACCCCCCAACCACCTCACTTTCAGCTCCACCCAAAAAACTGGTAGGAAATGATCAGTGGATCGATTCTGTAACTTTCGCTATAGTAACGAAAGCAGGCGAAGACGAAGCTAATCAATTACGAAAACGATTTTTGACGACATTCCATAACTAAAGTTTAACGCTTCGTTACGCTTTCGGCATGGAGCTCGATGACTCACGAGCAATCACGAGTTGGCTTAAATATCTCTGGATGAGACTGCAAAATCCAGCAATGCCGACCATTGCGAAGGATTAGTTTTTTCTCTTCGATTCATTGCTTGTTAATTAAGTACACAAATAAATTTAAGCAAATTGTCACTTTGACACACAGCAATAATAACGTCAAAGCTTGACAAACGAGATCCAAAATCTTTCGCTATCGCTTATACCGTTCGTCTGCCTTCGTTATGTCCGAGTCGGAACGAAGACATTTATGGAATACCGAAACGAGCGAAAGCGTTGAAGAATGTCGCTATCGCTTCGCTTAGACTTATAGAATTCCCCCACAGGAACCCCTAAAACATCTAAAAACCGAATTTGAGTTGTTTTCATACCTTTCGTTCTTCGATTATTGCTACGCTGCCACTGACACGATTTTTAACAAACATACGCGTTTTCCATTCTCACCACGGTAACAATATACTGTGTCAAAATTTCATTAGAATCAATTTAATAGTGTCCAAGTTACAAAATACAAAACCAATAAATTCTCGTATGTATACAGAAAATTCTAAGTCCCTTAGTTTCCGTAATAGGCTAGGCAATGTTCGGATGGACCTAAAAAGGTGACCTGTGTCGCTAGATCTTCCTTCACTGGTTAGTGGACAGCCTATTATGAGTACAAGAAATTTTTTAATTTTTCAACCCCCAACCCCTCAACCACCCAAATTTCACCCCCACCCAAAAAAACGCAGAAAATGATCAGGAACCTCTAAAACGCTTGAAAACGAAGTTTGAGCTGTTTTTATATTTTTAGTTTTTTTATTATTTCTGCGCCGCCACTGGCACGATTTATAAAAAAATACGCGTTTTCCATCTTCGTCATGGTAGTAATACTGTGTCAAAATTTCATTAAAATCAATTCAACAGTTTCCTCGTTACAACGATCTAAAGCAATACTCTCGTATGTTTACATCAGAAAAAATTCTAAGTCCTTTGCTTCCTGTGATAGGCAAGGCAATGTTCGGATGGACCTAAAAAAGTTATTTATGGTGCCAGGTCTTCCTTCACAGGTCAGTGGACAGTCTATTATGAAAGCAACAAATTTTTCAATTTTACAACCCCCCACCCCCCAACCACCCCAATTTCACCCCCACCCAAAAAAAAGTAGAAAATGATCAGGAACCCCTAAAACGCCTAAAAACGAAGTTTCAGCAATATTTAATTTTTTTTTGTTTTTTGCTAATTACTCCGCCGCCTATGCACCGATTTTCAAAATTATAGGAACATTACCTACTACGACCCCACAGCATACCGCTGCCCAAATTTCATCACAATCCATGCAGCGGTTGCTGAGATTACGAGGCTAGAAAAAAGCGACAGACAGACAGACAGAACGACAGACAGACAGACAGACCGACGGAAATGAGTGACGTGGTTTTTCGTTATGTAGACATCATAAAACGCCCAAAAAGCGTATTATCTCAAAATCGAAAATTTTCGCGATCACAATACTCCCCTCACCTATCGGTGTGGGAAGTAAAAAATCAAGTTGATCTCTATCCTACTTTCCCGCAACACCCTGTATATTTCAAAATATTTTTAGGATATGCATCTCAAGTAACCAAATAACTTTTGTATTTGAGATTTTCTTCTATCAGCTATAGCTTGCGAGATATCGAAGAATTACACACTAAATGGGCAGCCTGTATACATCGGAAAAAATTCAAGTCCTTTAGTTTCTGTAATAGGCATAAGGCAATGTTCGGATAGACCTAAAAAAGTTATTTATATCGCTAGGTCTTCCTTCATAGGTCAGTGGGTAGTCTATTATGAATACAACAAATTTTTCAATTTTACAACCCCCCAACCCCCAACCACCCCAATTTCCACCCCCACCCAAAAAAAAGTAGAAAATGATCAGGGACCCCTAAAACGCCTAAAAACGAAGTTTCAGCAATATTTAATTTTTTTTGTTTTTTGCTAATTACTCCGCCGCCTATGCACCGATTTTCAAAATTATAGCAGCATTACCTACTACGACCCCACAGCATATCGCTGCCCAAATTTCATCACAATCCATGCAGCGGTTACTGAGATTACGAGGCTAGAAAAACGCGCACAGACAGACAGACAGACACAGACCGACAGACAGACAGACCGACGGAAATGAGTGACATGGATTTTCGTTATGTAGCCATCATAAAACGCCCAAAAAGCGTGTTATCTCAAAATCGAAAATTTTCGCGATCACAATACTCCCCTCACCTATCGGTGTGGGAAGTAAAAAGGATATGTGCACTGAAACTTTGTACACAGCTTGGCAATACCGTGGTCATACAGTACCATCTCTAGTATACATGTAACACTTTTTGTTCATTCAGACGCTATTTACCTACATGGAACCTCTAAAAAACTCGAGACGTAAAACTGTTTATAAAACAAAGCAGGGCTTTTTGTCGGTTCAACAACGATGATATCGGTTGCAAATGTGGCGAGCGACCAGTTGGTTGTGTAAAAAGAGATGAATTGGTTGTGTAAAGATGCCCCCTAGAAGACGACAGCCCCAGTTTACACAGTTAAGCCCCTTTGCATGAAGTCGGATTGTAGGCCAACGGAGAACGTGACGCTTTCAGAGCAATTGTTGTAACCTTGGGGCGTAGCATGGCTACAGTTGTAGAAGCATGGTAGCATGCTGACGCTTGGTATACAGCGATAGGGAGGCCCATTCGAATCCGCATGGTGTACCACAGATCGAGTTAAATGGGTTTAGGATCATATCGGGCTTCCAAGCATACCATTGTCAGCCAGCAGAGTGTCATCGGACGACTTTCTTCGACGAGTCCAGGTTTTGTCTGCTGGGGAACATAAAGACGCCAACGCGTAAGACGACGCGACGGGGTGAACGACGTGATCTCCAGTTTGCTGTTGGGCACCTTGTCGTCCTATTGGTTTAATGGTTTGGAGTGCCATTGCATTCAACAGCAAGTCACCATTACTTGTGATTCGTGGCACAATCACTGCGCAACGTTACGTGAATGAGGTGTTAGAATCAATTGCCATTCCATATGTCCGAGGCCTCGAAGAGGGTTTCTTCCAGCAAGATAATGCACGTCCTCATACTGCAAGGGTATCGGTGAGGTTCCTACAGGAAGTTGAGGAAGTACACTGATCTCCACGATCACCCGATTTATCGCCGATTTAAAAAGTATGGGGTTGGATGGGTCGATACATAGGCGATTTACCCAATCCTCCGACCACGCTGGACGAACTGGAACATGCTGTGAGGGCAGCTTGGGAGGTTGTACCTCTCGAGTTCATCAACAACCAGATTACGAGCATGCCGCTTAGGCTAGAGGAGTGCATTCGTCAACATGGAGGGCCCATCCATTATTGATCTGTTGTATTTTTTTATAAACTAATTATGGCAAATGAGTTCGTTTATTATTGTATTTAGTCCTACACACACCGCATTTCGTCAACCGCAACCCTTTTCTTTCTCTCAGTGTTCAGATTTCATTTGCGGGTAGTATACAGGGTGGTCCACTAAGCGCGCGATGCTCTCTACCGGCCATATCGTTTAAATTAGACGAAAATGTTTTAAATAAAAAACGTTTCTTTTTTGCTCTACATTTAGAAAATAATTTCAAAGACGGGGGACTTCCGGTTATACCGGAAGTAGGCACCAACTTCCTTATTTTAAATAGAACACCCTGTAGATTATTACGTTTTTCAATTCAGCATCGATTTTCAGGTCCAGTTTGTTAACCATAGTTTATGTCTACGAAGCCTATTTTCGAAGTTATCCAGCAATTTTTACAAAATTTGACGTTTGTCGTACTTTACAGAAAAGTTAATATCTCGGAAACTAAACGCGACAGAAAGATGCGGTTTTCGGTTTTAAAACAAGCAAAAAATGTACTTGTGTTTCAGTAAGATCATTGTTTCAAAAGAATATTAAATCAATAGACTACCATCTTGCAAATTTGAAAAGCTAAATGCGTTAAAAACTTTTTCAAATGGGTTGGTATGACAAGTTTCACATCATTGGATGCGAAATAGAATTCTCTTTCACTTTTATTTTCAAGATATTCACGGTTTTGTAATTATGCCATAGGAATTGGAAAAATCTTAGGTGGCGTGGCTCGCAATTGGCAGGAAACCTTTTATCCAAAGTGTTTCGGCCTCTAATAGGTACTAAAATCTGCTTTCGCTCCATCTAACTAGCCACATTATTCTTAAAAACTCCAGTGGCAAATTTTCTAACAGGTTTTCCAAATTTTCATTTAAAAGATTTTGGAAAACATTAGTTTATTATGCGGTCTCCAATAATACCACCCCAAAGGCTCCATGCTGGTCAACAAACCTCTCAAAATTTGGATTTACGTCGGCGTAAGATATGAGAGAAGGAAATGTGTACCTAGATAATGAAAAATTGAAGATCCGCATAGCAGTACTACAGCAGAAATTAGTCGCTATTTGGGCATTGGTCAAACATCTGTGAACATGATCTTAACGGAGAACATATAGCATCCTTATCACGTGCAGCTAAATCAAGCAGTTGAAAGACAAGGCTTTGAAAACTGAATGAATTTCTGTAACTGCGGTCGTCCTCGAGTCCAAGAAGATGCACTCCTTTTTGACAGTGTGTTGCTCACGAATGAAGCTAGATTTCTTATGAAATTCTTTCATTTTCTTTCTTATAAAATGTAGCTTCAGCGTTATCATTAACGGCCATGTAAACTGGCATACTTTACATTTTTATACCGCCGTAAATCCAAATTTTGAGAGGATTGTTGCATGGAGTCTAAGTATTTGGGATGGTATTATTGGAAACCGCATAATAATTTAAACTAATGTTTTCCAAAATTTCCTAAACGAAAATTGAAAAGTCTGTTGGAAAATTTGCCACTGGAGCTTTTAAGAATAATGTGGTTACAGTTAGATGGAGCAAGTGCACATTTTAGTACTAGAGGCCCAAAAAATTTGGATGAAAGGTTTCCTGCCAATTGTTTCGTCCGCGAGCCACACCACCTACGATTTTTGCAATTCCTACGCAATAATTACAAAACTGCGAATATCCTGAAAACCATCAAAGGTAGAACCACATGTGCTTAGAAAAAAGTGAAAGAGAATTTGGTTTCGCATCCACTGATGTGAAATTTATCATACCATCAAATTTGAAAAAATAAGTTGCTAACGTTTTAAGCTTTTCAAATTTGAAAATTGCTAGTCTATTGATTTAATGTGTCTTTAAAACAGTGATCTTACTGAAACACAAGCACGTTTCTTGCTTGTTTCAAAACCGAAAATCGCAACTTTCTGTGGTATTTAGTTTCCGACATATTAACATTTTTTGTAAAGTACCTACTAAAAACGTCAAATTTTGTAAAAATTGTTGAATAAGTCCAAAAATAGACTTCGTAGACATAAACACAAAGTGGACCTGAAAATCGATGCTGAATTCAAAAACGTAATAATATACAGGGTGTTCCATCTAAGATAAGGAAGTTGATGCCCACTTCCGGTATAGTCTAAAATCCACCATCATTTAAATTATTTTCTGCAAATTTAGAGCATTTGAAAAGAAACGTTTTTTACTTAAAAGATATTCGTCAAATTAAACGGTATGGCCGCTTGAGAGCACCGCGTGCTTATTGGACCACCCTGTATATTATGGTGGAATTGCTCCTAAATAGGATACTCGAATGTGTATAGCCTGATCAAGCAGCCCTGGACAAGAATCTCGTATTCGAGCGTCATGGCAGCCGGGGGTTTGGATCGGGATTCGGCAGAAATCGCAGACCATGATAGCTATTTATGCAACAAGTACATAAATTAGGTCTTTATGGATGAGATCAAATGTTTATAATTATATATATTTTGGGAAGTTCATAAAGCCTAATCATGTACGAGATGCACACAAAGCTTTATGTTCGACTGCAATGCAGAAATTTTATTTTCTGAAATGGCAATTATTATATACAAGGCCCTATTACTAAAAAACATTAAGTGTGCTTTTGCTTTTCTTACCTTACTTACCAGCGACCTTAGTAACAAAGTTGTTTACTTCCTTAATTTTTTGACAAACGTCATAATAATCCGAAAAATGGATAGGGCGGGAGAAATCAAGTCAATGTTGATTAGCAGAGCGCTACGTGGGACCTTAGCTCTTGTGTTATAGTATCAGTTTGTAAGTCTGTCAGGTCTGGAAATCTAGCTAGGAACCAGACCATGTCAAATAAAGAAGAGAAGAGGAAAGAAAGGAAGAAAGGTGGAGAACAAAGAGGGAGAAGAACATATTTCAGAACAAGAAGCGCTTTTTTAAACGTTTTGGCAACTTTTGAAAATATAGTCGAAAGTTTAATTTTGGTTAGGTTTCGTGGAAACTATACTACTATACTAAATTCGCGATGCAATTTTGTTATTTACAGAGCGAGCAGCGGTCTTGCGTGCTTGTGAATACGCTCGACTGTGTAGTCCACTGATTCACGCTCAACAAAGGGTTGCTGTGCGATTCTGCTTAACTATCGCGTCGCTGCACCTGTTGTTTAATGAAGTCCCCTAAATAAGGGCTATCAAGGTCTCTGTGGAGAGTCTCGTTTGAAACGTACCATGGGGCGTTTGTAATTGTGCGTAAGGTTCTGCTTAGCATTTCCGTTTTATAAAGCCGAATTTTGTTGATCAAACTTAATTTTAAATATCTACACAACAGGGGGAACAGCTGCCGGAACGAAATTTAGAATTTGGTTTTAAATGTCTCGGTGTGATGCCGCCAGGTCATCCCTGTGTCAAAAATGACCAAGGGCGTCGTTTGCGCCACCACCAATGACAAGAAAAAAATAGCAAACAGACAATCATACTGAAGTTCAGTCTTCATCAGTGGAACCTCTCAACACAACTTTTCTTTGACTCACTAGATGCTCAAATCTTTTGAATAAACAAATAAATAAATAATGCATTTATTACCCAACAGAAACCAATTACAGGGTAATTTTAACAAAAAACATCACGTGAACAATATGGATACCGAAAAATAAAAATAAATACAAAAACTAAAAATATACATCAACACTATAGAGCAGCATGATCTGCTAACTCCCTTATATTACACATGAATATATCACAATGGTTACAGATTTTATTATAATTATTGCACATGAAATGAACAGGAGACTTAACTAAAATATTTGTTCTTGATCTGTTGCACCTAAATGTAACATTCCTCCTGCTAGTAAATTGAGGTACATTGAAACTTATTTGACTCAGAATAGTAGGGCAATCTATGGGATAATGTACGATTTTGAATAGAAGGGAAAGAGATGCTATATTTCTTCTCAATTGTAGAGATGATTGATTAAATCTACCACAAAGACTTTCGTAATCGATACCTCGTTCTGGATAGATTCCATCAACTTTGAAAGCCATGTATTTCAAAACTTTCCGTTGAACTCTTTCTAATGCCTGTATATAACAACCGTAAATAGGGTTCCATATCACACAACCGTACTCAAGCTTCCGTCGTACAAGTGTATTAAATAGTAGCTTGATTACGTCGATGTTTGAGAAATTCTTACAGCTTCTCACAATAAAGCCATAGAGTTTTAGCGCCTCAGATACCTTTTGCTCTATGTGTTCCGAAAATCTTATCTTTGAATCGAATATTACACCTAAATCCTTAATAGACTCAAGACCTTCTCAAGTTCACAGTTATGAATTTTGTACTTGTAATCAATATTTGTGTTCTTTCTAGTGTCCGTGATAGTCTTACATTTTTGAATATTCAGGTTGCACCGATTTTCAATAACTAATAAGTTTTCTTGCAGCAAATCACAGTCTTCCTTCGTGTCAATTTTTGAAAATATTTTTATGTCGTCAGCAAAACCTAATATATTACAATTAACTAAACCAAACAAATCATTAATATATAAAAGGAATAATAAAGGACCCAGGTTCGAACCCTGCGGAACACCAGACGTAACCATAATAGGGTTTGATCTATACATGTGATATGATACAAATTGAGTCCTTTCTTCTAAGTAAGCTTGAAACAGATTCACAAGGCTATCAGAGAAGCCATAGTCAGACAGTTTTGATAAAAGCTTCTTATGAGAAACTCTGTCGAAGGCTTTTGACAAATCGGTATAAATGACATCGATCTGTCCTTGCTCATCCAAAACTTCTGAAATGTATTGAGTAATTATGAGCAGGTTGGTTATCGTAGATCTTTTGTCTATAAAGCCATGTTGATTTGGTGAAATGTAAACCCTAACAGAAGACTGAATACGATTATAGAGTGCAATCTCAAAAACTTTGGAAAAATTGCATAGTATGGATACCGGTCTATAATTTTGTATATTTTTCTTATCCCCACCTTTTAATACCGGGCAAATTTTAGCTTGCTTCCAGGTCTGAGGAAATTTACCTGTTTTAAGCGACAGATTGAAGATTTTTGATAAAGGCTCTACCAGTATACCAGAACAGTCCTTCACAAAAAAAGAACTGATCTGAATTACTGAAAATATTTAGTTGAATGCGTTCAAGATAATCATTGTATGCAGATTCAATCTGAGCCTTGACTAATCGTCGCAACCGCTTAAATTCTCTCACATCCCGTTCTTTTGTATTTTCTGCGATGATTTGCCTTCAACTTTATATTTTTGATAATACTTGAACTGAACCAGTCTGGATACCTACGCTTAAATGTCTTATAGGTACAGTGGAACATGTTTATCTAAAACATAGTACAGTTTATCATAAAATAATTTCACCACAATATCTACATCATTGCAGTTTTCAAGGAATTGCCAGTTTTGTGCTACAAGTTCAGAGTATAGAGCAGGGTAGTTTGCTTTCCTGAAGTTGTACACCCTAGCTGAAGTGTGAGGCTGAAAATTAACTTCTTTAACATCGACATTTTTTACTGCTATGGAAAGAGCCGGATGATGGTCATCCTCTTTAACAAATGGCAATTCTTCATGTTCAACTTGGCATAGTTCAGACGATATGATCAAATCCAATGTACGACCCAGGCCATTCCTAACATCATTGTACTGAGTTAATGTGTGCAACTCCACGAAATTAATTATAACGGACGTTTTCTTGTTCACTCTATCTAAATCTACAAATCTTGCTGCGTTAAAATCACCGAATACAAGTACAGAATTATCATGTAACCAATCAAGCTGTTCTAGGCATTCAAAAAAAGACTCAAATTCCGCAGTACTAAGTTTATCCGAAATATAAAGAACTAAAATAAAAAATACTCTACGATTAACAAAACAACTAACTACTAACATATCAATTAAGGGAAATTGCAACTCGAATGTGGAGGTATCTATGACAGTACCTCTGATACAATTTCTTACAGCTAACATTACACCACCACCACAAGTCTTATCAACCAGTTCTAGATTACGATCCTTGCGAAAGACATCATAATCACTTGGAAACAATTCTGAACTGGACGACACATCATTACTAAGCCATGTCTCGGTTATAGCTATGATGTCGTATTCAACGGCACTAACACCAGAGATGAACTCGCTAACTTTAGACCTTAATCCGCGCACATTCTGGAAGTAACAAAGGAGGTCCTGGGAACTGCTGGGAGCTAATGGTTAAAAGTAACGATTCTGGGTGTCCCATCAATGTACCAGTTCCGCTTTTATTTCCTTGAAATAGTCCTGCTGCTTCCGTGTTCGATCAAAGGAGACTGATATGTTCTTATACCTACTGTTTTTCAGCATCTTAGCGTTCCTTATTATTGACAGAGGATCTCTATCTTCTTTCAAAGTTATCTTGACTGGCCAATTTTGTCTTTGTCAAAACGCCCCAGTCTTATAGGCTTCACGCTACCAGTATCAATCGCCTGATCTAGGAAGGTCAAAATATTCTGAACTTCTATTTTATCTTTTTCCACCCTTATTTCAGTGGATAGCTCCTGACTTGGCTTTGGTAAATTATGTAATATAATGTTGCGTTTGCGCTTGTTCCGCTCGTTGATTTCTTCGATCACCTCCTCAAAATCAAAATTACTTCGAGCCGCCCGCAAGTTTGTATTTTCAGCTTTTAGTGCCTGAATTTCAGATTGAAGGACAAGTAACAAGGACTTGATAACTTTCAATTCATTCCCAATTTGTCTACAGCTGGTGCAAGTCCAATCAAAACCATTATCCCCGGCTGCAAACAGATTCAGCTGATCCGTTGTTACGTTAACGCAAGCATGCCTGTAAACCTTAGAGCATACTGAGCACTTAACCATCAAGTTTGGCTTGTAGGATCTGCTACAGCAACAACAAATCAAATTGGACCGCATGACTGTATGTTCCACCACTGGACCTCAAGAATTTCACACTCGTTATGTTTGGTTTGTTGATAATAGATTTAATTTGCCCTATCTTCGGGTAAACAGAAAATGTAGGGTTGATTCTTCTTACCCAGATGGTGCACAGCTAGATCTGCTGAAGGTCCAATTTGCACAAATTAATTCCCAATAACAATAAGGAATTTTTAACACAATCTACGGAGCAAATATTCAAAGAGTTTACTCGGCACCATAAGCGTAGCGAAGCACCCATATACTCACCACAATTTTAAAAAGGATGTTGCACCAAATTCTAGTCGATGTTTCAAATTGTCATGGCTTAATGATTATGACTGGGTGGTATACAGTTCAAAACCTAAAGATGCCCTGTGCAAATTTTGTGTAATTTTCAAACCTACCGTTAAAAGGGGAGTCCTACGATCTTTTTCTTTATAATCAACGAAGGGAGTATCAGAAAACATGGATATCTGTGAATTATTTTCAAATCACTCAGAGTTTTGCCCGAGCTTTCAGAAATGCTTAAAAATATTTTTTACGCTTCCACCATCCACTTGTTCAATCAAACGAACCTTTAGTACATTAAAGACGGGTAAAAACATGGCTACGGTCTACAGCAACTGAAACTAGGCTAACCGACCTATGCATGATGAGCGTACACCGCAGAATGGTGCAAAACAGCAAAGAAGAGATTATTTCTTCGATTATAGACGTTTTTAGTTCTGAGAGACGTAAGTAACTTAAAATTTGCATTTTTTTCACTGTTAGATCTTGAATTTCCACTTGTTCATATACAGGGTTACTGGTAACTCGACCACTTTCCTGCAGGAAGTGACAGAGGGACTCAAATGCAATAGATTTAACCCCCCATATGTAATTCCGAAGACCGATAGTTTTCGAGATAATTAACATTTAATGTTTTTCAACGAAATGACCAAATTTACACACTACATCCCAAATTTAGAAAAAACCCTGCTTTCGATTTTAGTAATTTCCAATTTAGTTTTTTACTGACACATACGCAAATCTAATTTAGTATTTAAATGTGTAAAAATACTAAACAATTTCAAACTACATAGAATTATTTAAAAAATAAAGAACAAAATTTTTACATTCACTGCGAAACAAAATTGTCTAGCTCAAAAAAAGATACACAACCAGTCAAACAAATTATTCTAAAAACTTCCTTATCTGATGGCCTATTCCAAGGACAAGAATGACAGTACAACCACAAGTAACTATTTAACAAAATTTATCAACATAGTACAGAATCATCAACAACATGATATTCCAGCATGATGGTTGTCCAGCACATTACCGTATCACAACTCGGCAGTTGTTGGACAACACATATCCGAACAAATGGATAGGGAGGGGTGAACCCATCCCATGGCCTGCGCGGAGCCCACCTCTTGATTTTTACGTCTGGGGGCACATGAAGGCATTGATTTACGAGACTCCAGTTAATAGTGCTGACGAACTAAGGCAAAAAATTATCAATGCGGCGGGGGAGATGAAACGAACCTTTTCGACAAAAGTTACAAAAACCGAAGTGAGGAAGCGGATCCGTACTTGTATCCAAAATCAAGGGCAACACATTGAGCAAGACCTCTAGAAACTTTGAGTGGATTTAATTTGTTTTACTTGGATAAAATCATCGACCGCATTTGCAAACATTCTAGTATGTAACTGAGTTATCAATAATGATTTTACTGTCATTCGTTCTTTTTGAATAGGTGATTTTTATTCATTGCTGTTTATAATCTTTCTGAAAAGGTTATTAGGTAGAAAAGTTTTTTATCGATTTGTTTAGCCGTTTGTATAATTTTTGAGCTAGATAATTTTCTTTACGGTGAATGTAAAAATTCAGTTGATTATTTTTTAAATATTTGTATTTAGTTTGGAACTGTTTAGTATTTTGAAACATTTTAATACTAAGTTAGCTTTGTGTATGTGTTAGTTAAATACTAAAATAAAAATTATCGGAATCAACAACAGGTTTTTTTCCCAGTTTAGGATCTAGTGTGGAAACTTGGACAATTGATTGAAAAACATTAAATGTTAATTATCTCGAAAACTATCGGTTTTCGGAATTACATATGGGGGGTTAAATCTGTTACATTTGAGTCCCTCTATCACCTCTTGCAGAAAAGTGGTCGAGTTACCAGTAACCCTGTATAAAAAAACTGAACAGCGTCAGCTGATGTTAATCTATGATAACTTTAAATACTAACTTTCAGTTCAAGCTTTAAATGTAACGTTTCCCTTTTCTATAGGTTATTGTCTTGTCTTGAGATGTTTTAATTTTTGTGTGCATAATTTGATCTCGTTTTGTATCAATGGAATGTATATTTTATAAATTTCACTTTATTCTCTTGTTGGACTACTCAGCAGAAAAAACATTGTCTTAATTTTTGTATTAACTTGAACTCATTTTGTACCTGTATCTTTTAGCCTGTATTAATAATATTACGTACCGTGTGCTCTTGTTTATCGTAGGTACCTATATAATCAACAAAACGTATACCTCATAAATTTCAGTTTATTTTCTTGCCAACAGAAATTACCTATATGTACATGTACTATTTCTGAAAAAAGATGATTGTTCATAAGCTCGGGACATGTTCACATACCTGTCCCAACCCTAGAAAATACACTTAACTCTCTAAAAAGGGAACACTGGAAGGCTTTGTTCACCCAATTTAGCTCTCAATTCACTCAGTGACGTTGAAGACTAATTAACATTATATTATCCCATGTGCTTAGCTAAGAATCTTTATTGCATGATTTTTATCTGTAACTATAATAACTATGGTTTTTGTTCCAATTAAGCTGTGTGTCACCCTTCAGAATAGAGTAACTCATCCTGGATTATATTCTGTGTAAGATCAGCACTAACGAATTGCAAGGCAAGTGTCAGGTTGAGTATATTTAGATAGACCCAACCGGTGATTTTGAGTATTTTGGCCGCACGACAGCTGTCTCTATCCCATCTCCTTGCCAAGCTGAGCTCGGTCAGCTCCTACAGATAAGGGGCTAGTGTTAATCTACAGTAGATTACTAGTTGTAGTTTGCGATAGGCGGTAAGTAGGACACAACATTTTAGATAAACGATGAGAGTAAACAGGCTGATCCAAGATTCAGAATTGATGTTCAGTCTTAGAGAAGTTCTGTATTATATATGTTACACTCAATAGCCGAATTCGGGCAAAAAAATACGCAGAACTAGTTTTGAGCAAGGAATATTTCCCAAACCCGAAATATGAATTTTATACAGCTATTGAGCATTACCAAATAGGCAGAACTAGTTTTGCGCATCTTGAAATGCACAGAACTAGTTTTGCGCATCTTGAAATGCACAGAACTAGTTCTGCGCAACTTGAAATGCACAGAACTAGTTCTGTGGTACGGAATGACAACCAAAGTGAATTTTCGTTATGCATTGTGTGTCAAAAATCAGCAAAAACCTATCGTTTAGGTTAGGTTAGGTTTCTTTGCCTACGTTCCTGCAATATAAGTACGAATCGTGAAAACGCAAAAAGAGGTTTGGAAGCACAAACCAATTTGATGCTCACACAGTCAAATAAACATTTAAACTAGCCTCAGTTGGCGATTTATTATTTATTGGTATTCATTCAAATATATTTAACTTCTCCAACTTATTTATTTGAGTCCGTCGCTGGCGCTGATTAAATGGAAGAAGCAGAATTTGTGCTTGTCATTCAGAAAATATACAGTCTAGTCCTGTGCATTTCAAGTTGCGCAAAACTAGTTCTGTGTATTTCAAGATGCGCAAAACTAGTTCTGCCTAATTGGTAATGCTCAATAGCCGTATAAAATTATTATTTCGGGTTTGGGAAATATTCCTTGCTCAAAACTAGTTCTGCGTATTTTTTTTCGGGCATTGCCCGAATTCGGGTATTGGGCGTAACCCGCGTAACATATACAAGCCAGTCAAGATTCAGAAAATAGCATCGTTGCATATATCGGCTGCCATGATAACAACACCTACTCCGGAACTAAAGGTGCTTTCGACCTCTGCACCTCTGAATAAAACTGGAAGCAGTTGACTTGAAACCTGGTAACTGGCAGCCCAAGAATAGAGCTGTTCGTGGAGCCCCTCGATGTCTTCATTTAGGTTGGAAAATGCCTAGATAACAAACCCGCACTCGTCATCCCGAGAGGGATGATTAGTACCCACCCCGTAAACTGATATATTTCTTCAATGGATCGCACTTAAGGAGTCAGGATCCAGAAGGGCAGGTTTTTACCTGCAAGGTAAAGGATTGCACAGAAGCTTCGGGCTTCGAACCTACGCTACTGTCTTTAGAATACAGTCTGATAGGTAAGCGATGTACGTCCTGGTAAGCATCTTTACAGGACATTATAGACATGAAAATGAAAGAAGGCCCCTCTCTGCTCCAGGAGCTGATAGAAAGAGGTCGAAAATTTGTTCCATTTCTTGGTCACATGCAGCATTGAAAAACGTATTACAAATAAAGAATGGATGGTTGTACTCAGTAATATAAAATACAAATAACTAGAGGATATATATAACGAGAGAAATGACACATGTGATTAACAAAAGTTGGACGAGATATTAAATGAAAACGTAATATTGGAAGGACGATGGAACAACCTGAGAGGAGAGAGAATAATTTGGAATGAGCTCTGTTCAATTTTTGATAAAAATGAAATTGATCCATAGCTTACCTATCGTTGAAGACTAATCAGTCTTCAACGATAGGTAAGGAGGTAGGACTCCACACTTTCTTGGATATCATCGATGACGCAAAGTCGCAAAGTTCAGCAACCTATATTCTAGAAACTATTGTGATCGCAGAAAATTTCAAACCAGAAAACCTACTTTTTTTGAAGTTTTATCACAAAAATCCATATTACTTGTTTTCGTTTTCAAGTGTGTCTGTCGTTTATACTTAGCATGACATATTTTCAAAATTATTAAATTTTGGAGCATGGCAAAAGTAATCAGGAATGAAAGTTGAAAATTCCATTTCTATTTGCAGTAGGATGTATACAGGGTGGGCCAATAGTGCGTGGACGGAAGATTGTGGTCTTACTAAAAAATATTTGATTATGGTAGGGACCCTTGAGGGCTATAATGTGAAAATATGTTCACTTAAATTTTGACGTTTATACAGGGTGATTCATATCAAACCTACATTTTTTTGAATGGAACCCCCTATATATTATTGCATATTTGGATTACTTGGTCAATTCTAGTGTGACTTTATGTATCATACATGGAACTTTAAACAAACCGTTTAGGCGCAAATCACCATTTTTGGTATAAGTAGGTATCAGAAAAAAAAATTGAATATCGCAGCGATTATAAAACCTAGAAGGCCGTGACTTTGCGGTGCGACTAAGCATGAAATGCGTCACCTTAGGTCAGACGGCTAAATTTGAATTCTTTTTGTACTTGGAGAAATCAGTACATTAATTAAGGAAACTTCAATCACAGATAACTTGATTTTTTCAAATAGGAATCCCTATTTTAATTTGTAGGATCGAATGTAAAATTTGATTACCTTTCTAACGATATAGCATTCTCGATATCAATCTTTTTTGGTTTTCATTTTATTTAAAATTTTCAGTCAAATAGGTGTTTTTCGATTTTCCTGCGTGCAAGCGACCTAGCAGGCCATGAAAAATAAAAGCCCCTTAATATGGAAGAAACCAACTAACTTAGTAGACAAATGCAAACGAACTAGAGTAGCGAGGCAAGATCATGAAAATTCCTTACAACACATCAGCTCTAACCGGATACAACAACGGCAAGATATCTAATTTCAATGGGTAGCTCGGGTATGACAGAAGTGTTTATTTTTCACAGCCTACTAGCTATTGAGCTCTACTAGAGCTTGACAATTTTCCAAAACGATTAAAAATTTTAAAACAAAAGGAAAGCTACCAGCGATTTCTGCTTACAGTCTAACATATTTAGAATGACATTTCACATTTAGGGATAAAAAAATTGGTCATTTCCATTTAGTTAAGTCAAAAGTGGAGATATCTCTAACTGGAGCATTCTGAACATCTACTGAAATAATTGCGAGAATTTTTTAATTTCGCTATGTTGTAATTGTGTTTATTTCATGTACTTTTCTACAAACTAAATTATGCTTTACAATTCAAACAGACTGTAATTCAAGTTTCATTTTCCGCGATTTTGCTAATAAGTAGAAGTACCTACTGAAGAAATTGAAGGGTTCAGGTCAGAGGTATCATTACTTTTGACTTACGGAAAAGGCTTCTTTTTGATAGCATTAAATGTGAAAATTTATTCAGAAGACATAGATGTTATACTGCCAGCAACAATCACTAGTAGTTTTCCTTTGATTAAATATTTTCTTACTGACTTTGGAAATTGGCTAATAGCTAGTAGGCTGTGAAATTATAATCTTGCCTTGTTACTCTAGTTAGTTTGCATCTTTCTACTAGGTTAGTTGGTTTCTTCCATATTAACGGGCTTTTGTTTATTTTTCATGGCCTGCTAGGTTGCTAGACCGATTTGACTGAAAATTTGAAATAAAATGAAAACTAAAAAAGATTGATATGGAGAATGCTATATCGTTAGAAAGATAATCAAATTTTACATTTGATTCCTTAAACCAAAATAGGCATTCCCATTTGAAAAAATCAAGTTATCTGTGATTGAAGTTTCCTTAATTGATCTACTAATTTCTCCAAGTACGAAAAGAATTCAAACTCACCCGTCTGACTTACGATGGATAATTTCATGCTTAGTCGTACCGCAAAGCCACGGCGTTCTAAGTTTTATAATCGCTGCGATATTCAATTTTTCTCTGATACCTACTTATACCAAAAATGGTGATTTGCGCCTAAACGGTTCGTTTAAAAAGTTCCATGTATGATACATGAAGTCACACTAGAATTGACCAAGGAATCCAAATATGCAATAATATGTAGGGGGTTCCATTCAAAAAAATGTAAGTTTGATATGAATCACCCTGTATAAACGTCAAAATTTAAGTGAAAATATTTTTACGTTATAGCCCTCAAGGGTCCCTACCATCATCAAGTGACAGATTTTTTAAATATTTTTTAGTAAACCCACAATCTTCCGTCCACGCACTATTGGCCCACCCTGTATATGTCCATTTTTGGAAGGCAAAGCTTATCTTTGAGGTGCACACAATGTTTACTTACATTTTTGTACACTAAATGTAAATAACAGTAGTTGGTACTGAACCAGAAAGTTACATTTTATTATTAAAATACAAATTACAGAAATGCGTGAAGCCAAGCTTTACTCGTTGTCAAGGTACAATTTATAAAAAATAACTTTTAATGTACTATGTAAAATTAGTAATGTTGTTCTTCAACGTCATTTCCTTGTGCTTGCTTAAGAAGCTCTAAGTCCGCCGCTTGCTTAGCGTGCTCTGCTGCAATCTGTTGGTATAGTGCCAAATGTTTCTGCTTGGCATACTCAACCGTTCTTGTGTCTAATGGTACGATTACTCTACCCTGTGATGCTTTATGAGAGTTAGCTATCGCTGCATATCTAGAACAAATTATATATTTTAACATATAACGTATTGTTTGGTCACGATGGGGTAAAGAGTGAAACGCTAATGAATAGCAACATCTACTAGCCTAGAAAATTCTTCACTTCTAGATGAAACCTCCGTGTGATTTGCGTAGACACTGAGCTTTCGACCAAGGTTTCACTGTGACGACTAAGTCTCAGTCGTCATAGTGCCCTGAGGATGTCCCATAAGCTCGGCCGTACGCAGGTTCTATCCGGAACTGCAGGATTTTCTAGTGAAATTCTAGTGGAAATTTGCAAACCAAGCTGAACAATATCTGTCTTAGCTAGCCATGAGCTCCGGCTATTAGCATTTGCGATATTTTCTAGTACGTCGGCGTCGGCTTGTCAGTTCCCCATTAAACCATGAATGATTTCAAAAACAGAAAGGAGAACATTATAAAAGTTGCTCGGGTCGCGGAGAATGACAGACATTGTCGAGATATGACTAGATACGTCTAGAGCACTGCTGAAGACGTGTTCGACAGTGAATATAAGGTTGATTCAAGTATTTAAAATTGGACTGTAGTGTTTAAAGCTTAGAAATAGGAAAGACGTTAAACAGTGTAATTACATAATAGAGTTAAATGCCTGTTTCTAAATAGCTTGCTATTAGCTTCGGTTTCAAAGATTAGATACATTGTTATGTATGACGTATCTCTGCTCCGACGTAGTCATTCTAAAATGTCCTTAATTAAAACCACATCTGTTGAAATATAAACCCTTTGCTAAAATTTTGACCTCCTTTGTGGGGTTTATGGTACAAAATGTTGAACAAAAGCTCATTTGGAATAATGTTATGCCGGCACTTCACTTGGCGAGCGTATTCATGTAGCAAATATTTGATATTATTCGAAAATATCGCAAAAATGCCTCCTTTTATTGAAATGGAGCAGAGAAATTAGTAAATCCACCAACGTAGTTGAGCGATGGAGGTATGGCTAGGGGCCGCTGCTTATATTTTCTGATCCTGATGTTTCTGAGTTTCCTGACATTAATTTATGTTCTGTACCCCCTGCATGCAGACATCAAGACTATTTCATCTTTGTATCTGCTTCGCGACGATTTTCGAAAATAACGACGTTTTAAAGCTGAAAAATTTGTTGTATTCATAATAGGCTGTCCATTGACTTGTGAATGAAAAACCTAGCGCCATAATACACTTTTTTTAGGTTCATCCGAACATTGCCTTGCTTATTATAGAAACCAAGGGATTTAAAATTTGTGATGTATACATACGGTATCGTTCTATGTCTCGTAATGCGAAAATTATTGAATTGATTTTAATGAAACTTTGACACAGAATTTACTACCGCGGCGAGAATGGAAAACGCGTCTGCTTTTGAAAAATCGTGTCAGTGGCGTCACAGCAATAATAAAAAAACTAAAAATATAAAAACAGCACAAACTTCCTGTTTAGATGGTTTGGAGGCTCCTGATCTGTGGCATCCTAGTTCCTAAGGAGGGAGACGCAAGAAACTATTCACGAGAGTTCTGTGTTGGATGTCTTTTTGCGGGCGGGTGGGTGATGATTTGTTTGCAAGGGGATTTTAGACTATACCCATGCAATGGGAAAATAATAAAATGGTATTATCATTGTGTGGGATGTACTGAGTCAATCAACTTGACTCCATTTTTTGTATTATTCACTGGTTTTCGATAAATCCATGTGGTCAAATGAGTACCCCGTTGTTTATGTACATATCAAACGTTACCTTTGCAAGTGCTTTTGTTTCGCAGCGGCCACCGTTGGCGTGTCTGAGGGTAGATCAGGCACATCCTCGTTTAAAGTTGGATGAAACCCATCTCGATCTGCTACGTATTCCACAGTACGGATTTTATGCCTTGGATCCACATAAGAGAATGATCCTATAAAATTAGTTAAGATTAAATAATTTCATTGATCAACTCATATTACATTTTCCCCAGTAGTATCTATAGGATGTCGATTGTTCTGTCTTTGACATTTAGTGAACCGTGATGTGCCTCATTTCTAGAATCAGGAGTGTCTCACATTAATCATTTTTAAGGGCTTAGGTGTTTAAAGCTGAAATCCAATTTTTTGTTCAGCCAACAGAGGTTTGATGTAATTACAGTTTTGAGCAACATTGAGCCGACCGACAATAATGAATATGTATTCATGGATTTGCTGATTAACAACCATTCAGTAATTTGGAGTAATTAATAACGCTCTTTCGTATAAAAAAATCTGAATAAAGCGAGTTACATTGTGGACAATTCTCAATGCAATACCTTGCACTACACCGGATCCATCTGAGACTTCTGAGTGAGTTCTGTCTATGTGTCCCGGATAACGTCCAGCGGCATAACCAAAGGCATATGGTTTGGGAGGAGGTGGAGGTGTTGTAACTTCTTCCTCTACATATTGCACCCCACTTGATGTATGTATTATGATGAGCAGGACGTATGTTGATAGTTGTATCTAGAATAAGATCCATTGAATTATATATAAACGAAAGGAGGAGATTCTTTGGCTTTTTTTATAACTGAAATTTCAAATAAACATAGATCCGCAAATGTTAAAAATTGTTGAAATTTCGATATTGTTTTATCTTTTTCTTAATAACTTCCCATTTTTGAGGTACTTAGTTCATATTTGGAATATAAGAAATGCAATACGAGCTACATAATTGCTTATGTCAAACGGTTGGCAGAACATACAAGGTGATATTGTTTCAAGGGTCATGCTTTTTTCCTTACCCTGATTTTTTTTCGTTGTGCCGCTGGTAGATTGAAATAAACAAAATCATTATTTCATTTTGTTTAGGAACTTTTTATCATGTTGTAGTTTTGTCGTATCTCCTATCCCCTTCTCGAGAAAAAAAATCACACACGATGCTCTGTAATTCGCTACTAAACTTCACTCACACTGAAAATTTTTTGTCTATTATTTGAAGCCAAATATCTCAGAAAGTGTAAAAGATGTTTACAACAGTTTTCTGTGTGAACATATAATTCGGTTTGTGCCGATTCGTTAAAATTACCACATGTTCATGCGATCTGCAGTGATAGCTCCGCTTCAGCCCGCATGTAAACAAAATGTGTGCCTTGGCTTACAGCATGCTCAAGCAGATGTACCCACAGCGTAAGGTTTTGAGCAGTAGTTTAAAGGTTCAGTTATGCGATGTGCTGATTATTTCACATTTATCCTATTGATTATTTTTTTCTTAATAACTTCCAATTTTTGAGGTACTTAGGTCATATTTGGAATATAAGAAATGCAATACGAGCTACATAATTGCACATGTCAAACGGTTGGCAGAATCTACAAGGTGATATTGTTTCAAGGGTCATGCTTTTACTTCCCACACCGATAGGTGAGGGGAGTATTGTGATCGCGAAAATTTTCGATTTTGAGATAACACGCTTTTTGGGCGTTTTATGATGTCTACATAACGAAAATCCATGTCACTCAATTCCGTCGGTCTGTCTGTCTGTCTGTCGGTCTGTCGGTCTGGCGGTCTGTCGGTCTGTCTGTCTGTGCGCGTTTTTCTAGCCTCGTAATCTCAGTAACCGCTGCATGGATTGTTACGAAATTTGGGCAGCGATATGCTAGGGGGCCGTAGTAGGAAATGTTCTTATAATTTTGAAAATCGGTACAGGGGGGGCGGAGTAATTAGCAAAAAACAACAAAAATTAAATATTCCTCAAACTTCGTTTTTAGGTGTTTTAGGTGTTCCTGATCATTTTCTACTTTTTTTTTGATGGGGGTGAAATAGGGATGGTTGGGGGGTGGGGGGTTGTAAATCTCAAAAATGTGTTGTACTCATAATGGGCTATCCATTGACCTGTCAAAGACAGACCTAGCGGCATAATACCCTTTTTTAGGCCCATCCGAACATTGCCTTGCCTACTCCAGACACCAGGGACTTAAGAATTTTCTGATAAATACATAGGAATATTGCTTCAGATCGTTCTGTATTGAGTAACGTAAGTTGTGGAATGGATTTTAATGAAACTTTGTCACAGTATTATTGCCGCGGCGAGGATGGAAAACGCATATGTTCTGGAAAAATCGTGTCAGTGGCGGCGCAGCAATAATAAAAAACAAAAAATAAATAAAAACGCCTCAAACTTTGCTTTTAGTCGTTTTAGGGGTTCCTGATCATTTTCTACTTTTTTTTGGGTAGGGGTGCATTTGGGGTGGTTGGGGGGTGGGGGGGGGTTGGAAAACTGAAAAATTTGTTGTATTCATAATGGGCTGTCCATTGACGTGTGAATGAAAAACCTAGCGGCATAATACACTTTTTTAGGTCCATTTGAACATTGCCTTGCTCAGTATAGAAACCTTAGACAAGGAAAGAGAGAGGACGGAACCCGCGACTGACATTTCTGATACCAAATGGCACCAAAGCGCTATTCCCAGTGGCGTAACTAATGGGATTAACGTTATGGTTGAGCTATTTGTAGAAATAATCTTTTTCAAATAAAATTTAATGAAATATTGTTATTCAGGGTTTCTATATGGCCAATT
The DNA here is from genome assembly GCA_951848785.1 of Callosobruchus maculatus. NCBI lineage: Eukaryota > Metazoa > Arthropoda > Insecta > Coleoptera > Chrysomelidae > Callosobruchus > Callosobruchus maculatus. Next base: position 4,195,517 of record CATOUR010000058.1, read on the forward strand.
TCGCCATCCACAATTAAAATTTAACTGACTAACATTACCGTAACCGTGATTTTCATTCGACTGCTGTTTTGTGGCCAATAATATATAAAAATTGATAATGTATATATTTTATTCAGTCATGAACATGTTATGTTCATTTGCAGTATATGACTGATGAAAGACACGATTATACTTCTACCCAGAAAGAAAAAAACTGCTTGTAGTTTGTAGTAAATCAATTTTTTATTATTAAAGAACACATAATACCTATAGTATATTTATATTTATTGACATTATGTTTATATATAAAATACTGTCTATTACATACTGTAAACAGAAGCAGCAATAAAACATTTTTATTATTATAGATTAGCTTACGAGATTGAGGAATTTGATGCCTTCAATCTCGAAGTCCCCATATGCAGTGAAAAAATCTACTTGCTGTTACGCTGTTACTTGCTGTTTGTAGTGTGTACTGAAGAGCAGTATTTTTAATTACTCCAACGAGGCTTTTTTATACTTAACTTCTTTTTGCGACGGTGGCAATAATTAATGAAAAAGCTGGAGGGTTAAACATAAAAATTATCTCAGACATGAAATAAAGTAAGTTTTGGGCTAGAAATACAAAGGTCCTTTAATCTTATCCAAAATCAAAACATTTACAAAATTAGAAAATGACCCCTAGATTAGCTAGTAAATAAAAACGAACAATTCATTCAATATAGGTGAGGTCCTATAACTTACATAGAAATTACAACTCTATTTTATCACTTAACCCCTTGCTTCCAGTAAGTTCTAATTTATTGCAGTTATGTATTTACTTATGGGGAAGTTTGGGTGAAACTCAGTATTGTGTGCTTCAACAAAAATAAATTTTTTGTAGGAACGTGGCATTTCGCTTGCTCCTACAATTGATGGCAGTCAATATTACAGTCATGAAGGTCAAAAACTACCAATATTTTACTGCCCTTTAAACAGAATCATTTTTGTTAATTGGCTCCGAACTGGATTGTCCTGTTGTGATCGAGATTTTACAATAAAATGGATTCTGATATTTAAGTATTTTGTGCATACAGCTTTTATTAAAAAATATATATGATTTACATCATTTTCTAATACGTGACGTTCTAAGCAGCTGAAAATAGGGGTGCCTAGAAAACTTGATATTATTTTGCTTATCAGCAAAGGTACAAAATGTTTGGTGTGAATACAATTTTCATTAACTCTCAGAAAATGTTCCGATTTCAAACATATCTTGATAACATCATTTGATGGGTAAGTCAGACCGCCGTGGCTTTTAAATTCAATTAGGGAATTGAGAAACCGATCTCTAGTACCAATCAATGCTGTGACACATGTTTCACATTTTATTGTTTTTTGTAATTGGTGCGAAACATAACCAGCAATATATTGCACAATTTGGGATGAACATTCACTTATCACAGGTGCATTCATGATGTAGTCATGATCCTTCCAAATAGTTTCTAGATCATCAGAAGGCTCATTTATGTCTATTAAACTATGGTTAGATAAACTACTATTAATTACATCTTCAGACCTTACATTTTTTGTAGAACTACTTAGAATAGGGATTTGATCTAATGGAATACAGTTACCCATACCGCCCTCTCTAATTTCTGCTCGAACCAGAAGCCTTTTGTAAGCAGCTAGAAACTGTCGAGCGGTTGGGTTATTATTCCAGCCACCTCTTGATCTAATTGACGAAAAGAATAATTCTAAATGATCTTGACTAATCTTATACAACGGAAGGTACAGTAATGTTTTTCTCTCAGAAACAAGTTCTTTGTACAATCCTAAAGAACTTGATAATGAAATTATTAATCCAATAAACCCAGTTTTTCTGTTAGACATGATTACTTGCTCATTATTAGATAATTTCAACTTTGAAAGATAAAAAATTGCACTATTGATAAATTCCGCAGATCGATCTATATTTTTTTGACATAATGCTTTTTTATAACCTGGTGCTACTAGGGTTCTGCTGTTTAAAATATCGAAAATGCTATTTACAATTCTAATAAATTTAACTGTTGCCTGACTACCTTTAAAATCCTCAAGATTCAGCTTTTTTTCGCAATACTCAATAGCATCGGCTACTGATGCACTAAGTAACTGAACTGCAAGCCGAACCTTCATTTTTTGTTTGAAAAAAATAATATGAGCGCGACGTAACTTATTCCCTAAATGTAAGCCCTCGCTAGTTTGCAGCTTCTCTAGAAGCGCTATGTATTTCCATTGAATAAAATTGTTATCACAATCAATTAGGATTTTCTTTTCACCAAATGCATTGCGAACAAGTTTTATCATATGACATGGATCATAAAAAATATATACATTGTGATCTGTAACTCTGAAACTTGTCTGTATATTTGAAATGTTAAATAAGAATCCAAAGTTATGACACATAGCGGTATTAGATGGAGCACCATCGAATGTGATTGACATAACTTTGGCTCCCGTATCTTCAATCAGATGGATGCATTGAGATACAATTGAATGTTTTTGACTGCCATTCAAAGAATCTGTAAGAAAGTAACCGACAGGTAATTTCCAAGTTCCATTGATGCAAACCAACATTATAACAAAAGCTTCGTTGGCTAAAGCATTAGAGTCATCGTTTAAATTTGTACTATAGTTCACATAACCATGGAATTTTTTTCCATCCCATTCTAAATGTTTCCGTATGGCTATTTCATCGATAATTAATGAACAAATTATTGGTCTGTCAGATGATTGAATCTTATTTATTAAGGTATTTATTGATTCCTTGGTAAAACCAGGCTCAGCATCCACATTCTGAAACCATTTAGCAATAGTTTTGCTATGCGGGAGACAAGTGTCAAAAACATCTCTCACATAGTTGTATGCCTTTGGTGAAAAAAAATTTAATGTCAGGGCAAATTTCCTAAGTTCAGGTGAATATTAAACATTTCTCCCCATTTTTCTGTTCAATATTTCTATATTAACCTTGCTCATATTTTGAACTAAAACTAAATTTTCTTGAGATAGTAAATTTTGTCGCTCTAATTCCTCAGCAATTATTTTTAAAGAGGCTACTTTTTTGTGTGCTCTTTTCAGTGATTGACCAAGGGCACGGATTTTTTTCGTTTTTTCCTTATTCTTATCTTTTTGCAGCAGCAGTTCTCTTCTAAGTTTCTTTTTCCTGTGCAGCCAGAGCTGAGGTTGATGGCGATGGTTCTGGATGAACATCACGTTCACGGGGTCTTTTTCTTTCTTTTTCCTAAAATAACAGAGCTGTATATTAGACAATGTTTGAAACATTATTTCCGAAAGAAAGACAGAACAAATTAATTTATGATTTAAGTAGATGTGAATGAGTGACTGAATCTTATAGGAAAAGTGACAGTAACATTTTGTTTTGATTTCGTATCGAGTAAACACACCTAAATATAGTTGTTTAATAATGTAACTGTAACACAAGAAATTATTACATCTTTGAGGTTAGCTGCCTTTTGATTTTCATAGCTATCAATTTTTAAATGGTTATTCAGCCATTCGTAATCGTATTTCTCCTTACTTTATTGCACTGTTTATTTTGGAAACGTCATCACTAATACTCAAATATAAAACGAAATTTGAGACCATAAATATAGAATATAGGCATAAGGCATAAGAATGATTTTAAATTAATATCACACCCAAATCATAACTCATTAATGATCCAATTATATACAATGGAGTGAAGATTTATAACAAACTTCCTCCTCACAGGTTTTAGTGAATATCCCAAAAGTTTTGTTTGTTATTATATAGCTTTGTCAATAAGAATCTTGTAAATTCTTAGACTATAAAGTATATCTATCTATCTATCTATCCATCTATCCAACTATCCATCTATCCATCTATCCATCTATCCATCTATCCATCTATCCATCTATCCATCTATCCATCTATCCATCTATCCATCTATCCATCTATCCATCTATCCATCTATCCATCTATCCATCTATCCATCTATCCATCTATCCATCTATCCATCTATCCATCTATCCATCTATCCATCTATCCATCTATCCATCTATCCATCTATCCATCTATCCATCTATCCATCTATCCATCTATCCATCTATCCATCTATCCATCTATCCATCTATCCATCTATCCATCTATCCATCTATCCATCTATCCATCTATCCATCTATCCATCTATCCATCTGTCATAGTCCTAGGATGTTTATTATTTTAATATTGATTAAGCGTAGACAATGTAAGCTAGGAATTATAACTTACAATTTTTGGACGTAAGTATTCCGGAAGCTCGTCAAATATGGTGGGGACTGCTCCTTTCAGAAGATATACTTTTTGATTTGTTTGATGAAGGAAATTCTGTTTAAAATGCTTAGAACAAAGCCTATCGTTGCTTGTAGGCTTCCAACCTTCGATCCTCATATTTTTGATCCATAAATCATGTCTAGGAAGATCTTTAGGAAACCTGTCGAGGAAGAAAGAAAATTAATTTTATTATTCATACAACTACAAATAAAGGCCACCCTTAAAATGCACACCTTGTATAAGGGTATTGGTATATTATATATTACAATGCAAAGTCATAATATTTCTATTCAAAATGTAAGCTATAATAGATACGCCACTGGAAAACTGATTGTATTTGAACCAAAAAATCCCTTAAAAACATAATTTTTAGACTTTACGTGCTCAAAAACATTATGATTCGCATGTTAGTGGTACATTCCAAATTATATTTCGGATACACATATATCTTTGAACTAGATATCGAGATATTTGCATGAATTTCGGATACACCAAAAAAATAAGATCATAAATTTACCTGTGAAAAGTAATTCCTGGCTCCTTCCTGCTGCTGTGGCTTTTACAACGGTAAGCTGCACACCCCACCATTACGCTCACCACAATATTTCACAATTATTTGTCTTAAAAACGTTAAATATGGCAAAAAACACCACCTTGACACTACCGTCAGTTTTCCACCAGCATTTTGACAGCTATTCATTTTCGGTATCAGCTAATCCATATAGCATCAAATGGGCGTGCGGTATCCCCTCTCTTTCCTTATCTAAGATAGAAACCAAGGGACTTAGAATTTGTGATGTATACAGACATACGAGAATTGTTTTAGATCGTTCTATATTGCGTAACGGAATTATTCAATTGATGTTAACGAAATTTTGACACAGTATTACTACCGCGGTGAGAATGGAAAACGTGTATGTTTTGGAAAAATCGTGTCAGTGGCGGCGCAGCAATAATAAGTTTGTCCATTGACCTATGAAAGAAATACGTACCGGCGTATTTTTTTTAAGTCCATGTGAACATTTCCTTGACTATTACCGAAACCAAGGGAAGTTTTGTGATGTATACATATACGAGTATTGCTTAATTTCGTTCTATGTAAATTTCGACACAGAAGTGACTATCGCGGCGAGAGTGGAAAACGCGCCAGTGTCTGAAAAATCGTGTAGTAGTTGCGCAACAATAATTAAAAAACTAAAAATATAAAAACAGCTCACACTTCGCCTTTTAATGGCTTAGAGGCTCCTGATCATTTTGCATCGTTCAGGTGAAGCATGCAGAATGAAAACTGTGGCGTCCTAGTTTCTAGGGAGGGAGACGCAAGAAACTATTTACGAGAGTTTTTGTGTTGGACGTTTTTTTGCGGGAGGGAGGGCGATGATTTGGTTGCAGGGGGATTTCAGACTATAGCTGCATGCAATGGGAAAACAATAAGACGTAATCATTATTACCTATGTGTGGGAAGTACTGAGTCAATCAACTTGACTCCATTTTTTTCTTACCCTGAACTTTTTTCGTTGTGCGCGGGTAGATTCAAAAAACCAAAAACATTATTCAATTTTGTTTAGGAACTTTTTGTCATGTTGTAGTTTTTTTGTATCTCCTATCCTTCTCGAGAAAAAAAGAAAATACGATGCTCTGCGGTTTGACGCATATTAGGCTGCATTGACTGGTCTTAGGGCAGGTGAGTGTGTTTTGGTAGTTAGAGATTTTATTTTGAATATACCTAGTGTAAAGAAAACCGAAAAAATATTGAAGTTCCAAGACCCTGTAGATCGGTGACGAAGCGTATGCGGACCTATGTTTATTTGAAATGTTGTCATTAAAAACACCAAATAATCTCCTTTCGCTTGTACATGATAGTTAGGAACACCCTGTTATAACAGCTTGATTGGACTTATTTCGTATCTTGAAACACTTATACCTATACATGACAATTATTCTCATTGTATCTATTCCTGGATTCGCCATGTGAGAATCGAATAGGAAGAACACTGAACCTTAAATTATTGCTGGTCAGATACATCACAGGATTTATTCAATCAGTCATTGTAGTTTGGCATGGGTGCTATGATTGCATGATGCTTGGCCTCTATGCCTTGAAGTGACCAGACATCCAGGCGTATTGAACGGGACAGTTTATGATAGACACGTCCTGTTGTCCCACAAATTTCAAAATACAAATATATTCTCAGGGGACGTCAAAATACAATTTTGCTCCTAATTTATCAAAAACCACCCCATCCCTCCCTCGGTTATTCAAAAAATCTCATACTGTAGATGAATCTGCACTGCCATGATTAAAAAATCGAGATTAATTTAGTTATTATCCCTACGCCGATCTACAATCTCATCATAAATGATTAATATACCAATTTGTATCAAATATATCTGATAATTAGCTAAATTTAAGTTAATACTTAAATTAATGGAAACCCATTTTCGTTAACGTGCATATTTCACGTAACAGAATGTCGCGGCTTTGGTGGAATTTGCATCCACTGAAATTTCAGGCAGGCGAGGTAATCCATAATATATAATTATTTTGATTTCGCCGAATCAATCGATAGTAGTGGCCTTAGAGTAATTTCGATGTGTTCTTGATAGCACTGACATGTTTTGGTAAATCAAAAGATTAATTTATGTGAATAGCAAACGATAAGATCAAATAAAGTAACACCGATTCGGTTATTTTTCCGAATCGTCTTTTTTACCGTGAACCGCAGTGGCATGTACATTTAAACGCGTATTCACACGGTGATATACGGAAATTTCGTCGTTTCGATCGCGTGTTGTCTCCGAAAACCGCATAGCTGATCAGAAAACTATTCAAACTCTGTTTACAACAGTTTTCTGTGTGAACATATCATTCGGTTTGTACCGATTCGTTAAAATTACCACATGTACATGCGATCCGCAGTGATACAACCTCCAGATGTTCAGGTAAATTGTTATGGAAAAGTTAAAATAGGTAGTTTTGGTTGTTCTTAATTGATCTTACCGTTTCGGTTAACAAATACGTTGTCAGAACCGCTATTTGACAGGTAAATAAATAATTTTCGGAGCAAGACACCACTGTAAGATGCCCCCTAACCTTATTTTGAGCTACAACTTTGACACCATAACGTCAAAATAGCAGATGAGTATTGTAAAGGTTGTTGTTTGAAAGAAAATCATAATTCAATAGTGTTCGCTGTAGTTTGCCCTAAAATGATGGAGTTGATTTTATTGGACTCCAGTGATGACTCAGATTTTGAAGATGCGACCTTGTTGGAAGTATTTGACAACAACAACATCGAATACAGAGCCGACCTTTACGGAAAATTCAACTCAGATATGCTCTTGGAACAGGAGTGTAAAGTGAACTTTCGCTTCGAAAAACGGCATATTCCGAGATTGGTACAAGCACTCAGAATTCCAGATGGGCTTAATACAGACAGCCAACATAAGGTTTCTGGGCAAGAAGCGCTTTGTATTTTGCTCAGGAGATTGAGCTACCCCAACAGGTTAGCTGACCTAGAGCCATTCTTTTGACGATCAGTGACCGCCCTATCAAAAATAATTAATATATTATGATCTAATTTTTATTCGTGCTGTGCATGCGTGTCGCTTCGTTAATCGCTATGGCTATCGTCCGTACAATACCGGCATCACTAACCGGCATTTAGCGGTTACGATATACGTAAAACGAAATGCAAATGTCAAAGTTGTCGAATAGCGTTAAACGGATCATCACTTTGTAGGCAACGAAAACTGCCTAATAATAGTCATCCGATTTGGAAGCCAAAAGAGGCCGACCAAGAAATTTTAGATGAAATACTTGCATCATGAAACGTAGGAGTCGATGCCTGCATGCTGCGATTCCTAAATCGACTCAACGTTTCATGAAACTTTCATCAGTCATCTTCCTACTCAAATCGAAACATGTTGCGAAGCCTGAATCGAATTGATATTTTATGCAGGTTTCATGCAACACAAGAATAGTAGGGTAAGGTTATTTCTTTACATCGACGCAATGCTATAGGGGACAGGCGGGCAAAACAGGGTACGTGCCGGGGTACCCCCCTCTTTTTCTACACGACCAGCTCCATCTATGCGACAGGGTCAAAATTATATCTTACACGCGTGTAACGGTCTTCGCTTACGAGCAAAATAGGCAGTTTACTTATCGATCGTTAAGGGACTAAATAGAGTGCGGTAAGGTAAGAGGTAACGTAAGACGTAAGGTAATAAACCTGTGGAATCAGATGAGAGTGTTTATAGTCGTAACGTAAAAAGAAACGTTACGACTATAAATACTCTCATCTGATTCCACAGGTTTATTTTCTTACGTCTTACGTTACCTCTTACCTTACCGCACTCTAATCTGTACTTAAGAATTGCACATGTGTGCTGTTCAGTGTAGTCATAAGATCTCCAGAAAATATATAAAGCGTAAGGGTGCATTTATAGTGCTGTAACGTAAGAGGTAAGGTAAGAGGTATGAAAATAAACCTGTGGAATCATATGAGAGTGGTTATAGTCGTAACGTAAGAAGTAACGCAAGACGTAAGAAATTCATTTCTAAAAGTGACGGGACATGAAATGAGAAGCGATTTCGGGTGGAAATCGGCCAGGATCGCTAGACATCGTGCATAAAACACGCGGGAATTTAGAAATATGCTCGTGAAATACTGCTTACCTCAGAAATAAGCCAAATTCATTTTTCTTACGGCATCGGGTGAATTCCGGTGAATTCGGCCATGGTCGCCAAAATGAATGCAATCGCCATAGGCTGGTGTTGGACATGTGATCAAAGATTTGAATCACCGACGGGTGATTTGAACAGACTTCACCAAATTTCGTAAAAAAGTTATTTTTTTTGAAAAAGATTAAAATAAAACACCAAAAACTTGGTTTTTTGAATTTTTCACCAAAATTTTGAGGTTATGTGAAAAAATTGAGAATACAAAAGTTGTAGATCTTTTTATTACCCACATCTTTGCCATTCAACTTTTTCCCATAGAACTTGTAGTTTTGCCAGAAATCAAGATAAACCATTTTCTACCCTTAAAAACTCACCCCCTCCCACTTCCCGATCTCGAATCGACCATAATTTATTTTTCCTTTTATTCTTATCATATTCCTCTCCTTTTCTAATAAGTTCCATCCTACTGTAATTTTTTTCACTTTTTACCATTTTTGAAGGCTTCGGCACTGGTCTAATATTGGAAATTATGTTATTGTTTTTTAACTAACTATTTTGCTAAATGACTCAAAATCGCAAATTTATATTTTTTAATCTTAAACTGTCCCTATCATTTATGTCGTCAATAATGTCTGAAACATATATCAAAAAATGTATCTTCGTTTTCAGTAAATCACAACCTGCGTATGTTTTCACAACTGATTGCAACTTTTCAAAGTGGGATGAATTTGAGAAAAAATCGCAGTGTTTGGAAATAAACATAAATTCAGTATTTTTGAGAGAATAACGACGATATGTTTGATTTAGGCAATACCTTGTTGTTTGCTGTAAATATATTCTCAAGCTATTTTCACCTATACCCAAACCAGATTTGAGAGGCGACATCATTAATAGCTGACAGCTTTGACTTAAATTTTAGAGAAGCTTATCTTTCTTCAATAAACAATTAACAGAATTTGGTTACTAGCTGAGTGATCAACATTTGAATTTAATCTTTTTTAGACAAAATAAGTGCTTTCACTGGAGGTTCTGAGTGTCTTATATTCCTTTAATAAAAAAACATTTTTTTCTGTATAGTTAACAAATACTGTACAGTCCGACCAACCACCTAACAGAATTTTTCAAACTAGATGCCATGTGTTTCACTAACTACATATATTAGCATCTTTAGGGGAAGATTAAATCTAAATTTTTATTGTTTATTAATGCTACGCCAAAGAGTCAAGAGTCGGTTTACTATTCATGTGTATTTATCATTTTTAAGGACATAACATTCAATATTTTGCTTAACAATTCTATGTTCGGTGTTTTGTCCATTGTAACACTCATTGGCGGCTTCACGATACGCCTATGTCATTTGGAATTCATTTATTGACCTTCAACACGCGTCATAGAAATCGGGGGCTGGGGTCGATCATATTTGCTTGTAATAATATATTATATGAATGAACGTTCTTGTTTCGCGCCACAGATACGTGTGGAAATAATAAATCAGTAACGAATGAATGACTTGCGAGATCTATGGGGGTGAGACTTCAATGGTCAGCCCAGGTACATAAAAGTATACGATAATTTGTAAGCGGCTTGTAGTAGTTCAATACTTTTCGAACGACAGGGACACAGGGACATCGACTGAAATGTAAAATTTTTGTTCTACAAGATATCTATAAAATTGAAATCAAAGCATCAAAGTGATTTTGGAGTTATAACAGAAAACTGTAAATTATTTTCAACTTTACAGTCCTCTCTCTTGGTTAGGGCGTGCAACACCATAGGTACATGATATATAATTATATATATGCTGTGTTAAATAGTGCTATTTTGACCCTAACAAACCGTCATTGGCGCACAGGCCCAGCCTTCTGAGACACTTGTTGTTGATAGCAAAAAATTGTCGTGGGTTTATTTTGTGACATGGATACAATAGGATTTGGTAAACATTTGCATTTTTTCTTAAACCAAGGAACTATCTTAAACCTTCCTTAAATACGTTCGTAATTGTATCTGCTTCACTGTACTCAGTAAAAAATAAACCAAACGTATAATTCGAAGAAAAGGAACGTGGAAGAAATATCAAGCTATCAAAACGCGAGAGAATTCTGAATCGGAAGCATACTTACTTCCATATACATAATAAGAGTACTATCTTCAAGTCTGAATAACACAATTTGAATATCACGAAATATGAAGCCTGAGTGAGTTAAAGCAAAAGCTCTGTTTATGTAATGCATCGTCAATAGTAAGATTAATAACGTTTACTTACATATTTCATCTTCGTAGTCTATTGATCGGCAATTATAATTACGCGAACAACAATATGTGATACAAACTATTACTTATGTCGAGTGGCAGACACCGCAGAACCGCAGAACGTTAACTCATTGGTTATCGCAAAAGGAACGCACACTAGTGAAAGTTTCGCTTGAAGACGGACGACAGACAACAACTTTTTGAATATACTCGCTGATTGGGCTAACGAAATGTTTTTCTTGCATCTCACGTCACCAAGACTGGAGCCTGCTGAGTATGATTTATTATAGGTCAGTAACTGTGGATAAACGGTTAATAAAGGTAGGTGCGCCGACATAAAACTAGTGAACTACCTACATAATATTGTAACATACTGTATATGATCTTTGAAGTGTAAACATCATCGAATCGTCTAGAGTTTTTGGGAATGACGGACGGACATTCTAGAATGACATCGAATTCTCTAGAATGTTCGATGTAGTGTATACAGGGTGTCCCAAAAAATAGTGTCAAGCGGAAGTCCAGAGATAGAGCACACCTAGAAGTATCTGAATCACTCCCATATATGTATGCAATTTTTTGTAGTTTTCGAGTTATGAATTTTTTTCTGAATTTTAGAGGATTCTCTACCTCGACAACTTAAAACTGTTCCAAAAGAAAAATTAAAAGACTTTTCCAGATTCTCTTTTTTGATAATTAGTCTCCAAGAGTTTACTGTTTATAAAATAATCGGCTTCGTAACTTTGACGAAAGTCATGAAAATTTTAGTGTAAAGTGAAAAATTTACGATCTGATAATTATGACTTAAATCTTCGACTCGCAATTAAAAATCCAAAGAGGTGATTTCATGATTTCTAAGTAGCTCTAAAAACTTCTTCAGACTCTCAGCTATCACAGTCATTGAAAAAAGGTAGTACTTAATGGGGCTACTTTCGCTCCAATCGACCTTCAAAGACAAGAGGCGAAGATTTCTTCAAATTAGCGATGTGATTTTCAATTCATCAATACCTTATGTTATCGCGCTAATAGCAGAATGGTTGTCAGTACCGCAATAATAAACGTTAAAAACGTTGCATAAATTAAACATTCGTTAAGAAAGATCCTATTTTTTGCTAAAAAACCACAAGGAGCACATTCTTCAAAACCGGTTTTTACCTGAGCGACAAGAAAGAGAGCTAACGCTAACGCAGTAAACGATGTTAGAAAGAGATAGCTATGATATTGTTGTGATGTCTTTTCAAAATGTGTCATTGCATAGGTTGCTTTCGTTGTCTTTATTCAGTCGTCTGTCTGTCTTTGCGTCTTTAAAACGATACGCTCTTGTTTGCATTGGTGTTGTTTCTGTTGTCTGACTACTTGGCTATTCCTACAGACCTTGAGTGCACGACAACTGAATTTAACGATGCTGTTTTCTGCAAGAGAATATGCAACAAATGGATAGGTCGTGGTGGACCTACTGAATTACCGCCACGGTCACCTGATTTAAATCCGATAGAATTTATTGTTTGGGACTACTACAAAGAACTAGTTTATGCTAAAGAGTGTCGAAACATCAGAGAATTACGCAACAAATTACCACAGGCTGAAGAAACAATAAAAACCAATCGAAGAGCTTTTGTTAATTTAAATAAAAAACAATTTTTTCAGAAGATGTAGATTATGCATCGAATAAGAAGGTAGACATTTTGAAAATTTCTTGTGAAATTTAATAAACTTAGTGAAGCAACCTGATAATTCAGTTTCATTTTACAATTTCCCACTTACAAAAAAGAAGTCGTACCTACATGTAAAAAAAATCTTAGCAAAGTGACACAGGTGGTCATCTATCGATATTCTGGTCGCACTAAACGTTTTTTATTGCGGCACTGGCAATTATTCTGCTATTAGCGCCCTAAAATTAGTTATTGTTTCATTTAAAATCCCATCACTGATTTCAAGAAATCTCCACCTCTTGTCGATGAAGGTCGATTGGAGCGAAAGTAGCTTCATTAAGTACTTCTTTTTTTATGACTTATTATTTATGATTATGATAGCTGAGAGTCTGAAGAAGTTTTTAGACCTGCATAGAAATCATGAGATCACCTCTTTAGATTTTTAATTGCGAGTCGAAAATCTAAGTCATAATTAACAAAACGTAAATTTTTCACTTTACACTATAATTTTCATGACTTTCACCAGATTTACTAAGCCGATTCCTATGTGTGAACAGTAAACTCTTAAAGATTAATTAGCAAAAAAGAGAATTTGGAAAAGTCTTTCAATTTTTCTTTTAGAACAGTTTTAAGTTGTCGAGGTAGAGAATTATCTAAAATTCATAAAACAATTCATAACTCGGAAACTACAAAAAATTGCATAATATATATATATGGGGGTGATTCAGATACTTCTAGGTGTGCCCTATTTCTGGACTTCCGCTTGACACTATTTTTTGGGACACCCTGTATAAGGCGCCACGGGTAGCGTGGAGTAGTTCAGTTGAGATAAGGTTAACAGATATTGTATTGAGTTGTGAAGTAGAACGGTGAAAGTTATGTCCAGTTTGATTCTTTGGTGAAGAAAAAGAGGCCGTCGTGACAATATATATACAAACCTCAGGAGCTGAAATTATATATTATCAGTATATTAAACATTTAAAAAATGTTTATACGAACATACCCTTAATGTCATGTAATTTTTTTTTTGATGACTGGTACGATTTGCAGAAACATTGGCTTTTTCGGATTACGTGGCATTCTTCCAATACAGTTTTATCGCATAAAAAAGATAAATAATTTTTAGTACAAAGGTCTGTCAGACGGACTGATGGAAATGAGTGGTAGGATAATTTTTATCAGTTTTAGAGTCTTAGGTATTCTATATCAAATCAAAATGAGGTGTTTACACATAAAACTTGCACTGCAAAAATTGAATTTTTGTTGCACTTTATGAACTTATAAAGTGTTTTGCACGGAAACGATATAATTGGTGATAGTTCTGTTTTCGAAAGAGCCGTCCCATGCCAACAGTGTTAGATTTTGACAACAGCTGCAATTTTAATAAAACATAATTGCTACAGTCAAAATCTACAATTACCTCAATGTGTTTTTTTAGAAGTTATATGGTCAAATACCAAAATAGCTACCTCTATGATATTAGCTCTATATTTAGTAGTTGTATTCGTTAAATTAATGAACCGTTTTATTCAGCGCATGGGATTAGGATGTAAACTAGCTTTCGTTCGAGATGGAATACCACACCTGCATCCTTGCATCCTGGGAAACCCTAAATGAGTTAGAGCGTCAAACTATCTTCTGGCCAATACACAGACACCTTCCTTAATGAGAGTCACAAACCAGCAAATATCCAGCTCTTCTGAGGCCAGAATGACCAGAACTTTAGGATCTATTGTTCGAGTTTTCCAAATAAACATAGGGGGCATTGGCCAATCAAAGAGTGTATTTCGACCTTGTAGTCTTCCAGGAAACTTATGCTGCAGATAAATGAAGCTTAGGAAGTCTCGTATTTATTACTCGAATATTTTGGTCTGTGACAGAAAATTAAAAAAATCTTCAACACCCTGTATTCCAAATATGGCACATTTTTTTCATATATATTTTCATCTCTCTTGGGTTTGTGTTCACGTTTATGGAATACTGTGCAAAAAGTTGCCCCTGAAACAATATTTGCACATGTAATAATGTTTAATACTCCCTATAAAGCTATAAACCTTGATTAGCATACGATAGTTAACTCTAAAGTAGCAAACTATTGAGTAATAAGTGACAATAAATTGTTTGATGAGTTGTCAAACTGGTAGTTTTTTATGTAGTTCTTAAAATGATTTTGTGATTCGATAACCACAGAAAAACATATGTTTGATTCGATGCACTTAACATACCCATAAATAAGCCAATAAATAAGTTGAAAAAACTGTTAGTAAAATTTCGGCTACATCTATAGCCGTCCTCAAAGTAGAAAAGTAGTTCGAAATATTGAGCCTTTTTGATTCATTAGCTGCCCCACGATTGTAGCTGTTGCTTTGAGAACTAGCTTCCTAGAGACGCCGATGTTTATGGAATCTTTTGAATACTGTATTGCGTATGCATTGTTGATCAATTATAAAACCACTGAAATTTATGTAAGGTTATTTAAAAAATTACTGACATTTGGTATTTTAGCTGTACCACTAATGCAGACCTTTAATTTCCCTTAAAATCTCAGAATCCCTTTTTTGCGGAATATATTTCTTCGACAATTTCCAAAAAGGTAAAAGCTTCACTCATCTTTCTGCCTGTCATCCTGTATGTAAGCTAAATAATCATGGCATTCATAATACTCGTATTCAAATTGACTGTATCAATAGCGATGAAACAAGTTTTCCTATGAACGTGAGCAGTTGTGTTCAGGATTATACCTTTTCATTATGCAAATTGATGATAGGAATTAATTCTTTGAATAGAGTATAATTTGTTTATTTTTATTGAAGAAGCAGATATGTGATGTACACGTCGTAGTAATGGAACACAGATACTCATATATGTATATACATAGAGGTTTTCTGTATAAACACCTCCTATTTTACGTGCCAGGCTCCCATGAACTATGTTAGCAATTCTAAAGCGGCCTACAGACGTCGATGCGTACTGCCATGCAGGCATCGACTCCTACGTTTCATGTGTGTAGTACTGAATCACGTATTTGGCATCAGTTGCAGCTTGCAGCGATGCAGAGTATGAAATCCCATTTTGGTCGGTGAGCAATGACGCCGCGTCGGTGACTCTGTTGCAGGTTCAACGTGTATAGTATTGCGTCGATGCAAAGAAATAACTCCACCCTACTATTCTTGTGTTGCATGAAACGTGCATAAAATATCAAGTCGATTCAGGTATCGCAACAGGTTTCGATTTGAGTAGGAACTCATGAAAGTTTAATGAAACCTTGAGTTGATTCAGGAATCGCAGCATGCATCAAGAACGTCTGTAGGCCGCTTTAGAGTCTGTTATATAGGGTGTCCTATGACGATTAAGACAAGCAATATATCGGAAGTGGGCAGCAGTAGCGAACGATAATTTTGACGGTGTAAATTAAAGCAAATATAGTTTCTTTTTCTTATTATTGTGTCACCCAATGAGGTATTTTTTTGGTCACGTGAGGTCCGATTCAAAATTTTTAATGGGACACCCTGTATATTTGTGACTTTTTGTATTCCTCTCGATAAAACAATTCCAACAAACTAGCACACACGGGGTCTAAAGTTATTAATTCAAGAGCTACAGGTACTTAAAGGACTGTACCACTATACCATTATGAAACACTACCAAAGTAATTAGCTGTAGGGGTACATTGTTATAACAATGGTAGTGAGACGCCTTGGAAAACGTTCGTCCAAATGTTGCTTGACCTGACGAGCAACATGTGCAGGTGCTTCAGCATGATGATAGTACATGTGCATTCTGATATTTACAGGAATATCCCCTAGGAGGCTTGTAGTTCATTTTGTAAAAAATTGAAGCAGCTGTCTCCTGTGAGGTGATTCTCCAAAATGAAAGGGCCTATTAAGTAACTGTTGACCATACCACACCACACGTTGACAGAAAATCTATGTTAAAAATTGCTTTCCACTGTTGCTATAGGGGATTTAAATAAACGCTTAATTACTGAAACTGTAGTCACTGTACACTGACACTTAGGTAATCCAGACATCAGTGTAATCAAATGTCTTTGAGCCTCGAACATGGCATACTTTTCTTATGACAAAATTCAGATACTAAATACACATTTTTAATTATGCTATAATGTGAAAAGAAATGAGAATCGGATAAGAATATACGAACATATGAGTTTTTTTTACATTATTTTCATGCGTATGATACATTCCTAATGTTTGGTGTGTTCCTCCCGACGCAGTCGACATACTAGAAATGCCACCTGATGTTGATCTTCTCCGGAAAACTTCGGTTAGCTTCCACAGGATCAGAACCCAGCATGTTTTTTATAACTGAGCAGACCGCGGAGGCAGAGCCTAAATACCACAGTACCGCGGCTGCTGTGAAAGCGTGATGTTAGGGGAAGTTAACGCGAGATTTGAATGGGCTAATACCCGTTGTCCCAATAAATACGTCTTCTGGCAGTCCATTCCAAGCCTTGGATACCCTGGGAATAAATGTGCGGTTGTACCGCTCACTTGATGTATGAAGAACGACCGTCTTAGGATGAGATGCAGCGGTCGCACAGGTACATCTGATAGGAGAAGTGAGCGGTGGAACGATAGAGGATAGCTCAGAGGAGCATATTCCGTTAGAATATCGGTAGAAGAGTGAGAGGTCACCAACAACACGCCGACGAGAAAGTGACTGAAGGTGGCGCGTTAAGGCCGGATCGCCAATTAGTCGAATTGCCCTTCTCTGGACGGCATCTAGTATAGACAGGGTAGTAGGGGCAGCAGCTCCCCAGACATGAGAGCAGTACTCCAGGCAAGGTCTTATCTGGGCTTTATATAGCGTGAGGAGGTTACATGGTGAGAAATACTTTCTGGCTCTAAATAGGTACCCAAGCTTTTTACCAGCAGCTGTTGCAATTGACGCGACATGTTCGTGCCAGATCAGATTTTCTGTAATGTTGACTCCTAACAGCTTGAATGAGTGACTCCTAGGCAGAGCCTGGTTGTTCATTAGAACCTGGTGTTGGATTGGGCACTTCTCGTTTGATAGCGTACAATACTGGGTCTTGGAGACATTAAATTTAACCATATTCTTAAGCCCCCAAGCGGTAATGGTATAGAGATCCTATGAAAGTGAAGCTGCCACTGCCAGTCTTCTGCGATCCAGCTCGACCACAGGAACCCAACATGCTGGGTTCTGAACCCAATATGACAAGTATGAATATGGGGTCAGTAACCAAACAGGATTCCCTTATATTAAATATATGAAACTTCTGGAGGTACCAGTTAATGTCTTAATTAAAACTCAAAACTGATGCATGCTCAAATAACAACTATTATTATTAATCTAAAAATATAAAAACTCTCACAAGTTCGAGTAACTAGAACTGCGACATTAATTCGAAAGAACATCGCTATTTCCACACTTAATAATCAATGCCATGGAATGTAATGCAATAAACAACTGAACAAATGCACCTATTCAGTCCGACGCCATAATCCTATGGATGCACATTACGTCACAAATGTAGCCAATACGCTCGGAGTGATTGATTTCGTCCATCTATCTTTTATCCAATCATTACTGTATTGTATATAAGCCCGCAGAATTTTATCTGAATGACAGTTTAAAATTATTATTTTATGGATGGATGAGTGCTTTATTCGGACTGAAAAAAATTTGTCATCATATCCGTTTGCAGTAAAATGTGTTTTTGATTAGAAAATTTAGTAGAAATATTACTTTTTTCATTTTACTTCCCGATCCGATGGGTGAGAGGAGTATTGTGATAGCGAAAATTTTCGATTTTAAGATAATACGCTTTTTGGGCGTTTTATGATGTCTGCATAAGTAAAATCCACGACACTCATTTCCGTCAGTCTGTCTGTCTGTCGGTCTGTCTGTCACGTTTTTCTAGGCTCTTATCTCAGTAACCGCTGCATGGATTATGATGATTTTTTTTTATAATTTTGAAAATCGGTGCATGGGCGGCGGACTAATTAGCAAAAAACAGAAGAACTCAAATATTCTTCAAACTTCGTTTTTAGGCGTTTTAAGGGTTGCGGATCATTTTCTATTTTTTTGTGTGGGGTGAAATTGGGGTGGTTGGGAGGTGGGAGGCTTTGCAAAACTCAAAAATTTTTTGCATTCATTATATGCCTGACTTGTGAAAGAAAGACCTAGCGTCATAACACACTTTTTTAAGTCCATCCGAACATTCTCTTGTCTACTACAGAAACCAAGGGAATTTTCTGATTTATACATACGAATATTGTTTAGACCGTTCTATATTGTGTTAGGTGGAAACTGTTGGATTGATTTCAATGACATTTTTACGCAGTATTACTACCGTGGGGAGGATGGAAAACGTTTATTGTTTTTAGAAATCCTGTCCGTGGCGGCGCAGCAGTAATAAAAAACACTAAAAATATAAAAACAGCTCAAACTGGGCTTTTAAGCGCTTTAGGGGTTCCTGATCATTTTCTTTTTTTTTGGGTGGGGGTGAAATTGGGGTAGTTGGGGGGGGTGGAGGGTCATAAAACTCAAAAAAAGTTTTGTATTCATAATAGGCTATCCATTGACCTGAAAGAAAGACCTAGCGCCATAACGAACATTTTAATATGTGTAAAATTTGTATTATTTATAGAATTTATATGAGATTGTTCACATAAGGTGTTTCTTAAGGTTTATGTTGCTCGGTACACTTTAGGTCTGCTATTATTGGTGTTGTTTGGCTCTGTATCTAGCTCCACCTCAACTGCAGTTGCTAGACTGTGTAGATAAATAGCTTTTAGGATTTTAGGTCTATGTAGGAGAGTGGGATTCAAACATCGATTGTGTTTGTCGTAGATTGATTTGAACGCATTGTCTTCAGCTTTGTTACCGTGTATTCCAATATGTGCGGGGATTCATATAAACTTTATGTTTTTGTTTATGTTATTTATATATGATATTAGTTCTAGGATTACTTTTATCTGGGGGTCTTTTTCGAAAAGATTACTCAGTGCCGTTAATGCACTCATCAAGTCAGTACTTATAAGCAAATTTGTGTGCTTTGGTGAAGAAAAAAATAGTAGAGCACGCCAGATGGCATATGTTTTAGTAGTGTATATCGTACATCGTTCATCTAAAGTTTAAGTATGATTGTTATTAGCCACAAAGGCAGCCCTCAAAAAAGTACAGATTTGTACTCTTATCTCTCGATGAAGCCAAAGACATATTCATATTAATATCCGGGCGTTCATATATCCAATGTGCACTAGTGTTAGAGTTGTTGATAAGGGTACTATTCTCACAGATATTGTATTTAATGTTTGTTTCAGAGTATCTTACTCTGAGTGGCTAATGGTCGTTCATAATTGGAGCAATTCTCGATCTTCAGGCGCTTTCGTGGTTGCAATATAATAAGCAAGTCTGACCGCAGGGTTAATGGTAATATTTCTGTGACTTCATGTAGGACTTCTACTGGGCTTGTTCTAAATCTTAACCCTCCTGTTGCTAATCGAAGGGCAGCGTTTTGGATTTTATCCAATGCTCGTAGTTGAGATCGTCTTGCGGATGCATATTATAAGACATCAGCATAGACTAAGCGTGGTAGGATTAATGCTTTGAATATACGCAACGGCCTATTTATACTTGCACCCCAGTTCTTATTGGCTATATACACACTTCATGATGTTAACCACTCTATTACATTTCTTGGTTATTGCATTTAAATTGCGTAAATTCATGTCACTTATTTCCGTCTGTCTCTTTCTGTTCGTTAGTCTGCCTGTCTCCCCGATGATTTTTGTTCCTATAACTCGAAAGATGCTGAAGTACCTGATGTTGATGACATTTTCCTAGTGGGTTACTCCCACTTTTCGAGAATTCTCACGAAGCGGGGCGGAGTAGCAATAATATAAAAAACTGATATATCTCGGTTCTGTTCGATTGAACATTTTGATCTGATAATTAATAAATAATTTTATAGTAAGATACTACTAGAGCAAAGTCAAAAAATGGAGTCAAGTTGATTGACTCAGTACTTCCCACACATGATAATGATTTCATTTTATTGTTTTCCCATTGCATGAGGATATAGTCTGAAATCGCCTTGCAACAAAACCATCGCCCACCCTCCCGCAAAAAAAACGTCCAGCACAAAAACTCTCGCAAATAGTTTTTTGCGTCTCCCTCCTTAGAAACTAGGACGCCACAGTTTTAATTCTGCATGCTTCAACTGAACGATGCAAAACGATCAGGAGCCTCTAAACCGTCTAAAACGAAGTATGAGCTGTTTTTATACTTTTAGTTTTTAAATTATTGTTGCGCCGCCGCTGACACGATTTTTCAGACACTGGCGCGTTTTCCACTCCCGCCGCGATAGTCAATTCTGTGTCGAAATTTCATTAAAATCAATTTAATAATTTTTGCTTTACGCAATATACATAGAACGAAATTAAGCAATACTCGCATATGTATACATCACAAAACCCTAAGTCCCTTGGTGTCTGTGATAGGCAAGGACACATGGACTTAAAAAAAATACGCCGGCACGTATTTCTTCTATAGGTCAATGGAAAAACTATTATGAATACAACAAATCTTTCAGTTTTACAACCCCCACCCCCCAAACACCCCAATTTCACCCCCACCCAAAAAAAACGTAGAAAATGATCAAGAACCCCTAAAACGCCTAAAAACGAGGTTTGAGCTGTTTTTATGTTTTTAGGTTTTTTATTATTGCTGCGCCGCCACTGACACGATTTTTCCAAAACATACAAGTTTTCCATCCTCGCCGCGGTAGTAATACTGTGTCAAAATTTCGTTAAAATCAATTGTATAATTTTCGCGTTACGCAATATAGAACGATCTAAAGCAATACTCGTATGTCTGTATGTCTGTATACATCACAAGTCCCTTGGTTTCTATAATGAGCAAGGCAATGTTCAAATGGACCTAAAAAAGTGTATTATGCCGCTAGGTTTTTCGTTAACAGGCTCATTATGGATACAACAAAATTTTCCCCCACCCCCCAACCACCCCACATTCACCCCTACCAAAAAAAAAGTAGAAAATGATCAGGAACCCCTAACGCCTGAGACGTTTTAATTTTCCTTTTGTTTTTTATTATTGCTGCGCCGCCACTGACACGATTTTTCCAAAACACGCGTTTTCCATCCTCGCCGCGGTAGTAATACTGTGACAAAGTTTCATTAAAATCCATTCCATTCCACGTTACTCAATACGGAATGATATACCTAAAGCAATATTCCTATATATTTATCAGAAAATTCTAAGTCCCTTGGTTTCTGGAATAGGCAAGGCAATGTTCGGATGGGCCTAAAAAAGGGTATTATGCAGCTGGTCTTTCTTTTACAGGACAATGGATAGCCTATTATGAGTACAACACTTTTTTGAGATTTGCAACCCCCCCACCCCCAACCACCCCAATTCCACCCCCACCCAAAAAAAAGTAGAAAATGATCAGGAACTCTTAAAACACCTAAAAACGAAGTTTGAAGAATATTTAATTTTTTTGTTGTTTCATTGAAATCAATCCAATAGTTTCCACGTAACACAATACACAACGGTCTAAGCAATATTCGTATGTATACCTACATCAGAAAACTCCCTTGGTTGTAATAGGCAAGAGAATGTTCGAGTGGACCTAACAAAGTGTGTTGTGACGCTAGGTCTTTCTTTCACATGTCAGGCATATAATGAATGCAAAATATGTTTGAGTTTTGCAACCCTCCACCTCCCAACCACCCCAATTTCGCCCCATATAAAAAAAATTAGAAAATGATCCGCAACCGTTAAAACGCCTAAAAAACGAAATTTGAGGAATATTTGAATTCTTCTGTTTTTTGCTAATTAGTCCATGCACCGATTTTCAAAATTTAAAAAAAAATCATCATAATCCATGCAGCGGTTACTGAGATTATGAGGTTAGAAAAGCACGACAGACAGACAGACCGACACATTGACAGACCGACAGACAGACAGACCGAGGGAAATGAGTGTCGTGGATTTTCGTTAGGTAGACATCATAAAACGCCCATGTTATGACGCTAGATCTTTCTTTCACAGATCAGGCATATAATGAATGCAAAAAATTTTTGAGTTTTGCAAGCCCCCACCCAACCACCCCAATTTCACCCCACTCAAAAAAATTAGAAAATGATCCGCAACCCTTAAAACGCCTAAAAAACGAAGTTTGAGGAATATTTGAATGCTTCTGTTTTTTGCTAATACTCCGCCGTCCCTGCACCGATTTTCAAGAAAATTACCTACTAAAACCCTCCAGCATATCGCTGCCCAAATTTCATCACAATCCATGCAGCGGTTACTGAGATTACGAGGCTATAAAAACGCGCACAGACAGACGGACAGACAGACCGACGGAAATGAGTGAGATGGATTTTCGTTATGTAGACATCATAAAACGCCCAAAAAGCGTGTTATCTCAAAAACGAAAATTTTCGCGATCATTATACTCCCCTCACCTATCGGTGTGGGAAGTAAAAGCGACTGCTTTAGAAAAGAAGTGCTTCTGGAGATGGGCGGAAAAAGCTAAAATATATCGCCAACTTTAACCGATCACTTACGATTTCCGAAATCAAAATGGTAAAGGTCGAATTTTGAATCACCCGGTATATATGGCACATATTGTAATGTCTTGTGCAGCTTCTTGTGAACTATTATAAACTCACTACCTACGATATTCTTTAATGTTAAATCAAATAGCAAAAAAGTGGCAAAGTTCTCCAAACTGCCGACAATAAATCAAGAGGTCTGCAGTGAAATACGATTAAGAAAAAAAAAGTGATATATGGGAGGAGTTTAAAATACTTCTTCGCGGAGTTTTCCACTCCATGTCTGTTAAGAGTTTGGATACAATTTTATTATTAATGTATAACTTGTACACTTGTAGTCTTTTTGTTAATGTACCACTAATATATCGTCTCTAATTTAGCAAAAGGGCGTATATAGTTTTTGGCAACTTTACAGGAGAGCACCGTTGAAAGTATAAGTAACCTGTCCCTTCCATAAATCCATAATCAAGCAAGCTACAGAAGTAGTTTTCGGAATCATATTAGCACAACTCATTATCTTGCTACTGCTTGTACCCAATATGAGCCAATTGTATTTGTAACAAAGATATTTCGAAAATATGACATACGCCACTTTGGAAACACAAAAAAATCTTCCACTTTATATACATAATATACCCATCGGAATACGACATATTGCGACAACCTACCTTTCCAATTTGCTAGCATACTTTCTCTAAATGTGGTGATTGTCGACGATCACTCTAATAAAAGGGTGTGTACATATACAGGGTGTTTTCAAAGATGGGACTTTCCTTTTCAGAAACAACTGCCTTTGAAGTGATAAAGCTAACGTACGGTGAATCAGCAGCAGACGAATAACTATCCCCCCCCCCCCCCCCTTCCAATAAATTCGACATCTCTCGTTCTCGTTTTTCCATTCCATCTATACCGTATGGGTGCTTTAAATGGTAGCGCTGTGTCGTAGGCAGTGCTAGTGTACACCTTACAGGCTGACAAGAGCTACGTAAGGGTCTCTGACACCTGCATAGGCCATCTTAAATAATTAATGTCAGATTTTCATTAATAAAAAGTACTCGTTCATTGGTGTAATGTACGTGTTCTTCGTTTTAATATTCAAGTTGTAAAGAATAAATATTTATTATATTATAAATATTTCATTAGTTCAATGAACATTGTTCCTTATATTTATGAATGTGTTCATAAATACTAGGAACGAAATAATTCGACATGATCGCCACACTGATGCTAGCGGTTATTTTGGCACTTATCATATGTCATACTTAGACATAGAGTGCGAGCAGATACAATTTGGTGTGTTCATCAATTCTAACGATACAGCTATAATGAAGAAGTGTCCCTACTAATATAGACAGGGTCCAGGTTATGGTAAGTTAATAACCCTATTATTCCTTACTGAAAAGTACCTTTCTCTTGATGCAATTTTACTTTCAACTTCCAAGTTCAAATTTGAAAACTTGAATATTTTCTTGGGTAGGCGAACATTTGATAAATATGTTATTCTTATAATTTGTAACAAATATATTTCTTTTGGACTTCAATTTCACAGAATCTGTAGCAGCAGGGAAGGATTGCTAAAAGAATGGGATCAGTCTTGGAAGAAAAAAGTTTCCTCAAAAACCTAGATATCAACTAGAGAAATCTTCTAAGAACTCATACAATAACTTGTATGTTACCAGCTCCTTTCCAAAGTTTGAATCCTATGAAATTAAACGCTTCCATCAAAGCATTTCTACATAAAAATGCATTTTATACAATCTGTGAGTAGTTGGACTTCCGAAAAACAAATATTTCAAATTTTGTAAAGTAGGTGTCTACTTCTAAATGTGTATTGTTGTTTTCTATTTTTATGTGTATACTTATCCATATTTTTATTGTTTTACGGTACTTGTACTTTTATGTGCATACCTAGATATCTACGTTTTTACTGTTTTATTTTGACTACAAATGTAAATTTTTGCATACAGCAGTGAAATAAAATTTATCTAACTATATATCTAAAGGTCGATTTATTTATTATTATTAAACATTTTAAAACTTCAATTTAATTGTATCAATGACGTTGCTTGTTAATTCAACAACTTATATATCTATATCTAATATCTATGATTAAAGATCAATAAATGTTATCAATAATATGAAAATAGTACATTAATATAAGGGTTGCATAAAATTAATGAAAAATGTAAATCATCCGATGAATTTGGTACATTAATATTAAGATTTCTTGCATCAGTTTAATGAACGATGTCATTAACTACATTTTATACATTGAATTAATGAAATATATGCGTTAAAACAATAATTGTTTACTGTGTTCATCCCAATAATGAAACTGTATTCCTCAAATAATGTTATAGGTACTTCATTATATCAATTAATAGCGTTCATCGACCTAACGAACTTAGTGGTGATAGAGATAATTAATTACCTACTTTTCATTATATTAACGAACTCGTTCTTTGGCTCAATAATCTGTTAATAAATTTAATGAAGTTTTTCATTGTATTTAGAGACAGTTTTGGTTCCTATGTAGCCACGGAGATCAACATAATCCCCTGTACGATGTATTCTAAAGCCAGAACAGCTTCATCTAAGTCCTCCCAATTTTGTCTTAGATTAACCCTGATGAGATCCGAGTAGTTTTAAACACGTGTCGGCAGCTATCGTTGTTTTCCTCTTCGCGCTATCCAGTTATTTGTAATTTTCTATTTGATTACCTTTCACCCAATTAATTTTTCTTTTTAGATTCACATATCTAGAATCTGGTCTTAATGTAGGTATGTCATTCCTCTTTAGAATGACCAACAGCAAGCTAGTAATCCAACACAATAAGCAAACGATGCAAATCCAGTATCGATCATCATAAAACAACGTCCTATCATGAGCCGATGAACGGTAGACTGACTACTATGGTGAATTTGTTATTATGTCATTATGTAGTTCGCGGATTAAAAATTATCCATACAAACAATAAAAGTGTAGGTAGACGGGTCGTAAATTCCCTACTAATATCTATCCTCTTCGCTATTCAGGCTTCCATCAAGTCGCTAATCTTAATAGCTTTTTAAGCATCATAAACGTACGACAAACCATAAAATTCCTACCACTTTAAATTCCTTTCTTCCGAATCATTGTCTATCTGGGATAGTCACCTTTTGATGTGAAGTGCAGGCAGCAATTTGGTAATTATCTATTTACTACGATTTCAAATGCCTTTTAATAGGTGTTTAGGGCTTTTCAACAGGATGTATCGATGCTTTCTCCTTTTTGTGAATAGACTCTACCTAGACTAGGCTTTTATCTTGGTGCCGCTTGTTGGAAGCAGTGTTTATGCTTATGCTTATTCAGAATACTTTATGTATGTACTACCAATGTTGCGCTAGGGTAAATGGTAGAGACAAAGTATGGTTGATAGCAAAACATGACATAACCCCATACATAACCCTATCGCTTATCAATGATAGATAAAAAATGGCTTCAAGTGACTTGACTCAGCTCTTCCCATACAGCCAAACATTTTGGGCGTGCCTCATCCACCACGCTCCATGCCACCACAATTCCACCCTCTCTTGAAAAACGTGGTAAATGATCATGAACCCCTAAAACGTTCAAAACGGAAAAGCTGTTCTGAGGATGTATGCTTTTTGCTATAGTTACTTCACCGCCAACTTTCAAAACTGTAGCAGCATTGCCTAACTATGATTTCATATCTTGTCACATCTTAAATTATTTCACCGAGATAGGCCAAAGTTCGGATGGGTCAGTGGCGCAGCCTGGCCATCTGAAAAGATTTTTATAGATTTATTTATCAGAAATCTTTTGACCTCTTGAGCAATTCTTGACTTTCGCGTCATTCGAGGAGTGCCTTTGAGCAGGGTGGAGGCCGTAAAGAGGGAAGGGATAGATTTGTTGAACGGGGCAAAGGAAGACCTTTGAAGCCTAATAGGCCATACACATGTGACACATTATTAGTAGTATTTTTGTCTCCTGAATTTTTGCTCTACCATGCATCCTTCTGTCTTCAGAAAGCTGTTAAAAATCTTTAGAAGAATGTAGACCTTTGAGGAGTAAAATGTAGACCTTTGAGGAGTAATTAGTACTACGTATGTAACATATGACTTGCATAGTATTTTTGTCTCCTGAATGCAAAACCGTGGACAGTTTTTCTCTAGCATTCATCAGACTCCAGAAAATCGCTAAAAATCTTTATCAAAATTAAGATCTTTGAAGAGTTGTTGGCTCCACAAATGTGACGTACTACTTCCGTAGTATTTTTGCCTCTTGAACATGAACCTGTAGTCAGTTTTGTTACAGCGCTGTTCAATCTTCAGAAAATCGCTAAATACGTCAGGAAAATGAAGATATTTAAAGTGTAATTGGTTCTAACGCGTAACAGTCTTGAGCCTCCCTAGCTAGCGCCTAAAGGAAGTATATTATTGATTCCTTCTGATTTATATCATAACATGTCTCACATATTGATTCGGAAGCCTCTGAGTCATCACCAGAATGTCGTGGACAACGTAATAACCCTCATTGGGGTGCCATCCTTTCTAATGGATTTCTCTGCCCATCATTATTTACTTCTCTTATTCTTCTGTGCCTCCTATTTCCTCTTTATTCTCCTTAACCTTATTCTTCATCTACTTCTTCTGAAAAATGTTACGGCAGAACTGATTTCGGGTTTATGTTCAGGAGTAATGCGGAAGTCATAACTATACCGCATGTGTAGAGCCAATTACTCTTCAAAGGTCTTCATTTTTCTAAAGAGCTTCAGTGATTTTTTTAAGGACTGAAAGATGGTAGAGCAAAAATGACACAGATTCGTGTTCATGAGGCACAAATACTACGGAAATTTTGTGTCACATGTTTAGAGCTAATTGTTTTTCAAAGGTCTTCCTTTGTCCTGTGCTTTTGATCCACGCCTGCCCTCCACCCTCCCTTTAAAAGGGATAAAAGGCAAGAAACGATAAGAGTAAAAATAGTTGATATGATGTTTACAGTACGTTATTGGAAAACTAATATTTTGCCAGGAACGCATATTTCAAAACTTATTAATAGTAAGTAATGCGATTTGTAGGGGTTTTAGTGCACTTTAGATGGGGTGGCACTGGTCCGTTTATGGTAAAATCGATTTTCCATTTTTTGTAGATGATATAGGGACTAATTTTGAACATTCTAATTCAAATCAAATTTGGGCCGAAAAACGACTTCATCGACCCTCATTCTTTTACCTTCAACTTTGCATGCCGATTGAGCGCAACGGAGGGATTAATACTGGTGGGCATGAAATATCAAACATTGGACTTAAAGGAGAATACACCAACAAAGAGAGCAAAATAGGAAAATGGTTACATAGGACATTTTGCCTCATCTCCAGACACCGAGGTTTCTAACTGGTTTTGTAGATGACCTTATTGCAATAGGCTCGTTCAGCATATTTTTTTTATTGCATATTCTAAAAGGGCGTATTGAGTTTAGCAGCTGTGCAAAATTTCATAATTTTCTGAGCTCGATTTCATATTCTAATAAATTATCAAAGTGCTGCAAATTGAAAACGCGCGGCACTTGCGAGTGTGCGACGGTGACGTCACTACACCTCTCCGACCGGCGCGGCGCGGCATCTTGGCCACGCATTGTACGGGTGCTTGGTAAATAATAACGCTGCATCGCATCCTACTTGCTATGCAAGCTTTGCAAACTGCATACGCGTGTATTGGATAATTTATTTAATTGTTTCATCGACACTGAATACTTACCAAGCTATTTGAATTCGTTGATACTGAGTATAATAATGGAAGGAGGACAGATGAAGAAAAATTATAAATATTGTATGGTTCCCCAATGTGAAAATACGACAGTGACCACTCCTGATGAATTTTTTATTGGTTTGCCACGAAATATAAAAATCAGGAAATGGTGGCAGAGAGCTATGCGTAGGAATGAATTTGTGAGCGATAAGTCAACAAAGTACTCTGTGAGGACCATTTTAATATAAGTATTTTTATAACTAAGTGAATTGTATTATTATCAAGAATCCGCATTTGTGAATGCCATTCTAAAGGTATGTTGACGTTAGTTGTTAGCAGATTTTGCTGGTACTGGTACACTAAAACGTAAGAGATACAAGTAGATTTTTTTAATTCAAATACTGAACTAATCATATACCTAACAATTATAAAAGCATTGGAGAAATCAATTCTCATTGATAAGTAGAACGTGTAAAAGGCTGTTTTCAGTCCTTTGATGTAACCAAAACTCATATGTATTTTGATTATGTAGAAAAAATTGTTTTATATTATATTATCTAATTCTTTGTTTCTCACATTTCTGTATTTTGGGTAGAAAATCGTGGATACTTAGCCTACAAAATATCCCTACTTCAAATGTGTATCTCAGTCTTGTATATTTTGTTTAAATTTGAGGAAGATGTTGAAAATTACATGTGTTACAAATTAATGAAAGATGTAAAACTCAAGATGAAACCGGAAGTAGTTCAGCACATTCTTGTTTGTCAAAAAGACCAACAAGCCTTACACGCTAGAGATCCTCGGAATGTTTTCCTTAAGACAACGAAAATGAGATTTAGATGAACCTAGTACCAGCACAAAAAAAATTCGATGTTCGTCACCAAGCAGCGAATCTATTATAGCACCAATGTTTCGCAAGTAGAACTAGAATGTACTGCAGACAACGAGAGAGGGAACGTTGGAAGACAGATAAGTGAGTCAAAGTCAATATAAAGGCCAAAGTTATATCAAAATATGTTGACTGCAATATACTAAGGCAGCCACTAAGGGAAGGCAGGAACAAATGCCATTAAAACATATCCCCAAATAATGTTACTCCTTAACCAGTGGTTCGAGTTCGGATCATCCAACAAGGAAATTGTAGAAAAGCGAACTGATTTTCTTATACAAAATAATCCGAAAATTTATATCGGGATACATAGTCACTCATTTTGAGTTTTGAGAACTACCGATAAGATGACTGTAGAAGAATCTGGATTTTTGAATGTGTTAGAAAAAAACCACCCGATCGAACAAAACATAGCGTCAACCAAAGCACTTGAACGTATTATAAACGTATACTGGGCGCTGTCGTTGTACAGCCGCCAGCCGGTCTGGGCTCGCCGACAGACCCAATGACGTCACAACGATGAATTTTGAGCGCATGAAATATTTTAATCTTTGAAGGCGCGTAACTTTTTCAATTCTCCTCCAATTAAGTTGAAATTTTTTTTGTATGTTATATGTAAGTAATACTTCATGAAAATGCGCATAAATATGGTTATTGGAATTTCACTGAACGACCCTATTGTGCTTGCAGACCTTAGGATTAGAAATATGGACGTCATGTTCAGCGGGTAGAGAAAGCCGTACCAACGCATGTTTGTAATTTCATAGCGCCTTCAACGTTAAGTTTTATTGACTCATCTAAATATATTTGTATTTTTAAAGTGTCCAAACACAAATTAAATAGTGTTTACTTTGGGAACAAAATTAGAAATACTAATTATTAGAAACGCTTAGAATTTAATTAGCCTTTGTAAAAAAATATTTCTAGGGTTGCTTTTGTAGAAACTGTAACTTATGAAGTATAACAGTAGATATTATGTTTAAATTATTTGTAAGCTTTTATTGAAACAAATTCCATTACAATTACAGTTTTGATAAATTGATCGCACACCGATTACGAGTGTACTCTGAATATTGTTATAATACATACCTACATTTGAATGTATGAAATCAGTAAATTTAGTTCCTTCCGCTTAGAGCTCAACCGTATATACTATTTTACAATTATTGCGCCCAATTGGCACATAGTATTAGAAAAACCAACCTAGACTGACTTGAACTAAGCAAGATGCCCTGCATTTTCAACGACCCGAAAAACGTAGTTTAGTTACCTATAGACTACTAATCAGCGGAATTTATGGCTGGAAAAACTACTCCCAAAAACTTCTGTGATGGGAAAGCTCATAAACAAAATTAAATTTAAGTCAGCGTCGTATTTTACGATCTGAAAAACAATCGAAACGATAAGCTTCTTTTCGGTTTCAGACAGAAAACTTCGTTTGGCTGTGCGTTTCACTTCCCTTTAGCTTTGAGGAAACTGATCTGATGTCAATAAATGTTTTATAGTAGGGTGCGTTAGGTTGCTTTTAGGACAAAACGAAAATCTTTACAGTTTTTGACAGTGGCGGATCCAGAATTCAGAGAGGAGAAAGTCGGTTTGAAGAGCACATCAACTTATGTTTATGGCAGACTAGCATATCGCATATTTATATAAAATAATAATGTTGCGCATTCTACTGCATTTACTCCTTGGTCTGATTGGAAACTGGATTTCGGTATTATATTTTATTATTTTATAGAATTGTCGGATTCCAAATCTAATCGTGTCATCATAAAAAGTCCCATGTAAATGTGCAAAATCAATTTGGAATTCTAATCAAGTCAGGGAAAAATAAAAAAAGTGTCATTAACCTAATCACATTTTATATACAGTCCATTTCAGTGAAAACATTATCCACCTTGAATAATCTTAAACAAGAGAGTTTTATGAAAAAATGTTAAAATAGGTCAAAAATTATTTGAAGGGGTCAGCC
Source organism: Callosobruchus maculatus (assembly GCA_951848785.1). Taxonomy (NCBI): domain Eukaryota; kingdom Metazoa; phylum Arthropoda; class Insecta; order Coleoptera; family Chrysomelidae; genus Callosobruchus; species Callosobruchus maculatus. The sequence goes on from CATOUR010000058.1 coordinate 4,227,578, forward strand.
CCTCAGTTTTTTTAAATGGAACATCATGTATATTTCTTCAAATTTGGATGTATCCCTGACACTAGATTTCAAAAATGTACAATACTTGAAGTGTAAAATGAATCGTTTTGGAGCTATAAGTGATTTCAATTCGAAACGACTGATCACATTTAAAAGTGCCTGTATTAAGACGGCTCAAACCAATAGTGGTCTATGCTACAATGTCAACACGTTCATTTGAAACTTCATTAAATTTATAAACGTCAAACGAAAAATTTACCACTTTCGTCGACTTAGTACAGGTATTTTAACTGCGACTAATAGGTTTTGTTAATTAATTGAAATTAATTGTAGCTCCATAACTATTTACAAAAAAGTTCACCGTAGGGGCTGAGGGGTGAATGTTATGATGAATATAGGTACGTCCAAACGTCCCCCTTCAAAAAATATTTGACATAATCTTACATTTTTCCATAAAATTTCTTTTTTTAAATTATTCAAGGTGAAGTGCTCTATACAGGGTGGTCCAATAAGCGCGCAGTGCTCTCTAGCTGCCTTACCGCTTAAATTAGAAGAAAATGGCTTTAGTAAAATCGTTTCCTTTTAAATGGTCCACTTGTAGAAAATAATTTCGAAGATGGCGGACATCCGGATATACCAGAAGTACGTATCAACCTTCTTATTTTAAATAGAACACCCTGTATATTACTACGTTTTTGATATCAGCATTGATTTTTAGATCAAGTTTGTTACCCATAGTTTATGTCTACGAAGCCTATTTCCGTAGTTATTCAGCAATCTTTAGAAAATTTAACGTTTATTACTTTACAAAAAATGTTAGTATCTCGGAAACGGTGATCGGTCACGAGCGCGCGCGGTTTGATTTTTACCTGTTTACAAAAAGGGTGCCTTCATCGGCACCGGTCACCTGCGCGCTGAAAGAAAATTAAGCTTTGTTATTCCTAATGACCATATCCCTTTTATTCTTGCGAACTTTCATCTCTTTTTACGACTTGCGGTAGCTTACAGTTATTTCTTAGATTATTTAAATGACCATTCGGCTTCTGTAGGTATATAAAACTACCCTTAATGAAAATATTTCAGTAGTTTGCAATCCTTAGTTGCTGTTTCTGAGTATTGTTTGTGTTCTACTATTTCATCATAGAGACTGTTAAGTGTGAAAGGGAAGAAATTAATAGTCCTTGAAGAGTATACGTTCCGAAGAGATAAAGAAATCACCCGTGGTGTAGCCTACAGATGCTCTAGAAGAGGATGCATAGCATCTTTGCTTATGGATCAATCGGAAGAGATTGTTCTTAAAAGAAATAATGTGCACAACCATGATGCTCCCATAAAAAAAGCTGTGAAGGAAAATTTCTCGGACTTTTTTTTACATTGTCAAGAAATATATCAAATTTGTGACAAATTAGAACACTAATTAAAATTTTTTGGGGTATTATAAAGACATTTCGGTCTGCTGACAATACCAACCTCTTTATTTGCATCTATTATAGTGATCAGATTAACTTATTATGTTTAGAACAAAATTTCGCATTTAATAATATAAAAACTTAATTCATTTTTGTCAAATCAAAGGTAACGATACCTCTGACTGAAGTTCTACAAATTCTTCAGTAACTATTAGCAAGATCGCAAAAATGACGAATGAATTAAAATCGTTTAAAATTATCGCCGCCCTGCGCGCTGGTGTCCACAATTCCACACACCTGCCTATTATCCAAAATATTTTGGGGGCTTCTTTATTTATTATTATTATTATCATATCATGTCAATATATCATATATTATGCAAATATCGCCACCTCGAAAGGCCAGGCCTTGTATGAGGCTTTTACAATATGTTACATGTTGAATGTATACATTACAATTTAGATAACCCAACTTGCTGCAGCGATGCATCTACCTGGACTGTTATGTTTTTCCCAACATTGGTACACATTGTCATCCTTCATCGGCGGGATTAGGACAAATCTGACCGCGGCGCGCTAGTGTCCTATGGCCCATCTGGTGATCGAAATATTTTGCGCGCTTCTGACCGGTGGGATTAGGACCAATCTGACCGCGGCGCGCTAGTGTCCTATGGCCTCGGAAACAAAGTACGACATAAATATGCGGTTTCCGGTTTTAAAACGAGCAAGAAAAATACTTGTGTTCCAGTAAGATCATTGTTTCAAAAGCACTTTTTTCAAATGGCATAGTATGATAAGTTTCACATCATTGGATGCGAAATTAAATACTCTTTAACTTTATCTTTGATGGTTTTCCGTAATGGCGTGTAGGAATTGGAAGAACCTTAGGAGGCGTGACTCGCAGACGAAACAATTGGCAGGAAACCTTTCATCCAAACTGTTTCGGCCTCTAATACTAAAATGTGCATTCGCTCCATCTAGTTAGATAACTGTAACCACGTTATCCTTAAAAACTCCAGTAGTAAATATTCCAGCAGGTTTTCCAAATTTTCATTTAAAAATTTTGGAAAACACCAATAATACCACCCCAAATGTTTAGACTCCATGCCGGTTGTCAACAAACCTCTCAAAATTTGGATTTACGTCGGTGTAAAATATGAGAGAAGGAAACATGTAGTTAATGAAGATGGTGAGTTTAACGTTCTCGCAATTGTCGTTGAAGATCCGCATAGCAGCACTACATCAGAAATTAGTCGCTATTTGGGCATTGGTCAGACATCTGTGAACATGATCTTAACAAAGAATATATTATGACTTATAACTTGCAGCTAAATCAAGCACTTGAAATACAAAACTTTGAAAACAGAATGAGTCCAAGAAGATGCAATCCTTTTTAACAATGTGTTGTTTACGAATAAAGCTACATTTCTTATGAAATGTAGTTTCACCGTTTTCATTAACGGTCATGTAAACTGGCATAATTTACATTTTTCATCATCATGGTCACAATGTCTTAACAGACATGTGAACGCGTAAAACGCGTTAAGTCGTTGCTAGAGTACTGGCGACACGCCACATTTTTACTCCGACGTAAATCTAAATTTTGAGAGGTTGGTCGACAACAAGCATGGAGTCTAAACATTTGGGGTGGTATTATTGGCAACCGCATGTTTTCCAAAATTTTCTAAATGAAAATTTGGGAGACCTGATGGTAAATGTATCACTGAAGTTTTTAAGAATAATGTGGTTACAGTTAGATGGAGCGAATGTAGGTACATTTTAGTACTAGAGGCCGAAATACTTTGGATGAAAGGATTCCTGCGAATTGTTTCATCTGCGAGCCACGCCATCTACCATTTTTCCAATTCCTACGCCCATTACGGAATAATTACAAAATCGTAAATGTCTTGAAAACCATCAAAGACAGGACCACATATGCCTAGATAAGAGTGAAAGAGAATTTAATTTCGCATCCACTGATTTAATGTCATACCATCCCATATGGAAAAAAAATGTTTAACATTTAAACTTTTCAAATTTGAAAATTGCTAGTCTACTGATTTAATGTGCTTCTGAAACAATGATTTTACCGAAACTGGCGTATGTTTCTTGCTTGTTTTAAAACCGAAAACCGCATCTTGCGATCGTACTTAGTTTCAGAGATATAACATTTTTTGTAAAGTACTACAAACGCCAAAGTTTCTAAAGGTTGCTGAATAACTTCGAAAATAGGCTTCGTATTAGACATAAAATATGGTTAACAAACTGGACCTAAAAATCGATGCTGAATTAAAAAACGTAATAATATACAGGAAATTCTATTTAAAATAAGAAAGTTGATTTCCTACAAGTAGACCATTTGAAAAGAAACGTTTTTTATTGAAGCCATTTTCTTCTAATTTAAACGGTAAGGCCGCTAGAGAGCACCGCGCCCTTATTGGACCACCCTATTTATGTATGCGCAACTTTGCGCCCACATTATAGACTTCGTACTTCGTATCTCTAAAAAACGAGTTATCAATTTTTGCGATCATTGGCATTGAATTAAGACCGTTTTAAAATGAGCGTATAGTAGAAAAAGACTTTCCCTTTCACGCGTATGAGGTAACATACGCGAACAAAATCTATGCAAATGTATGAGAAGATTACGTATTCTAAATGTAACTCAGCATAAAGTAAAAGCATATGTCAATCAATTTTAAACAAAGTTCGATGATGTTCGTATGAACCTTCAACAGCCGGCAAGAATTACGAATGTAAATGAAAAAAAATTACCGTCAATGGCATACCATATAAAGAAACGGAATTTGTGAACCAGCTTGAAATATGTTGTATCTATTCCAGAAAATACAAGTTATTTACATATACAACATAAATCTTCAAGTATTCATTTTATACAAATCGTGTTCCTCTTCTTAACGGGAGTACTGTTATACCTATTAGTAACCAAAAATTATTACTTTGACCAAGCTCTTGATGTAATGTTTGGTCAGCCTCAGACATTGTGAAATGCTGTCGCTGCTTTCAAGATGAGAACTAAACAAGTAATGTATGCATACATACTCCCGTCTATACCTTGTTATCAAAATTGATGACCAAAGGCATTTCGATATCTAAGTCGTTTGGTTTGGGTACCTACTAGATAGAGAATTTGCGAACGTATAGTAGATTTGATAAAATATATTGCAAAACATTAAGGCAACAATAAACACATGGTTATAAAAAACTAAAATTGTTATAAAACATATCAATAGGATTTACAACTTGTTTTAAAAATTTTGCTCAGCTTGCATTCCTTTGCTGCCACCAATTGTGATGTCAAGGGTCAAGGTATAGTAGGTATCATTTTTTAGGAAGGAATCATGAACACCGCTTTTTCCTTGTGGAATATGAGATAAACACCTTTTTGAGACTTTTTAACCTTTCAGCTCTATACAGGTTGTTCGCCATGTAATGGCACACAGTGAAACTACATATTATTTGGGTAAAAAAATTTAAATTTAACTAACTTACCACAGTGCAAAAGTTGATAATTACTGAGAAACCAGGTGTCAAAGTTGTAATTATCATTTTGTTTTTTTTCTCAATAATTCATCAGCAGGATGACGTAACGCCACGAAAATAGGAATTCGGGTATTTTTTGAGGCAAGGAGCTGAAATCCATTCTTAGATCGGATGCTCGGATGCGGATCGGATTAGTCTAAACGTTGAAGATCATGTTTTTCAAGCTCTTTACCTAAAAAATATACTTTGTAAATAATGTCGCTCGGAGTAACAGTTTTCCAGATATCTGCCGCTTATCAATTATTAGACGATACATCTTTTCAGATCCCCAAATTATCAATTTACCGTACATGGTTACAACAATAATTACAACAAGGGATAACAAAGGCAAAAAAACATTTAGCAAAAAAGAGGACTTCATTTGATAATAAAATGTTAACATTCGCTTCATAGTCCAGTCAAATCTCTAGAAGTTCGAATTGTGGCCGATGAGGTTAAATTTTAAATATTTTGTTTGTCATGGCGTGACAAACAAGTGCCTAAAGCCGCAAATCTATATTCTTTGTAGGGGGGTTGAAAATCACCAAAAACCACCCCCAATTAACGTTTTTGCACTTTTACGCCGAAGGCGCATATTGTACAACAAAACGTGTTGAATAAAAGTTGTATTTTGACACCGATTACGTTTAATTCGCACAAACGAGTGATTTTTGGCGAGCAATCAAAGTTTTTTTAGGGGTACCGCACTAAATCACTAAAAGGGTGGATTAAGGCGAAGAATGATATCTTCTAATTTTTTACTTCCCACACCGATAGGTGAGGGGAGTATTGTGATCGCGAAAATTTTCGATTTTGAGATAATCCACTTTTTGGGCGTTTCATGATGTCTACATAACGAAAATCCACGTCACTCATTTCCGTCGGTCTGTCTGTCGGTCTGTCGGTCTGTCGGTCTGTCGGTCTGTCGGACTGTCGGTCTGTCGGTCTGTCGGTCTGCCTGTCTGTCTGTCTGTCTGTCTGTCGCGTTTTTCTACCCTCGTAATCTAAGTAACCGCTGCATGGATTGTGATGAAATTTGGGTAGCGATATGCCGTGGGGTCCTAGTAGGTAATGCTGCTAAAATTTTGAAAATCGGTGCATTGGCGGCGGAGTAATTAGCAAAAAACAAAAAAATTAAACATTCCTAAAACTTCGTTTTTAGGCGTTTCAGAAGTTACTGATCATTTTCTACTTTTTTTGGGTGGGGGTGAATTTGGGGTGGTTGGAGGGTGGGGGGTTGTAAAACTGAAAAATTTGTTGTATTCATAATGGGCTGTCCAATGACCTGTGAATGAAAGACCTAGCGGCATAATTCACCTTTTTAGGTCCATCCAAACATTGCCTCGCTTATAATAGAAACCAAGGGACTTAGAATTTGTGATGTATACATAAGAGTATTGTTTTAGATCGTTGTATATTGCTTAACGCGAAAATGACTGAATGGATTTCAATGAAATTTTGACACAGTATTACTACCGCGGCGAGGATGGAAAGCGCGTATGTTTTGGAAAAATCGTGCCAGTGGCGGCGCAGCAATACTAAAAAAACCAAAAATATAAAAACAGCTCAAACTTTGTTTTTAGGCGTTTTAGGGGTTTCTGATCATTTTCTACTTTTTTTTTGGGTAGGGTGAATTTGGGGTGGTTGGGGGGTGGGGGGTTGTAAAGCTGAAAAATTTGTTGTATTCATAATAGTGTGTCCATTGACCTATGGAAAAAATACCTAGCGGCATATTCTTTTTTTTTCCAAGTTCATGTGAACATTGGCTTGCCTATTGCAGAAACCATGGGACTTAGAATTTTGTGATGTTTACATATACGAGTATTGCTTAATTTCGTTCTATGTATATTGGGTAAAGCGAAAATGATTCAATTGATTTCAATGAAATTTCGACACAGGAATTACTATCGCGGCGAGAATGGAAAACACGTCAGTTTCTGGAAAATCGTGTCAGTGGCGGCGCAATAATAATCAAAAAACTAAAAATATAGAAACAGCTCATACTTCATTTTTAGACGGTTCTTAGGCTCCTGAGCGTTTCGCATCGCTTGCAAAACTGTGGCGTCCTAGTTCCTAAGGAGGGAGACGCAAGAAACTATTTACCAGAGTTTTTGTGTTGGGTGTTTTTTTGCGGGCAAATGGGCGATGATTTGGTTGCAAGGGGGGATTTCAGACTATAGCTTCATGCTATGGGAAAATAATAAACTGGTATCGTAATGTGTGGGAAGTACTGAGTCAATCAACTTGACTCCATTTTTTTTATTGTCTGCTGCTGCCTAAACTCACGCATTTGGTTCAAAAAAAATTACGGCGTTTAGCAACGCACCCCTACCTATTATCGTGTGCTGTTGCGAAAAATATCGTATTTGTGCATACTTTTATAGTATTAATGATACTGCCCCGGCATTGTTTAATTTGAATTTGCGACATCTGAGGGTTGGCGTTCGAGGGGGGGGGGGGGAGAGGGTACTATCAATACATTTGACAATCCGTTTGCTAAACGATCGTCGATCTTAAATAACAACCGACCATCTCGAAGCCGTTCCACAGCATTCAAAATTTTGTTTCGTGTCTGGGGACTCTCATATCCCTATACACAGAAGTAAAGGGAATTGGAATCGGCACTCCGGGATGGCCAAGGCATTTGGCTTCAACGAAGAGGAAACTGAGGATTCGGGCAGCCTCTGATAGGTCTAGAGAAGTGTGCCGGTACTCCGTCCTACATGAACAGCAAGATTTGTCTTATATTTCTAGAGAAATGTCACGGGTTTGTAGACAATTAAGGTATATTTTCGCCGTTCAAACTATAAGCTAATCCGAATGGACCCAATACAATAATGTCAAACCGTACATTAATTTTGAATTCGTGTTGGAAATGACGTTCGGCTATTAAATGCGGATTTTATAAATCCTATGCATGTCTATTTCTAAAGTTGAAGGCTTCCTCTGTAAATAATGGGTACGACAGAAAAGAAGCCATGTCAATCTAGCTGGAAAATCAGTTAGCACTAGGTTCTACTCTGGCATGAAATGAAATAGGTATAGACCCTCTTCGTGAAGAATTTTCCACACGGTGGACTTGCCTACAGCGGTACTTGCAGCGAGGAGTCTTGTGGTCAACTCAGCTTTTTTCAGTTACGCCTATCAGAATTTATTCTTCTTGGTCGGTAGTTACAGTCTTAGGGCGTCATGAAGAATATGTTTGGGACAAAAAGAGCAAAGAGCCAGTTTCACCTAGCCGATCATAGAGCTTCTCAAAAGTTTTAAAATCTGGCCGTCTCCGTTGAGGATACATTTCCAAATATCTTCTACAGGCACTGTGTCTGTTACAGTTTTGCTGCGCGTATACCCACACAAACCATATCTCGCATCCCTTCGATAGAAAACTTGTTTTGCTTTGGTATTTCGTACTTATGGAAAAAATCAGAACCTACGAGGAGCAGTGTAACAAGCAAATAGTCAACAAGCGCTAGCAAAGTTTG